>OU426989.1:124833435-126070786 GCA_911387755.1 Chrysotoxum bicinctum | reverse complement strand
TTTCTAAGTCATTCAATAATCGTCTGTCGTCACATAACCACCTAGCTAAGAAGAGGTACAATCTTGTAAGGACGTGGTTCTTTACTTTACTTGGCCCTCCACCAGGCCCGTATGAGCATGTGGCTCCTTGCAATGTATTGTAGATGAGTTCGATAGATAACTGTTTGGTGTATATGTCCGTTTGCTTGGTCAGTATTGCTGATTAAGTCAAAGGGGCTGTTACTTTCTTCAAGAAGATTTTACCAATCTTACGGAGAGGTGACCCCATCAACTCACTGACACTCGTATTCACTGTACGATTGGCAGTCGCTGGTGTATAGGCGAAGTGCCATTTCTCCGTTTCTTGCCACTCCTGCAATAAACACGTGCATCGTCAAAGCGTTTTCGGATATACTATCACTATCTTACTGTAGTTGAAGGCGATTTTCAAAGTTTAAATTTTCAAGCCATTTGGTATCGTTGAGTGTGGTGTTTTTTCAGTAATATTCTTTGAGACTAAGAATATATCTAAATTGTTTAGGCTACCCGACTTTGCTAGTGTTTTTCAAGCTGAATTACTGGCTATCAGGGAAGAGTGCAAGGTACTTAAACAAGATCCAAACCAGAAACGAAATACCGCCATTATCACAGACAGTCAAGCGACTATTAAAAACATTAATTTTAGTAGATCATCCTCCAAATTGGTTCAGCAATGCCGCGATGAACTTGCTAGCATCAATATAAACCACAATGTCACTCTTATCTGGATTACGGATCATTGTGATAATAATACGTTAATAAATGGGCGGACGAGCTGACCAGTCAAGGATCAGCCCTTCATAACTCACTTGCGGAAAGAATCAACATTTCACCCGAAGCTATGAAGGGCAGGTAAGGTTAGGTTAGGTTTAGGTGGCTGCTGGCTGGAAAAGCCAACACACTTAGACCAATATTTGGTTCGTTGTGATACCACAGGATTCCAAAAGATCACCCTTACTCGGTAAACCATTTGGAGCTGGCAATGAAGCGTTTAAGATAGTGAATGTCGGAATTTCTTAGATCATTGGGATCATTATAGTAGAAGTTCCCCAAGTGGAATCTACGTCTTTGTGCTATAATGATTTTATTTAAAAAAATGAAAATCTTTTTCTTAGAAGAGCGAAGATCTTTACTGATTAAATCTAACTTAAGACTGACTATACTAAAGAGACAAAATAATATCTTAATTCTATCCCCTGTGCATAGTGGGTTTTGGTATCTGCGATGTTCCCACAGGTGTTCCCCTCTTACAGAATTTCTACGTGACGGAATGCGCTTTTCCGGACTTAGCTTTTATGACCAAATGCATTGTCAGCAAGAATAATCTATCGCGTGGGAATGATCATAAATCATTCGGTATGCTGACAATTTTTCTGGTGTTAACTTACAGCGAAGCTAGGCATTCCTTACAACACTCCCTGTCATAGCTATTGGAATCAGCGGGAAAAGGAAACAGTCCTTCATTTCCTCTGCGAATGCTCTGCTCTGGTTTAATTTATAGAGCACGATCATTTGGCAGGGTTTTTTTTTTTTTTGATGACATTGGCGAACTTTCGGAATTGAGAAAAAGAGATCAAGTCTTATCTCTTTTTCTCAACACGACGAAATGACTTCGGTTATTTCTGTGCCGTACCTTCGGTTTAATACCTTAGATCCCGAGCTAGTGGACTGAGGGCTTTGACGGAAGTTTACAATGCGGGGGGCTGGATGATCACTCAAATTGCTAACTAGTAACACGTTATGCCCTTAACAATAGGTTGCTTAAAATATTGCCCCAATGAGTATGAATATGAGCTTTTTCCATCTATCGGACCTTTCTTTTAAATAGTTTTATGCCAGATTCACGATTTTGGAATATTCATGGTAACTGTGCTGTTTATACTGTTAAGATGAGAGCCAAATTCATAAATGAACCACACTCGTGTTGAATTTCTTCCCTAAAACAATTCAACTGTCAATTAACCCTTGACCCCAACGTACTGCAAAATTCAGAGATTCTTTCCATAGTCCCACAACACGAATGTGGGATGCTTTTTCCTTCCTTTTATTCAAACATTCGAAACCAATGTCCATCTTCTTTTAAATCCTACCCAACTTTTCTAAAGGGTCTCAAACATTTTAAGAATAGTCACAATCTTCGCAGTGCGCGTAGAAAATAAGAAAAAATGTCAAAAAGTGGAAAGTTTTCGAGCTTTTAACGTTTATATTTCGTTATTTAGATATTTGCCGTACCAATGCCTTTCTTTTGTCCAAAAATTGTATCGATTACCAAGAAAAATGTTCATCTCATGCCGTTTAGGAATTTTATCGAATAAGTCAAAATGGCTGAAATGCTCCAAGGCTTATGAAAATTAGGATTTGTGCTTCCTAAAATGTCCTCTAACGATGGCCAAACAAAATTTCTTCCATAATTAAATATAACATTCCCATAAGAATCATGACTAATTTTAATAAACTTTTATTCAATTGCAGTGATGCAAAAATTTTGATAATATTTTTTTTTTCTTTGGTTACAATTTTTGATTAACTTAACAGACCTGCGACTCTAACTAAATGTACGTGGTAGACAATTTTGTTCAACGGGTTCCCGACGTCTTGCAGTTTCACTCCTCTATGATCTCTGAGTTTCAATTCAAAAAAAGGTTGAAACAAACCTCATAACTCATAAGAATGTGGTGCTTTTATTGAGATTTGAAAGAAAGTTAGTTGAGTTTGTGTTTGCTTACTTTTCTTCCAAACAATTATGTAGACCAACATTTTTTTTGTGTAAGAACTCGCTACCTATCTTCCCTTTACTACTCCTTAGCAATCAATACGAATTCTTTTTATCCTTGTCAGTTTCGTGGTTTCTTGAGATGCTTAAAACAACTTCCACCTCACCCAAGCCACAAGTGACTCCAAACAGCCTTACCACATTTTCAATGTGTCAGCAGAAGCAAGCGTTTTCGCTTTCATAGTTCCATGTTGGAATATAGCCAGTTATAATCAAAAAGGCGTTAACTACAAAAACCACTATTGAGTTTTTGCTTGTCGCATAAAAAAAAAAAGTTCAATAAATTTGAGCGTACTATGGCTTTGCGTCGGTTGATGTTTCACATTACTCAAATGTCAACTCAAAATAATATTAATGGACAAATAACTCTGCCAACTATCGATCGAAAACTTCTCAATCTAGACATTTGTATACAGTTGCTATAGACCTTAATATATTATAATTCTCCTATTACTATCGATTTCTAATAAACATCCCACTCCAATGTTACCCTTTTAATAGATTCCATATCCATTCCAATGTGAGTGTCGCCACTTTGACTGCCATCGTCATGCTCTACTGCCTTAAGTATGTATATAAATTGTTAAAGTCTTCAGCAATGTTGGTTGTTGGGTTTCGCTGGAAACCGCACAGATTACGCTATCAGTTCACTTTGAATGCTCGTCTTGGATTTGAAAATTTATTCATGCATTACAGAAAAGAACACTGAATTAAAAAAAATAAAACTGCTCTTTCAATGATGGAACATAAACCGGGCGCATCTAGTTTCAAACAGGTGAACTGAAAACTATTTACTCGGTGATGCAATGTTATTAGTTTAGCCATAGAAGACCCAATCTTCCGATGTAGTTTTGTTTCATTTATGTTGAAAATATAAATAACTAACAAATACGTTAGCATTATTGTAATTAATAATTTCAAAACCCATTGGTACTTTAATAAAAATAAATACTTAAACAATAGGTGTTCTATTGTTACTTTGTGTTTTTGAGAAGTCCTAAGACGTTGATTTTAAAGTCGGTATTTTCCTTGAGTGGGACGAAAATCCACTTGTATTCAAGCCACAAACTTTTTTTTCCATCACTTGGTCGTAACCTAGCTTGCCGATGGCAACAAGGATCGAACGAACTTACTCTTGTGGTTAAATTATTAGCATGGATTCCCATTAAAGACATATTATAAGAATGGCTAACTAATACAATAGAAAATTTAAAAAATAATCAAAAATAAAATGCACGACTCCGTCGCACGAACTTGCTCCTATGTAATAGACTAGGAATTTTAAAAACGAATGTTATTAGAGAAAACTGTTCATAGGAATAAAATTATTTTTTTAAATTCTTTTAGTAGTAAGAGACAAAAACAGAATGCTATGCAAATATGAATTTATGCAAGAACAAAAATTATAAGTCGTTTTAGTGGTTTCTTAAAAATAAAGCTTTTATATACTGAATTTCTAAAAGATTTTTAAGAAAAATTTTTGGTGCGCCAATTTGAAGTTTTTATTATTGTTCGAATAAAACTTAAATTTACAAACAAAAATATTGAGCAGTTTTTGAGATAATGAATTTTCCAAAAAAAAAATAGATTTTTTTTTTCGAAATTCAAACAAATATTTTTTCTTTTTAAAGTTTTGAAATGCAAAAAATGAAATTTTTTAACTCTTAAGAAGCTTTTCTAGAAAACATTTCATAAAAATCCGTTGTGCCGATAATGAGAAATTCGAAAAAAATCGTTCTATTGTAGGTATACTGTCAGTAATGTCTTGATTTCAATTTTTTTTTTATTAATTTTATAGATCGTAAGAATTAATAATTTGTAATGAAATTCTCGCAACCGTTTTCAAGAAAAATACGATTTCCCAAAACAATTTTTTAACATTTGTATGGAGAGTACCGTTCTTTTAAGGTAAAATATTTTTTTCTTTGCACGATGAGGCATCACCTTGCCTAAAACCTTTTTTGACATCAAATGCATAGGTGAGACCTTGATTGAGCAGCGTACGTTCTCCACCATCATCATGCACAAACGGACAAGTTTGTAAGGGATGCGAAAACTAGACATTGCTCTATATATAGTACGTCCCTATAGATGTCATCAAACAGGGCTTTGAAATCGATGGAAATGTGATAGGTGTCGATTAGAAGTTCCTGGGATTTTCCAAAAGCTGCCTTTGAGAATATTTGGTAGATGGTGGACTTTTCGGATCTAAAGCCACACTGATATGGACCTATCAGTTTGTTGAAGAAAGGCTTTAGACGTTCACACAATACTGCAGAAAGGATATTGTGTACGATGTTTTTTATTTTGATTTATTTATTTCATCAATCAGAGTTACAAATCTCTTATAGACTACAGAATATAATGATAATTATAATACTTAATTTCTAATTATTTTACCTAAAAATAACGGTACCCTCCATACAAATGTTAAAAAATGGTTTTCGAAAATCGGATTTTTCTCGAAAACTGTTCCGAAAATTTTGCAAAATTTTTTTTTTGGAAAATTCGATATCTCAGAAACGGCCCAATAATTTTTTTTTAATTTAATTTTTATTCGAACAATAATAAAAACTTTAAATTGGCGTACTAAAATTTTTTCTTTAAAATATTTATAAAAAATTGAATATAAACCAGAACAGACACATAATTTTTGCTTGAATAACATGGCATCCTGTTTTTAGCGCCAACTACTACTGTTTTAGTCTATTAAAAAATTATTTTTATGCTTATGAACAGTTTTTCTCTAATAACATTCATTTTTTAAATTCTTAGTCGTTTACACAAGAACAAGTTCGTGCGACCCAGTCGTGCATTTTATTTTTTAAAACAATCCCTGCTTAAAAACATACTTAAATCGAGAACGTTACAAACTGAGTTAGCCTGGCCTCCCTACTCACCAGAATTGAATTCAATGGACTTTTCCATGTCTGGAGGCTTAAGTGTCCCCCCTTCGTTGGGAATGGTCACGGCTCCCACAGGGCCACATTCATGCAGCCTGCAATACCATTATCAAAAGGATTAATACACTCTGCGAAATAATGATAAGGACAAAAAAAAAACACTTATTGTTCCGTCTGTTTTCATGCGAAATTATTATTAGGTAATGGCAACCCTTTTGTTTGATCTTATCTTTTTATAACGGTTAAACTAAATTTATCTCTATTGTATCGTTTGTCTTACAACAATTATTGATCTTCATTGTGGTACGAAATATTTATAAGGCCAAGTGATTTTATTTAGAAATCGTTACAAAAAATAAAGAAAATAAGCAAGATTTTCAGATAACAAAGGTTTGTTAATTACAAATGCTTTATAGATTATTTAAATAAATTGAATTTATTAGATTTAAGCACATCATTATATTTTTATAATTATAATGCCTCGTGGAAAGCCATTAACTGATGAAGAGCGGGGTCGTGTTGCTGTTAACCGAGAACAGGGGAAGACAACAAGGCAAATCGGTCGCATTCTTAAAAGAAGTAAGACTGTTATAGCCAATTTCTTAAAGCTCAGAGAAAATTATGGAGTTAAGCGAAGTTCAGGTAGAAAACCGAAATTGACACCTAGGGATAATCGAGAAATCAAACGCCTAGCCGTTAATAAATCGATAAGCCCCGCACAAATTGTTAACATTTTGAGTCTTAATGTGTCAACAAGGCGGGTGCAACAAGTTTTGAAAAGTGATCAAAATATTGAATATGTGAAACGCGTCCCGAAACCCAAACTTACAGCACGTCACAAGGCGAACAGATTGACTTTCGCTGAAAAGCATCAATTTTGGGACGAGGAGTGGGGCAAAGTTATATTTTCGGATGAGAAAAAATTTAATTTAGATGGCCCAGACGGTTGCCAAAAATATTGGCGTGATAAACGATCCGAAAAGCAGTATAGAAATGCTCGCAATTTTGGAGGTGGTACGTTGATGGTTTGGGGTGCTATAAGCTGCTCTGGAAAGTCACCTATTTGTTTTATTTCCACCAAAATGAATTCCCAAAAATATACGGATCTGTTGGATGATGTCCTAGTGTCGCTTGGTGATGAAATATTTGGTGCAGAATTTATCTTTCAACAGGATAACGCGGCTATTCATGTGTCCAATTATACGAAAGAGTTTTTAAGTAAGCAAAATATTAGCTTATTGGACTGGCCTCCATGTAGTCCTGATTTGAACCCAATTCAAAACGTTTGGGCAATTTTAACGCAAAACGTTTTCAAAAATGGACGTCAATTTGACACTATAAAAGATTTGAAAAGAGTTGTGCAAGAAGAATGGGCCAAAATTGATATGTGTCAAATAAAATCTGTAATAAATTCAATGCCACGACGTCTTCGAGATGTTATTCAACTAAAAGGATCAAGCACCAAATATTGAAAGCCTATTTAAAAACTTTCACCTATGTTAAGAATTACTTTTGAAAATTGGCCTTAACATTATTTCGTTTAAAAAAAATTTCAAACCAAATTTAAATTATAAAGTAAAGTCTAATTTTTCATATATTTTTTTTTCCTAATAAGTTTAGTTGTTAAGATACTAAAAGTAAAATTAGTTTGTTAAAATCAAATAATATATGAAAAAAAAGTCATATTTTGTGTTTGTCCTTAACATTATTTCGCAGAGTGTACTGTTATCGGTGCTAGAGAGAGCTATATCGATCAGTGACATGGTTTTCAAAAAATTAAATGCATTATTAACATGCACATAAAATTTGAAATACATATATAACTTTAAAAATAAAGAAACTATAGAATTTTGAATTGATTACACTTCATTTGACGGACCCTGTATAGCGCGTGCAATGTCAAAAGTACAATATGCACTCTGGACTGTTAGAATGCCAAGTATGCCGAAAAACACGCTTTTGCACTTCTCCCTTTTCATAATGTTAAAATTAATGCAAACCACAATCTTTTACCACAAAACCCTGTTAAGCTATTAAAGACTATGGGAAGGAGCTCGACTGTTGCGAATTTCGACTTTTTTCCTTTATTATCACCCTCTACATTCTGGACATTTGGGCAATTAAGCAGAGCAATCCTAATAAATGGATGTTCCTCTGCACGCATGCATCGTATCTAAGCACTAATTTATTGTAGTTTTGAATATCATTACCTTTTCATTCTTTAAGTTCAATGTCCCACAGAAAAAGGAAGAAGAATTTTCGGATTGAAAATTAAGTCTTGTAGATTTTGAACTATTTATAGAGTTTTTGCAACACTGCCAAAGTGCCAACGTGAGTGATGTTTATTTTATTTTGTTCACATATTTCTGTTCCCATAACGCGCCTTTTTTTTAAATTTATGTTAACGATGTGTAATTATTGGGGTTAAGCAACCCCGTTATGGGTTTTCCCTACATTAAGATAAGCGTTTCCATTGATTGCAAATGTGCAGAATGTAACTCAAGACACTATCAGCAACAAAGGAAAACAAAGAGTACGAGTTCGAGAAAGTAAAAACAACCAAGTGCTTGTAAAAAATGAGGGTGCCACTTCACATACATTCGGTGGATAAGAACTTCCTTTTCTTTCTAGTGAAAACTGTGAACAAGAAAAAGTCTAAATTACATATCTTACATAAATGTGAAAATAAAAAAAAAAAACAAAAATCAGAAGCGGAAGCATATTTGTAATAAAAATGCAATTGATGATGACAAACTTATAGATACGTTTTGTTTTCAGTGGGTGTCTCACGTCACCTCTAGGTAGAAGAATGACAATAATCATCTAAATCTCAATTAATTGTATATTCTTCGATGTTCTATTCTTTATAACTAGTCCAATCCAGGGTTAGATTTAAAAGATGTTAAGCCCAAAAGGTATAGATACAAGGTAGGGTAAGAGAGGGCTAAATGGAGCTTTTGTATAATAAATGGTTCATAAAGTATTCACCTGGAGATAAGACGATAATTTAAAAGAAATAGACGAAGTTGACCTATTTAGCGAAGACACCAGAAAATCATTCTCAATTCAATTCAGTTGTATTGGAGTACAGTAAGACATGAGCCTTTTATAGTACTCGTACTATATGAAATTGGTTACATTAGTAGTTGGACTAAATTTATAAAAGAGAACATAAATGCATTAAATTTAAGTACAAAAATTCATTAAATTCATACATAACTATCCTTCTTTCTCCCTTATTATTCTTTCAATTTGCTATCCTTTCCCCTCTCCCCTATTTTCTGTTTTTAACATTACAAAACAAAGTTTTAACGGAAGGTCAGAGATTGCTTAAATACTTTGATACGTTTGAATATTACGACATTGTTTCATGCTACATCATCATCATCGGCTCGACAACCGGGTTCCGGTCCTGGCCTCTTTCAACAAGTCTCTCCACCTATCCCGGTCTCTAGCCGACGCCATCCAGTTGCGCACCCCAAGGCTTCGGGCGTTCTGGTCTACGCCATCTCTCCAGCGCAAGCATGGTCTACCACGCTGTCGTCTACCATAGAATGTACCACAAAGAACTTTCCGAGCAGGTTCCTCTTCGCTCATGCGAGCTAGGTGCCCTGCCCACCGGAGTCTACCGAGCTTAATTTTTGTCACGATATCTGCTTCTAGGTAGATTGCGTACAGTTCATGATTGTAATTGGGTCCAACAATTCTCCTTAAGACTTTTCTCTCGAACGCAGCTAAGAGGTCGGAGTGCCTTTTGCTAAGCACCCAGGTCTCGGATCCATATGTCAGTACTGGCAGGACCATGGCCCTGTACAGCAGCAGTTTTGAAGTTATGGTGAGATTTCTGGATTTGAAGAGCTTTGACAGACTATAGTAGGCTCTGTTGGATTTAAGAAGCCGCCCGCGTATTTCTTCTTCTATATTGTTATCGGCTGCTACTATTGACCCAAGGTATTTAAAGGATTGCACCACTTCAAATTTGTGCTCCGCTACCTTCATTGTTTGACCAACTGTTCCTCTCGCATTCGACGCCACCATGTACTTTGTATTACCTTCACTAATGTGCAGACCCAGATTTTGTGCCGCCTGCTCGATCTGGATGAAGGAATCGTGTACAGCTTGTTCGGTTCTTCCGATGATGTCAATGTCGTCTGCGTAAGCCAGTAACTGGCTGGACCTGTTGACGATGGTCCCTCTTGTTGCCGTGCCAGAGTCACGGATTGCTTTCTCCAACGCCAGGTTGAAGAGGAGGCAGGCCAAACCGTCCCCTTGTCGGAGTCCATTAAAGATTTTGATTGGTCTGGATAGCAATCCGGCTATTTTTACTTGGCTTGTTACGTTGATCATGGTCAACCTACATAGTCGTGTCAATTTATTTGGGATGCCGAATTCTCTCATGGCTTTGTAAAGTTCTACCCTGGCTATGCTATCATAGGCGGCCTTAAAGTCTATAAACAGATGGTATGTTGGGATGTTAAATTCTAGACATTTTTCCATCGCCTGCCTAAGGGTAAAGATCTGATCAGTTGTTGATTTGCCTGGAATGAAACCACACTGATATTGTCCGATGACGGTTTTAGCGTATGGGGTTATCGGGTCTTGTAGGATAGAGGAGAGTATCTTTTAGGCGGTACTCAACAACGTGATACCTCTATAATTGCTGCACGTTGTGACATCTCCCTTCTTATGTATGGGGCATATTATGCCTTTTCGCCAGTCTTCTGGCATTTCTTCTTGCTCCCATACGTGCACTATAATATCATGAATTGCTTGACGTAAGGCTGGCCCGCCGTGATGAAATAATTCGGCTGGTATGCCATCGGCTCCCGGGGATTTGTTCTGTTTAAGCCGGCCTATAGCCTTCTCAACCTCTTCTATGCTTGGTGGCGGCAACATAGAGTATTCTTCTTGAAGTAGTGGAGCCTCCACTTCTGCAGTGAGCTGACCATATAGCAATTCATTAAAGTACACTTCCCATCGCTCCAGTATGCTTTCAGGATCGGTGATCAGATTTCCCTCTCCGTCCTTGCAGTATGTGCAGCGTGGTGTGTACTGCGTCATGTTTCGGACGGATTGGTAGAACTTCCGCGCCTGGTGCGGACCTCGCTCCCGGCTATTTTCTATTTCACAGATTAGGTTCTTCTCCCAGGCTGATTTCTTTTGTCTGTGAAGCCGTTTTTCTATTCTTCTGAGCTCTTTATATTCCTCTTCGCGTGCCCGCGTTCTATGAGATTGTTGCATTGCTCGGTACGCAACATTCTTACGTTCAGTCGCTAGCTTGCATTCATCATCAAACCAGTCGTTCCGATTTTTACGACTGCTGCCTAAGATGGAGTTGACAGTACTAATGACAGTATTTTTAAGACGTGTCCACTTCTCATTTACGCCCAGCATACTGGCTCCAGGACTTACTCAATGCGTCTTCGCAAGGCAATCCACCCTCGGAAAACCATACCAATAAGATAGTGATCCGAGTCGATATTGGCACCTCGGTACGTTCGTACCGTCATCAAGTTCGTGTAGTGGCGACGGTCTATCAACACGTGGTCTATTTGGTTACGAGTGACTCCATCAGGTGATACCCAGGTGGCTTTGTAGATATCTTTACGCGGGAACCTGGTACTCGCAACGACCATGTTTTTCGATGCTGCCAATTCTAAGACTCGAAGTCCGTTGTCATTAGTGTTCTCATGCAAACTATGGGTGCCTGCGTAATGCCTGAATACCGGCTCCCGACCTATTTTTGCGTTCAAATCCCCAAGGATGATTTTAACATCATACCTTGGACAGGCATTGAGGGCCCTCTCGACTTGTTCGTAGTAAGTCTCTTTTTCTTCGTCTGAGGACTCCTCCGTAGGTCCGTGAACGTTAATGAGGCTGATGTTCGTAAATTTGCCTCGCACGCGAAGGGTACATAGCCTTTCGCTTATAGCGTTAAAGCCGATGATGGTAGACTTCATTTTTTCGCTGACTAGGAAGCCTACCCCGAGCACATGGTGTTTTGTATGACAGCTGTAGTATATGTCATATTCTTTCTTCTGTAGAACACCATTCCCTGTCCATCTGATTTCTTGAAGAGCTGTTATGTCAGCTTTATATTTTGACAGGGCATCGGCTAGCTGCTGAGCAGCTCGAGCTCTATAGAGCGATCGTACGTTCCATAAGAAAATTCTTAAATCGTTTTTCCCTTTTCTTTGCGTGGGTTGTGGTCGTGTGATCAGTCCGTTTCCGAGGCTTGTTGTCGGTCTCGTAAGTCATTAAGTTTTACGGGACAGGGAATTAACCTGTCGCCAACCTGAGGAACCAGCCTGATCATATTAGCCAAACCTTTTTAAAGGCTTGTTTCTAGCGGCTGCCACGGAGAGGCTATGATCAGACTTCCACCAGTCCCGAATAGTTACGGCACGTGCATGTTTTCGTATGCTACATGTTATTCCCCCTATTCGTCTGATGGCTGACCGCGATAATTTAATTCAGAAATATAAATTCTATATTTTTTTAAAACAGTAAAAAAGAAGCTACTTTAAACTCCTTTAAACAAGATTGGATATATTCGTATTGAGACGAGTTTTATAAAATTTCCTTTAAATATGTCAACGGTCGTAAGTGGGTACTTTATATTAAAGCTGTCACACAGACATCCGCCCAAATATTAATTTACTAATTAAATCTTAATTAATTCAACCTTTGAATTTTTACCAAAGAACCGCGAGCATGGGTCTACTAGTTGAATTTTAAAATTCTAAATAAAGCTGAATACAAATCGTATGGAGAATCTAAACTGCAATTAGGAAAATTCTAACATTAATATTAAGAGCTTAAATATGTTAACTGAAACTTTTGAACCCCTTTGAAAAGAAAAACTAAATATTTATTCGTTCTTTTATTGCAAACATATTTCGAATGTTATAAAAGAAAAAAATAAACAAGAAGTGTGACGTAAGTTTTCAATCGACTTTCGTATCAGAAAAAGAATTCTATTCCGCCAGTAATAAAAAATGCACCCCACGTCTTAACCCTAGTTTTTTTTTTTTTTTTTTTTTTTTTGATGATACTCAATTCCAATCAACTTCGAAGTCATCCCTTCATGGATTTCCATACACATAAACTTACTTTATATTATTCCTATAACAATGCAAACTAAAAGCATGACTCATGAGTATACGTATAATTTTATTAAACTAAAAGTTCGCCATCTTTAAATAATTCAAGTTCTTGATTCGGTTCAACGTCAAAATTTCATTCCTCCTACGCGCTTGTTCTGGTTTAATTTCATTTCAAAACAAAATTACGCCATTCGTGTCGCCAACAACAGTGTCTATAAATTGAATTTATTCCAATGGAAGTCAGGTTTTTGTTTTGGGGGGATGTTAAATTCTGTGGTTGTGCTTCTTTCTTAATAATACGGAAGTATGCGAACAAATCGCATGCGCATTAATAACAACTCATATTGGCGCCATTTCACAGGATGTACATAATATCCTTGTTAGTATACATTACATTTACATACATGTTTAATAGTTCTCTACTGTCTGTTTGAAAATGAAATATATACAGCCTTGGCTGCAAGTTGCACACACCATTTTAAAAGTTAATTAAATAAAATTAAATTTGAAATGTGACAGAACTTTAATCTATAATTCAATTGTCTTAAAGGGTGTTAATGAAATAAAAATAATTAAATATTAATGTAGCATCGATACTTTATTTAAAAATATACCAACGAACTAAATTAAATAATTCTTTATAATAACAAAATCTGGATAAGTTAAATTTTTGAAGGCGGATTATTTTGACTAAAATCATAAGAGCAGGCTTGTACGATCCAATAGGGTGCATAATTTTACTTGCGATATACTCGTAATGTATATCTTTAGGTGCTATAGGGTAAGTTCTGCACTTAAAAAATCAAACTCGAGATTTTAATTAAAGTTAGCTTAAAATGGTAGAGAACACCACGTATGTACCTAGACCTATAGCCTAAGCTTCTAAAACAATTTTCTTCAAATTTTTTAGCAAGCTAGTTTTCTTAGCTAGTTCCCTTGCAGGGAATTTTAATTTTTTTAACTCCAAAAATAACAGGAGATACAAACTATTTTGTTAACAAAAAACGTGTTTTTTATTGTCTATTTTAGAGAAGTAAGTTTCCGTTGTTTAAAAGCCCATTCTACTGGGAAAAACGGAATAAGTACAAACAAGCTAGAAAGGCCTGAAACATTAATATCCGACGAACTACATTTTTACATAATCAAAAATTATTGCAAAAAAATACTATTATTTCCCAAAGGTATCAAAAATATTTGGTCATTTGTAAAAGACGTACGAAACACTATGCGACATCCTCAGTTCCAACGCTCGTCTTCAATGACACTTCTGCAGTAAGCTCGATAGATAAAGCCAATTTTCTTGCAGCACAGTTTGCTGTTAGTTCGACGCTACTAGAGAGTGACACGATTCCTCCTGTACTTAAGAGCGTATACGACTTTAAAGGACGAATCTTCTTTCGCATTCGTGCAGTTGCTAGACTACTAAAAGATCTTGACATTCACAAGTCCGCTGTCCCAACTGTCTAACTATCGTCCAATTGCACTTACGTCCCTTCTTTCCAAGGTCATGGAAACTTTGATCAATTTTCAGCTTAAGAAATATCTTGAAGAACGAAAGCATCTTAATGCCCGGCAGAATGGTTTTCGTAGCAATAGGCCAAATCTTCACACCGTTTTGGAGAAAGTAAGATTATTGCACTTGATATTTCAAAGGCATTTGATTAGAGTTTGGCATCAAGCTCTCTTATTGGAAATGCGTGCATTTGGTATCGATGAATCTCTTCTTCGTTGGATTAGAAATTACCTCTCGGACCTTTCACTACAAGAAGTATTGTCAAGTACAGTGATTCTTTTTTTTAGCCGCACTACACGAATGTGGAATGCTTTACCCAGCAATGTGCAGACATTAAAAACCAATGTCCATCGGTATCTCCTTTCTCATTCTATCCTTCTTTCCTAATTGCTCGCACTGTGTTAAACATTATAAGAGTATTCTTCCCCTTGAGTTGGCGTATAATATAAAATAAAATGCACGACTGGGTCGCACGAACTTGTGTAAAAAGACTTGTTGTGTAAAAGACTAAGAATTTTAAAAATTAATGTTATTAGAGAAAAACGGTATAAAATTATTTTTTTAAATGACTAAAACAACTCCTTTAGTATTTGGAGCTATAAACAGGATGTCATGTGATTTAAGCAAATACAGTCAAACTTCTTTATAACGAACTTCCTCATAACGTAATTCTCTCTATAGCGAATTTCACTTTATTACCCTTCCCCTTAAAAAAATCCCATATGAATTATGTTCTTTATAACGAAATTCTCTATAGCGAAATTCTCTTTATAAGGAACTTATTTATTAGCTCGAAAGCAAAGTCGTTTCATTTTAACGAAATGTCAATTTAAAATTTTGAAATCAAGGCCTAATAAGATTTTTGTTTCTAATTTTAAAAGGGAACTCCCCGTTTTGGCGAGAATTTTCTTAAAGTGAAAGAATGTACGTATGGATGTATGAAAAGTATGCATATGTAGTACAACATCTACGCAACAGGTCAATCGCTTGTGTTGGCATTTTGAATCGTTTATTCAAAATTTATCAAGCGCAAGGCTACTTCACTATGCGACAAATTGTCGATAATCGAAAAAGTTATGAGGTTTCTGAAAAATTTGGAGTGCCCTTTATTACATTGTTGACAATTTTAAAAAATAAGTAAAAATTTCAAAGTTTTCCAAAGCAAATTCAAATAAAAGCCAAAAAAAAAAAAAAAAACTAAGAAAAACAAAATACGACAATGTCAGAATCGTTTTTTTTTTGTTCCATTTTTTTTAATATAAAAAAGCACTTGCAGTGTCAAAAAGATTACATTTTCTAAATAACGAATTTTGTATAAAACTTCTTTATGACGAATTTTTGTTCCCCTGAAGGTTTGTTGTAGAGAAGTTTGACTGTATTAGTTTATGCAAGAACAAAAATTATAAGTTGTTGTATAAGCTTTTATATAAAAATTTTTTAAGAAAAAAAAAATTGGTACGCCAGCTTAAAGTTTTTATTACTAGATATACGAATAAAAAATAAATTTCCAAAAAATATTGAGCCGTTTTTGAGATATCGAATTTTCCAAAAAAAAAATAAATTTCAAAAAATATTTTTTTTTAAAGTCTTGAAATGCTAAGTTTTTTGAACTTTTTAGAAGCTTCTCTTTAAAATTTTTTATTAAAGTCCGTTATGCCGATAAGGAGAAATTCAAAATTCGAAAAAATGGTTCTATGGTAGGTACAGTAGGTAATATATTAAATTCAAAATTTATTGTATTAAATTATAGATCGTAAAAATTAATTGAAAGAAAAACAAAATTATCAAAATTCTCGGAACCGTTTTCGAGAAAAATACGATTTTTGAAAACCATTTTTTAACATTTGTTTGGTGGGTACCGTTTTTTTAAAGGTAAAATTATTATTTTCATTTATGGGGTTTTCAAAATATGTATTGAGTTTTGAAAATTTGAATACACCTAATATTCAAACGTTTAGGGAGCTTAAGCATACGAAAATTGGTCAAAATCGGTCGTACCGTTTTTGAGAAATAATTTTTTTTTCAACCACTATCTAGCTTTAACTAAATGATTTTTTTTTGAATTTCATAAAATAAGTAAACATACGTGGTAGCTTGTAGTTTTTTGAAAGATGTATGTAAATATGTCATATTGTTACAAAAATTTGAAAATGCTGATTTCAGGGATTTTATGCTTACCTTAAAAATAGAAAACAAACAGTGAAAATAGAAGGTAAATTCCGTGCAACCAGTAACATTAATAAGTTAGTAAGTAAGTAAGTAATTCATTTATTTACGTTAATTTACAACAATTTTATTC
Organism: Chrysotoxum bicinctum; assembly: GCA_911387755.1. Taxonomy (NCBI): domain Eukaryota; kingdom Metazoa; phylum Arthropoda; class Insecta; order Diptera; family Syrphidae; genus Chrysotoxum; species Chrysotoxum bicinctum. The sequence continues at coordinate 126,054,174 of OU426989.1, read as the reverse complement.
AATATTTAGAATTTAAAAGCTATGGCTATGCCGTCAGCCAGATCGACAAAAAAAAATTCGAATAAATTTTGGTTGTACTTTTAACATTATATAAAACAAATAAAGAAAAAAAATAGTAATATATTAAATAACATTTTTGAATTTATCAGTATTCTGTTATTAATAGTGTATAGACCTGCGTATAATAATTAATAACAACACTCTTATTTATGTACACTTTTAATATAGAACACTGTATTGTTTACTCCGTGACCGCACATTAACAACTAACTGATATGACAGATGATGATCTGGTTCTAGGAGAACCGGTTTATGCTCATTCTTGTTGTCGTGGCATAGGTCTCCACATCCCTCCAATATTTTTCAGTTTTAACTTCAACCTCGGATTGTTACTTTTGACATCAGTTGGCGCTTCCTGTTCTTCTGCTGCTGCTAGAGTGGTAGTCGTGATGGTCGGGTTATCATTCACTTCTGTTGACATGTTGGAACCTGTAGAATAATAATTAGTACTTTCAAAATTGTGGTTTGTCTTAAGTTTTACGCAACTAGTGGGTATCTTCTTAACATGGCTTATATTACGTCGGAATATTTTATCCCCAGCTTTTACCGTGACCTCGCTGTTCCTCCTGTCAATCACTTCAAATTCCGTTTGATTGAAGTTGGGAGTAAGTTTGTCGGAGAACGCTGTATTTTTGATTAAAACCTTATCCCCTACTTCTATCCCTGAATCTTTAGCACTTCGTTCCCTATCTCCCCTTTCTTTTCCTTTTTGCTTATTAATGGAATCGCGGTCCCTAGCTTCCGAATCAAGCATCGGTTCTTCAATGTCCAGCATTGAAGGAATTTTATCACGGATTGTTCGGTTGTAAAGTAACTCCGATGGGGCTTTCCCTGTTGTACCGTGGGGAGTTACATTATACATGAGGGTGAACTTCTGCATCTCTTCTTTGTAATCACTTCCGTTAGAGTGGGCTATCTTCAAGCGTTTTACGATCTGACGGTTCATGTTTTCTACTTCACCGTTCGCTTGTGGCCAGTAGGGTGGTGAAGTTATAAGTTCGATGTTGTTATTCTTACAGTAGGTTTTAAACTCGTCGCTGACAAATTGGCGCCCATTGTCCGCCGTGATAAACTTGGGATACCCTAGTCTACAAAATATCTCTTTCAAAAAGTTAATCACATCTCTGGAAGTTATCTTTTTTAGGAACTTAAACTCTTGGTATCTGGAGTAGTAGTCAATTACCACGAGAATATAATCGTGATTAGGTAACGGCCCCAGCAAATCCATTGCTACGTTGGACCAAGGTCTGTCCGGAAAGACATTTCTTTGCATGGGAACTGGTTGGCTAGGCTTCGACACAATCAGACAATCTCGACACTTTTTTACAAACTGCTCGACATCTCTGTCTACCAATGGCCACCACACTTTTGATCTAACTCTTCGCTTCATTACTGTTTCGCCAGGGTGACCTTCGTGAGCAATTTCCAAAACTCTAGAACGTAGTGCCATCGGTATAACGATTCTAGTCCCTCTTAACAGAATATTGCCTATGGTACACAATTCAAGTCTAAATGGATAGTATGAACTTGGCATCTTGGAGTCCCATGTTTCGTTTCTTACGTTGTTGACAGTCTCCATCAGATCCTGGTCCTTGGTGTTATTCGAACAAATCTCTGATATGGTAATCGCTCTTGGTACAGACTTTTCAATTATAGCAAAAATATTGTGCTCGCTTTGTTCGTCGAATGTTTCTGCAGTTTGAATTTTACATAGTCGTGAAACTGAATCAGCTATATTTAGCTTTCCCGGTTGATAAATCACCTTAAACCTGAATGCTTGTAACCTAAGTACCCATCTTTCAATACGAGCTGGTGGCCTTGATGTAGGCTTAAATATCGCTTCTAGTGGCTTATGGTCTGTAACCAACTCGAATTCTGACCCTGTGAGGTAGTATGAAAACCTTTCAACCGCCCAAACTAACGCTAGGCCCTCTTTTTCTGTTTGGGAGTATCTTCTTTCCACCTCGGACAGGCTTTTGCTCGCAAATGAGATAACCTTTGGTATATCATTCTCGAACTGAATAAGGACTGCCCCCAACGCTACTGGACTGGCATCAGCTATAAGTCGAATGCGGTTTTTTAAGTTAAAGTAAGAGAGAGTGGACCAATCTGCCAGAAGCTGTTTTAATCTCTGAAATGACTTTTGTTGAGATTCTCCCCATTCGAATTTGACATCTTTCTTTATTAAACACCTGAGTGGTTCAGTGACATCAGCCAAATCTGGGACGAACTTTCCAAGATATGTCACCAATCCAAGGAAACTCCTTGTCTCTTCCTTGCTTTGTGGAGGTCGAAATTCTTGTACTGTTTTTATTTTGTCCGGATCTGGACTGATACCCTCTGTCGATAGGATGTGTCCTAAGAATTTTAATTTTTGAACTTTCCACAAGCATTTTTCGTAGTTAAGTCTCACATTGAACTCTTTAAAAATATTAAGTACCACCTTCAACCCTTCATCATGTTCCTTCTCTGTTCGACCATAAACTACGATATCGTCTAGGTAGTTGAAAGCATTTTCACAAGGGGCTAAAAGATTCTCCATAACTTTTTGAAATATTTCGGGGGCAGAGTTCACCCCGAATAACAGTCTCTTGTATCTAAACATTCCCTTATGAGTTATAAAGGTGGTGATATGTCTACTCTCTTCTTCTAGCTCTAGCTGGTGATATGCACTTTTTAAGTCGAGTCTTGAAAAGAATTTGGCACCTTTTAACTTTGTCATTACCGACTCAAATGTCGGTAGTGGAAAATTTTCTCTTTTTATAGCTGCATTTGCACGTCGCATGTCGATGCAGAGTCGAATCTCGCCATCGCTCTTGAGAACTACTACAATAGGTGAGATCCAACAGCTTGGACCTGAGAGTGGTTCGATGATGTCTTGTTCTAATGCTTCCTTAAGCTTCGCTTCTACTTTTTCTTCTAAGGCTGCTGGGACTCGACGTAAAGGTTGCTGAACGGGTTTAATTGTTGAATCGATAGATAGACTTATTCTGATCCCTTTGATCTTTGGAAATGGTTTCGGACTTTCGAGATAATTCACATCAAGTCCCAGTTTCAAAACGCCTAACTTAACTGCCGTCTCTCGTCCCAATAATGATTGTCTTCCACTCTCAACTACGTAGAATGAAGCAATCACTTCAGGACGCTTTGCAATGCATACAGGAGCTTCAAAAACAGCCTTAATTTTTAGCAAATGGTCACCAGCATAAGCCCTAAACTGGTTTGTCGTCTCTTTCCTAACATCCCACATTACCGCATTATAATTTTTTAGTAACTGCCAGTCGGATTCACCTAAGAGATTAAACCTTGACCCTGAGTCAATGACCATTGATATTTGATGGCCACCGACTTGACAATCAATCATTTCGCTCATGTCCATATTATTACCATCTACCACCCGAAAACAATCGTGTTCCGCCATTTGAGTATCATCTACGCTCTCATTTTCGCCTACTCCGTTCTCAATGAAACGTACCCTAGAAAACCCAGTTTTTGGCCGCTTTGCAAATCTTTCCTTGTCACTACTCGCTTTACGTTTTATTGATTTTGTCTTACATTTTCTCGCAAAATGTCCAATCAAACCACACTTGTTACATTTTGCATTCTTTGCCGGACAGTTTGGAGATTTTCCTGAATGACCCTGGCGACCACATCTGCTACAATCGTCTTCCTCATTTTGACCACCCTTCCGAAAAGTGATACTATTGACAGATGTGGATGAGGTTGATGGTAGCATAACCTCAGTTTGATTATTAATTTGTTCATGGACCTGGCACATTTCAGTTATCTCTGACAACGAATATTCTTTTTCTAATAATCGTCTTTTCAGATTATTTGGTGCCCAAGAATCGATTACCTTATCTTTAATACTTATTTCCAATATTTCGTCTTTTGTTTTTCCAAACGAACATTTAGCGGCCTGATTCCTCAACCTCACCATGAATTTACTAATACTTTCGCCTTGTTCTGGTTTCAAAGCCCGAAACAAATGGCGTTCGAATGTGGAATTCCTTTGTGGAGAGAAATATTCGCTAAGCTTAGCCACCAGTACCTCAAAAACATCGACATTATCCCCTGGTTCTACAAGAGCACCTGGTATATTATATGCTACCTCTTGGAGTTGTGGACCCCCTAGGTGCAAAATCTTGTTTCTCTTCTTGACATTATCATTTATTTCTTCTGCAGCCAAATAAAGAGAGAATGATCGGTACCATCGCTCCCATTCAGATCTTATAATGGCCTTATCAATGACGTCGCATAAGAATGGCTTGATCTCACTCATTCTCCTATGCCTTGACTTCCAGAACTAGATCTAGACTTTATTTATCAGCCACGATTAAATTCGCGCCTTTTTTTTTTTTTTATTTTCCTTTTGAATACCTACACAATTTAATGTGCCCTCTTGACTTTTGTTATTTTTGTATATTTGGCTCAATTTAATGTGCCCTTTTTCTTTGCTCAATTGAATGTGCAACGCTTCTCTTCTTTTCTTTTTTTTTTTTTTCACAATTGAATGTGCCAAACGTAAATTTCCAATCAAATGGATTTCCTATTCAAACTAGCGAATGCTTATATCGGCGATCGCTACAAATCTAATAATAGAAAAAAAACAAAACAAGAAAATAAAGTAAATAACAAAATGTATAAATTATCTTCTTTTTTTTTTAAGTACGCGATTTGACATCACACGCAAATACAGGATAATTCCTGTTTTTTTTTTTTTTTTTTTTTATTATTTTTTTTTTTTAAATATTTCTTGTTTTTTTTTTCAATAATAATTTTTTTTTCACTTTTTTGAAGTACACTCGTAATATATTTTTACCTCGTCGCCAATGTATAGACCTGCGTATAATAATTAATAACAACACTCTTATTTATGTACACTTTTAATATAGAACACTGTATTGTTTACTCCGTGACCGCACATTAACAACTAACTGATATGACAGATGATGATCTGGTTCTAGGAGAACCGGTTTATGCTCATTCTTGTTGTCGTGGCATAGGTCTCCACAAATAGTAAATATTTTTCAAAATTTGCTTAATGTTTTCCAATTATTTTGGCTTAGGATGTTTATAGTCTTTTCCCGAAAAAAGAACGTCTTTGAGGTTTGAATATTGTGCATATGCAAATAAAGTGTAGACAATGTTCTTTTAATTTTAAGTTGCACAGCGTACAAAATTGGTTAAAACTACCATTGTAAGGATTCCCGTTTAAGTTGAGAACCTCGTTTCTATGTTTTTCAACCATTTAAAAATTTCAATAAAATCTTTATGAATGCCGACATAACTTCAGCGACCTCAAAGATCAGCGTTACACCCAATTCTGTTCCTTATTTATATTAATTTTATTTTAGCCTGAACTTAAAAAGAAAGTATGTGGGTTTGCTGATGACATAGCTTGTGAATATTCTTGTTCGACGCTTTTAGAACTAATTTCAGATATGAATCACGACTTGCAGTTATTCAGACATAGGTTTGTTATTCATAAACTTGTTGTTAGCGAAAAAACAACAGCTATGTTTTTCAATTTATATGCCTTAGATTTATATCCTCCTGCTCTTATTAAAACAACAACAAACAATTAGTGAACAAAAATAAGCTAGTAATTAAAAAGAATATTTTAGTGAAGATGGTGTTTCGGATGTTGAAATGTAGGAGGTTTTTAGGTGGTGTCCGAAAAAAATATATGTAAGTTGACATGCTTGAGGGTGTGTTCATTGATATTTATTTAGTTATACTTTGCCTTTACTAGTCCAAAGTGTGATCGCTCCGCAATTTACAGAACAAATATTTTTTCAAATGCAAAATTCATACCGTAATTCCGGTTTTACACTACTGCCATTAATTTCGTCACAAAATATTGAATCAATTCACAAGAAGGCGAATAGTTTCGATTGGTATGTTTTATCAGTACACTGGCATATGTTCAGAAATGTCGTGGAATTGCCGCATTATGCTGAATTTATAAGACAACTGAAAAAATTGCAAAAAATTTTTAGTTGAATTACAACGAATTTGCAAAATTTTAATCGAATACAGCGTTATGCTTTCCCTACCCTTTTATTGGAGTTAAACTCATCGAATACTTAATTCTAACTTTCATTGACTCTTTGACATTTACAAACCTGAAGACCTATTCTATTTACTTAGTTTTTTGCACGAACTGTCATTGTCTTATGTAGGTGTGCTCAGAACCAATTTATTAAAAAACTGCCTTAGTACGATATTAGTTAGAAAATGTTTAAACTTAAGAATAAGTTAGAAAACTACTTTTAAGTTAAGAAATATTGAGAAGTATTATACTATTAGCTTAACAATAGGCTGTTTAAAATTTTGTATCAGTATAAAGCAAATTAAATAGTTTTTACAAATGTAAAAGTTTAATAAATACAATAGTAACAATAGGTATACGAGAACATTTGGAGTAAATTGTAGAAAAAGAAATATATTCGCACTTTTGTAAGTGTTAGTGGAAAATTTAATAGTGAAAAAAAAAACTCTAAATCAACTCGATCTGCATTTTCATGAATATTTCAACTCTAGCTTCAAAATTAGATACTTTGGGAGATTATTAACAGTTAGTTAAAGAGTGAATAAAGCGTTTTTTTGGTGCTTGTATTACTGCGCTAGATATAGATTTACCAATAAAACACGCCTATGGTATCATATGTTGGGATGGTACTTTCAAAAACTAATTTTATACAACCTTTGCTAGTTACCCAACAGCATATTTAAGAATTATATGAAAGAAGAGAAGATTTGAACATAGTTTTCCGTTGTTGGCCAGCTCGGGTATTCTCCCCATAAAGCATCTCTATTTTTAGAATGTTTTGAAAATATTTTATTTAAGAAGTGGATAATCTTTTAAGTCATAATACGTGCTCCAGCCTACACATTACGCAGTAGAGACAGAAATCTTGCTTTCATTCCTGCGCACAATTGTCAACACTTTTTAAATTTGTATACTTCAGTAGCACCTATAGATTGTTTAATTCCCTAACTTTTAAATTTCGATCCAGTCTTTCAAGTTACCAGTACTCTTTTAATAAAGAAATTAAAAAATGATTCCTTAACTTTGATTTTGAAACAGTTGGAAACATTTTCAAAATATTAGTTTTAATTTGATATTTGAAATTAAATCTTCGAAATTGCTTGCAAAATTAATAAAATCTATTGAATTACTTTTTCGACACTTAACCCCACAACACTGTTGAAAAGAAAATTTAAATATTTTTTAGTCTTTTGAATTAATTTGGTAGTTCCGTTACTCGTCATTAGGCAACAGATCGTACCTTTTCTCTTCTTTCCATTTGTTTGTTGTGAAAAACACTTAATAAGATGAATTTTATTGTAAAACAATGAACTGTATTAGTAAAACGTATTTATATGTGTTTACTTATTAACATTCATTCTTGAAAGTTAATTTCTTCTTGTTTAAAAGAAGAAAATAAATAATGAAAATTAATGAATACAGAGTAACTACATTGAACATAACTCGGAAGCAAAAAGTGGGCTTATTAAAGGCCTACCCTTTTCACAAGACTGTAGCCAATTTTTATGTTCGCTTACGCCGTACTGTACCCAACAATTTTTTTGTAGGATGGCAAGTACATAGATGACATGACATGACACGGACTACGTTTTTTTAACAGAGTGTCCTAAACCCATAAGGTGAGTTTACCTTCAAAGCTCCATTAAACGGTTGCACAAAATGTTAGCTTAAGGACATTCACCTTTGCACATGGATAATTTGTTTGTGTGGTAGAGGTTTGTACATTGTAAATGCAAATTGATATGATTTTAAAGTGTGAAACACTTCTTTCCGAGCGGAGGGAAGCGTAATTTGGCTTTAGGGGGATGACAACGCAGTTTTGACGAAACAAAGGAATTGCCTTTACTCTTTGTCATAATTTTTATTTATGTGGACTTTGAAAAACTCTAAATCGATATTTTTGCTGTTAAAATGCGGACTCTTCCGTTGGGATAGGTAAAGGTGGTGAAAGGTTATTATAGACACGCGAAAAACTCATATAATTACGAGTATATAAGAAAAAAAATGGTGAGGGGTTGAGGTTGACGTTGGTGAACCTTTGAGTCGTTTGGAGTTTGTTTATATGTACGTATGTATATTCCATGACTTTTTCTTATTATGAAATTAATATAAGATATGCTCATGAGTTTGAATTCTCCTTGAAATATGCTTGTTAGCGGCCAAACCTTTTTGCCCTTGATATGTCTAATGAGAAATAGCCATAAAGTAAACACCGTTTTTCGGGCTATCTGTTGAAACAACGTGTCTTGTTACATTGTTAGAAACATGTATAAAATACTCTATTAAGAAAAAAAATATTTTTTTTTGTATCAGAAAGTTTGTATAAAATCGACAACTTATCAAAGAAATATTGCCTTCGACAGATATAAAATGATTTACAGCTATTAAAACAATTTAGAATTAATGACACCTTTAAATACAGAAATAATTTAACTTCGCTGACGAGATTCGAAGCTAGTAAACTGCATATCTTTGTGTGACTCCTGATTTGATTTTTAAAATGACTAATTGTTGTCCAAATCTCGTAGTTTTCTCCTAACATTTACGATGATATGTTTTTTGTTATATTAATAAAAACAAAATAAGATCCTTTTAGCTTTTAATTGGGTTAGGGAAGATAAAAATGGCGGACAAGAAATTCTGTCTTTTTGTTTGGCTAGACGCTAAAAAGTTATTTCCCTTACTTTCTCAGTGTATAACAACACTTTTTTCAATACAGATTTATTTTTAAAAAATCAATTAGTAGTTTAAAGGCTCCCCTTTTTTCTCAAAATTTGTTTTCAAAAATTTCTAAAAAGTAAATTGTTTTTTTAATTGGCTCTTGTGGCGGCCATGTTGACTAGGAGACATTTGTCAAATCTGTTGTTTATTATTCAGTGATGTATGTCAAATCACTGCCAAGTTACACGACTTAAGGGGCCGACCCATAGAATCCGTTGCGTCCGTTTCGGCAACGGATGCGGTGCCGTTGTCGCATTTAACGGAATGAGGGTGACCAAATGAATCCGTTGCGATATTTTGACGATTTCGCATTCAATCTTCAATGCACCACAAACTTCAAACGAACTAGAGATGAGTCAATTGGTCAGAAAAAGTAAAGCGGTACTAGAGATGTGCTTATGTATCACTGAGTGGTTCAATTAGTGTTATTCAGTAGCAAGTTTTGGTTCTGCTTTAGAAGTAATTTCAGTTATGTTTAAGGATGTACGCAGGATTTTAGTTAGTGGAGGATTTCGATATTGCTGATTGAATCGTGATTGGTTCAGAATCAGTGCCGTGTATACCTAGATCGAATCGAAATACATAGTTTTATCCTATTTGATTCGGTCCGGTTAAACAAGCAGAATCGAATCGAAAGCTCTGTTAATCTAACGTCTTAGTGGATATGCGGTCGTGTTACTTTATGGTATGATTAGAAATAAGTTACTTAATTTATTTATTTATTTATTTCATCAATTGATCAAAGATCTGCTGATTACAAAAGTTAAAGTTAAACATCTAATGTCCAAGTTATACATAAAACATGCACTCTTGTCATTCAAATACATACATATTATATCACATAATCTTAATTTTTTAACACATACATTTACAAAGCCTTTAGATTAATTACATAAATAATTGCAGACATTTCTTTTTCAATAGATCTCTATTCATTGAAAGGTCGATTTCATTGCATACCAAGTTAACAGTTCTAAGAGATCGCGTTATGGGTTCATTCAATCCATAATTCGTTCTATGAGAAGAAATAGAGAATAATGCATTTCTATTTCGAAGAACACGAGTTGGGGTATAGAAAGACATTAATGACAGCAATTCAGAACAAGATACACGATTATCCAAAACATCTTTAACAAATAAAATACATTGCACATGCCTACGACATTCAAGCGATTTTAAATCGATAAGTGAGCATCTTGATTTATAATCAGGTAATGAATCATTCCAGTTGAGCTTCCTCAACGCATAATTGGTAAATCTTTTTTGAACTCTTTCTATTCTTAATATATTATTTTCATAGAAAGGCGACCATACAACGCAGCAGTATTCTAAAACGGGTAAAACTAAAGCCATAAATAAGGTTTTCAATGTATATGCATCTTTAAAATCGCTTGAGTTCCGTTTTAAAAAACCTAGCAAGGAGTTACCTTTAGAGACAACAAAATCAATGTGAGATCGAAAATCAAACTTTAAATCAAAATGCACTCCAAGATCTTTAGTGGCATTAACTCTTAGGAGCTTAACATTACAGAAATTGTAATCATGAACAATAAGAGATGTTGATCTTGTTGCACTAAATATTTTACACTTGGAAAAGTTCAATTCTAAATGATTATAATTGCACCATTCCAAAAAGTTGTTAATGTCCAGCTGCAAAAGTGCACAGTCCACTGGTGAAGATGTTGCAATAAATAATTTCACATCGTCGGCGTACATAAGACAGTTACAATACTTTAATACCGAGGGTAAATCATTGGTGAATAATATAAAAAGTAGCGGGCCCAAATGACTCCCTTGGGGAAGACCCGATACTGCGTCTATAAGTACAGAAGTGCAACCATCCACTTTTACAACCTGCTTTCTGTTTGATAAATAGGAATTTAACCACTTAATAAAGGCTATGTTTATACCCAATCTTTTTAACTTTTGCAAAAGAAGACCATGATGCACACGATCAAAGGCCTTAACAAAATCAGTATAAAGGACATCTACTTGTTTTCCATTTTCTAAAGAATTTATACAAAAATTTGTAAATAGGCTTAAGTTCGTACAAGTAGACTTTCCTTTTACAAACCCATGTTGATAAGGGGACAAAAATTCTTTAACCGAAAAATAAAGACTTTGAGTTACTATTTTCTCAAAAAGCTTAGGAATAGCAGATAGCTTAGAAATAGGCCTGTAATTCTTTACTAAGTGCTTAAGGCCGTTTTTATAAATTGGATCTATAAAGGATAGTTTCCATTCCTCAAGAAAAACGCCAGTTGAAAGGGATTTGTTAAAGATAGTTGTCAAAACAAAGCAAAGGGAAGAGGAACATTTTGATAACAGAATAGGGGGAATTGAATCGAATCCAGCCTTTTTAGTTATATCAATTTCATTTAAACTTTTAAAAATTTCTTGTTCCGTTAATTTCGTTAACGAAAAATCTAATAAAGGAAAAATGTCAGGGTATATACAATCGATATTATCAATTACATCACAATTGTAGGATGTCTGAAAATAATGCGCAAAAAGATCGCAAGAGGATTGAGTATCCGTAGATTTATTACTCTCATACTCCATACATTGTGGAAAACATGAATACTTTCTTTTAGAGTTAAGAAATACCCAGAAGGATTTTGAATTATTTTTTATATTAATTTCGGTATTAAACAAGTATTGTCGATATAAGAATTTGTTTAGAAAATCGAATTCTTTCCTTAATTGAAAAAACCTTTCACGGTCTACAGTTAGGTTTGTCGATTTAAAACGCTTAAATGCCTTATTTTTAGCATTCTGCAGATTTTTTATCCTAGGGTTAAACCAGGGAAACTTAAAAGTTTTTTTCTTAATTTGTGTAGGAACAAAACGCTCTATACCTTCAAATAAAATTGTTTTAAATTTGGAAAACATATCTTCTAATGAATTGCCGCTTATAGAATCCTTCCAATTTACATTTTTATAAAAATTATTAAGTGCGATGAAATCTGCCTTTATGAAATTATATGATTTCTGATCTTGGTTTAAAATATTCGCATAAACATAAAATTCAAAAGACAAACATATAGCTTTATGATGAATGGAGTTATTTACCAAAGGAAAATCAGACATTACTAAAGAGTATTTTAAATCATTGTTTATGAAAACTAGGTCCAGTATTCTCCCTAGACTGTTCTTTACATTATTTACTTGAAGTAGATCCATAGCGGAAAATGAATCAACGACTAACATCTCTACATCTTTAATTATATTGAATGGGATTAAAACATGATCATCTTCCATGTACTGCCAGTCGATATCACCTAAATTAAAGTCACCAAGTATACATGGGAATTGGTTAGTCGTTAATCCATTAATTATCGCTTGAGCATTAGAAATATGTTCATTATATAAATCTAGTCCACTCATGGGACGAATATAACTTACAATAAAAAATAAATCTTCACTATCAGCAGAAACTTTGGAACTTACACTAACACAAAGTTGTTCAATTTCATCTCCGTCATTTGATAAACTTCGTTGAGTGCTATTAAAATTTGATCGGACGGCTATCAAAACGCCGCCACCTCGAAGCCATCCTGTTGTAGTAGAACGATCTTTTCGATATACATTGAAAGAAGAGTCGAAAAGATCCGATGACATAAAATTTGAATTAAGCCATGTTTCAACTAAAATAATGACATCAAACTCATGGAGCGAAGAAGATAAAAAAAGCTGGTTTGTTTTAGTTCGTAGGCCACCAGCATTTTGAAAATAAACACGTACTTCAGATAAATTCAATCTAGGCTCTAATCTTATTTCATCTTTGTGTTGTCGTCCTTCCTTAGAAAATTTACAAATTTTTTAATTTGCACATGAATAGGCCAAATTGATGGATCTAAGGCAGTATCAAAATAATTTGCAGGAATCCCCAACTTAAAATTGACGTAGCGAAGTGAAGAACAGTTGGCGTCTTTTTTAAGTAATCTCGTACAACGCAAGGAGCCCTTAGGAATATTCAATTTTCCTGAAGCATATTCCATTACATCATCTTCCGTCACATTGCTGTCCAAGCGAGAAAGATGCAAGAACCGTAGCCGAGGAACTGACTGTAGGGTAAGTTCCCCTTCAACAACAGCAGCAGTACCAAACATTGTTTTATTAGAACGATGACCATTTGAAATTTTCTGTTGACCTTTAATTAAAGTACCTTTTCGGATCGAAGTCGCACCAGCATCATCATCCACACCAATGCTAACCAAAGGCAAAACAGCTATACTTTCATTCTCAACACCATTATCATCACGATCCCCCACAGCAGCAGCAGCAACATTATCAGCGTCATCGGCTGCAGTACCAGCAGCAACATCATATTCATCATTAGCAACAACAACTTTTATATTGGTTCCAACAATCGAATTCGCATTAACTGATAAACTTTCATCAGTTCTATCAGGACCAGCAGACAGAGAAGATGAACAAATTGGATCAGCCGGCATCACCGCATTTCCTTTCGTAGTCGATGCTTGTACTTTTAAAGCTTTAGCAAAATCTTTACTCTGCATAGAAGAGTTAGAATTACCTGTTGCTTTTGTGTTTTGCTTTGTCGAGGAAACCGGTTTTTTAACTTTTGTAAGATTTTTGTTATTGCTCGCACTAATTTTCGATGAAGGTGATGGTGAGGGAGTAAGTTTAGGCAAGGGCGAATAAAGAAAGCGTGGTGAAGAAGAAATGTTATTCTCTTTCGAGAGATTTAATTGTTTGTTGTTTTTGTTCTTGTTTAGATCACTAGACAAAGGCACTGGTTTAACTATGGAGCGGGTTATACGCATTGGTTTCACTAAGTTATCGAATTCAGATTTATGCTCAGCGAAGAAGCGGTATAAGTCTTTGATAATTGGTATGCAACTTAAAAAAGATATGTTTTTGCATATAGTACACTTCCAAAAAATGTTTTCATTAGATTTAAGCGTAGCTCGGTCGGAATCAGTAAGTTTTGTGCATTTAAAATGAAATCCGGACTGGCAAACTCCGCAAAAAATTAAATCACTTTTGGAAATAAGGAAATTACATTCAAAGCATTGAATTTCCATAATGAATGAAAAAAGTAAAAAACAAGAGAAAGTAAACTTATATAGAACAAGGTCTGTAATTAGAACTGTCTGTAACGAGATTAGTCGATGAACTCTTGTGAGTGCTGATTTTATCACATGTTAAATCATTTTGACATCAAATCTGAGTTTGTTTACAAAAACACAACTTTTTCCAATTTGGCGCGCTAAAAAAACAACATGCTGTCTCTTTCCTTTGCATTGAAAAGTGTCAAAAATTACATTCAAACCATTACGCACATCAATCTGATTGAATATTGACACGCTTCCAGAATGAATGAGAATTTTCATTTGTTGTGGTAGGTTGTCAGCATGTTTTGACTGAGATATTTTGACACAAATTGACGTAGAGTCAGTAATCATAATCTTGTCAGAATTATGGCTGAAAATATTGGTAACTTATACGTATAAACCATAGATTTTAATATATACCTAGATAAACAACATCGCTTTCAAAAGTGAAGCTCGGCCACCATTTTGGTGGAGGCGAATACAACAACAATTCTATTGTGTTTTGTGTGCTGTTTCTTTTTTGCGAAGGTGATTTTTTCTAAAATTAAGCATTTATTTCCATTGCTTACATTTTTTTCCTCCAACAAAATGGTCGTAAAGCTTCACTTTTTCTCTGTACAAAAGATCTCTATAAATAATAAATAATCAATTTTGTGTACGATTTCATTAACCACGTATCAATTTTAAAACTTTATCGTTAATGACAATGGACTGTTATTGCTATTTCACTGACAGTATAAATCACAACTAGGTAGAGTAACATCTCTAAGGTAGCAGTTTGTCTCACCTCATCACTAGCAAAAACATGAAACTTCAAATTGCTGATGACAACGGCTGTCACCGCATTTGCCGGAGAGAAAAGTTAAAAGTTCGGCTACTTTTTCCGTTGCCTCCGTCGCATGCGACACCTATTGGTCGTCTCTTATGAAAAAGCGTATATTTAATCAAGCTGTCAGTTGAATACGGCACGGCAACGGACGCAACGGATTCTATGGGTCGGCCCCTTTAACAGCACGTCCAAACGATAAACCTTTATTATCAAAATGAGTTTTTTTTAATGCCAACGATGCGAGCATTGTATCCATTTTACGAACGGCTCGGTTCGGTAATCAATAAGCCAACATTCGTACGTCAAAGGAACGCAAGACAGCCCGTGAAAGTGTACAGCAGAACCCGAGGCACTCGACTACTCGTCGTGCACAAGAACTCGACCTTTTGCAGACTTCAACTTATCGAATTTTGCATCGGGACTTGGGCCTATACACCCGTACGAGATTGAACTGACCCAAGAACTCAAAGTTCATGACCATAGACAACGCCGTTTGTTTGCTACTGGGCTTCGAAGCGTTTGGAAGTGGACCCCAATTTTGTCCGAAAAATTTTCTTTAGCGACGAGACCAATTTTTTGTAAAATGACTGTTTTAACAAGCAAGTTTGCCGTATATGGGACAACACCAATCCACACGAGGTTCACCAGGTGACAATGTATCCTCAAAAAAATAAAGTTGGAATGGAACTAGAGGCGTCATTGGTCTGTAAATTTTCGAAAACGACGTTGGTTAGGCGGCCACCGTCAATGGTTAGCGCAAAAGAACGATGATATTGATAACTAATTAATAACCTAGACGAAATGTGGTCTCTACAGAATGGTGCTTCTTGCCACACAGCCGTCTCCACGATTGACATTCTGCATTAAAGATTTGAGGGAAATTTTATATCTCGCAGAGGTGACTTAAATTGACCACCAAAGTCATGAGGTTTGGCGCCGTTATACTTATACTTGTGGGGTTTGCTGAAGTGGCAGATTTATGAGAACGAGCCACAATCGACCGATGACCGTAATGTGAACATAACACAGACTATCGGTCAAATTCAGAGGGATCTATGCCTAAGAGTCATTTAAAATTGGACCCTAGGATCCGTGCCAACGTAATAAACCGAGACGAGCATTTGAACGATGTCATATTTGACAGAAAATGACATACATGATTTTAGTTTCTAAAAGATTTAAAAAAGTATTCTTTAAGTAAAAAATGAATCGTACATCCCACACAACTCTAATAAACTGTTGTTAAAAGTAATATTTTCTTGGAAAACACTTCTACGATTTTGATACAAAAAACATTGTATGAGCTACAATTAGTATAACCTTCTAGAAGCAGAAATCTTAAACACTTATCACCACCATACTTTCCAAAGAAGCATATTTTTTGTTTTTGAGTTTCACGTCGTCTCCGATTTTTATTAAGGTACTAGTACGGTCTAGAACACCCAAAAACGCACGATTTTTGGGAATTTTTTTCTCGGAAAGCTTTATTAGGTAATAACATATTTTTTTTTTAAATAATGAATACATGCGGCAAGAGTACAAAAAATGTTTCGAATTTTGGCCGAATTATAGAGGGCCCAACGTCGACTCATAAAAAAATACTTTGTCCCATCACGGACAGTTAATCTCAGGATTGGCTGGACTGAAACAAAAAAAAAACAAAGTGGGTTATTTAAAGGAAGGTTTCTTACGAGACAATTTACCACAATTTGTTTAAAATATAAAAAAAAAAAAACAAAAAAAAAAATGTCAAGCTTTGAAAAAAATTCGCTATTTTTTTGGCAATTTTTGGGTTTTTCATAACTTGTTTGGTCAAATTGTAGTAAATTGTCTTGGAAAACATAAAAACAATCAAGTTGCAACAAGTTTTTTGAAAATTGGTTCAGTAGATCCGGAGATTAACTGTCCGCAATGGAACAATGTGTTTTTTGATGAGTCAACGTTGGCGCCCTCTATAATTCGGCCAAAATTAGAAAATTAAGACGACAAAAAAATTTGTTTGTACTCTTGACGCGTGTATTCATTATTTAAAAAAAAAATATGTTATTACCTAATAAAGTTTGCGAGAAAAAAATTCCCAAAAATCGTGCGTTTTTTTGGCGTTATAGAGCGTACTAGTAGCTATAAAGCTTCTTAAAAAATCGAACTCGAGATTTTGATCAGACTTCACATGACTAAGATTGTTCTGTTTTTCTGTTCAACTAAAGCCCTAACGGCTCTTCCGATTTTCTTTAAACTGAGTAGATAGCATTTCTAAATGTTGCCCCCGATACTTTATAATTTTTTTATGACCAAAAGTAACATTTCCTGTCATACCCTTTTTTCGAAATTATATAAAATGTTTTTGTTTTTCAAAAACTGTACTTACTGAAAGCTAGGTAGCTTACGGTTAGTAAAATCCAAAAAAAAAAAATGGTTATTAATTGTTTAAATTTCCTAAATATATTTTCTAGGTTTCAAAATATAAATCAACTTTTTTTCTCAGTATTTCGAAACCATATGAACGTGTTTTTAAAACTTGAAAGTTTTTAGCACTAACTACGAAAATTATAAAAAATTACAACTTTTTATCCAAAACAAATGGTACCAACCATAAAAATATTAAAAAATCGTTTTTGAAAATCTTACTGTTGTCAAAAAGGCACCCAGAATTTTTATTAAATTTTGTTTTGTTTTTATATATATGTACATTTTACAACTTATATATATGTATGTAGGTACATATGTATTCAATAAAAAAGAAATGGAAATAATAATCTACCATGGAACAAGTTTTTTTATTTTTCACTTTTTCATTACTGGCACAATGTATTTGAAATATTTTTTTTTATATCAGAAACTTGTAAAAAGTTTGAAAAATATTGCAAAACTTGAAAATAAAATTTTGAATAAAAGCAAAAACTGCTTAACTGATTTCAAATGTGGGTTCTTGTTAACTTCCCATACGGAGTTATTGTAATCGGTCCGATTTGTCAAATTGGAATTTTTGACATTTCTCGACGTTTCAAGGTCCCTAGAGGTTATATCAATCATTTTTAAAGAGATGTCTGTGTGTGTGTGTGTGTGTGTTTGTACGTACGTTCGTACGTCCGTACGTTCTAATCGTAATCATGTCTATTACAGAATTCGCAGAATTTTACTCCCGGTGAGTTGACTCGATTTGCATCCGCTTTAAAACTCAATTATGAAATTCGTCGGACGAACTACATTGTCGATTCCTAAAATTTCCTTATCATTTATGAACTTTCGTATCGACACTGTCAGCTACAAACATTTATTCAACTGGCCTAGGCTGTGATAATAGTATCGCTTTCGATCAACGAAATCAAGCATCGTTGAGAGTGGTTAGTACGAAGATGGGGACGGTTCAAAACCAACCGTGTGCTCTTTTTACTTGCGACTTATAGGTACTATAAGGCAAGTTATGCATTCGTAAAAAAAAATCGAACTCAAGATTTTGATCAAAGTTGACATTACGATGATAGCGAAGACTAAAAAAGTGGGTCTCGCAATTCTGTCTGTCTGTCTGTCTGTCTGTCTGTCTGTTCGATTACAGGCTAAACGACTCGGCCGATTTTCTTTAAACTTGGTAGATATCATTTTTAATTTTTTCCCCCCACAAGTTTTTTTCTTTTTTTTTTAAGACCAAAAATAACGGTACCCCCCATACGAATTTTTTTCGAAATTTTATAAACATTTTTTTTTTTCAAAAACTGTTTAATAGATTTTAAAAATAAAGATACAGAAAAATTTCATTTAATTAAATCTAGGTATAGGGTAAAAAAAAATTTCCGAAAAATGGTTATTGAGGGTACCCCCCATGGAACCATTTTTTTTGTTTTTGATTTTCTCAAAAACGGTTCAACCGATTTTGATCATTTTTTTTTTGCTAAAGCTCCCCAAAAACATAAATAGAATTGTGTACTCAAATTTTCAAAAAAAATTTTTTTGGATTTTAAAAAAAAAACTTCAAAAATTTTTTTTTCAAAACTCAATATTTCGAAAACCCCATGCTAGATTTTTGTTAAACTTGATAAATAAAAGTTTCTCAATATAATCTACAAAATGTGAAAAAAAAATTTTATTTTACCTAAAAATAAAGGTACCTACCATACAAATGCTAAAAAATTAAAAAAAAAAATGGTTTTCAAAAATCGTATTTTTCTCGAAAACGGCACCTAGAATTTTGATAATTTTTTTTTCTTTCAATTAATTTTTACGATCTTTAATTTAATAAAAAAAATTTTGAAATTAAGATATTACAGCTTGTACCTACCATAGAACCATTTTTTCGAATTTTGAATTTCTCATTTTCCACATAACGGATCTTAATGAAAATTTGTATAGAGAAGCTTCTAAAAAGTCTACAACACATTGCATTTCAAAACTTTAAAATAAATATTTTTTGAATTTTTGAAAAAAAAATCTATTTTTTTTTTTTTTGAAAATTCGATATCTCCGAAACGGGTCAATTTTTCTTTTCGTAAATTTAATTTTATTCGAACAATAATAAAAACTTTAAACTAGCGTACCAAAATTTTTTCTTAAAAAGCTTTTAAAAAGTTTGTATATAAAAGCTTCTTTTAAAGAAACCACTACAAGGACTTATAATTTTATCCTTATGAACAGTTTTCTCTAATAACATTCGTTTTTAAAATTCTCAGTTGATTACATAGGAGCAAGTTCGTGCGACCCAGTCGTGCATTTTATTTTTTTTTAGATTTCTTGCTTTCTGGTTGCGTTGCTATTTGTGCGTTTTCTATAAAAATTTGTTAAACAAACACTTTAGCATTATGTATGATAAGCTTTTGACTTACATTTTTGTACTCTCCATTGTTTATTTTCGTTTAATCAAAAATTCCCTTCAGATTCGTCTCGAAATTGGTGCGAATGTAAACTGATAGAAATTTTATGGAGTGCGAATGGATTGCGAATTCTGTAATAGGGGTGAATAACTTCGAAAGAGGCTGAAAGGGCGTTTATTAAAATTCAGTGAGTAGTTTTTGCACTATAACGGTTTCAAAAAAAAAGTAAAAATTTTGGTTAGTTTCAAATATCTCACGAAAAAATAATGCTATTGATTTTAAATAAAATTTAATGTACTCATTATAAGGTCATACAGATTTGGTATGAATTTGGAAAAAAATAAACATACCGTTATTTTTTTAAATAAGAAAAACAAAAAAAAAATTTCATATTCTAAGAACGGAAAACAATATGAAACTCAAAATAATTTTATTTTACGAAAAATAATGTGTTTGACAACTGGTGAAAATTTCAAAAAAATCAGTTTACAGTTTTTTTACAAAAAATAAAAAACTATAAAATTCTATTGAAAATTGGTAAAAATTGTTTTTCGACTCAAATTTCTCGAGAACTAGTAGTGATATTGACTTCTAATTTAGTTTATTTTATACATAGTATACATATGGTACATGGTATCACAACGGACCAAATATTGGTCTAAGTGTGCTGACCTTTTCCGGTCAGCAGCCACTTTAACCTAACCTAACCTAACCTATACATAGTATAATTTTGTACAATTGGTAAAATGTTGACAAATATTGAATTAATAGTTTTTTTTAAAACAAATGGGAAGTTATCAGTGTGGGACGCACCCAGCCTCTTTTATCAATTCATATTTGCTTAAGAAATCACATGTCAATTTTGTAGTTCAAACTACAATTACTAGTGACTCAATCGTGTATTTTGTTTAGTAAATCTTTCTGTATTTTATCTGAAATTATTTAGGCAGTTTGTTCGGCAACTGGAAGAATAAATTTTATTTTCTTGAAAATATTTCTCTAATAATAGCCATTTCTTCTTTTCATATGCCCAATTCACCACTATATGCCCTGCCCATAAGGAGCCCAAAATGTATCCATTCTATAGGAAGATGCTTTAATTATCAATTATCAGTTTTGTTAACTTTAAATCAATTCTGAAATGTGTGTTTTATTCAAAACAAGACCAAAATAATACCATCATATCCTCAAAATTATATAAGCACCTGAAAAATACATTTTTTTGTATTCAAAATATGTACAAGAAAACAAAACTCATGGGTAAAAGACTGGTTCACAGACATGTCTCGTGCCGCAAATACCTTTTTCAAAGATGTTACTAAACAATTCGTTTACCAGCTCCTCATCAATTTAAATATACAAAACTCAGATAAACATTTAAATGAGGTCACTGTAATGTGCTATGCTAACTCAAAAAATGTTACCCATTCACCATAAATCACATGTTCAAAGGAAAACATACAAATGAAGACCGAATTCCTTGTTTAACACCTTCTCTAGTGATGGCTAAATTTAGAATTCTCTTTGATTATACTTAAAAACAACCTAGGGAAATTATTTAAAAATAGACAGAAAAATAAAAAAACCAACATCTTTATTTAAGATCACTTTTATGGACAGGCAATGAATGGAACTACATAGCACGTTTTCTTCTTCAGACTTTTTATAGAGTGCACCGTTGATTTATGTGGGTAGTAACTTTCTCTGGCTCCCTTTTAATTAAAATATATGGATTAATTTGAAAACATGTGATTTTATTATGCCACTCGATATTTGAATGTATCAGTAACTTCAAACTTTGCATAAAATAGTTTTTTTTTTTCGATGTGATTTGCTTTAAAAAAGAAACACCTTCAGGTACATATGTTGGCCGCTTGTTCCCTGGAGCAGACTCCTCAAGTCGTACAATAAAAGAAGTGCCATACAAAATCCATTACATTTGTGATGAAATATTAACAATTTATTTTATTTTATTTAAAATGATATGACGCAGCAGAACACTCTTTATAATTATATAATCTGTACTCTTAAAATCAATGAAAAAGACATGTATTGTTTTTAATAGCACCTTCATTGCTTAAAGCCCAAATTCAACACTAGACGAGCTTTTGTTAGATAAGCCTCTTTGTCCACAGTATTCTATATCACCATGATTTTAAATATCTAAACAAATAAATTGCTTTGATTCATTTTTTTTTTACATTTATTGGCGGCTGCATTTAAATTTTATGTTGTATTTCGCGACACACAACAAACATTTTAAGTGCTAAAGTGGTGAACAGAGCGGCCACGGCCGAACTATTAACAGGGTCACTTGAGTGAGTTACTTAAAATGGGTAGAAGCGATGTATTTTAGCTATAACAATGTGTGGTGTTATGCGTATTGTGCAACCGGCACTTTGTTAACTATACTTATTGTTTTTTACAATAAAATAAAGGGCACGACTGAGTCGAGCATACTTCCTCTGCGGCTGATAGTAGATGCACTAGTTTCTTAAAAGCTTATTTAGTCCTCGTATTATGAACCAACTGGCTATTTCACTAGAACACTGTTTATAAATATAACGGTAAAATAATGACGGACAAGAAACATTAAGGCTGCGCGCGGTGCTCTAGAGATTCAAATGTCTCCTATGATTTTAAAAGCTCATTTTTGGATTCTATCCAAGTAACTTAAGGAGCAAAAAAGGCCAGAATTTGTATGAAAAAAATGTTGGCGTTTGTTTCTAAAACAAACTGATGTAATGTCATCTGGCTTAATTTCCAGGAGCCCTATCGAATATGTGGTCATTTCACACAAGTTAGTCTCTGATGCAAATACCGAGTAATAATCTTACGTCCTCCTATATCACCATTCAAAAGTTAAAAACCCATACCCTAGCCTTATTATTTTTGAAAACGGCTTCACAAAAAAAGTTTTGAAAAGTTTGAAGAACATTTCAAAAACATATTTCTTTTAAGAATTTTAAAAACATTCTAAAACAATTATTAAAATAATTTAAGCTCAAAAAATAGAACACTGTCTTCTTTCTGGAAAATATATGACAAAAAAAATTAAAAATCCTTAGAGATTTTTATTAAAAATTAAATTTTTATTCATGAAATGTATTTAAAATTGTTCTAAAAAAATAAATTTTCAAGAAAAATGTTAAACTTTTGTAATCCAAAAAACACAATTTTTCAAAAATGTCTGTATAAAATATTATTTCCAACTAACTGATGGTACCGGTAATATAATTTTTCTTCACCAAAAATTAGCCAATACATATTATAGTACAAAATCGTTAAAAGATATCTCGGGATAAATAAGCTTTTTCACAACGGTTGTATTCATGGTACCGTTATTTTTGAAGCTAAGAATATAAATTTCATTTTTTTTATAATTAGCGCAAACTGAAGATTTTTTTTATAACTTTAATATGCCAGACACACAGTGTTAGCATAGGGCATATCCTAAGACCTCTAAGTATCCAGTACCCTTAAGTATCCAGTTTATATACATACATACATGTATCGCAAGTTTAAATATCGGTTAAAGTCAACTTTCTGAACTTGAATTTCTTTCCAGAAAAGCAAGTCAATACAGAACACTGATAGCGATACACCAGCATCGCCTTGAAAAGCCATTATTTCTGTTGATATAATTCCTATATAACTATTTCAAAAAGCTGATTTTTCATATATTAAATATTACGAGTAGTTTTCGCCTTTAAGAAAGAGTGAAAGAAATAATAAGACCACTTCTTATGTCTTTAACTGTGCAAACGGAAGAAGTCTAGCAAACTGTTTGGTCCCTTGGGTGCTATACTCTATGAGCATTTTGTCTTGTTAGGTAACCTACTTTTTTAAGAAATTTCGTTGATTGAGAAAATGTTGCATCAAAAACCTGCATTCTTCACTATAGTGATCTTCATCGTTCTGAAAAGTAAGGAAAGCAAATAATCTATTTTAATTTTAATAATTTATTATACTATTTTAAATAGTTGCAAAAATATAATTTTTAGTAAAGAGGATCGTAGTTTGTATATATCTATACATATAGTTACCTACCAAAATCTCAGACAACGTTTTTGCCGATAGTTCATTAATCGCATATCGCAACAAGTTCGTTTTCCAAAAAAAGAAGTCAGATAGACTTTCCTTAATGTCACCATAACTTTTGCGCGTAAAAATAAATAAAAAACTGTTGGTTATGGAATGTGTCGTTTAAGTGACTCTTGAATGTATTTCCACTTTTATGTGTGTTCTCAGATTATTTTCGGTCCCCAGTTACATTTTAAATTGGATTTTTACTTTATAGTTCAAATAGTAATGTTGCAATTTAAAAAAAAATTCCTTTCAATACGAAAAACCACATAAACAACATATACTTTCCAAAGCTTAATAGTTTTAGAACGAAAAAGTAAAAATATTAATTAAGTATTTATACAAAATTGATTTACATAACATTTTCCATACGTTTTTTTTTCGTATTTTATAATTGCACACACTCAGGGGATTATGACTACACTTATGATGTTATGTCGTAACACACTGCGAGGGCTTAGGTTTAAAGTGGAGAGGTTTTCTGTATGAAGTTTGAATAGGTATAGTGTATGGTATAAATAATAAGGCGCAAATTTAATTTATTTCGGATTTCTTATTTTAATCCTGCACATATTTGTACTTTGGTAATTGTGTATACTAGCGTATATAAATCCATTTTGATAAAAAAAAATGAGGTGTTTTTTTTTAATTCATTTTTATTTTCATTAATCTTAAAACTTTCTTAAAGCTAGACAAAAATCCATAAAAACTAGCCTAATTATCCAATAACTTAAAACTAACTTACTGGCCTTATTGCCATGCGCTCTAAGCTAAAATATATCTTAATTCTAATTACCTTTCGGCCTAAAAACTATTTTTATTTAAACAATATCTTTTTGTTTTGTTTTCTCGAGAAAATGTATAAAAACTCGGATTCTGTAACTTTTTTAAATTTGTTATATAAAACTTAAAACTAAAGTAAACTAAGTCCTACTGAACCGAAGGCGCTTTGCTCCATCTTGTGCGCGGGAGTCTCGACTATAAGGGAGCCGCCTATCCAGTCCTCCGGCTGACGTGGTAGACTAGCGGATTCGCCATTCTATCCTGGATTAACCCACGACTGTCTAAGTAGAGAAATGCATCGGGTGGGATAAAGCCGCTTATACGTACACTCTCATAATAATCGTTGTTAGGGTAGTGGCAGTGGGCCCCATAAATTAGGCTGTTGGTCGAGGAAATCGCTCTTGCAATGTGACCCCGAATCAGCTTTATCAAAAAATGATCAATTCTGTTTATATTGGCCCTGTTGTATAAAACCTCGTTGGAATAATAATGTTTGTACTCCGGCTCTGGTGTAATCCAAGGCAACGTCTAAGACACTGCCTCTCAAAAACCCGAATCTTTTCCATTTGAGATGGGGCAACGTTGAACCGCACCGGGCAGCCATAGGCAATCATCGGCCAGATGAGGGCCATGTTCCATGTAGCAAATCACTTTCACCCTGCTGTCAAGCCGGCTGCTGTAAACAACAGTTTCGTCGAGGCAAAGGCAGCATTTATATTTCTGTCGAAATACAACCAGATCCAACCAGATGCCAAGGTACTTTACTACACTTTTACTCGCCATTGGTAGTATCCCTGGGGGCTCCAGCCAACGGAGTTCTGAACAGAATAGTTTCACATTTCTGAAAGTTGATTTTCAACTTCCAGTCATCACAATATCGCTGAATCTTTTCGAAGTCACGCTGCGAAAGGATTCTGATGACCTCAACTTTTGGAGCTGTTCTTTGCGCTATTAGATCATCGGCATTACGCAATTGCCTGATTTAGACTACCTATCAGATCGCTGGTGTAAATGCTGAATAAAATCGGCGAGTTCACCGCTCCTTGCTGAAGACCATTCATGCTTTTCATGGCGATTCTATACATTTAAACATTTTTATCTCATAAAATCCATGTTTTATATTTATTTTTAAACAATTTTTAAATTCCAAATTATTTTTACTTTACATAAGAGCAAGTCCATGCGATCCAGTCGTGCATTTTATTTTAATTTTATTTTAATATAATTTGTTATCATCATATAATTTATTCTTTAAGCCACTTAAATTAAAATAAATACATTTATTTGTACCTTTAGTCCTTGCAACCAAAAAAACAAAAGTCACTTGGTCTTATTAGTTTGTCCATACGTCAAGGTAATTTCTTGAAGTTGTTTAATTTTTTTCTTAACATGATCTGTTGGATCTTAATATTCTTTGCTTACAAGAAAATGCCTTTATCAACAAACATCAAGAGAAAGAACACAACTATTTTTTTTTTTTTTTAAAGAAAGACAAATGTTAAAATGTTTCTACTGAACTTATTTATTTTGACCACAACGTTGTTGTATACAAAATATAACAAGTCTACAAAGTCTACAATTTGTTCAAATGCTAACATGATAGACAGCTTTTTGCAGACTTCATTTTATACTTCAACAATGAAATATATATTTTGGGTCTTAATTCGGCATTAAAATGGAATGGAAAATCAAACCAGTTTTTAGCTATAACTCCAGCCAAATAAAAACACACTTGGTAGTAGTTCATTCAAGTTTTTGTTGTAATATTCAAAAATCATAATATAAAACAAGAAAATACATCTTTTAAAATCCAATGTAAATTTTATTAAGCATTTTTGTTAACGTTTGGTATGTAATAATAATTATAATTATGGGAGGGTCAAACTTTCATTGCAGAAAAATATTTGTTTTTGTTAGAGCAGCTTACCCCCCCTATTATGGAAGACAACTCAACTATAGTTTAGTTGTAATTCTTTAAATTGGTATTATCGATCACAACCAGTTGACTGTCAAAGCACAACCAGTTGTCGATTAGCAGACAACTAACAAAATGGTCGACTTTTCAGTTGTCTCTTCGTATTATGTAAGTAAGTTGAGTTGTGCTTCAGTTGTAATAAGCGTCAAAATCAGACAACTGGTTCGAAGCAGTTGTGTAGAACATTTTAATGAAAAAATCTGCATTCGGATAAAAAATATGGACACAAAACAGTAAGTCAAACAACAATTTTAATAAAAATAGAATGAAATGAGTGTATTTTAGTTTGAAAACTACATGGCCATCACAATTTGAACGACTTGTTGCTCTATGATAGCTGAGCATTTAGCCATTTTCCACAAATGAGTTCCTCAATCACATCACTTTTGGCAACCTCCTTCGCTCATGAAACGAAAAGCAGTAGCAAGTTTAACAATTGGTGGAATCGCTGAGGATCGTTGGTTGTTTTAGGAAAACTATTTCGAATCAAAAAAATGCATAATTTAGGAATAGAAGTGTACATGAGTTTATTAAATATACGGATATTCTTTTTTATTTTGGCTACATTAAGGAAATTTTCAACTTTTAAGCGACCGAAAAACAAATCGAGAGAACTTTCCATCACACAATTTCTTATTCTTGGTTTTGTATGTATTTCATGTTGAGCAGCTGGTTTTGACAGCAAATCGACTCCTAAAAGACGGCAACGTATTTTTTCATTACAACTGATTGTAGTTGACTTGCATAATACGAAAAATTTGTTTGGATGTCTAAGAGTTGAGTTGTGTTGATGACAACTCAACTAAGTTGAGTTGTAATCCATAATAGGGGCATACATTTTAATTCCGTTTTCGAACATCAACTCCTTGCAGAGTTTCCGCCATCTTAATTTTAAAAGGTGATTCTTGAATTTTCGAATTAAACAGTGACTTCGATTTTAGCTATCCCTTTTATTGATTTTTTTGGTTTAAAAAAAAAAATCAATTCTACAATTTTGCAATTTGTATATGTATCTCTTTCAATCTTTGAAAAAAAATATTAAGAACAAATTGGATTGACATATTTTTTGCCAAATATTTTTCCTTTTAGCACCATCGCAAAAATTGAAATTGGTTATTAGGAACTTCTTAAATTTAAACAAAATATTAATGTTTACAATTTTGTAGAACTCATTCCTGTTATCAAAAATGATTAAGACTGTTTTTATGCGGAACTAATGCAACAGATCGACGGTACCAAATTTGAATTAACTCAAAAATGTCTTTTCCAATTAAATATTTAAAACAAAACTAAAATTAACTGGATTAAAGCAATTCTCGGAAATTATTTGTCTTGTATGCAGTTACTTAATTCGAAATTATTTGCATTTTTATATTTAAAAATATATTAACTTTTTTGCAAACATGTTCATAACATTTTGTTTTGTTTTTTTTCTTTACTTTCAGGTAAGTCTATCTTTTATAAAATCAACAAGGAATACATTCAACCTTACCATAAGATTAATTCCTAAAATTCAAAGCGTATGTAGGTATTAATTCAGCTTCCTTAATTAACCTAAACAAATTTAACAAAATCGATCGAGCCATTAACGACAAATAAAATAGAATAAAAACAAAAATGGCCACAAATGAATAAATAACTACAGTTGTGACGAGCAAAAGTGGTCAAATGTTTTCGCTTACTTGAAAAATTGATTAAAAGTAAGAGTTTTTAATAGAATTTAAATCTTGTTTTATTTTTTTCATTTTGTTTATTTAACTAAATTTTATTATTTATAAAAACTTTTTCAAAAAATAATATATTATACAAAACAAAAAATATTCCATTAGTTTTTAGACTTGTCCAATTATGCACGTTTAAATTCAATGTTTTTTCTTTAGTATTTAGTCCATAAATCTTTATTTTTAATTACTTGGGAGTAACGCTTAGGCATACTTTCCACCAAATTATGGAGAAATTGCTCTGGAATATGGCCCCATTCCAGCTCCATTCGTTGGCAAAGCTCCTGAGTGTTTGATGGGTGATTTTTGTGCTGCCCCAACCGTCGCTTCACAATTGACCATAAATTTTCAATTGGATTGAGGTTAGGGCTTTGTACTGGCCATGTTATCGTCGCGTAAACTGTTGATTTCTCAGCCATTCCGAGACAATTTTTGACGTGTGTTTCGGACCTCCGTCCTGCTGAAAAGTTATTTCACAATCATTGAAGCCTATTGATGCAGTAGAAGGTGGTAAATTTATCTTCAAAATGTCCAAATATTTTTCTTTGTTCATGATGCCATCGATTTTCACCAAAGGAACAACAGAGTTCCACGAGAAACAGCCCTAAGCCATCCCGAACCTCCTCCATGTTACACGGTCTTTTGAACTTGATGTTGTTGAAGTGGTTCTCTAGGACGTGAACAATAAAAAGATCTACCATCCGTTCCTATTCTATTGACATTTGTCTCGTCCGACCAAATGACTTTTTTCCATTGGTCAATGGTCCAGTGTTTGTGCTTTTTAGCAAAACTAATCTGGCTTTAATATTTTTCGCTGAAAGCAGAGGCTTCTTAGGTTTCTCTTTAGCATTTAACCCAATTCTTTTGAGTGCCCGGCATGTAGTCCATTCACTAACTGGCTTGTCTATGTTTTGGGCTGCCTGCTTAGATGTTTTAGACCCACAACTTCTCAACTCTCTTTCCATTCTTCTAGCTTCCAAATCAGAAAGTAGGCATTTCCGTCCTTTTTTTATTGGGGGGACATCAAATTTTTAGTTTTTTTAATACTAAACACAGAAGTTTTTGAAATTTTCAAAATTTTAGACACTTCACGCGATGATTCACCAGTTTTTAGTTAAAAAAAATAGTGCGGTTGACGGTATTTTTACAATTTTTTTTTCATTTTGACAATAATCAGCTTTACACGTTTTAAAATGAACGATTTACTCACAACAAACTATCAACAAATAAAATTATCTTAACTGTTACTTGTTAAATAACAGTAAAACAAACAAAGCACAATAGAGAGGAACATCTCTCAATGAAAAAACGATGTTAAATCTCTTGAAACTAAAACGTGCATAATTGGACAAAACTAGGAAATTATTATTATTATTTTTTTTTGTATAATATATTATTTTTTGAAAATTTTACTATACATAATAAATGTGAGTTAAATAAACAAAATAAAAAAAATAAAAAAAGATTTTAATTCTATTAAAAAATCCTTACTTAAATCAATTTTTCAAAAAAGCGAAATCATTTGACCACTTTTGCTCGTCACTGTATATGTGAATTTCTAGCCGAATCAACTGAAACTTGTTTTGGGCATTTCAAAGGATAAAAATTTAAACAAAAGAGTTAAAGTTGTTTTCGAGAAAATTTAAGAAATCCAAAAAGATTATATGGATGGATTAAGAGATTTGAATTTCTCCTTCAGGATATTACATATAAATCTATTTCCATGTAAAGATTGTATTCCTCCATTAATCTTAATATTTATAAGGCTTGATTAAGATTTTCAGACACAAAGGTATTCTTCTGAACTATGATTGTAGGGTCAGTTCAATTTTATGGATTCTAAAACTATTAGCCTGAAACATGGTTACCTTAGGGTGAATGTGCAGTATGTTTTAATCAAGTAATTGAAGTTATAGGACTGGAGTCCCTTATCTGATTTTATTTGTATTGCGTGATTGCTTAAAAATAAACAATATTCATCCAATGATTCCGATAATTTTGAAAAGACAAAACCAGCCAATCGAAGAAATCGTCAGTTCCTTTTTCGATCGAGTCTCTAACAACCTCTAAAGAAGGCTTGTGCTGCCAACTTCAAGTATTGAGACTCGGTGCCACCAATTCCAAGCAGCCATCATAGATGATGCTTCTGAAGTTCTGAGTTTTATACAACCACCAAAACGAAATACCTGGTTTTGACAATGAGTACCGGTAAACACATGTACATAGCTAAATAATAGGAAAAAAGTGGCACTGCACATAAGGATCGGAGCTCCTCGTGAGTTCTACAGCTCTACGATTGAGGCATGCCATGGAGGAATGAGGTTTGGAAGTTTTATAAAAAAAAAAAAACTTTTCAGAGTTACACTGAAGGGAATATTGTAGCAGAACCACAGTCAAAGCTGAAAATATGGAAGGGTTATTTCTCCAAACTGTACAACAGAATTGACAAAGTTACAAAGTTAATTCCGCTGCAGTGAGATACCATTCTACTTAGGCGACGCACTCTCCGCCCATTCAAATGTTCAAAGCAACAGGCGGTGTATTGGTTAGAAAATATGTTAGAAAAAGAGCATGCCCGATGAATGCAACCTCAGCATTGTTATCCCGATCCTCAAGAAAGAATACCCTTTAAAGTGCGACAGCTTAAGGGACATCACTCTCCTAAACAACGCCTACAAATTCCTTTTTTCTATATTATGTGATCTATATCTGTGTGGCTTTAGACCACGAAAGTCTGCTATCGACAAAATCGGAAAAGATTTCACCGATATATTCTTAAACAAGCCGACACACTGTTATGCTATTTCTTCAACTACGTTCTGGGAAGAATAGTGAACAACGCCTACGTTAACACTAGGGCACAATCTTTCAAAGGTTCGGCCAAGTACTCCGATACGCCAACGATATTTATATAATTGTGAGCATTGAAAAGACCAAGTGTTGAATACTGAGAGACTACGGCAACGTAAGAGAGATTTTCTGATAAACTGTCCCCATTTAGTAGGACCTGTTCAAGAATTTAAGTTTTGCGTAAACTTCTTACACGAAAACTCGAAGCGAGTTTGTCGCTATAGACATGAGCCTTAACATAACCCCACAAAGAATAGTCTACAGGCGTTAAATCGCACGATCTAGGCGGCCAATTGATCAGCCCCAAACGTGAAATAAACTGTTCGCCGAACTCGCCTCTCAATTGGTCCATTGTTACGCGTGCTGTGTGACGTGTGGCACACCATATGTGTTAAAACCACTTGTCATGCAAGTCAAGCTCTTCCATTTTGCGTGAAAAAAAGTTTGTTATCATCGCACGGTAGCGCTCACCATTCACAGTAACGTTGCGATTCGCATCATCTTTGAAGAAATACGGCCCAATAATTTCGCCAGCCCATAATCCCCACCAAGCAGTGACTTTTTCTGGATGCATTGGTAGCTCTTGCAATGCTTCTGGCTGCTCTTCACTCCAAATACGGCAGTATTTTTGATAAAAAAGTGGATCTTCGGCCAACTCTTCAAGAGCTCATTCACCGTTGAATGTGGTAGGTCGTTCATCTTCAATTCTTGAACCAGCTGTATTTTGAAAGGCTTCACACCTAAATCCTTCCGCAAAATTTTCCACGTAGTGGAGTAACAGAGGCACAATTGCTGCGAATGGCGCCGAATCGATAATTCACGGTTATCACTAACACCGGCCCATACAGCTGCGATATTTTCCTCAGTTCTCACTCTATACGTAAACGTGTTGGTGGTTTAATGTCCAACAATGTAAATTTGGTGCGAAATTTAATCACAATATCCCGAATGTCCGCCTCAGTAGGTCGATAAAACTGACCATAAAATGGAAGAAGCGTGCGATGAACTTTTTTAACAGAGCACGCATTTTTATAATAAAATTCAATAATTTGCAAGCGTTGTTCATTTTTAAGACGATTCATGGTTAAATTATAGACCAAACTGAAGATGTTTGACAGTGACACAAAACACGAAACGTGCGTGAGCTGTCAAAACCAGTGTTGCCAAAAAGAGAATAGCAAAAAAATCACCTATTATAGTATAATAATTAAGGAAATTTATAGCCTTTAGCAAAAGCATTGAAACTTTCATTTTAATCGGAATTCAATTTGAAATTCGTGACATAAATAACCTTGAAAATCCCATGCGTATTAACCTCTCTTTTACAATGCCGATGAGTTTGTGATGTGTGTGCGCGTTATGCGATTTGCAAAGTTCCCAATCTGATCTATTTTTAACAAGCAATTTGAAATAAACACTAGCACTATATGTCTCACGAATGTTGTATACATTTAATTTTAGCATCCAATAAAGTAAAGTCCATGATTGGGTCGCACGTATCCACTTATCGTTAAAACTGAAATCTGTAAACATATCATTTAGAAAAAAATGTATACTAAATTTTACATTTAAAATGCAATACTATACGATCTACGAAATTATGATTTTTAAGGCAATAATAACGACTATTACGAAAAATCTATTTCGTATAATGAAAAAAATCTGATTTTTGTATTTTGAAAATAGTATTGAAAAATTGCTGAAAGTATGATTTAACGATTTGTATTGACCAAACAAATTTCACAATAACTTACTACTAGTGTCATGCCTCAATAGCAAGTTATTGAGCCGCCCTTGGATTCCCAAAAACTAATAACAGCAATTATTTAACGAAATTTATGAGAAGAAAAAAACAGGACTTCATAAGGCAGTTTAATTCAGACTGAACGAATGCCTCTGTCTAAAGAATAGATTTTAATGAATGGAAGCGGATTTCTGCAACACATGATACGGGATTCTCCTTAAGTGAAATAAATATCGGCAAGTTGAAAAATTCCCTGATAGATGATAAAACATATTTACAACACGAAGAAAGAGCGTCGTCATCAGCAAGCAGAAACATTTATAAGATATTAAACTATCAACTACCATCATAAAAAGCTGTCTGTGGAAGTCATTGATATCACTTTTAGAGGCAGAGTCGAAAACTTAACTTCACCTTTACCACATATCAGATTTGTCACTCCGTGTAATAGAAGAGATCTTGAAGATGCATTTAGCATTAGCATTTTGTCCAATATTGCAAGAAATAAGGAAGTTACATCGCCAAGTGAGTTTCTTTCCTATGCTTCTAGTAACGTGGAACATGTGCATAGTCTTTATTTATCAAGTAGGCCAGGAAATCTTTTTAAATTTTGTGAGCTTACATTAATTTTCCGCAGTAGTAATGTTTCAAAGCATGTTATAACTATATGAAGAAATCCTGTTAACCTTAAGATTTTAAATAAAAAAAAAATTCAAATTCGAGCACACTCTTATTATATACTTTTTTATCATCAGACTGATATTAAAAATGAACATTTAGAAGCGTAATTACAATTCATTGATGCCTCAGGAAGTTGAGACTTATAATATCTGCAGTCAACCATAAACACTAAAGAACGCGGTCAACCCGTAAATCATATTCCTTAAATTTGAAGTCCTATTAAAATGCTTAAATTTTACAATGTAGAGTGAGGCTTCTCAAAGTAAGTTTTTATAACTTTACTTTTTCGATTACTTTATGTTTAAAGGAATTCTTAAGTTTTATTCAAGTGTGCTCAACATTTTTCAACGTTAAAAATAAAAATTACGCTTGTGAAATTTTGTTTCATGTATTTATATCTTTATCAATTTTTGAGGCACACTGACTTTTCTTGGCTTAATTTTTTTATTTTTTCACGTAGAACATGCTGTTAAAAAATTTTTAAGGTGCATGAATGCCTCAAAATGTTATGATAATAAAAGTCAAACACTTAGAATATTGCAAAAAAACGATGGACATGTTTTGATATACTTGCTACTTCCACATTTTCAGCAGCACACTTAAATATAAATACTCATTATATTCAGTTTGATGTAGAAAAACATGGATTTAATTTTAAAATGAATTCGATGATGCCTCAAAAATGTATGAAGCTAAAAAATAGCAATGAATAAAATGAGACACTTAAAAACTTCTATTTTTTTGCCATTTTTACGCAAAAATGTAGTAGCATTTTTGAAATTAAATATTCTATATTTGAAATACGCATGTGACACCATTCCTACAGATTATTTCAATAAAATTCGAGTGATAAAAATGGTTTGAAATGGTAACATTGGATTATTTTCACGAGGGTCATCAAATCTCAAGTTTAACAGGATTTCCTCATATATATTATGTTTCAAAATAATTGATATTAAAATCGTTTATTTTAAATAAAAAAAATCAAATTCTTAAATGTATAATTAAATTTCTCTCACATTTATTTTTTGAGGAAGAACTGATTCAAACTTCTCCCACATTATCTAGGGATTTAATCAAACGAGTTTCGAAATTTTATTACAAACTTTGATTTGAATGAAGTTTTTCTTAAAATATGCCAAACAAAAAAAAAAAGGAAAATTTTATTTGTATCCAGTCATAAATCCGAGAGATAAATTGCTTACTATTCCATAGCACAACCATCTCTCATGGAAGAAAAGACATTCATGGCGTTGCATGCATTCGACTTGTGAAAGGGAAATCCAAAAACCTCAAGAGACACGAGCGTGAACAATACTTTTCATTTTTATTTTGTTATTTTTTAGACGACCTAATAAATTGCGAAAGTATTATATTTTTTTTTTTTTTGATAACAATAATATTTTGTTGAAAAGAAAAGTGTAGCGGAAATAGTTAGTTTGAATGTTGAATGAAATTAATTAATTTGACGTACATAGGTAGTAGTTAAGTAATGTTCATTCGGACATGATTTTTAAACATCTTTTGTATTATAAGTGTGTGAATTGCGGAAACTCAAATTTACATCAAAAAAAATCTTTTTCTGAAGCAAACATTTACGAGTGCAATAATTTATTATCATTTGTTACATTTGTATTCCTAAGTTGATATTTGATATTTGAGTTGCATATTTTCAGATTAGACTCCCGGATATAGGATATACGTAGTTCTCATGCTATATAAATCTTACTATTTTTCTTTCAACCGGAGAATGATCTAAAATAATTTTAAAATTTTTACAGTAATTAACTTGTGCTTGAGTCTTTTGGGATGAATCCATAAATAAGGTATAGTGAAATAACTTGTTGACCCTTCCTTTCCTAAAACAATTCACCTTTAATACTTGCGCTGCAGGGAATGCCCATCAGCTTACCCTTGAGCATAATTTTTGACGTACTGTTAAGTACAGAGATTCCTTCTTTAGCCGTCCAACACGAATTTGAATTGTTTTACCCAGATCGCCATTTCAATAGCCAGAACTTCCAAAGTTATGTGCATTGGTATCTCCTGTTAAATCCTTTCTATATGCTTGGACTGTGTTTAGCATTTTAAGGGTGTTCAAAACCTTTACTGCCAGCGCATTATTACAAAAAAAAAGTCCCTAGGCTCGCGTGGTTAACTGCTTTTGTTTTTTGTTTTTTTTTTTGATTTTTCGATTCTGCTGATAAAATCATAGACGTTCCGTTTTTTTTATTTTTGTCATTTTAAACCCAAAAACTCTCGCCAAGAAGATACTATTTTAGAATTAATATTTCTTGTACCGTCGGCAATTTTTTTTATTATTATTTTCGAGCTAAATGATAAAAGTCAAAAGGATCTTCCACGTTGAAGTAAAAAATTATAAAGTTTTTTGGAAATTTCTTATGAACTGAAAAAAATTTAAAAAAAAGTTGGTGTTTGATCATTTTTTTAAAACCTATTCATTGGATTGACTTTGTTTTAAAATAGAATTAAAGAATAGATATATTAAAATAAATCAAAAATGAGGCAATCTCCACAAAAAAATCTTTTAAACATTTTCTCCGTTGCATGAGATTTTTAAATGAACATTTTTGATAAAAAATCGGATTATTAATATTATCCGGATCCATGAAGGGTATCTGCCTGAGACACGGTAGCTTTCCATTCTCTGCGATCCCCAGAACGCTGCTTCCAGTCATCTAGGCCAAGCGCTCTGTCATCCGCGTCGGCTTTATCTTCAAACAGGAGGTTCGGTCTTCCTTGTCGCCGCGAACCTTGGGCTAGGATTCGAATACTCTTTTAGCTAAAGCATTGGTGTCCATTCGCTCAATGTGGCCGAGCCTATAGTGTTTTGGCTTTGTGGACTTCAGCCACATCTTGGTACAGATGGTTTGCGGTTATATATTCTCCTCCATTCGCCCGCCTCACAACACAGGACCAAATTTCGTCGAAAAAATTTCTTTCGAAAGAGCCCATTATAATTTCTCTGCAGTATGCACTTCTTCTTAGGAATGAGGAGTTTTGAATTCATTTATTTCCTAGACCGAAGTAGCAGCGGTTTCTTAGGGTAATTCTTCGTCGCATCTTTACTAAGATGTCTTGGAGATAATATTAACTCTGAGGTAGATGAACTCTATATTCCAAGCCATAGTTGGTGTTTATTGTTGAAAACCTTTGTGGCTTAGGATTTTTTCAGATCCGCCCACAAATTCTCAATCAGTTTGAGATCGGAAGACTGAGATGGCCAGGGTACCACAGAGATGCGATTATCGCGAAGCCAAGCACTCACCAATTTTGAAGAGTGCTTGGGATCGTTATCTAGCTGAAAATGCAAACTAGTTGGCATATTATTGTCAGCATACGGAAGCATTCAAAATATCACAATACGTTTTCTTGTTCATGATATCATGAATTTGGAAGATCGGTCCAATCTAAGAAGAGCAACCATGATGCTACCGCATCGGTGTTTCACGTTACAGCACAACATCAACTAAACTTTACTAGTCTAAAGGGTTATAATTTGACTCGCACAGTAAAACAAATAGTAAAAAAAACTCATTTTCCTTATCAAAATAATTCCCTATTATTTTGAACACCTGTGTATGTATTTATGTACTTGGTCTTGTCCTCATTTACTTCAAGACCAACAAGTCTTGCATGATCTTCAACAGCCGAGGGACGCTATTACAGAACGTTGGGAACGACCAATGATTTCGATATGTCTGGCATACCCCGAGAGTTGGACCGATATGTGTAAGAAAGTGCCACCCGTTTTAAACCGTGGCCTGTGCACCATAAGCTCTAGAAAGAGATTGAAGAAATTACATGATAGAGCGTCTCCTTGCTGAAACCCTGTGCATGTTTGGAATAGTTAATAGAAGTTTCACAATGCACCGTGTATTTTCCATGTCACCCGACATGCATCCCTTGCGATTTCTAAAGGTTTCTGCATCACTTCCACATGGTGATTGATACGGTCATGTGTACAATCAATTGCACCAATTGTCCTAGGAAACTTTGCTTTGCTGCTTCAAGCTTTTCCTAGTGGGTTTCCGGCATTCGAATGAACCGCGGTGCTAGATTTGCAATTGCTTTCGACACGCGTTTCAGAATGTGATGCCGGCTGGAAATTCTTACTCCACTGAAGTCTGCAATAGTCAATTGTATTGATCCGAGCGCATAAAATCGTAGTGCTACCAATAACTGTGTGGTTGGCCGTAATTCACGAAATCTATTTAAAGGGGACTTAAGTTTTAAGATCACGGTTAATTTAAAGCTATTATCGTCTCTCGTTGCGAGGAATTGAATCCTTAATCAAGTCTAGCAGCATCATTGTTTTAAAAGACGAAAGCGATAAAAAAAAGTCACGGTCATCCCATTTTTCAACTCCAATACGCGGAAACATCTTGTATTGTCTTCTTTCAATGTACAATGGCTCAGTTATATCATCTTCACTTTCACTGCCCGACGAAGTTGATAACCAATTTTCCCAAAAATAATTGCTGGGGAATATTTTTCTTTAACAAACAAAACAAACTTTTGAAACGAAATACATGTATTTTATTAAAACAAAAAAAACAATGTTTCATGTCAGCTCCCAAGTTTGATCTTTCAACTTCTACTATTTCCAGAAGTTGAGAAAACCAGAAGTTGATGAACTCGAGAGTTGAGAATAGAAAGTTGAAATGGTCAAATTTGAGTCAATAAAAACAAAATCACAATTTGAGAATGATAATCCTCAAGTTGAGTTCAACTTGTAGTGAAGAAAATGGTCCTGATGAAGATATCCTTACATAAAGTTTTGTTATTTTTTAGTTTCAAATTATTTTTTTTAAAGCTACTCATTGCAACAACACGATTCAAATTCATTTCAGATTGAATAGTTTTTGGCTTTAAAAATGGTTGGTTTTGTTACATAATAATTTAGTCCCTCTTGACTAAACAAGTTAAATAGAATCCGCCATCCTGTACCATTTTTGTTTTGTATTTACCTAACCGACATGCCCTAGCTTCATGTCGCTTCCTATGAGAATCATTCTGTACGGTGTGGTATAATTTCATCACGGGATTTGCAAATTTTGTATCTATAAGTTAGTTCAAAATAGCCATCAACTGCATCTTTTATAGTTGGTAAATAAATTATGTTTATCTGAGCGGTTTCCAAGTTTAGCGGGAATCTAAATTTATTCATAGAACGGATTGCTGTTTATGAGTCTACGAATTTGTTCAAATAAATTAAAATCAATAAAAGTCATAACATTTTTTAAATACCTATTTGACTCAATTTATTCCGCAAACTATATCCATTCATTAATTATACTTTTTGGCTTAAAACATACATACTTATTAATAAGCCTAATATAAACATGCGAATAGCTAACAACATCTGCTCAATTAAAACCAACAAATTATAATAAAACACAAACAATCTTTTGACTATGTAGTGACACACACGCTCAACACATGGCCGCCATCATGATCTACTTGACTCAAAAAGTCAAAGTGACTCAGATTGTCATATCTCATCTAATTAAACAAAACCAACTATTAAGGATTGTTTACACACCGAGAAAAGAATAGAAATGACCTCGGACTGGTAATGAAATAAAAGACACAAAGCGAAACAAAACGAATTTGAAGAATATTTTTATTTAAGTAACGTTCTGTTGAATGTACATCATAGATCTATTTCAATTGGAATTATAATTATTAAAGTGAAGCTGTTCTTACCTAACTACAGCTACACTATACGAGTATAGCCCCATTTATAAGAGTATACCTACTGTTATGAATGTTTAATTTTTCTGAGAGAAACAATTTGAGAAAATATCTAAAGAGCACAGGAGCGGACTAAGCCATTTAGAGAAGCCTACAAGGCGAGTGCATTTAAATTCTCAATCAATAATTTCATTAAAGTTAATTTCATAGTACAGGAACAAAGAAATGGAGAAACTTAGTAAGGTATATAATTGATTTTTGCGATAAACTGCGGGGTTACTAAAACCCATTTTACAATTCCGAAGAATCTACTTCGTTTAAAACGACATTAGTTTTAAATTTGCAAAATTCACAGGCCTGCAGATCCACAGTTACTGCCAAAATCCATCACTGAAATCGGAGAAATATCGGTCCATATGATAATCTGTAGGGTATCTGTGAGGGGTTATCTTATAAGTCAAGAACGTTTCTTGGTTCATCACATCCATCGTGTCGTCGTCGCTGGAATTGAAGCGTTGATAATTTGTTTTCCAGCTACATTGGGGGTACAATTTCACAGTTGAACGCGTTTGATGCACAGATCTTTCAGGGTAGTTTATGTGCGTTAGTCAACAGTAATTTTGTTCTTATAATGAGATAGAAGCGATCAAGTTGGTAGTGTTTGTTGTATGAGAGGAAGAGCAGCATTCGTCATAAAAGATATTTTCATTGATGGCCCTTATGGAAATTAATTTCATTTTTGTGGCAAGAAATATTGATGATAAAAGCCAAGGTTGCTGCTGTCTACTTACAATTATAAAATAACATGTGTATTATGAGGATGAAAAGTTTATATTAGACCATGACACAACATACGATCCAAGATGATGGAAAAGGTCAAGATCTGGATGATTTTTAGGGTGAACATTGAATTAAACTGTGTAAGATGTCCCATTAAGAAAGACCTTAAACGTTTTGATGATTAATTAATTTGAATCGGCCTTGAAAATCTTGGAATTACATTCATTTAGTTTTGATCTTAGAAAACCAAAATTTTAAACAGCCTATTATTAAGGTAGTAGTATGATAGGACTTAACAATTTGCTAATTTTAAAGTAGTTTACTAACACATTCTTAATTATAACAATTTTCTAACTAGTATCGTACTAAAGCAATTTTCTTAATAAATTGCTTCTGAACACACCTTAAACAATGACAGTTCGTGCAAAAAACTAAATAAATGGAATTTTGGTGTCGTTTGTAAATAGTACGATACTAAAATAATAAAATAAGTATTCGATGATTTTAACTTTAATAAAAGGGTAGAGAAAGTATGATTCTATATTCGATTAAAATTTGAAAAATTGTTATTTTAATCTAGTTTCATACTAAAACAGCTTTAACATCGTACTAATTCAACTAAAATTTTGCGCCAAACACTTTAAAATGTTCCACCAGGCTGAACCCATCCATAACAACATATAACTTAAATAT
Source organism: Chrysotoxum bicinctum (assembly GCA_911387755.1). Taxonomy (NCBI): domain Eukaryota; kingdom Metazoa; phylum Arthropoda; class Insecta; order Diptera; family Syrphidae; genus Chrysotoxum; species Chrysotoxum bicinctum. The sequence continues at coordinate 126,013,592 of OU426989.1, read as the reverse complement.
TTCGCAGTCTAAACCACTTATCAGTTTATTTCTATAGGAGTAATTTTTTATTAGAATAAACTTGGAACACATGTACTTAAATTGTTCTTGTTTTTCTGTTTCAGAACGGTTAATTTGTTTGGGTGTAATTTGATTATTAAGTATAGAAAATTCAACTTGATTTTAGTTGTTTCGTATGTATTCATGTGGAACAAGTGTCATAAACGTCATCGAACTCGAGATTTTGATCAGACTTGACATTACGATGATAGGGAAGACAAAAAAGTGGGTCTCGCAATTCTATCTGTCTGCTCGACTATACTACAGCCTTAACGGCACGATAGAATTTCTTCAAAATTGGAAAATAGCATTTTCAATTTTTCCCCAAACAATTTCTTTTCTTTCTTTAAGACCAAAATTAACGGTAGATACTTGTCATACGATTTTTTATTGCAATGTTTTTATTGAAATGTTATTAATTTTTTTTTTCTCAAAAATTGTTTCGCAGATTTAAAAAAAATCGCAAAATTTCATTAATTAAATTGGTTGGGGAAAATTTCCGAAAAATGGTTATTAATGGTACCTTCCTTAGAACCATTTTTTTCTCAAAAACGGACAACCGATTTTTATCAAATTTTCAAACATGTCTTTTATGGATTTAAATTTTTTTTTTTTTTTTCAAAAATAAATATTTTGAAAACCCCACGCTCTATTTTTTTTCCAGAACTTCACAACTTAAAGGTTTTAATAAAATCTAAAAGATGTGAGGAAAAATGTATAGCGGTATCCACAATACAAATGTTAAAAAACGGTTTTCGAAAATTGTATTTTTCTCGAAAACGACGCGCGCCTAGAATTTTGATAAAATTTTTTGTCTTTCTATGTACCATTAAACCATGTTTTTGGAATTTTGAAGTTCTCATTATTAGCATAACAGAGAAGCTTCTAAAAAGACAGCTTGCATTTCAAAACATAAACATTTTTTTTGAAAGTTCGATGTTCAAAAATGTTTTCTTAAAAAAATTTTATAAAAAAACTTATTGTTTTTTTAAGAAAACAACAATTTATGAGTTTTGTTCTTGCATAAACTTGTATTTGCTTGCGAAATCACATGGCATCCTGCTTTGAGCCCATTATGAACATTTTTCTCTGGTAACATCATTTCTTAAAATGTTTATTCTTTTACATTAAAGCAAGTTCGTGCGATCCAGTCGTGCATTTTATCTTTTACTGCAAAATCAAAATTTCCCAAAAGCTTTCCAAATTTTTCAGTTTATAATTTTTTTTAAAAGAATATTATGTAGGTATTTATAAATAAAAAATGTGTACCATATAGTTATTATTTTTCACTCTTGAAGCAATAAGTAACATTCCCCCAAGGCTGTGAAATTATTTCACATACAAGCGAGAACAACTGCACTTTTCCACGGAAGCTTATATTTAGGACGATGATAAGTAACTGCAATGGGTTCAAATATACCTCGGCTTAAAAAATAAGCTAAAAAGTTTTCGAAATTTCTCCTTGAAAAAATGTTTGAAAACATTTCGAAACTTTACGAAGAAGCTTAAGCGTGTATGATTTACTCCTTGCAATAATGGTTAGTGCGGTGTACTGCAGAAGGTCTTCGGTTAAGTTCTCGCCCGCTACAAAAATGTTTTTTAGAGGTTTACTGCATCCTGCGCGGAAGTGAAAAATCCTCCAAGACTATCTCATGTCATGAAAAGTGCTGCCCATCTTAGCAGTTTGAAATTACCAAAAAAAAATTAAGGTCTCCTTCACCTGGCCATTGGTTGAGAGTTGTAAGTCACTAAGTTCTTGTTCTCTACGAGCTGTTGCACCACCAAATTTATTTATTTTTATGATTTTCTTTAAAAATCAGGAAAAAGAAACGAACATTTTATTTTTACTCACATGCTCGCCGGTTTTTTACTTTTTAATATTTTTGATTAATAACTAACTAAGAAAGACTTTTTAAAGTAATGCACGCTTAGTGTTAAGGTAATAGTATTTGATACTTAATAAAGCCCTAGCCCTAACTAAATGGATTTTTGAAATTCTGGGCACTAGAACAGCGGATGCAATAACAGGACCAAATATACAGAATCATCACAACAAGAGGCTGTCCGCAGAGAGGGTTACTACCCTTGCTTTGGAGTCTTGTAGTGGACCTCACCCCTCAAGGTATTCGCTGCATCGGTTTCGCTGATATCGTTATTACAGCCCAAGAGAAGTTTAAAGAAACTATCTGTGATATCATCCAGAGAGGACTAACTATGCTGTCCATCTGTGGGATTATAAATCAACCCTACAAAAACGACTACAATACCATTTACCAAGAAAAGACATCTGCCACTCATGAAACCTATTCGGATAGCTGGCGGAGAAATAGTAACAGAGAAAGAATAAACACGTAGAATATACCGTCGTGGATTAAGTTGCATGCCACACAAAATTCGAGTTGCAAACAACTAGGAAAGCACTAGGAAAAGTCCAAAGGCTCGCTTGTTTATACATTACTGCAGCAATGAGAACTTGTCCCACCGTAGTGATGGAGGTTTTTCTTCATCTGTCCCCATTATACACACAGTAGTTTGAAGTGTTGCTAAGGGAACCATTATGAGATTTGCCAAGGAAGGAACTGCCTTTTAAATCGGCCCTTATCGGCATTCCTTGTGATGGAATGATTACAAAACAAAATTTTGTAAAAATTTATAACACGGAGTTAAGTTAGAAGGAAAGTAGATAGGCGAATCAGAAAACTTCATAATCAAAGTCAATGCCATTAAGTGGTACACGGAAGGTTCGCAAACGACAGAAGGACACTGGTGCTGGAATTTTTGGGCCTTGGACCAAACTTTCCATACCAATGAGACAAACCACTAGCATTTTCAATGGCAAAGGAGAATGTGCAGGTCTGACTTCATTGCGTACGTGGGCATTTAGGTGTCCAGGGAAATGAGGAGGCAGACTCCCTAACAAAAAAAGCACAAGGACTCTTCTAATGGGGTCAGAGCCCTTCTGCGCAATAGAAGAAAACAGGATTAAAAACGAAATCAAAGTAGAGGAGGAGGCCAAAAGATCCAAAAACTGGAAAGAACTCCCAAAACTGCGACAGGTCAAACTAGTTCTTGGGAACTATAATCAAGATCGTTTCAAGAACTGTATCATTTTAAGTAGGAATAATCTACGAATAGTAACGGGTCTGCTCACGGGCCCCTGTAAACTAAGAAGACACTTGCGTATTCTTGGTCTGGTAAACGGCCCCGCATGAAGATTCTGCCATACTCATGACGAAACGCTGGAACTCATACTAGGCAGAAGCGAATCACTAATGCATCAAAGAAACAAGTACCTTGGTCGCTACTAGGGAGAAGAAAGTGATTTATCCTCTCTGAAGGTACTCCAAATAATGAAACTCTTTAAAGGAATATACTTGAAGGAAGAGCTGTAGAGTTATCAAATCAACTTATCTAGCTCTAAATGGGGTACAACAGATCTTTAGGTGAAAGTGCAAACCCCTTCTCAATATTCATCATTCATTATGGTACTACTTAACAATTTGCTAACTTTGAAGTAGTTTATTAACTGTTTCTTAATTTTAAACATTCTGTAATTAGTATCATGGTAAAGCTATTATTTTAATAAAATGCTTGTGAACACACCTAAAACAATGTCAGTTCGTGTAAAAAAAACAAAGTAAACAGACCTTTGTTGAAGTTTGTAAATGTCAAATAGGTAGTCTTATGGAGTTAGCTCGATAATAAAAAAATAAAATAGCTATTTGATGATTTTAATTTTAATAAAATATTAGAGAAAGTAGTTGTTAGTTGAATGTGAATATTCTGCCGTAACAATTGTGAGAACACACCTTAATGTTTTGTTTGTTTATAAAGTGAGGAAAGAAATAGAAAATCTTACACAATTTATAATCCATGCAAAACATAATCATACGAAGATTATATGTTTCTCAAGATAGATAAAATATGTTAAATTGCGAAATAAGCATAATTATTAATAAAATGTTTACCAAAATTTAAAAAGAAAACCTTAGTGCAATTCCCTTCGATAATATATTTAAAACTGAATGCCTCTCTCATAAACTTGACACAGATACTATCTTTCACCTAACCATCATAATCATTTTGTTAAAGTTATTAATCAGTTATCAAAGCTAATTTTCACCGCAACTTTCTCACATAACCAATGATAATAATTTAAAAAAAAAATAATATTCCCATCAGCATAAATCTAAACTTGACCCACAAAATTACAAAACAAGATTTGCGGTAAGTTCACACCATCAATAGATACTATGTGCCATAATAAAATAGAAGTACCATGTGGTTTTTCGATATAACTGATGATAAATTGGCAAATATTTTTTTTTAAATTGAAAAGCGGAGCGAAAGTAGTTTCATGCAATAAAAAATAGGTAAATTAGCTAAAAATTATTTTTGAACTCTAAGTTTGTATTTCAAAAAATTAAAATTGAAAAAGTATTCTAATAATTAAAACGTAATTTGGAAGGTATCTATAATTAAGCATATGGCAGAAAATGTCATTAAAAACTATACCGACAACGGTTTGAATGCAATTGAAAAATGTATAAATATACAAGTGTGCAATTTAAGTTTTGAATTTCACGTGTCGAACACATGTGCAATGAATAAATTTATTTATCCCATTAGATAGAAATTTCCTTCGTTTTAATGGGACAATGGAAGTAAATTTAAGGAAATTCCATTTGATCGATTTAAATATTAACTCTTAACTTAAGAACTTGACGACTTTGCTACTAACAGATTTCTTGAAAACTCACTTTAACATACAACATATATTTACATAGAAGCACAATATTTTAAATGGCCTATAGTGCTAAGTTATTAGTAATAATAGATACTTCTTTAAAATTTGCTAAGGTTTACTAATTTTTTCATAATTTTAAACAATTTCGTTTTTAAGAAATTGCTTCTCAACACACACAAAACTATATGTCAATTCATGCAAAAAATCGAGTAAATATATCGAGTAAATATAAATATCACGGGTCAATAAGTCCGTGACTTTTTGAATTTCTGACCTCTTTACTGAAACTGCAACACTGCTCCTGTCAAAAGGCATCTGTCAGTTGACTCCTGTCAAAATTTAAACTTGCTGCGTCAGTTAGTTTGTGTTTGACAGATATTTTTATCAGACTACTCACTAATTTGAGGAGAAAATGGAAAAAAGTGAATTTCGTGTGCTTATTAAGCATTATTTCTTGCGAAAAAAAACCATTACCGAGACCAAGGCTAAGCTTGATAAATACTATGGGGACTCTGCACCATCGATTTCAATGGTAAAAAAAGTGGTTTACTGAATTTCGTTGTGGCCGTACAAGCACTGAAGATGCCGAACGTCCTGGACGCCCAGTTGAGGTCTCTACACCCGAAACAATCGAAAAAATTCACGATATGGTGTTGGCCGACCGAAGATTGAAAGTGCGAGAGATTGTGGAAGCCGTAGGGATCTCGCATGGCTCAGTGGTTTCAATTTTGAATGATCACTTGGGCATGAGAAAGCTTTCCGCAAGATGGGTGCCGCGTTTGCTCACAGTCGACCACAAACGCAATCGTGTAACAACTTCACAGGAAGGTTTGGCGTTGTTTAATCGCAATATGGAGGAGTTTTTGCGCCGTTTTGTAACCGTGGACGAAACATGTATCCATCACAACACACCAGAGACCAAACAACAGTCAAAACAGTGGGTGAATCGGCGCCAAAGAAGGCCAAGGTGGGTTTGTCAGCCAATAAAGTTATGGCGACTGTTTTTTGGGATGCACGCGGGATAATCCACATTGACTACCTTCAAAAGGGAAGAACAATCAATGGGGAATATTATGCCAACTTATTGGACCGATTCAATGACGATTTAAAAAAAAAAACCGACCTCATTTGGCCAAGAAAGTTCTTTTCCACCAAGACAATGCAAGGGTGCACACATGTGCAGTTGCCATGGCAAAAATCCATGAATTGGGCTATGAATTGCTCCCTCATCCACCCTATTCTCCAGATTTGGCTCCGAGCGACTACTTCTTGTTCCCAAACCTGAAGAAATGGCTTGGTGGAAAAAGATTTGACTCCAATGATGAAGTCATCTCGCAAACAAAGGCCTATTTTGAGGACCTCGACAAATCAATTTTTTTGGAAGGGATAAAAAAATTGGAGAAGCGTTGGACAAAGTGCATAAAGTCACGGACTTATTGACCCGCCCTCGTAGTTTTAATTAAACTCATTGTCATATTGATGTTTATTATGATTTTCAACTTTTTAATTTCAAACTGCCAACGAATTTAAAATACGGAAAGTTCTTGGTAGCGACCAAATCGCCATAATTTATAAAAAAATGTTTGCTGAGCTGGCAGTGTGTTCTGCAGTGTGTCACCTAGCATGGTGTCGATACTAGATATGCATCACGAGCATTATAGTATGCACTTCTCCGGCTTACTTTTATTCTAAATAAATATGTAACAAAAACCAGACTAAATTTTTCTGAAGTTCTTTAGCGAAATGAGTCGCTTTACTCTTGAACAACGTTGGCCAAACAGTGCGTTTTTTGAAAAGAAGTGAGACTGGTATGCTAGTGGACAACACTCAGGGTCCCCGTCGTCGTACGGTGCGCGCAGACGAGAATGTGGCTGCTGTAGCCAAGAGTGTGAGATTTAATTCACGAACATCAACTCGCCATCTCATCGATCTCAACAACTCAACATTTCACGCACTATAGCCTGCAGAGATCCAAGATCCAATTGACTCAGCAATTGAAGGCACACGACCATCCGCTGGAACGACGTTGTGTTTGCTCTTACTAATAAAGCCATAATACATGGACAAAATTTAATTTTGTTCATTTTATTGCATATTTAAATAGAAACATGTATTTGGCCCACCCTTTATTCTTAAATCGAATTCAAGTTAAAATGCAAATTTCAACAAAATTTTCAACGATTCCTTCAAGGACTCGCACTAATCTTCTTCAAAATTAATTTTAAATCTTTACGATATCTTTATAAGTCTCCAAGAAATTTTTGTAAATCTGTTTAGTTTTGACTTGACATTTAATAATCATACAAGGTGGCGCAAAATTAAGCTCTCTATCGGAAGATGTTATAATTAGACAACTGCAGTGCCTATACAAACAGATAAACAATAAAGCGCTATATTCCACAAGAGCGTAGAATAATTGTGTCGATTTTTTTGACTAATAATCTGTCGATATGGTGCTAGCGCAACGTGAACATCGACGTTGATTTCCTAATCGTGTCGTGCCAACTGGACAAACATTTCGGCGGTTAGCTATTCGACTCGAACAGACTGAAATCATAGGAGACCATGCAGTGTGTGGCCGCCACCAAACTGTTCGTTTGACCGAGAATATGATGGCTGCCGATGTCGCTGAGAACGAAAAAACATGAACCAACCGACGGGCCACGCAATTGGACATCACCAGACACACCCTACAACGAATTTTAATGAAAGACTTACACATGTTCCCGTACAAAGTGCAAACAGTGCATTAGTCGCGTGTAAATTACTGCCAAGCCATCCTCAATCTCAACAAAGAAGACGACGATTTTGTGTCTAAAATCATAATGAGCGATGAGGCGCATTTCCACTTATGCGGTTACGTCAATAAGAAGAAAATCTTCGTTTCTGAGACACTGAAAATCTGCGTCTGATGTCATTACATCCATTCATTATTTTACCGCTATTTTCATAAACAGTACTCTAGTGAAATAGCCAGTTGCAATTCAACCGTAATACTCGTACTTGTACTTCTATTAACGCTCATCATTTTACCCTTGATCCCAATTTCGGACGTACTGTCAAGTAGGGGAAGATGGCCTAAAATGGCCCACCAAGGTAAAATGGCCCCCTTGCTAAAAATTGTAGAAGCGAACAGAATTAGAAGGTTTTGGTAACACAAGTTTATCTGGCATCACTGACATAAACGAAATTTTAGCAGCTTCAAGCTATTATTTGAAATTTTACAGGTCAAACTGTCTCTAGCTATCTACAAAAGTAGAGCCAATAAAATGTTTTAAAAAGTTTGTTGACAAGAAAAAATATAAAAACATTCAATTTTCGAGAAAACAGTAAATGAATGTATGTAAGTATTAAGTATTTCTTATTAATTTACTGAAATTAGTTGGCCTATAACCATTTCAGTGTGTTCGAAATTAAAACTTAAATAAAAGAACCCCAAATGTGCAAAATGGCCTACTAAGCACTCGCCTAAAATGGCATAGTGTGCCATTTTATACTTACCCATACATTTTCATTTTATTTATAGTGAAAATGGTTGGAAAATATGAACGATGTACAGAGAGGCAGTCCTGGACTGATAATGCATTAACAAAAGCCCTAAATGCCGTCAAAAAAAAAAATAACTTGCAATAATTGAGTATTATTTTAATTTCTACCTTTCCTTATTTTGTTTTAAGTGAAGTTGTTTTAAATGAATTGTTGTGTTTTTTTTTATTGAGTATTGTTTATGTTTCTTTTACTTTGAACTATGATTTGTTTAAAATAAAGTTTAAATTAAATTGAAAATGGTTTTTGGTTTAGTTATGCCTAGTTGGTTTACTTGCATACCAGTATGCCATTTTACCCGGACAATTTTGATCGTTGGAATTTGGAGAGTTTTTGAAAATTAAATACTTTAAATACTTTTTAAACTCATAAAGCAAAAAAATGTAAGCGTTATTGATTAAGCTTTGAAAAGAATATAACATTTAAGTTTAAATGTCACATTTTTGTGAGATATGACACATTTTCCTTAGGAGTGCCATTTTAGGCCACCTTCCCCTACAAAGATTCTTTTTTTAGCCGCACTTCACGAATGTGGAATGCTTTATCCAGCTCAATGTTTCCCACTCGTTGCAATGTGCAGACATTCAAAACCAATGTGCATCGGTATCTCCTTTCTAAATCTATCCTACTTTCCTAATTGCTCGGAGAGTGTTTAACATTATAAAGGTATTCAAATTGATTGGGCCGTATTTTTTGAGGACGTCATCGGCAATCATCGGCACAGTTTCTGCTGAACGCTACAGGGCCATGATAAACGAATTCTTACACTGTCAACAAGACGGTGCAACCGTACACACAGCACTAGCCACAATGGATATTGTGAAGGAAGCCTTTCCTGGTCGGGTAATCTCCCGTTTTGGCATGGCCAGCAAGGTCGCCCGATTTAACTATCCCAGATTTCTTTCTTTGGGGCTACTTGAAGTCGCGGTTTCATGCTAACAAGCTCTAGGCAGTCGCAGCAGGAATGTGAACAGTTGTCACCGCAGGTCTTGCGGAAAGTCATGGAAAATGTTATAAAACGGGCACAAATGTGTATCAACACTGGAGGCAGCCACTTGATGGATATCTTCTTTTCCACTTAACGTTAACAGACAAAATTGTACAGATCCAAAGATTTCCATCACTCAAAATCATTTTTTTTATTTAGTAAAAAAGTAATTCAAAAACAAAATTGGATGATAAATTTTCCTCCACCTTGTACTATGTCGCATTCTTGGACCAAAAATAGGCCTTCTGACGCTGGAAATCAAATATACTACATCTTCTCCTTCAAATCTATGATTCATTTAGATTTTTTAAATTTGGCAGCTAGTGCTTGACGTGCATACATATCTATTGCGTTCGTCACCGGATTACCTATAACCATTCCTTATATAGCGATTTCGAGCCTTACTTGTTATGGCAGCAAATTAAGTCGAAGTGACCATAAAAAGAGTAAGCCTGGCATGTAACAATTAAAAAGGTAAATGCTTTTATACACGCTCAGTCTGTAGCAAAATGAGACAGACAAAAAAATTACAATATATGTAAAAAAAAACTTCATACCAAGACCCACGAACCAAGCTGAATGTGCATTTCTGTAGTGTTGGATTTTATTATTTTGACATACTTTGAAGATAGTTTAAAGATTCGTTAAAAAAATTCTTTGTACCTAACAAAGGCTAGATTCGCTTAACGATATAAACTTGGCACATTGAACTGCAGCATTTCTACATCTGGGGCCTATTTCACAAATCATACATCACATACAATGTATGATTTTGAAAGGTTTGATGTATCATTTCTGTTTCACAGAATTGTTGTATGACCACTGTCATACAACATTGTAATCGACTGGAATATTTCCAATGAGATTCTGTAATTTGATGTAATGTATGATAATCAATTTATTGTAATGATGTATGTAATGTATGTGATGTATGATCTGTGAAACAGGCCACTGATCAGCTGCCAATTAAAGGAATCCACAAACAAATAATCTTTGCGGCTATTTCCAGCGTTGGTCTACATAATATTATTAATCTCGAAATACACCAATTCTTCGGAAATTTCCATTTGAGCCATTAAAAGTTAAACTTATTTAAAAAAGTAGTCTTAGATTTTGAGAACTCTATACAAATTTATACCTTTAAAACAAAAATGTTCGAATAATAGTCAGTATTTGTCAATACATTTCTAAAATTCAGCAAGTAAGTGCGACTTGGCACTGCACTTTATTTAGTTTTGTTTGCTTTTTCTAAAAATTGTCTGTCTTGTTGATTTGTGAGAATATAATTACTCTAAAACAGCAGATTCATATTTCCCACATTCAATGTGCCAATAGTAGGTGATGTGACAATCTGACAGACGTCCCGTCGCGTCGCGTCGTCGTGGTTCTTTTGACATTTGCTGATGCATGCATAAAACCAAACGGCAGTATCACTTTATATCATTGAAACCACAATATCAAAAAGTGGCAACAGCTGTTAAATTTGTAAAAGGCAAAATAAATATTGCAGCTTTGCAACTTCGCATTTCACAAGACAAAATACATTTCGAGGTTTTAATCAAAACTTATATTACGATGATAGAAAATTTGAATTTTTCTTAATTTCGCCCATTGAAAACCTGAATATTTCAAAGAGCTTTATTTGGTGTGGTGATTTTGATCTAACTTGACATTACGATAATACTCTTATTTTCTTACTTAAAGTTGAGCTGCAGTGCACTATAGGCCAGGGACTCAACCAACACGCATCTTCCAGCCTGTCGGTGGTAGAGGTCGTCTTCCACTTGTTTAGATACGCCACATATGAAGTTTCCTTAAACGTTTTATTTTCCTTTCATTGGGTTCATGTCCCTACAGCATATACTATGTAGGTTTATTGTAGGATTTAATTTTAAATAATGTAGATTTAAGTTTAATTTTAATTCAGTTAATTTAGTTTTCTTAATTTTAATTTTAACAAATGATATATCGTGAATAATAATGGTGAGTTGATGTGGTTTCGACCGTTATTCGTCTATCGTCTCGTTGATTCTGTGCAGGTGGTGTAGTGGTGGGAAAAAAGAGACCCGCTCTCGGTTTGCGCTCTCCTTTTATAGTTCTCTGATTATCACATCGATGTAAGTTGGTAGGAATGCACTGGATTATACCAATCATTCAGTAATGCTAGGATTGGAATGATTAGGCTGATGGGAAGTCTCGTAGTGTCAAATACAGAGTTCCTACATATGTATATTAGAACCGTGCTTAATATCTTATGAAGCGGTGTTCTAAAGGGTTTTCCATTAAAAGTTCTGTATCTTTCAATTGGAATGTAATAAAATGTGAGTGAGATATAATTAAAATTCAATTGTCCTCTGCGGCTTTCAATTTGACGTATGGCATTGATTATGTTGGCTTTCAGCGCAATGGTGGTTTGTGATTTATTAACATAGACTTGTACCTTAAGAAAACTCGCAGGATCCCGGTGGCGAATTAATTCACATCCGCTCTATGTAGTATAACTATGTTCGGAAATCGCTCCGATTGCAAATGTGGCACGTAGCGCTGTAAGGTTGAAACCACAAGTCATCGGTGTCCATAGCATTCATTCGGGCCAAAATAAATTGGTTATCATCGACTGATAGTGTTCGCCGTAGACGGTGATGGCCTGGGGTCTCAAAGAACTATGATGTCGATGATGCCGCCAGCCCAAAATCCACACCAAACGGTGACTCTCTCTGGATGCATTGAAATTTTGTGGATCTTGTGTGGATCCTAAGTTCGACAATTTTGCTTGTTGTTGAACCCATTCATCAAGAAATGGGCCTCGACGCTGAATATGATTCTTCGACAGAAATTGTTTTTAACTTTCAACTGCTCGAGTTAACTGCTCTTTAACTCTGAGTTCAGTCAGGGTCAATTGAAGTTTTAAGGGTGTAGGCCCAAGTCATGAAGCAAAATTCGCCAAATTGTGGTCTTCGAGAGGCTGAGTTCTTGTGAGCGAAGCTGTCGATTCGAATTTATCTAACTCGCACGAATAATACCCTCGGAAAGACGATTATGGCAACCGTACCTTTTATAAATCATTTGCACTTGTTATTAAGCACTATAACTGTACTTGTTTATTTTTCAAGACAGACTTATTACTGTCAACCAATCTGTCAGATGTAGCTAAGAACCAGCGGTCGGCAAGACTTATTTTTCGTTTGATCTCAGCGATCACCTTAGACTTAGTCTTAAACCGCATATTTAAGAATATTGATAATTTTAGTATTTTTCAAATAACTCCTTCAAGCAAACATAAAATAAAGAGAACAAATTTGACTATAAAATTGAATAACTTAGGAGTACATATAAAAGACATGATGAGATCCTCCTCCTGCTAACACGTTGTAACTACTCGTAACTTAACCATTAATTTTCCAATAGAATAAGCTTCTGGCTTTGCAAACACTATCTTTAATATTTTTTTCATCTACTAAATTACGAGTAAATATTCTGTGAAGTTTTTTTTTAAATTTGAATTATTTCATATATCATTTTGGAAATTGAAAGAACGTACCCAGTATCTTTTTGGCTGAATTTCTCTAAGTCTCAAACCATGATATTTTCTTGCGAATCAACAACATTGTTTTTTCTGTTCTCCATTTTGATTATCCTTAACGCGACGTAGTCAATCTGTATCAAGAGGGTTAGTATTAACAAAAGATCCAGGATGAAAAATTTCGTACATCTATATAGAAATCCTTAGCATATGAATATGAAAACCAATTTTTTCTAACAAAAATGAACATTCGATTCGAGATGTGAGAATGTCACTAACAAACATAATTTAAAAGAATTTCCTGCGAAGGTCGAGAGAATTGATCCCGAATAATAAACATGGACTAATGTAACTAGGAGTTTCCAAATTCCAGTTAAGTTTGGAGATAGCATACCTTGTAAACCTTTTTTGTACTCTCTCGATTCTATCTATTGCTGTTATATTATATGGGTTACAAACCACAGAACAATACTCTAAGATGTACCTTACCATTGAAAAATAAAGATTACGTAACGTAAAAATGTCCAAAAATTCACGGGCATTTCTTTTTATGAACCCTAGCATAGAGTTCGATTTGCTTACTGAAAAATCAATGTGCGATTTAAATGTTAATTTATCACCCAGGATAACGCCTAGATCTTTTTTTTGGGTGACTCTGCAGAGTTTCATCTTACAAGCCATAGCAATACTGAATGATATCTTTCTTAATAGAGCAGGAAAGAACTTGACATTTGGATACGTTCAAATGCAGAGAATTTAATTTACACCATTCAGAGAGTCTAAAAAATCGTCTGGAAGAAGGATGCAGTCTTGATGAGTATCTACTTTTCTATAAGGCTTATGTCATCAGCGTATAAAAGGCAGTGGGAATTTGTAAAAATCTCAGAAATATCATTTATAAATAAAAGGAATAACAGAGGGCTGATGTGGCTTCCTTGAGGAACTCCTGAAGGAACATGAATATAATCTGAAAAAAAACTTTCAATTTTTACAATCTGCACTCGATCAGTTAAATAAGATTCAATTCACTCGAATTAAATCCTAGGCATCCAAGTTTATGAAGGAGAAGCTTATGGCTTCCCCTATCAAAGGCCTTAGCAAAGTCAGTAAAGATTATATCAGTTTGGGAGTTTTTTTTTCAAAATTCGATAGCACATAATTGACAAAAATTGTAAGATTTGTTGTAGTAGACCTTCCTGTTATAAACGGATGTTGGTAAATTGATATACATATGTTCACGCACCACAAAGAATATCTTGTTAGAAATTATTTTTCGAAAAGCTTGGGTATAGTTGAGATCATACAAATTGGTCTGTAATTTGAAATATCTTGTTTGGAACCCGATTCAAAGATAGGAGTTAGAAACGATACTTTCCATTCATTCAGAAATGATCCACTTCGAAGAGAAATAGAGAAGCAGCTGCATTTTTTAACAGAAATGGTGAAAATCCATCAGGTCCAGGAGACTTGGAACCATCAATTCCCTTCAAAGCATTTAAAACCTTTGCTTTGCTTACATGAAGGAAGCCGAAACTAAATCTTTCAGGCACAGTTGGCAGATTTTGAGACGGGGTGTCAAATACATAAACTGATTTGAAGTAACTGGCAAACAAATCACAAATTTCGGAAATGTTACTAGTCGAAGAGCCCAAATAACTCATACAGCTAGGAAACCCTGTAGTTTTTCGTTTTGAGTTTATAAGTTTCCAAAATTGACTACTGTCGTCCTTAATTTTAGCCTCAGCTGAAGATTCTCTATAAAGAGTATGATTTAGACTATTGAAGTCACGTTGAAAGGAGAGATACAAATTTCGCAGTACAGAATCATTTCTCTTACTTCTATATCTTTTATATGCTTTGTTTTTTTTTTGATTTTTAAGGCGGGATAGCCTTTTATTCAACCAAATTGGATTTGACTTACAAAAAACTTTCCTTTTTGGAACAAATCTTACAACTGTGCTATTAATTAAATTTAAATAAGTTATATGCAGAATTAAGATCAGGCTGATTCATCATATCGACCCAAGAAATTGAGCCTGGATACGCGTTGATTGCATCAAAGCCGGCATTTCTATAACAATGAACAAATTTTGTATTATCTTTCCGATTTCTTTTAATAAAACTGTAAAGACTTAGATTAATCGCCAGGGCATAATGGTGTATAGAGTTCTTAAAATTTAGCAGCATTTATGGCCGTCTCGAGAATGTGGTCATTTTAACGAAGATCGTCGTTGACACACAAACCGAGTACTGAAAGCTTTTCCGCTTCTTCGGTGTAAGTACCATTAAAGGACTATGGCGTAAGGCATTTTGCTTCAAGGACATTAGACAGCATTGAGTTTTCAAAGCATTAAACCCCACACGATTTTGTATACCCCATTCAACAATGCTCTTTAATGGCTTTAATGAGCTTATCATAAGATTCCGTTGCAATTCCACTTCCGAAGGAAATGGACGAGAATTTAAGAACGAGTATGAGAAGCTGAGAGTGAGTCGTCGGCAAAGCAATGAAGTGGATGACAAGTTTCAGACAAAAGATAATTTATGAAAATGAGGTAGAGAGCCCGTGACAAAACGAAGCCCTAGGGGAACACCAACATTTATTTTGTGAAGATCAGACTTGAAATCTTCTATGCAAGATGTATTGAACGATCTAGAAGGTAATCCAAAGAATAAGGGTTTAGTTTATATCAAAAGGCACGCATTTTCGATAAGAGAGCCTGGTACCAAACTTTAAAAAACTGCCTTAAAAATATCAAGCGCAATAATCTTACTTTTTCAAAACAATATCAAAATCTCTTCCACTCTTCGGTGAGATATGCCATCAGATCAGCATTAGAACGATTGCTGCGAAAGCCGTATTGCCGGTCATTGAGAAGCTTTCGATCTTCTAGATATTTCTTAAGCTGATAATTTATCAGCGATTCAATGACCTTGGAAATAAGGGACGAAAGTGCAATAGGTATGTAGGAAGAGGGGGTCTTATTTCGTCTTATTTCGGAAAAGGGTGGACAGATTGTGTTTTCCATATTCTAGGAAATATTCCAGAACAGCCAGCGATGAAGAACACTTCACTTCGGAAGAATGGGTGTATACCATCAGGACTACCGGATTTGTTTATATTCAGACCTCGATGGGCTCTTGCAACTGTACGAGTGCGGGATTATACCTGTCACATTGAATGATTTACGTTCTCATGGTACAGGTGAGCTAGCAGCAAGTACATTTGCCTTATATAAAGAGCTAGTTATCGGGTTGTCGTTGTAGATGAGCGTTGGAACCGAAGATGACGTTGAATTTTTTTAAAAGTTCTTGAAAAATGTTCAGAAATTTTTATTGTCTTTGGGACATTGCAGGAGAGTTTACCGTTATGGAATACTTATCAGTAGGGTTCGGATTTCCATGCAAATGCATATTTTTTTAGGAACACCTTGGAAGCAAGGCAACTAATTATGTATACGAATCAAGAAATTTCCTTTAAAATGGCATTTAACCGTTAGTACATATTTTTGGATATTTTACTATAAATGCATATTTGGCATTTTTTTGTGCATATTTTACTATAAATGCATATTTTGCATAATTTTGCATATTTTTAATAATAAATTTATATTTTTAAAGTACCTACCTATATTGTTCAAAAACTAAACTAGGCAGTACAAAAAATGTAAATTTTATGTCAGTGCAAACGAACCTTAAGACTGTTATCTATTTCTTTTATTCATTTCACAATCTTGAACCATATTCAAACACCAGAATATAAAGCATTATATAAACAAAGGTGCATATATGAACTTGACTAGATTGTTGAAACGGAAAAACAAATCAAGTCTGTGTTTGAAACTGTATAAATGAGATCGAAATTTAAACCATCATCTATCAAAAATGAAAGTGTGTGGGTATAATGTCATCATCATCGGCTCGACAACCGGGTTCCGGTCCTGGCCTCTTTCAACAAGTCTCTCCACCTATCCCAGTCTCTAGCCGACGCCATCCAGTTGCGCACCCCAAGGCTTCGGGCGTCCTGGTCTACACCATCTCTCCAGCGCAAGCATGGTCTACCACGCTGTCGTCTACCATAGAATGTACCACAAAGAACTTTCCGAGCAGGTTCCTCTTCGCTCATGCGAGCTAGGTGCCCTGCCCACCGGAGTCTACCGAGCTTAATTTTTGTCACGATATCTGCTTCTAGGTAGATTGCGTACAATTCATGATTGTACCGTCTCCGGAATCGTCCTTCCTCACATATGGGGCCAACAATTCTCCTTAAGACTTTTCTCTCGAACGCAGCTAAGAGGTCGGAGTGCCTTTTGCTAAGCACCCAAGTCTCGGATCCATATGTGAGTGCTGGCAGGACCATGGTCCTGTACAGCAGCAGTTTTGAAGTTATGGTGAGATTTCTGGATTTGAAGAGCTTTGACAGACTGTAGTAGGCTCTGTTGGATTTGAGAAGCCGCCCGCGTATTTCTTCTTCTATATTGTTATCGGCTGCTACTATTGACCCAAGGTATTTAAAGGACTGCACCACTTCAAATTCGTGCTCCGCTACCTTGATTGTTTGACCAACTGTTCCTCTCGCATTCGACGCCACCATGTAGTTTGTTTTACCTTCACTAATGTGCAGCCCCAGATTTTGTGCCGCCTGCTCGATCTGGATGAAGGAATCTTGTACAGCTTGTTCGGTTCTTCCGATGATGTCAATGTCGTCTGCGTAAGCCAGTAACTGGCTGGACCTGTTGACGATGGTCCCTCTTGTTGCCGTGCCAGAGTCACGGATTGCTTTCTCCAACGCCAGGTTGAAGAGGAGGCAGGCCAAACCGTCCCCTTGTCGGAGTCCATTAAATATTTTGATTGGTCTGGATAGCAATCCGGCTATTTTTACTTGGCTTGTTACGTTGGTCATGGTCAACCTACATAGTCGTGTCAATTTATTTGGGATGCCGAATTCTCTCATGGCTTTGTAAAGTTCTACCCTGGCTATGCTATCATAGGCGGCCTTAAAGTCTATAAACAGATGGTATGTTGGGATGTTAAATTCTAGACATTTTTCCATCGCCTGCCTAAGGGTAAATATCTGATCAGTTGTTGATTTGCCTGGAATGAAACCACACTGATATTGTCCGATGACGGTTTTAGCGTATGGGGTTATCCGGTCTTGTAGGATAGAAAAGAGTATCTTATAGCCGGTACTCAACAATGTGATACCTCTATAATTGCTGCACGTTGTGACATCTCCCTTCTTATGTATGGGGCATATTAAACCTTTTCGCCAGTCTTCTGGCATTTCTTCCTGCTCCCATACCTGTACTATAATATCATGAATTGCTTGACGTGGGTATAATGTGGTAAAGCTTAAAGTGCGAAACAGATTGAACCAGTACCAGCAACGTCACCAGCAACAGCGGAAGCCATTGTTTTAGAACCAATGTATTTTAATCGTTCAACACAAAATAGACCAGCACCAGCAACGTCAAGAGCGTCGTTTGGTCAAAATCCAAAATTTGCTGTTGCTGGTTACAATAACAAAAAATGCAACAACAATAAGACGTATAAATGTTAAAACACGATGCTGGTTTAATGTGTTTGAAAAGTATTTGCTGGCCAGCGTGCTGTTTGCTGTTGACGGTGCTGGTTCTGTTGCTGGTTTAATCTGTTTCGCGCATAAAGCTTAACACGTTTCATGTACAACAGCCAACTGTTTTCGGTTGCGACTACACATAAACCACTACATACAAACTGCAAAATGTTGACTGATGCCCTCATGTTCATATACGAATATAGGTATAGGTACTTCGTTGAGCCGTTGGCGTTGTTTCTTGAAGCCAATGAATTGACGTTTCTCACAGCGGTGCCACTTTCCTGCAATTGGAGTAGGTCAACTGCACTTTTCCCAAAATATAAATCTTCTACCACAAAATAAAATCTACTCCAACTTTTTCAAAATCCAGTAAAATCATATGTTTGGAATCCGCTCTTATAGAAAAATGAATCTAAGACTTCGTTTTAAGATATTATTTTATTTAAAAAAAAAAATAAAAAAATTAACTTATTTTTAAAGATGAAGAAAATGTGTTTTTATATTGAAAAGAAATTAAGTTGAATCGGTTTTAGGTGCATATTTTAAATGCATATTTTGCATTTTTAAGCGCATATTTTCAGATTTTAAGTGCATGAGAATCCGAAGCCTACTTATCAGGGTTAGAAATAAGAAACAAATATAAACTACTATTATTATACAAAGTCTTTTTTTAACCTTAATGAATGTAAAGGTCAATTGTACGTGTGCACTTACTTTTACAATCAGGAAAGATGAAGGTAGACGTTGAAGATATAATGTGCCATAAATCGAAAAAAATACCAAAAATATTTTATCCGCATAATTGAGGAAATCCTTAAATACGAAAATTATGAACAAATATCATAAAAACAATTTTTCATATCTTGATCTCCTGTCAAAAATGGGCAAAGTGTTTTTTCTATAAAATCAAAAATACGGATGTTATTTAAAAAAAAAACACCAATTTGACTTTAGCGGAGAGTCTTTCTTCGAAAAAGTGAATGAAAGAAATAGTGTAAATTAAACAATAACCCTATCTAACTACCATCCATAGGACTCATAGATATTAAATTAAATTACTACCGTAGTTCGATTAAGGGAAATTCACGAAAAATATTTTCTAATGGACCTGTGGATCCCCGTTTATAATTTTGATTTTCAATTAGCCCAATTCTAAAATTTCGGGAACCATCTTTGTTACGCTTTTGCGCTTTAGTTTAGTCATTAAAAAAAAATACTGAACAGATGCACAAGTTAACTTAAATTCACGCAAACAACAATAAAGTATGTCACATCCAACCATCTTTGCGCATGGCATAAAAAGTTTCACATCGAGAATAGGCTTCCGAAAAGGGCATCCTTTGTGGTTGGGTATACTGCAACTGCAAATCATTTTATAAACTTAAAAACAAATCAAAACTTTCAAAATAAACTACATTGATGTGGAAGTTTATTAAGTTTATTACATAGTGATATGCCTGCATCCAACTGCACTGGCATACATCCAAAGTCCTTGCCAGATATTAAGTTTTATTCCGGTAAGCCAAAGTAGGAAGGAATATAGAGCATCAAACCTACGGTGACCATATTTGCAATAGCGAAATACAGCAGATCAATAATTTTAAATGCACAATTATTACTGAGTGTTATGTAATTCAGTTTTAAGTTAAATTCTCTAAAATTACGTTCTTAGGAACTAATTCTTTATTATATCGTAGTAAAACCTTATCGGCGGTGTTTCGTTATCGTTATCACGTGATCTGATCCGGACCAAAAAATAAGGGCGGGTAGAAATGAAATAAAACAAGCTGTGTGTAAGGTATTAACAAAATTCTTTCTTTATTTAAAAGACCCATGTATGCCATTATTTATGGAATATGACATCGTTCAAATTCTCGCCTCGGCTTCTTAAGTTGCGTTGGCACGAATCCAAGTGTTTCAATTTTGAATGACTTTTCCGTATAGATCCGGCTGAACTTGAGCGGTGGCCTGTGTAATGTTCACCTTAAGGGCATCGGTTGATTGTGGTTTATTCGTATAAATCGGGAAACCCCGCAAGAAAAAGTCTAGTGGGGCTAAATCGCATAACCGTGGTCGCCAATTCACATCACCTCGGCGCGTTGTCAATCTTGACGTTCGCTGTGTTGCATGTAGCGCCATCCCCCTGGAACCACATGTCATATTGGTCAATTTGGGCCATAAGAAATTGGTAATCATCGTTCTGTAGCACTCGCCATTGACGGTGGCCGCATTATCAACGTCGTTTTCGAAAAAGTATGGACAAATGACTCCGCCGCCGGCCCAAAGTGCACACCACACGGTTACTTTTTTAGGATACATTGTCACCTGGTGAACCTCGTGTGAGTTACTGTCGTACCATATACGGCAATTTTGCATGTTAAAACAGCCCTTCATCCAAAAATGCCTCTCCCCCTATTCCAAACTCTTCAAATCCAAGTCAGCGAACAAATGGAGTTATCTACGGTTGTAAACTTTGAGCTCCTAGGTCAGCTGGATCTTGTACGGGTGTATGGGGCGAGGCGAAATTCACCGAGTTGTTGGCGTACATTTTCACGGACCGCGGCGATGTTCTCTGCTGATCCTGCGTTTCTTTGACGTACGAATGTTAGCTAATTGATTGGCACCAAACGTTCAAGAATGGACTGTGAAGGGCCACCACGTCTACGGTAATATGAAAAATTTAACAAAAACTGCAGAAAAATGTTCTAAATACCAAAAGCGAGAATAATTGTCGTCATTGGAAATAAAATATGAAATGGTCACTCTGTTGCTGCAAGGGAATAAAAAGATATGTAGATACGTTCTTGAAAGCTGTGTATAACCTAAATACGTTTTTTTTTTCTATACAAGAAATAGGAGATGAGTAGATATAAATTAATTAAATTCGTTCGTTGATTTTTCCTGTCATTAACATGAAGCATTAAAGGTGTTTGCTTAATTATTTGGAAACTACATATAAACAAAATTTGACTGTTAGAATTATTTTTAAATATTTTCATACTAACGTAGTCAGTTCAAGGTTATAGAAACGCGTTCATTATTCCAATTTGATCGATTATCTAATTTTAGCCCACAGAATCCTTTTGATGTTTATTTTCAATGGATTTGCATCACTAGCAATAACGATTTATGTAAACTATTCCAAAAAAAAATAATTCTTATAGTGTGGGGGATGTTTTCTAGAGGTTTACATTAAATACACACATGATTGAACTCTCGAAATAACTTTCAACCTCAATTACAGTTCGCTGAAAACATTGTCAACAATAATTTATTTAAACATCCTTTGAGAGACGAAAATATTTACAAGCTGGGGATGTACATGTACATACATTATGTATGTATGTATACATAATTTGGTATACATTGTTCAATGTTATACTAAAAATAAATTCCTAGGTAATATTGATAAAAACGTTTTTGTTTGTTTTGTTTTGAAGACGAATAAAGTGGGTCCGCCAAGTCCGTCTGTCTGTCTGTATGTTTGTATGTACCTCGATCTAGAGCCGAAGCCCCTGGACCTATTTTCTTCAAACTCGATATTTAAGAATCTTGGGTGATTCCCTAGAGGGGAAATTGAATTTTTTAATTCTAAAACTAACGGTACCCCCCATACACCCGTAATGCATAATCTTATTTATCTCAAAAACGGCTCTAACGATTTTGATACAAAAATTAGGTATTATAAAAGACATGGACTACATTTTGGTAAGAAAAATTTTTGGGGGGAATTGTTGTTAACGGTACCTGTCATAGAACGTTTTGTTTTGATTTTCGAATTTCTCATCAACGGCTCTAAAGATTTTAACCAAACTTTTTATGCTGGAACTGCTTTGCATTTGAAAAACTATAATATAAAATTTTTTTTCGAAAAAATAGTTTTGGATTTTGAAAAAATAATACAAATTTTTTGAAAATTCAATATCTTAAAACCGGATACGCGATTAAATTTTTAAATTATTCTTTAAAATGTATTTTATTGAATACTAATAATTTGCATATCAATTTTTTTATAAAAAAATTTAAGGAAAATATGTTTCAGTGTTTCTGTATGTCTGTACCTCTCCCTACAGCCTAAACCACTAGACCTATGTTCTTCAATCCCGATAGTTAAGGGTCTATGGTGATTCCCTAGAAGGGAAATTGAAATTTTTGCTTAGCTCCAAAACTAATGGTACCTCCCATACACCCATTAAGCAATATCTTATTTATATCGAAAACGGCTCTAACGATTTTAATAAAAAAAAATTAAGCGTAATATTATAGACATGGACTACATTTTGGTAAAAGAAAATTTTGGGCCAAAATTTTATTAATGGTACCTGTCATAGAACCGTTTTTTTGATTTTTGACTTTCTCATTAACGGCTCTAAAGATTTTAACCAAACATTTTCACCAGGAGCCCCCTTAAGTTTAAAATAATATTGTATATAAAAATAATCGAAAAAATATTGTTTTTGTTTTTTTGCAAAAAAAAAAAAAAGATCCAATTTATTTTTTGAAAAATCAATATCTTGAAAACGTGTGAACGATTATTTTTTGAAATTATTTTCTAAAACGTATATTACCAAGCACTTAAAATTGGCATCCTAAATTTTGTTCTAGAAAAATTTGAAAGAAATTTGTTATATAAAAAATTACTTTAATAAAACGATTTTTAAACTTTATTTGCGTAAATTTATACTTTTCCGGAAATCAGACGGCAATTCCATCTCATTAAATTCATGCTTTATATTAATAAAATGTATGTATTTTAAATCCCAAAGTACTTCTACATAAGAGCAAGTTAGTGCGATTCAGTCGTGCATTTTATTTTGTGATTTAAACAAAATGTTTGTTGTATCTACAAAAAATCTGCTTTGTAGATGTTTTTCAATATCACAAAGTTTTTGTTATTATCTTTTGTCAATTTTGTCAAAAAATCGATGTAAGATTAACTGAATCTAACAAAAATTGCGTATTGTCAATACGCCCTCACATGTGAGATCGCAGAGACGAAACGCCAATTTTTGTGGACTTAAAGGTCAGAAAAAGCTATTTTGAAAGAAGAAACATTTTTAAATTGAAAGCAACCATTTATATTAAGCTGACAAATAAATTGTGTCGATTCAACAAAAGAAATTTGTTAAATTGACAATTTTTTTTATTGATTTAACAAAATAATTTTGTTAATCCGATTATGAAAAAAAAAAACAAATTTATAACATTAACAAAAAAATTTGTTGATGCAGAAAAAGAATTGTTAATATGACAAATTAATTTTGTAAATTCTTCGAAATTTTGTCATATTGACAAAATATTTTTGTTATGTGTCATGTCATGTGTCTTACTTTTTGCGACTAAAAAATCGTGGTTTAAAAATCGCAAGTGCGTGCATGCCAATTTCTTTTTGCGATTACGATGTTTAAGTCGTAGTAATATAAATCGCAAGTGTGGGCATATCCATTTGAGTACATGTGTTTCATTTAAGTTTACGACAATCGCATCGCAAGAAAAATGAAACAAATTGCGACTTTTAAATCGTTATGATTTGTTGGTAGCAAGTGTGTTCATTCTCATTTAAATTCATGTGTTCTATTTTTGCGACTAAAAAATCGTGCGATTGAAATCGCAAGTGCGGTCCTAGCCTTAGTCTCATTAAAGTTTCATTATACCCCGTTCAGGGACTGGTATGAGTTGGCACACAACTTTCCCTTGACCCTTTCTGTGGATAGCACAGATCTTTGAAGGCCTATTCTCTACGAGTGCATTTCTATCATCAAAACGTACCAGAGCTGTTTTGTTAGGGCGATAGAGTCTGTGCCGAGAACAATATACGAGGGCAGTCCGACAAGTACTTAGCCTACAAAAGAAAAACAAAAATTTTGGAAAAATGGCAATTTATTTCTTAACATAGTCTTCTTTTAGCTCGATACACTTGATCCAGCGATACCCCAACTTCTTTAACCCATTCGAAAAATAGGCTCTCTCGATGTCTGCAAAATAGACCTCCGTGGCGGCAATGACCTCCCCATTCGACTCAAATTTTTTCAAGTTTGCACGGGGCAATATCTGGAGAGCACGGTGGATGGGGCAGCATTTCGTAGTACAATTCGTACAGCAAACTCAATCTCAGTTTGAGGGCAGCAAATTACTTCCAAGATGAATTCACCTTAAGGGAGATGAGACTGTATTTATGGCTCGCACGGAGATGGTGGAACTCAACTGTAGGAAACATAGGACTGATTCTAATCCCAATTGTACATTGTGCAAACTCAATCAAACTGAAAACGTCTTTCATTTCCTGGCGTTATGTCCAATCTCGCAGGAAATCCGACGACAGTATTTTAATAAAAGTTTTTTTATCATTGGGAGAATGTCTATATGTTCTGAATGGAGAATCTGGTTGCAGGCTACTCATTCGGTTTTAATCACATGCAGTTTCATATACATACGTCAATCTTCTTTAGTTCAACGTTAAAACTAAACCTATAGTATAATTTTGTTTTTGCTAAACTAAAACCCCAACACCATATGATATAACAAGTCTTTAATTTGCCCCCTTTTTTGTTTTAGCTAAACTAAAAGCTTAAAAATTGTATAAACTTCGTTAAAAGTATAATATTCGTATTTTATTTTTACCCTTTAAACTCGATTTTTGTTTTGTTTTTGCTTTTTTTTTTTAATTTATTTATGTATATGTATGTATAGATTATTTTATTTATCTATCTTTTAACAATTCATTACATCTTAATTATTTCGTTTTAACTAAACTAAAAGCTTAGATATTATCCAATAAATAGTTTTAAATTTAAATTTATTAATCATAAAGTTCCTCTTTCTAATTATCTCAGAGCCATGCTTGTAAATCTTTATACTCGTATATATTTCTAAGTTTTTATACCATATCAAATGAAAATAATAAAGATTATTATAATTATATTATATTATTATAAATAATAAAATTTGTTTTTATTAAAAAAAAAAATGAATCTCGCGATTCTGTCCATCTGTTACACTTCAGCCAAAAGGGGTCGGTTGATTTTCTTTAAACTTGATAGATATCGTTTTTCAACCATTTCCGCGACCCTTTTTTAAAACCAAAATTAATTGTACCTGATACACATTTTTTTTTTTTTGAGATTTAGAAAACTATTTTTTCCCCAGCACTAACAAAAGGCTGACGATGTTGAATGGTGTACAAATAGTAGGTTCGTTTGTTCAACTTTACCCAGGGTTGACCCAGGTTTTCTTGACAATCCTGAGAGTTGTCAGAAAAAACTGGGGTTTTTGGTTTTCAAAAAACAGCCAAGTCAATTGTTTTGTTGACAACTAAAAGCAAGAAACACGTAATTCTGTGTTCTGATAAAACTTTAAAATTGTTATAAATTAGTTTAAAAAATGAACAAAATAATTTTGCGTTGTTACTGATTATTTCATCTGATCAGTACACCAAACATAAACAATAACAAAAATAGATATGAAATCTCATGTGACTTTTGACAGTTTGATCGTTACTTGAACTTCGCCACAGCAAAATACCTAGATCTACTTCAGGGTGACTCCAGGTTTTAAAAATCACAGAATTTATTCACCAGGGTGAGTTCAGGTTTTTCAAAAAAACGATTAAGGGCGACCCCAGGGTGACTTCGGGGCTCAACGAACAAACCTAGTATGACTGCTGAGATGAAGATGCTTCGAATGACAGCAGGCAAAAAGGAAACCTTCATGTCAAAAATCTCATTTCGTAAAAAATAGAGAACGAAGAGCCCAGCTGATGTTGTCATGTTCATATAGGACCCCAGTGTATCCGCTGGGATTCCCGTCAAAAAACAATACCATATGAAGCCGTTTCGACACAATCGGGAAGAGATAAGAAAGGCAAACCTAAAACTCCTAGCATGCACAAAAGCAACGACAGCAGCATTAAGCCAGTAGTTTAACTCAGACATAGAACTAATGTGAAAAAGACAAGTTGACAGTTGTGCTTTCCTAGATCGGGATCATAATAGCCAAGATAAAAAAAATAGGTATTCACGAATTTTGCAAGACATATTTATCGACAGGAAATGGAAGTAGCTTCTATTTATTATTGGCAAGCGAACACAATCTTGAAGGCAAATCAAGTAGCTTATTTGCTAAGTGAAACGAAATGAAAAATTTTCAAACATAACTTTAGGAAATCGTGTTTGCAAAGAAACTTTCTTACTGTTCAAAAGAATTTCAAATGTTTAGGCATTAACTCTGTTATAACATACAAATACAAATTTATTCACATCCCCAAATATATATAACAAATAGCTAGTACTAACATCTCTCCATTCTTCTTTTTTCTTTAGAATGTGGTGGACAATAACCGGCAACTTTGGAAACATCCTCCCAATCGATTGGTCCAAATCCTACACCCGTCAAATGCACATGCCAACTTTAAATTTGGCCGAAAATCGTCAACTGCAAAACACTACAATTCCCACCACTAATGGTGGAAACAATGGTATAGCAGCACAAAAACCAAATGGTATTTTGGACGAATTGAATGACCTATCCAGCGAAGACGAAGCTGTTGCCAATGATCTTGATATGCATGCTCTGATACTGAATGGACTCAATCCAGAACAGGAAGAACCGATTAAAACTGTTGAAGAGGTTATCAAGGAAATTGATGATATAATGGATGAGGCCACACCTTCCGAGGATGACATATTAGAATCAGAAGTCATGGAGAAAGCAAAAGAGGTGCTGGGAGCACCATTGTACGCAGATAGTAAGTACATATATATTTTATACCATAGAATGTCATGTTTATGAGGGCGGGAATGTGTGTTGGTGTGTTGAGTTATTTGCAGAATTTTCTTATGAAATTTTTCAAAAGAACAAAGATGAAAGAGGGTGGCTTTCTAATATTAGAACAAGAACAAGGCGGCTGCTAAATACGAAGTGGTTAGCTTTATTGGATTTCCGCTTTCAGATCAATGCCCTCCATGTAGAATGTATACTTATTGGGTTTTAATAATCCAATTCTTTTGAGGGCTTACTCGTATAAGAAGAATCGAAGTGCCTGGGATATTGTGCTGATAACCGAGGAGCTGTTAATCCTTTGTGTTGCATGTTTAGTGCTGCGTTGAGTTTTTATATTGAGTTTAGTATGCACTAGGGTAAGCATTTTTAACCACGGTTCGGTTAATTAAGTTTTTAATAACAAGGTAGAAAGAAAGATATAGTAAGTTTGCTGTAGACTATAGTTAAAAATGTCATTTGAGAAAAATACAGTCTTCTGAGATGTTTTCATGCAGAAATACCTTCAGAGTCATTCGCATTAGATACGATACACGGGTAGCGATAGGTAGTTATGAAGAAACGGCGACCACTAACATTCTATCCCTGTGTCCCAATTAACGCTGAAGTGCGACATTTTGATAACTTAACTCGTATAAACCTGTGGATGGAATTGGTATGGGAAATTGTTTCTCACATTCTCATGGAGTCATTCGGCTTCGATTAAGTTAAAAAATAAGAAAGGATTTAGAAGTTTTTAATGTCTCTAATTGTGTGTTTGTTTTTGCACAATCGTAAAGAAATTGGACCACTCAACCGGACCACCACACTCATCCGACAACATCTACACTGTGTCAAGCTAGGCAGCTTGTTTACTAGTGCTGAAACAATATCCGATCCGATGGAGTGATCATCCGACTCCCCGCAACGTAAACTTCCGTCAAAGCCCTAAGTCCGCTACCTCGGGATCTAAGTAATCAAATGGAGGGCACGGCACAGAAGCAACCGAAGTTTCCCTTAGATTCATTTCGCCTAATAATTGTGCTCTAAATTCGACACAGAACAGGGCATTTGCAGAGGTCCCCACAGTTATGACAGTGAGTATTGTCACTGCATGCTCTCCTATTAGCCAGTGTCCGTACAGGTAGCAACGATCCTGGTTATGTCTTGCCTGGTTCTGCATATCAGATCAAGCGTTCGGGATTTATTATAGGTGCCAAATCGTTCTAGATATAATATGGCTAGTTGAACTGCCCTACCGTAGGTTAATTGATTTTTTCGACAAGTGAGTTATGAAGGGCTGAACCTTGCCGGACCAACTCGTCCGCCCGTTCATTCCCGTTAATGACACTATGACCCAGAACCCAGATAAGAGTGACATTGTGGTTAATATTGAGGCTAGCGAGCTTATTTTGGAGGATGATGTACTAGAATAACTGTCCGTGATAATAGTCGTATTCCGGTTCTGGTTTGAATGTTGTTTGAGTAACTTGCATGATTCCCTAATAGCCAGTAATTCAGCTTAAAAAACACTAGTAAAGTCATGTAGCCTAAACGACCTAGATATTCAAAATCTCACAGAAGATTCCTGAACCAACACCACACTCCATTTTTGAGACATCTGTAAAGATAGTTGTGTCGAAGTCTTTCGTCACCACGTCATAATCCCAATCATTTTTTGATGTAAACATAACCTTAAAATGTTTATTGATGCCAATTTTAGGGGAACATTTAGTCAGTGGGAGTCGTAAAAATCTCCATTGGAATCAACTTCGTAATATTTCTTAGGACATAAGGCTTGGTTATCCAAGAGTTCGATTCCTTTAGTTGTTCTTTTAGACATCAGTTGGGCAATATCTTAAAGCCCCCAGTAGTGCTAACTCATGCAGTTCTTTATATCTTCTTTAGTTTATAGATGTTATATGCTTTGGTAAGCGAGGGCCACTATAAAATCGAAACATACGTGAGGATCGGTGGCACCACGGCTGTATATGTCCGCAAAATCATTTTAGATTGAAGACCCCACTTTTTTTGCCAAAAGTTTTACTACAAGAGTAGAAAGCTATGCAGGCCTTCTTAACCATTTCTTCAATATGCAGTTTCCAGTTCAACTAAGGGTCTAGAACAACGGTCAGCAACAGGCGGACCGCGGTCCGCTTGCGGACCTCGGAAGGTCGAACCTTGGACCGCTATTTTTTTTAGATATACTATGTAATGTACCTACAAAACTATTCATTTAATTTGATGATGAACAACTGTCTCTTTTGTGAGATTTTTTGACGTTGAAAGGTAAAACTCAATGCTTTTGATGAATTCGTAACAAAAACCAATATTAATCATGACAAAATGTTATCGCTTTTATCTAACGGGGCACCAGCGATGATTGGCAAAGAAAAAGGATTAGTAAAGAGAATCAAAGATAAGAATGCAGTCTAATTGCTTATCAGTGCATAATTCACCAGGCAGCCCTTTGAGGAAAACTTAGTGCTACATTGAAAGAAGTAATGGACAGCTTGATCAGATTAATTAATTTTATAAGATCTCGTTCTGCTCTACAGCACCGACAGTTCAAGGAGTTTCTTTCTGAATGTGATTCCGCTTATTCTGACCTACTACAACACAACAATGTTCGTTGGCTAAGTAAAGGTCAAGTTATTGAACGTTTCTGGCTAATATAGGAATAAGTAATAACGTTCTTGCAAAACTTGTATAAAGGAAGCAAGGAACCAATTAGAGTTCATAACAAACGAGCGAAATGTGCTAGCGGTGGCTTTTGTCAAAGATATTTTGAAATATTTGAACGGGCTTAACACCGAGTTACAGGGAAATGGAAAATTAATATGTGATCTCATACAAAGCCTGTCTGCTTTTCGTCACAAGCTGGATATTTTTGAAAAAGACATCTCAAAACAAGAATTTATTCATTTTCCAACAATTCTTGAATGTAAGAAGAAAGGCTCTGAAAAAGATCTTGTATTGTTTTTAAGGTTCTTATCCGATCTTAGGAACGAATTTGCTGCAAGATTTCAAGACTTTGTAGAGATGGGTAAGCTCTCTCAATTCCTTAAATCGCCTTATTTAGTTGACGCAGCTACAGATTGGACTAGCTTGTCTGCGAAGTTATTTAGTCTTTTAAAGCCTTCGCTGCAAATGGAAATAGATTTGCAAGAAGATATTTCCCTGCAAATGTTTAAAACTGCATCCACTGAAGAATTTTGGGGTAAACATGTTTCAGGAAGTATGAAAATTGCAAAAAACTAGCTATCAACCTTGTTTCTATGTTTTGCTTGACATATATATGCAAATCATATTTCTCAAAAATCAATTTCTTAAAACAAATATCGTTCGAGACTATCGGACACCCACCTGGAAGATACTCTTCGTATTTGCTGCTCCACGCGTGAACCAAACTATAAAAAACTGGTTCAAGACGGTCGTTGTAATTTCTCACATTAATTTTATCTATTGTGTTTTGTAAAATTACTTATATGAAGTCAAATAAAATTAGTAAGTATTATGAGTTTTTTTTTCCTGGACCTCTACAAAATATTTCAACTAATCCTGGACCCTTCAAAAAATTACTTGCCGACCCCTGGTCTAGAATAACAATAGAATGTATCTTGTTTTGGTAGTAAATAGCATCAGTTCAGCTTTGCTTTGGTAAACACTTAGTCCACAACTCCTGGCCCAGTTACCAACTTTTCTTAGAGTCATTTCTATGATTTTACCTAACAGAGGAGTAAACTTACCAGACAGAAATAGTACTTTTCGAGAATTTTATGCACGACTAAAAGCCATAAAACAGGGGACAGAACTTCGCCCTGGAGTGTTCCTCTACTAGCATACTTGTTCAAGTTTATATTACCTGCTGTCGCTGAGCATGGATATATTCCACTCTCTGATGTAGTCTCTACCTCAAACTCCATGAGTGATTCCAGAATGGATGTGGTAAGGCCGTTGTTGAAAGCCCCTTCTACATCGAAGATGGGTCAATACAACAAATTCTTTTTTAACGGAAGATCCATTCTCTTCCTTAAGACAGGGGAAGAAACATTAACTCTTACAGTACATATTATGTACATATGTACATAAGTCTTTATTCCGTAATAAAAAAAAATATGTCTTCTAGTTTTTGAATTGAAAATGAAAATTACCAAAACACCATTTTTAAATTTAATTTTCTATTTTGATATCTTAGACGTTTTTATTTTTAGACCTCAACAAAATATTGACCAAGCTAAAGCAATTAGAGTAAATTCTGAGTAAAGTTTGATACTGCTGAAAACAAATGTCGCCTAGATCCAAATGGTTCAATTGGGGATATATCAAATTGGTGGCCGCACCACTAACGTCATTTTGGAAAAATTACGAACCAATGACGCCGCCTCCGGCCGGTAAAAAATCCACCCCAAACGGTAACATTTTGTGGATGGTAACATGGGGCACCTCGTGTGCGGCTTGGTGCCATCCCAAATACGGTAATTTCGCTTGTGAACACAGCCATGATGATTTTTCAACCAAAATTGGGGATCTCTTCCAAACGATCCGAAACCCAGTCAGCGGACAAAAGACGTTGTTTATAGTCCTGAACTTTAAGCTCCTGGGCCAGTTGGACCTATATTATACGATTGTAGCCCCAAGTCCCGACTGAAAATTCGCCAAGTTAAAGTCTACGAAAGGCCGAGTTCTTGTACATGGTATATACACTTTTACGGACTGTGGCGATGTTCTCGACCGAACTTGCGTTCCTTTGACGTAAGAATGTTGGCTGATTGATTGCCGAACCTATCTTCTCAAAGCCAACAAACATTTGCACTAACAAACACTTATTTTGATATTGAAGTTTTATCACTTCGACACGCTGTTCAATCGTATAACTTACCATGGTAATTTTGCATCGATATCTGAAAAAATAAACAGCAGCTTTGACAGATATCACCAAAACAATATGGCCGCCCTATAGGCTACCAAAATATACCCGCGCTCTTTATATGACACTGAAGCAAGCGTTTACCAGAATTTCCTTGAGGCTGCGGACGTCAGATTTGCTACAATCGACACTTTTCGGGTTTCAAGAAATCTATGGCTGAATTTTTCAAGGAATATAACATCTTTATTTGAGTCCTAAAAGGCCATACTTAAATAAGAACCTACATGAGCAGAATCGGCATCAGCTCCTCGGAATTGTGTAGTGGGTGTAAGGATGAAGAGTCGGAGGAGGGGTCATCTCACTTCCAGCCAGAACCCGAAATGCAGCGCTTGAATAATATTTGTTCGATAAATTGGACGACATCCCTGTCTTGCCACTATGATAAACATCCTAAAATTAATTCATAATTTAAGATGGTTTAAAGAGAAATCCAATATATAAACTCCCATTAATCAACTCCCTCATCTTACTCATCTTACCTTGTGGAGTACAATGGATCCATTATCCATTAAAGATCCGAGTGAGATGGGGTAGCTTGTCGTATCATCACCTAACCTTACCTAGCTTGGCAGCCAATAAATTGTTTTCCTTATGTTTAACATTTCTTAGCCTACCGTCTTTTATTAGCTAGTCCGACGTTGGTTTCCTATTTGATAAATCTTCCCTCCAGGTCCCGTCATAGCAAACAGAGAAGAATATCTTAAAAGATTTCTACTATCTAAGCGGACAAAAGCTCGTAAAGTAGGACTAAGAAAATTCTTTAATATCTAATTAAAATATCTAGTCAAAATCTCGGGACAAGGCCAGCGTTCTATAAGATTTGTCTTAAGTTCTGACACGAATCGATTACAGCGGGAATACTTAGTTGTGCTCATAATAATAATATATATCATTGTCATATAAAAGTGGAAGCTTGCGGTATATTCGTCAAGTCAAATAGTTCATTCTGCCTTGTTCTTAGTTTTAATTTAACATTTTGCAGAAGTAATTTCACAAAATATTCCCATCATCCAATGTGACAGCTTTTATATTTGCTTTTGATAAAACTTCCTAACATCATTCCTGCAGTAGCACCTTTCTATGTCCCCGACCACGGGCTTCTGTCAGTGTTACTTCCTTCTTAATCACACTATATTTGATATAACTCTTTGCCTTTACAGAACTGCAATATCTATCAATATCTCAGCTCAATGAATTATACATGGAAATGGAAGTTCTTATTCAGGAATTCAGTGAAACACTCATTAACGAGCTGGCATTGCGCGATGAATTGGAATATGAGAAGGAATTGAAAAATACATTTATTTCATTATTATTGGCTGTACAAAACAAAAGAAGACAGTTTCATGTTGAAAAGAAGCGTGGAAAATCACAGGGTAAGTTCTTGGTTATAAATAAAGTAACTAATTAATATTCGTTAAATATTTTGTATTTTAGGTCAAGACCCCAAGTATCTCACGACTGTCATTCCTTATCACATGGAAAATGGAACTCCGAATAATCAAGCGTTACAGGTGTTGATAAAAAGTAAGTATAAATGCATATAGTATGTATATTGAATGAACGGTTTAATCAAACTGTGAGTTTCATATTATTGCCTACTTCAAGTTTACCTTGGTTTTGAATTGTGCAAATTTTCGATTTCAAATTGTATTGTATTTCAAAGACGTATCGTATATTTGTATATAAAACTTATATCAAGAAGACGAAAGATTGTGGCGACATCTTAAGTATAGGGACAGTACTTGCTAGATTTGTCTCTGTTATATTAATAATAAAATGTTCTCTTTTTTACTACTTTTTTTGTATCTTATCCTACTCTCCACTGTAAAATCTAGCGCAAATTTTAGCGCCACCACCAGGCTAGAGTTCGCAATACGAAGTCACGCTCCGTGATAATACTCTAGGTCTAGGTTATATATACAAAGGTTGTATTTATAATTTTATCTCCTCTTGGCATAATGGATGTAGTGCGTTGGACTTTCATTTCGGAGGTATGGCCTCCATCCCCAACTCATGCCACCTTGAAAAAAATCAAACTTACGAGGTGAAAAATCCTGCAAGAATATATCTTGTCATGAAACGTGCTTCTCATTTTAGACATTTGGACTTGGCAGAAATTTGTAGGTCGCCTCCATTCCCGCCGAACAAAACGCACACAGATTCAGAACTTTTACGAGCTATTGTGCCTCTAATTTATTTCTTTTTCAAATCAATCATGCTTATTTTGACATTCTCATGAATAGTCTATTCGTTAGAATGATTCTATTCCTTCGAATGAACTTTCTTAATTTTGAGATTCGAACGAATAACATTCATTTGCGAAAGATAGCATAAAATGAACTTCAAAAAAGATTCATTTTCATTGTCAGCTGTTTGACATTTACTTTATTTCTATTTGAATTAGTATGACCGTTTTACATTTTTTTTTGTTTCTAACATTTTATAGATGTTGGATAAATAATCAGGAAACAAAATAAATAATACACTTTTTCATTATAAAGTAAAGTTTAACCATAAAGAACTACATATTTATTACATTTTTTGTGTCAACTCAGCTGTTTTGAAACTATTCTTAAAAAAAATAAGTTGTTCATGACGCGTTCTAAATTTTTATTTTTTTTTCGTATACACTTGGTCACACTAAAATATCAAAAACAAAAGAGAAGTGTTTGTGAAATGTCAAAACCGAAAAGTGAAATCTTTGTTTAGTTGTAATTGTGTTGTTTATTGTTTAATAATTTAAATTTCTTTGATAAAAACATAAAATAATAAATAAAAAATAAAAATATGGCATTTGTGTTGTTTATAAATGAAGATGGTGTTGAAGAATTGCAGAGGAGAAGGATAGTGGATGCTTTCCGTATCAACGCGGGTGGTAAAAAAAAACTCTTTGCTACCTCCGGTTTTTCTTCCACTATTTTGATTAAACTTTTCCTTTTGTTCGCGGTTTGTCCAGTTGGAAAGCGACTTTTAAACATAAAACAACAAAAAAATTAATAAAAGTAATTTATTTTCCATGAAATAATTAAAAACTTACATGTTTTGTTGTTTACTCGACAGAAAAATTCAAACGACACAAAAATGACATTTAATTCTATTCTTTCGAATGTCAAAATTGAATTAGCTTTCGCAAATGAATGAACTTTCTATGGATTGGGTGAACTTTCGATTTGTTCGATTAACATTCTAATCGCCGAGTCTCAAAATTAAGTTTCAACGAATTCGACTCACTTTCTAACGAAAGAGAATGTCAAAATAAGCACCAATAACGACAAGTTTCAAAACTAATCTCATAATAATAATTCAGTAGAAAACAAACGCTCTATAACGGTAATGAGCTATTGTTAAATTGAGGCTCTACAAAAAAATATATTTTTTTTTTAATAAAAAGAGTTATAGTTCAACTATAATAACTAAGAAAAGGTCCCATTTAAAGTTAAAATAATTTGTGTAACCGTTTAGTGTGTTATATCTCATGGAGTATTGATTAGTTCATTCGAGTGTCACACTGAACTTTTTACGATCGATTCCTAGCATATGCGACCTTAACCACAAATTTTTTTTAGAGGTAATATATCTTTCGAGAAAATGACCAATACTCCAAGAGTATTTTTTGTTATCAAAAAGTGCCTCTCATCTTAGCCGTTCGGAATCGGCACACAGGAATGGTTAAATGCATTATTCGTTATGCACATTCTATCTAAATTTTAATTTTGTATATAAATATTTGAAAAAATTGACATATCCGGGAACAAAGGGTTAAGGGTCTTAAGATACTAAACCATCAGCAGGTTCCGATCGCACGACAAAATTAAATTTATTTTTTAACTTTTAAACTAGGCATTTCTTGTACAAATTTCAATATTTTATAAAAATATATTAATTGCAAAAAAAAACATTGAAACCTTTTTGAAATTTGTTGTAAAATGATTGGAGATATTAAATTATTCTAGCAATTTACATCCGGTTAATTTTGACATTTGAACCGAGTCACCTGGCGAATGTTCGCTTATTAATATTATTATTATTATAATTTACAAACGCTAAAATGTCCCT
Source organism: Chrysotoxum bicinctum (assembly GCA_911387755.1). NCBI lineage: Eukaryota > Metazoa > Arthropoda > Insecta > Diptera > Syrphidae > Chrysotoxum > Chrysotoxum bicinctum. The sequence goes on along the minus strand of OU426989.1, from coordinate 125,977,428 downwards.
ACTTAAGTTTTACGGGTAATGATTTCGTCTGTTTTATTATTTGAATATGTAGTAAAATAATTTTTAAGTTTTCAATCTAACGTCAGAGTAATGCGCCATATGCCCAATGATTGTTATTATTTCGTTTCTGTTATTTTTTTTTCTGAAGTATATAAATTTATTATTTTTAATATATAAATTTTATTTTAATATTAACATATCATAAATATTCTTTTGCTTAACAGTACTGAAAGCGATCAACGAAGATAGTCCAACTGTACCAACATTACTTACAGATTATATCCTGAAAGTCCTGTGCCCAACATAGGTCGAGGCTAAAAAATTCTCGCTTAAACAAGCATTAATTAATTTCAAAAGAAAAAATAAGAAATTAAATAGATTAGTTAACACTTTTATTTATTAAGTAAAATAAATTTCATAAAAATATGCAAAAGCAAATATATATTATGCAACACCACTCTGCAGTTTTAAAATAAATTTATTCAGATAACATAAATATACAAAAAGGAAAATTATATTATTGATATAGATAAAATAAAAAATGCACCGTGTCTATGAAAAAAAATATATATTGTCCACAAATATCGATTTTGTATTTTTTAAAAAGATAATTTAAAACTGCCTAAAAATGAGAGAAAAAAGCAATTTATAAATTACCATAAAATATTTGTAACTTTTATTTAAATTTTAATCTGAATGTTAAAATTTAATTATATAATTGTATCCATGTAAATTGGACTTAAACGTGGAATCCGACAGAACCGATGTTTCACTATTATTTCAAATATCTTCAATGTTGGTGAGGATGATTCTTCTTAGGCTTTTACAGCTGAAATAATAATTCAGCTAATGCCACATTTATTGCACGATCTTGCCAAACCATGGCACAATATTTAAATCCCGATTATTAAAAACAAAGAACTGTTCTGAGAATAGTAGAGTGACGTTTATCAAAAATCTACTACAATAATTGAGAATTCTCTTATGTTTATCCTATATCTAATTAAATTAGTTGCCAATTACTATGTCTGTTTCTAAGTGTTGCTTTTTTAAATAAAAGAAAGTAACAATATCACAAAAAAAACAAAGTTAAAGGAATTAAAACTGGAGCTTCAATGATGAAGCATATTTTTTTTTAATAGAAATTCGAAAAAAAAGTTCAACAATTCTATTTCTTATTCTTCGCTTAACCATATTCATCGGTTGAGCTTAATCGCAATTAGTACACGTCACTTTGCAGAGATTTTATTTTATTAAAGAAATTTTGCACTTAATCAAGGATTTAGGTACAGATAATCCGCCACTAAACCATTTTTATTAATTTGGGTGTAAAGGTTCAAAAGAGAACATGAATCAAGATTAACGATGTTATGAGCGTGTTCAGATTGCTCTCTTTGAGCTCATAATAAAATAACTGAGCAAACAGAGTTAAATGCTTAACACAAGCATTTGACAGGAAAAAAATAGGTCAAACCTAAGTGTTCAGGTGTGTTTCAAAAACAACTCAGAGCACGCTTGGTTCAGAGGATGTTCGGAGCATGCTCGAAATGCTCAGAGCTCTATGCTGAACTAAAAAAAAAACGCTTTATGGTACTCTCAACTATCAGAAGAAATCATCTTTTGCGATATTGTAGATAAGTGAAAAATTCTGTGATGGTTTTTCGAATATATAATTAAATGCAGTTGTGAAACTTCTATCGGAATTCTCAACAGACACAAAAAAGATTTGCCACTGTTTTTATAGATTTTCTTTCAATACTTGTATTTTATTATTCTATTATGTGTGGTGTGTACATTTCTTATTAGAATTAAATATAAAAAAGTTTTGTATCTATTTATGTATTTGAAATATTTAAATTTTAAATTTGCCATCAATAAATTATTGAAAAATACATATAAAATATTGTATACAAATAATTTTATTTTAATACTCAAAACTCTTAGCTTTAAATGTAATTTTATTTTATTTATACTTTTAAGTTATTTCTTTCTATTCTGTGGTATAATTTTAAATCTTAATTGCATTATATTAAATTTAACAAAAAATATAAAAATCTGCGCACATTTGCAAGTAAAAGTGATTTTTTACATTTATCTACTTCACTTTCATACTCTTCTCCTGACTATTGAAATAATTCGATCGGGTTCAACAATATTTAGATATTTAGTCACAGAACTAATTTATGCTTTCTAATAAGCAAGTTTTCAACGTAATTCTCTATTTAAGACTAGAAAGCATGATCATTTTTTGACAAAATACCTTACTTTCTTTGTACTTGATCTTTCAAGCGGTACATTTGAAGAATACAAACATAAAAAAAATCATTTTGAATCGATTCATTTCACTTTAAAAATGAAATTCAAACAAATAAGAGCGATAGCAGCTTCTTTTAATTAGAAAAATATCCAATTCAATGTTTAATAAAACAGAAATAAAACAAATACAAAATACAATGTAAGTGCTTCAAACAAAAAAACTCTCATATTCTTTTATTTCAATTAAATTTAAAGTTGACGAAAAACATACATATTTAAATGAAATATGTGTGTTAGCTTATTTGTATTAAAAAACAACTAATGATAAATGTTTATGGGAAAAATAAATATATTTATGCAATATTATTACAAAATGCAAAAAAAAGTTCAATAAATCCTACACAAATAAAGAGTAAAATATTTAATAGACACAAAATAATAGATACTTAGTGTAAGCTAAATTGAAGAATATATTACAATCTGAAGTTATGAAAAGTATCTCAAAACGTTTTTAAACAAAAGTGCTGAGCTAGAAAATGTCTACATATTATATGTATTTAAGTAGAAATTAATACAAAGTCAATGGTATTAACTCTAAATATTATAAAAACACAAATATGATTGTAAGTGTGTTTTTTTCCCCAATAATTATAAATATTTTAGTTGTGTTAATTATCTTTTATTTTAAGAAAAGAATGATGAATGTAAAATTATATAATACAAGTACATAATATATAAACTGAAGATTTGCATTTTAAAATGATAAACGAATCCATAAAATAAAAAAATAATTCAATTCAAAATAGCTTGAAATAAAATATTTAAAAACATATAGGAAACGGTTTTGTTTTTGAAGGCGCCAATAGCATAATATCACACGTAAACCAAATTTATTCAACTTTATTTTGACAAAACCATTTACTTTTTAAACGTATTTTGGTGGAAATTTTATTTGCAAAAAGATTGGTATTGGGGAATTAGAAAGGGGCAGGCAAGAAAGTAGGGGCAGTTCTTAACAGAGGGTTGTTTCACTGGACCAAGGTAACACAAATTTCAAATAATTTAGAAGAAACATTTGCAGGAGTCACAACCTCTTGTGAGGTGACTGACTATTCCTTCTGAGGATTGTTGTGACTCGATACCGTTTTTCGTATTCTCCGAAAATCTTCAAAATAAAACTTACGAAGAAACTTACCATAGCAAAGGTAAATTTCGTAGTCTTTATTCCATTTTAATTTAATAGGTACACAAAAATCAAAAGACTATTCAAAATTTGTTTCAGAAAATATATCAAATGCCGAATAGAAATATCAAAACTCAAACAATTTTCGAGATATGTGACCTAGAGGGAGATCATAATTTCGATTGTTTTGTGAATGTTGGTGGGAATAAAAAAAGTCACAAAATCAATTTCACCTCTTGCTGTAATTTGTGAGATATGTTAGGGAGAAAATTTCAATTTTAAAACTCAATATTTACTTTTGTTTTCGTAATACGTTCGACGGACAACAAACTGAAGCTGGCTATACACATTTTCCATATTGGTCCAGATAAAAATCCAGTTAACCCATTCTTAATTTTTATTAACTCTGGCAGACTCTTTCCATGGACTATTGAGTAAGGGTGAAATTCTAGCTATTGATTACCACTAACAGGCTCACTTTCTGATTTTTCTTCTCCGCTGTGTTATTTTCTTACCGTTTTGCGAAACATTTTTCCCTAAATCTTCTTTCTTCAGGTATCGCAAATATTGGTGATATTATCGGCTCACCGGTCATGATAGTGAATGGTGATAAAGCGAAAGTCAATCGCTATTTCTAACAAGTTTCACTGTAACCTGGCGCTGCACTTTATTCAATGAAATTTCATTTTCTGAAAACTGCAGTCGAACACTATTCTGAACTACTTAATCAAACGCACACATGTTACATGCATGTAATTGGAAACAAGTTAATCGGCCGCTTTAAACTACCACCCTGTTGAATTCTACAAACTTCTTGCTTTACCAGAACTATTAGGGACATTCAACTTATTCAACTAACTTCATCATATTTCCATCAGGATGTTGCTCCAGCTCACTATGGTCGAGAGATTTAGAATTGGTTAGATGAAGAACACAATATTGGTTGGATAGCAAGAAATTGAATAGTTTACTGGCCTGCAAGATATTCTGACCGTACAATATTGGATTGTAATGGAGAAGAATGAAATAACTAAATTATTAAACTGAAATAGCAATTTTAAGTGAATTAGAAAAGCGTATTCTACAGGGTGCGCCAGAGAAACTTACTTATTTGAAAAAATTCCCGCGCGGTGATTTGGGCGGTTAGAGGGGCGAGAGGGGGCGCATCTGGAGGGGGAAGTTCCCAAGTTTGTTTCTCCCTCCAGTCAGTTGCCATCATGCTCTGGTCTAGAGAGCAGCGGGCCTTCGCAGTCGAGAGCTTCTTTTCTAACGGTCGCTCACTTGTTGCTACGCAACGTGCCTTCCGCGCTCGCTTTGAAATTCCTCCTCACAGACTCGTTCCTGGCCGTAATTCGATTCTATCGTGGATTAACTCATTTCGGGAGTGTGGAAGTGTCGCTAAACCCAGAAATGGACTTCAACGGACCATCAGAACTCCGGAAAATATCGAAAGAGTGAGGCAGTCAGTTGTGCGTTCTCCCCGGCGTTCGGCTCGCAAACACGCAGCTGCTATGGGAATTTCTGACACCACTGTTCGACGAATTCTTCATGAAGACCTTCAATTTCATCCCTATAAATTGGTTGTTGTGCAAGAATTAACTGAACGCGATTTTGTTGCCCGTCAAAATGCATTTGCCATTGCCAACATACCGATTGATATGCTGCAAAATTCAAAATTCAAAATTTCAAAAATCGATTTCATCAGTGTATGCGCAATGGGGGTCGCCATTTATCCGATGTCATTTTCAAGACTGCATGAAAAAAAAATGGGATATTGTATTCTCAAATAAAAAAAAATTAAAACAATAATTGAAGTACTTTTGTTTTTATTGACCTTTCAAATAAGTAAGTTTCTCTGGCGCACCCTGTATAAGCGCCATCAGCCAAGTTCTGACACTACACCCTTTTTACAGGAACGAACTCAGGCGATTTTCGGCCCCTCCCTACCTTCAGTACCAATGAAGTCAGAAAGTTAAAATTCTGAATATATGCTAATCTGGTCAGGCACAGCCGCCTCACCAAATTTCAATTTTCTAGCATAAGCGGTTCCTGAGATAGAAGGTCTCAAAAATCACAAAAACCGTAACTGACTGACTGATCATCAAAATTATGGAGCACTTCCCGACATCGTAGAATCCTGTATGCACGGTAGGTCTTGTCATTCAAGTAGAGGAAAAAATCGAAAATTTAAGGTTTTTCATTCAGGGTCCGGCCGTGGTATCCGCCAACCTTCTCCGAATTGGTGTTGGTTGAATGGAGCATTTCCGACTGCTGTAAAACGATGAAATTTGGTAAAGTGGTAGGGCTTAAATTGCATACAAAGAAACAAATATAAAATTTGAGGTTTACCATTCAGGGGCGTGGTATCCGCCCACTTCCTCAGAACTGGTGTAAATCATATGGCACACTTCCGATTGCAGTAGAACAATGAAATTTGGTAGAACGGTGGGGCTCAAATTGCATATAAAGGACCAACATTAAAAATTGAGGTTTTCCATTCAGGGGGTGTGGTATCTGCCCACTTTCTGAGAAAATGTTTAATTTATATGGAGCACTTTCGATTGCTGTAGAATGATGAAATTTGGTAGAGCGGTATAGCTGAATGTATGTACATTCAAAGCGAAAAATAGAAAATCTAAGATATTTCATTCGAAGTGTCTTTTTGTTGTCATTTTGAAACTATACATGCATCTTAAAAATTCATGACTTTTCTTAGAACTAGAGTGCTCGATTTGGTACTCTATGTTATGTTAACATAAATGAAAAAAGAAAATACATATTTGCATACCTGAAAAAATTATGAGTTTACATAAAAAAAAACTCTTAACTGTGATGTGAACTATAATCAAACCACTACTCATAATTAGGCTATTAATTGGTGGGCTACCGTCATTTAAAAAAAGGAGCTAAAGTTGCAACAAATTATTGCTTGTTTATGACTTTGACTTTGAAAGAAATTTTATTATTTAATGATTACTGATTAAAATTTGATGGGCTTACTTGGCAAGTTTTTTGTATGTCCAATTCGAAAGATTTTAAAAACTTGACCAGTGAACCCATCAAATTTTAGTCAGTAATAATTAAATAATAAAATGTCTCTATTACATTGTAGCTGTTTCAGTATTATTCTACTTTAAATATTCGGTATTAAACCTTCATGAAGTAAGAACTTGGCGTACTTTTAGATCTCAGTACTTTTCATGGCTGACTTGTTACACAAAGGTTTTTGTATAGAAGAACTTGCCTCTTTTTTTAACATTTATGTTTTTGGTCTGATTCAATTAATCAAGTAGAAGACTTTGAGAGACTGTTATAACTGTTTAAAATAAAAGGTGTCTTAAACCACTTTAAATTATTTTTTATCCAGAATCTTTGGAGATTTCGTTGCAGTTTTTCTCAAGTAACATTAAATCTATTGGTTTTTTTCACATTTTTTACTTGCGATATAGGTACTATAGGGCAAGTTCTGCATTTGGAAAAAAAATCGAACTCGAGATTTTGATCAAAGTTGACATTACGATGATAGCGAAGACGAAAAAAGTGGGTCCGACAATTCCGTCTGTCTGTCTGTATGTCTGTATGTCTGTACCTCGAACTACAGCCTAAACTACCGGAGGTATTTTCTTCAAACTCGGTAGTTACGGCTCTTCGGTGATTCCCTAGAGGAGAAATTGAAATTTTTTTTTAGCTCCAAAACTAAGGGTACCCCCCATACACCCGTAATGCAAAATCTTATTTATCTCGAAAACGGCTCTAACGATTTTGATAAAAAAAAATTAAGTGTGATATTATGGACATGGACTATATTTTGGTGAAAGACAAATTTGGGGGGAAATGTTATTAGGGGTACCTGTCATAGAACGGTTTTTTTGATTTTCGAATTTCTCACCAACGCAACGGCTCTAACGATTTTAACCAAAATTTGTATGCAGGAGCTGCTTTGCATTTGAAAAATTATAAACTAAATTTTTTTTCGAAAAAATAGTTTTTGGATTTTTAAAAAAATAATACAATTTTTTTTTTTGAAAATTCAATATCTTGAAAACCGATACACGATTAAATTTTTAAATTACGTTTTAAAATGTATTTAATTAAATACTAACAATTTGCATATCAATTTTTTTTATAAAAATTTTAAGGAAAATTTAGTACACGAAAAACATGTTTCAGTTTGTCTGTATGTCTGTACCTCTCACTACAGCCTAAACCACTGAACCTATTTCTTTCAATCTCGGTAGTTAAGAGTCTTCGGTGATTCCCTAGAGGAAAAATTGAAATTTTTTTTTAGCTCCAAAACTAACGGTACCCCCCATACACCCGTAATGCAAAATCTTGTTTATCTCGAAAACGGCTCTAACGATTTTGATAAAAAAAATTAAGTGTGATATTATGGACATGGACTACATTTTGGTCAACAAAAATTTTGGGGCAAAATGTTTTTTTTTCGACTTTCGCATTAACGGCTCTAAGGATTTTAACCCAAAATTTTTAGCAGGAGTCCCCTTAAGTTTAAAATAATATTGTATATAAAAATATTCCAAAAAATATTTATTGGGTTTAAAAAAAAAAAAAAAATTAAATCAATATCTTCAAAACCTATGAACGATTATTTTTTGAAATTATTTCCTAAAACCAAGATTATTAAATACTTAAAATTCGCATCCCACATTTTTTTCTTGAAAAATTTTAGAGACATTTCTTATATAAAAAATTTATTTAATAATAAAACGATTTTTTAAGGTTTATTTGCATAAATTCATACTTTTCCGGAAACCAGACGGCAATTTTATGCATTTGAACATTATTATCTCATTAAATCCATGTTTAATACTTATATATAAAATGTATATTAAATTCCAAAGTACTTTTACATAAGAGCAAGTTCGTGCGATCCAGTCGTGCATTTTATTTTTTTTTCATTTAGTTTTTTTTCATTATTTGTTACGTTCATAAAAAAATACATTTGATAAAATTATTAAGAAGTGCTTCTTCACCTCTGGATCTTCTTTGCTTTGTTTTATAAAACAATAAGTTCACTGAGCTTTTTCACCCCTTAAAAGAAGTATTTGCATTTGCATTGAACGAAATAAAAGATAAAATTTATTTAAAAGAAAACAATTAACAAAATATCACTTTCGCCCGTCGTAACACCAATCCGCATCAACAAAAAAAAAATGAAAATCTCATTTCACATTCGCTTTCGATTTCGAAAATAGGGCGAATGTAAAACGAAAGGGGCGAAAGCGAAAGCAATAATAGGTGCGTTTTATTCACTGCTGCATAGCTAGCGCAGCAAAATTTCCCACGACAAACAACAACAATTTGATTGCTGGCGAAAAAGAAGCCAGTAAAAAAAATTACAGTTGTAGTGGTGATAGAACTTTACATTATTAAAATGAAAATGGCGCTATGCATTAAATTTTAGAATTAAACATATGTAGATACATACATGTTTTGACATCAGATTTTGATATTTTCTATAATAATGACCAACATTAGGCGTTTTTCTTTTTTAGTTCAGTATAGAGCTCTGAACAGAGTCCGAGCATGTCGAGCATGTTCCGAACATTCTCTGAACCAAGCGTGCTCTGAGCGCTCTGAGTATATTTTGAAACAGACCTGAACACTTATGTCGTTTTTATTTGGCAATCCGGAATCTCTCTCCGATCCGGAATCCCAATTGAACACTTTTGTTTGCTTCTGATGATTCTGAAGTTTTGTTTGATTGTATATGTGAAACATCAAATGCGTACAATAATCAAAATCAAGAAAAATGTTTTTGAAAGCAGGGTTGACCGAATTGTCACTTTTTAGAAATAACTACATTTGTTACGTCTGCTACGTAGTTTATGTAGTTAAATGTAGTTAATTGTAGTTAATGTAAGAAATTGTAGCATTGCTGTCAATTAACTGTCAGTTATGCATTTGAAATTTGAATTTTTAAATTAAACGTTCAGTTATTCATACAATTCTTCATCCTTATGGTAAATGAAACTTTTTTTTACAAACCTTCATTAGATCATAAAAGTGCAAAATTGTTTTTTTTTTCCTTTATTATATTGATTTTTTTTATGAATTAACTATATACATACGTAGCAGACGTAACAAATTGTAGTAAATTAGGCATGTAGTTTCTTCAATAAACTACGCGTAGTTAAATACTACGTTTATATGCAGTATCGAAAGATCGAGTTGGATTAGGGTCGGATTTTCGACCCACATTTCTACTCGAAACCGCTGAGCGATTGGGATCGAGTCGAACGAAGCTCATTTCAACTCAATACAGGTATATAAAGGTTCGAAGAGAGCTTCAAGCTCGCTTCAACACCTCATATAAACGTAGTAAATCATGTAGAAAATGTAGTGTAGTTAATTCGGCCAACCCTGGTTCGCACAATTTGGATACCAATAATCACAGCTGTTGAGGTTGACGTTTAAGTATATGAATGTGTGAGTGCTTCTGGTTTTGCTTCTGATTTCAAATCCAGAAGCAAATTTCTCTTCTTTTCAGAATCAGAACTGTCATTTTTTCCCAATTGAACACTTTCAGAAGAGTCCGGAAGGCTTCCGGATTGCCAAATAAAAACGACATTATGTAGCTGTCGCCATTTTTTTTTAATTTCCATCTGTCAAATGCTTGTGTTAAGCATTTTACTCTGTCTGCTCAGTTATTTTATTCTGAGCTCATAGAGCGCACTCTGAACACGCTCAGAACATGCTCAGAACCAAAAAAGAAACACATTTTCGAAACTCTGAACACTCTGAACTAAAAAAGAAACACAATTTATTTTTTGACAACTCAGGTTCTGTTCTGAACTAAAAAAGAAAAACGCCTATTGAAATATAAATTGAAATTGACATATGGAGTGAGTTTGATCGTTTTATTCATACTTGAATGCTGCGCTGGCTATGCAGCAATAAATAAAACACACCTAATATCAAACCTTATCTTCGCCACCTAAAACGATTCACTTAATCCCAATATACCATGTCCACATTGGAGACTGATGATTTTTGTAGAACGATTTATAGGTATCTACCCAAGAATCATTTCCAAAATTATCCTTTACGAAATACGGGAGTATATACCTATAAATTTAATGCTTTAATAAATAAGACTAATATACTTAGGTACACCCATCGCTACATTTAAACTGAAACATTTATGCTGAAACAAGATGCTGTAGAGACGACAAATCCATGATGGAATAATTTAACCAGATGCCTGTCTTCTAGGCACGCACGCAATGAGGAGCCTTTATTCAAACGATTTTTGCAAAAGCAAAAGTGGTATCATCTTCTATGTACATACCTGCTCTATCTCATAAACGTATGCTCCATTTTTCTTCGAGGACGTTAGTGATCTAATTAATATAGACTTTCGCAGTCTCTCGCTTCATTAAGAGCTCCAACTGATTCCACGAGTAGGGACTAGGGAGAAAATATCTAGATTCAATTAACCAAATTTCTAGTCTAATGTCGTTTTAATTTGGCAATCCGGAATCTTTATCCGATCCGGGATCCCAACTGAACACCGTTCTGATGATTCTGAAGTTGTTTGTGATTGTATTTAGGTGAAACATCATATGTGGACAATAATGTTATCCAGTTGAAAATCTAGAATAATGCTTAAGTACATGAATGTGTGAGTGCTTCTGGTTTCGATTCTGATTTCAAATCCAGAAGCAAATTTCTCTTCTTTTCAGAATTAGAACTGTCATTTTGTCCCAAGTGAGCATTTTCAGAAGGGTCCAGAAGGCTTCCGGATTTCCAAATAAATAAGTGTGTTAGCTGCGATGCTGGCAGCCACTTCAACCTAACCTAACTTATGAGCCATTACTAAATCATATGATTTCAAAAGTCCTTAAATGAATTAACTGTTTTGAGAAGAGACTGATCTTAGCTCAATTTTCAAGAGTCCCAGTGGCTGATTATCTATGCCTCACATACAGGGTGCGATTTATGTTGCAGGTCGATGTTTTTTTTCTCAATAAGTTTTAAATGTATGAAATGTATAATAGCGGTTAAGTGGGCGCCTCTAGCCGTGGCTCGAAGGCGAGCTCCTTTAAGAACATTTTGCATAATAATTTTGTAGACTTCTGCTGGAGAGGTGTTCTTGATCGCTGGTACAGCCATTGCGTAAGCTTTTCCATCGCTCCTATTGTTCTGGAATCTTCCTTAGAAGATGGGAAACAGTATTTGGCCAGCCTGTTCCTAAAGAAGGCGACCCTTTCTCCTTACTTCCACTTACATACGTCCCTTCTTTCCAAGGTCATGGAATATAGCTGTAAATCATCAGCTCAAGAAATATCTCGAATATCGAAACTTTTTAATGACCGGCAGTACGGCTTTCGCAGCAATCGTTTCACAGGTGATCTGTGCCATATCTCACGAAGAGTGGAACAGATCTTAACATTGTTTTAGTGAAAGTAAGATTATTGCGCTTGATATTTCTATGGCATTTGAAAGAGTTTGGCATCATGCTCTCTTATTGAAAATGGGCGCGTTTGTTATTAACGAACCCCTTTTTCCTTGGAATAGAAATTAGCTTATTAGTCCGGTCAATATAGACATTTAAAATAACAAAAATTCCCGGAAAGCCAAATATTGGTGGAGAGCTAGGGTTTATCATTACAAATAAAGTCTTAAAAATCCCCATCGATCCTATGTGTGCTAAAAAAGTTATGGGGGTTGAGGTTTTTTGGATTTTTCTCGAAAACGGTAAGTTTTCTCAAAAAAAAACCTCGGGGTTGGAATAGGGTTTAGCTGTGGCGTGGTACTGGAAATAAACGATTGGACAGGCCCGTAGCTAGGGGGCGTAGAGTTGTAATGCTTTATTACAATACCGATACTTAAATTTTGTAAAAAATACGCGAAACAAGAAACAAGTAAAACTATCATGTCTTCCTCCAACATTGGCATCTGCTATTCAACACTTGTATCGAGTATACTATCAAGTTCAAACATGGCTAGGCAATCAACTGAACCCAGAAGACTGGGGTTGAAAATTGATGGAACCGATTAAAACTTTACTCCCACCTGCTCCAGAAAAACTCCTCAACACTATTTTTTGCAATTGCAAAAAAGGTTGTAGTGCCAAATGTGGCTGTAAAAAAGTCGGGTTGTTGTGTTCTCCAGCGTGTACCAATTGCCAAGGTCAGTCTTGCTCAAATGTCCAGTTGAGTACAATAGAGGAAGATTCCTGTGATTTTAATGAAGAGACCAATGACTCAGCCACATTTGAACAATTTATGAACATTCAGGAAGAGGAAGAAGAAGAAATCGAAGAAGACATGATTGTTAAAGAAGACTTTCAAGAGCATGAATATGATTAAAATATCTAAAAACATCAAAACAATAGTTAACCCAATAATCAATAGCAATAATCAATAATCATTAATCAATATCAATAATATTACCTTATTATCTAAAAAATTGACAAGTATTGTTCCCTTAAATTATCTTAAAATTGTCATGACAATTAGTGGAGTAGGCCTACAGGGGAAACCACGGTACAAAAACGCGCCGAGTACACTACCTCACAGGTGGCATGGAAATGTGTGAATATCATGTATAATTCGACTCTAAGAATCGCGATATCTCACGAATAACTCTTAGGAAAAAAATTCTTAGGACCATTTTTGTAGAGAATTTCAAGATCTACAACTTTGGCTTGAGGTTTTTTTTTTAAGAAAACTTACCGTTTTCGAGAAAAATCCAAAAAACATCAAATTTTGACCTTTGACCCCCCATAACTTTTTTAGCACACATAGGATCGATGGGGATTTTTAAGACTTTATTTGTAATGGTAAACCCCAGCTCTCTACCAATTAGTCCAGTCAAAGCGTCATTTGACCTTGCGCGCAGAGGCATGGTCTATTTTTTACTTGCCATATAGGTACTATAGGGCAAGTTCTGCATTTGGAAAAAAAATCGAACTCGAGATTTTGATCAAAGTTGACATTACGATGATAGCGAAGACGAATAAAGTGGGTCTGGCAATTCCGTCTGTCTGTCTGTCTGTCTGTCTGTCTGTATGTCTGTACCTCGATCTAGAGCCCAAGACACTGGACCTATTTTCTTCAAACTCGGTAGTTATGGGTCTTCGATGATTCCCTAGAGGGGAAATTGAAATTTTTTTTTTAGCTCTAAAATTAACGGTACCCCCCATACACCCGTAATGCAAAATCTTATTTATCTCGAAAACGGCTCTAACGATTTTGATAAAAAAAAATTAGGTGTGATATTATGGACATGGACTACGTTTTGGTAAAAAAAAAATTTGGGGCAAAATGTTATTAACGGTACCTGTCATAGAACCGTTTTTTTGATTTTCGACTTTCTCATTAACGGCTCTAACGATTTTATCCAAAAATTTTCAGCAGGAGCCCCCCTAAGTTTAAAATAATATTGTATATAAAAATATTCGAAAAATTATTTGTTGGGTTTTAAAAAAAAAAAAAAAATTTTTTGAAAAATCAATATCTTCAAAACCTATGAACGATTATTTTTTGAAATTATTTCCTAAAATCAATATTATTAAATACTTAAAATTCGCATCCCACATTTTTTTCTTGAAAAATTTTAAAGAAATTTCTTATATACAAAATTTATTTATTTAATAATAAAACGATTTTTTAAAGTTTGTTTGCATAAATTTATAATTTTCTAGAAATCAGACGGAAATTTCATGTTAAATTCATGTTTTATATTTATAAAATGTATCTTAAATTCCAAAGTACTTTTACATAAGAGCAAGTTCGTGCGATCCAGTCGTGCATTTTATTTTTCATGAATCGATAGGTGCTTATAAGAAAGGCTTAAAACCAAATTTGCACCACATGACAACTTTTTTTACCAAAGTTATTGGTAAAAATGTGTTTTGTGTCATTTTTTGGTCATTTGCGAATATCTCAGCTCCACTATCTCGTAGAAACAAAAATTAAACATGTTTTTATTTCTTATAACATTATCTATTATGTTATAAAAAAAACATTTGTTTAAACAAATGAAAAAAAAGTTATAGTAAGTTGAAATAATTTTTTGTTGTTTAAGAATCACTTTTTCGTGATTATTAAGAAAAAAGCTCATTTAACGATGAAATTTTTAATATTTATTATTTAAGTTCTTAAAATTCCCTACAATTTAAAAAAAAATCAGCACTCTACGATGAACGAAAGCCGAGTAATAAATTATTGAACATAGGTAAGTCAGCTCACCCACGCATTTTACGATTTTATGTTTTAATTAATATCTCAGCCCCAGTATGTCGCAAAGTGAAAATAAAAAAACTATATTGCTAATAACAATATTTTCTATCAACTTGCATTTAACTAAATATGTTTGAGCAAAAACATAAAAAGTTACCGTTGGTTTCAACGTTTTTTTTCTTGTTTTTAATACCTTTTTTTCATAGTTATTGAGAAAAAAACTGTATTTCACGGTAACTATTTTTCAGTTTTGGATTTTTGTCTTATAGTCCTGCTAATTTTCTTCAAATTAAAAAAAAATCAGTCCATTACGACAAACGGGAGCCAAGATATTCATGATTTAAAAACTTAGGAAAGCTTACAATTTAGTATCTTAACCTTGTAGCTTGTAATTTTGTTGTCGCCAGCAACAAGATATACATATTGGTATCCTTCAAACACCCCACACATACTTACACATATTTGTTGCTGACGACACCAAAATTACAAGCTACAAGGTTAAGATACTAAATTGTAAGCTTTCCTAAGTTTTTAAATCATGAATATCTTGGCTCCCGTTTGTCGTAATGGACTGATTTTTTTTTAATTTGAAGAAAATTAGCAGGACTATAAGACAAAAATCCAAAACTGAAAAATAGTTACCGTGAAATACAGTTTTTTTCTCAATAACTATGAAAAAAAGGTATTAAAAACAAGAAAAAAAACGTTGAAACCAACGGTAACTTTTTATGTTTTTGCTCAAACATATTTAGTTAAATGCAAGTTGATAGAAAATATTGTTATTAGCAATATAGTTTTTTTATTTTCACTTTGCGACATACTGGGGCTGAGATATTAATTAAAACATAAAATCGTAAAATGCGTGGGTGAGCTGACTTACCTATGTTCAATAATTTATTACTCGGCTTTCGTTCATCGTAGAGTGCTGATTTTTTTTTAAATTGTAGGGAATTTTAAGAACTTAAATAATAAATATTAAAAATTTCATCGTTAAATGAGCTTTTTTCTTAATAATCACGAAAAAGTGATTCTTAAACAACAAAAAATTATTTCAACTTACTATAACTTTTTTTTCATTTGTTTAAACAAATGTTTTTTTTATAACATAATAGATAATGTTATAAGAAATAAAAACATGTTTAATTTTTGTTTCTACGAGATAGTGGAGCTGAGATATTCGCAAATGACCAAAAAATGACACAAAACACATTTTTACCAATAACTTTGGTAAAAAAAGTTGTCATGTGGTGCAAATTTGGTTTTAAGCCTTTCTTATAAGCACCTATCGATTCATGAAAAAAAAATAGACCATGCCTCTGCGCGCAAGGTCAGGCCCTTTTTCATGACGCTTTGACTGGACTAAATATTTGGCTTTCCGGGAATTTTTGTTATTTGACCACTATTATTATGTCTAAATTGACCGAACTATTATAGATCGTTCATGTTTTATCGAACGGTTTCAAGTTTGCGTTTTGTCTCCGACTCTCTTCCTCATTTTTATAACGATCTCTTTTTGAATCCACTTCCTTCATTGTTTTGCCGACGACTTTATACTTTCAGCTTTTCATACTCGTTCTAAAATTCACGTCCGTGGAATTGCAACGGTATCGTATCGGTTAGCTCATTAAACTCCGATCTTCACAGCATTGTTAATTGGGGTATTCAAAATTGTGTGAATTTTTTAATGCTTCGAAAAATCAATGCTGTCGGTTGCCGTTGAAGCAAAATTTAACCCTTATGCCATTGTCCTTGAATAGCACTTGCACCGAAGAAACTGGAAAGCTCTCAGTACTTAGTATGTGTGTAAATGATGATCTTCGTTTCATGTATTTCTCATTTGTATCGCTTCTTTCACAAGCAATGTTCACTCGAAGTAGCCAGTTGCATTCCTCCTCTTCATCAGTTCACCCGTGATACCCGTTTCGCGAGGAATGTACATCAGTTCACCCTCGAGCCTAATTTTGGTCTTACCGTCAAATATAGAGATTCGTTTTTTAGTCGGCACGGTTTTCCCTTGCCATTTCAATTTGCGAACATTCAAAAACAATGTTTATCGACATCTCCTTTCCCCCTCCTCTAATTTTTCTTCGCCCGTACTGTGCTTAACATTATAAGGATTTAAGAGACATAATTGGTAACTTTGCACAGTACGTGAACACACCTGTTAGTAGTATTAATGTTACGAATATTATTGTTACACGCTTGTATGTTCTAAATTAAGAATAGCTGATAGCGTACGTTTAAAATAATTATGTATTAAAAAAATTGATATTTTTCAGTATGAAATTCGGGAATCTATAGACCTTGCACAAATCATGGAATTAAACAGCTTACTGTCCAATTTAAATATCTGTTGTCACGCTCTGACTTATCTGAAACAGAAATTTTTTTCACGATTACAATACTAATCACATGGAGTAAGTACCTATGTAAAGAATAAATAGATAAGCATCACACAGACCTTAAATATTACAAAACAAACAGAAATCGTCTTATTCTTGGTGTCTCCTCTCAGCAACTTCTCATTTTCTTAATTATAGAAAGGTTAAATTGTTCTGGTTATCAGTAGCTTTTATATTGCAGCATTTATTAATCGTCGCTAAAATTTAGACAGACACGGTTTGAAAAAAAATCTTATGAATACAAAAGAAAAAGTTTTATTAGCCTATTCGGGTGGGCTGGACACAAGTTGTATTTTAAAATGGTTACAGGAAAAAGGGTTTGAAGTTATCTGCTTTATGGCAGATGTCGGACAGGAAGAAGATTTTGAAGCGGCAAAAAATAAAGCTTTAAAATGTGGAGCTAAAGACGTAAGTAAATTCCAAACCTTTTCGTAGTTCATCTTATTTTTTTTTTGAATAATATTTTAATAGGTCATTGTTGAAGATGTGAAAGAAGATTTCGTAGAGAACTACATTTGGCCATCCATTCAAATGGGACTTATTTATGAAGAACGTTATTTATTAGGTACATCATTGGCACGGCCATGTATTTCAGTGGCACTGGTCGAAGCTGCTAAGTCTAGAGGGGCAAAATACATTGCTCATGGAGCTACTGGGAAAGGCAATGACCAAGTCCGCTTTGAAATGTGCGCATATGCCCTATTTCCTGAAGTTAAAGTTAATTAATGAAACTTCTAAAATATTTTTTAGTTGTAATAACTTGAAAAACTCTTTACAGATAATTGCTCCATGGAGAGATAGTGAATTCTGTAAGCGTTTTCAAGGGAGACTGGATTTAATAAAATATGCAGAAGAGAATGATATACCAGTGAGTGCAAAGCCCACTGCACCATGGAGTACGGACGCAAACATCATGCACATAAGTTATGAATCAGGAATTTTGGAAGATCCTTACCAAATGGCTCCTGATGGTCTTTACGAAATGACCAAAGATCCAAAGGGGGCGCCATCAAAACCCTATCAGGTGAAAATATATTTCAAAAATGGTCTTCCCGTAAGTACGGAGGATATGCAAACTGCGAAAACTTACAAAAAGCCTCTAGAAATTCTGAAATTCCTCAATGCAATCGGCGGATTGTATGGAATCGGACGCATCGATATTGTGGAAAATAGATTCGTGGGCTTAAAATCACGAGGAGTATATGAAACTCCTGGCGGAACGATTCTTTTTTCAGCACACCAAGACTTGGAGGTATTTTGCTTAGACAGAGAAATTTTTCGTACCAAGACATTTCTAAGGGACTCCATGGCGGTCTATGTGTACAATGGATTTTGGTTTAGTCCAGAAGCAGTTTTTACAAGAAAATGTCTTGAATTAGCTCAAGAGCATGTTAATGGAGAAGTTATAATGGAACTTCTGCCTGGATATTGCAAACCATTGGCTCGAAAGTCATCGCAGCAACTTTACAACCAAGAGTTGGTTTCAATGGACGTTCATGGAGGGTTTGTACCAGCTGATGCAACTGGATTCATAAGAATTAATTCAGTAAGATCCACTGAGTATGCGAAAGCATATGGAAAATACAAATATTAATTTTCAATTAGTTGAATAAATTTTTGTAGGTGATCTTGAATGTGTTTAGATTTTATTGAACAATTTATGAACCAATAACTCTTAATGGGAGCAGTAGTGTCGTATCTTAACCACAAATTTCAATAGTCGTAATTAAAAATTTTAAAGTAAAATTAAATTTATTATAATAATTATGTATTAAACCTTCTGAATGGAACTATGTACATAGTTTTATATATTCAAAGATTTTCTCTCTAAATGTATGAAAAATTGAAATTTATGTGAGTTACGTAGCTATTGATTTCAAGATGCTAGATATCCTGGCTTACATCAATAGCATTGGTCATCACAATTATGCTATACTTCCGAAGGTTTTTGATATCCTGAACTCAAATTTCACCTTAAAATTGCTTTGTCACTTCATCACTTCAGGTAGTCGAGATATTATAACGTAAAAAATTAAGAAAATAGTTATGTTGTTTTATACATACAGTGAATCACAAAAGTAAGTAAGCACCTCTTAGTTTAAAGATCATTTCCTTCAAACAATCTATAGTAATGTTAAAAAAAATAATATTTTTGTCTGTATAATTGATATGTATTTCGAACTAAAAAATATCATTTCAAATAAAAATTTAAAGAAAACTTAAGAAATATTCGATTTAAGCTAAAAAAATTAACAAATTTGTATAACAAAAGTAGGTAAGCAGTTCAAATAAACCTTGAATTCATTACAGTTATTTTGTAAATCTTATCCATTTAGTACTTTGTTGGATATCCTTTGGCTTTTATAACTGCTTTCATACGTCGAGGCATTGAGTTAACCAAATTTTGTGTAACGTTTTGTCCAATTGTAGACTATTCATCCTGAAGAACACGCTTTAAATCATCTTTCGCCTTGATTTCATGTTTTCTTACTTGTCGGTCAAGATGTTCCCATAAATGTTCAATGAAATTTAAGTCGGGAGACTGTGGTGGTGATTTGAGCTGGATAAAGCAGCCATTCTTTGACAACATGTGAGGTATGTTTAGAATCATTGTCTTGCTGGAAGCACTTTTCTGAAGGTTCTTCTTTAAAATGTTCAAATAGTCGTACCTATTCATCAAAGAATCTATAAACACTAAATTGCCGACACCAAATGCTGCCATGCATCCCCACACCACAACGTTTCCACTTCTGAGCTTCACGGTTCCTGACATGTTCGATGATTCAAGCTCTGTGTTTTTTTTCTCCAAATTTTTCCACTTCTATCTGAGCCGTGGATATTAAATTAGCTTTAATTGGAGAAAACAACTGTGTTCCAAAATTCTGCTTGCTTATATTCATGGGTTTTCGCTTTTGGCGATTTACTTTCCCGACCACTCCTAAACTAAACTTGAGAGCTCTCTTCGAAAGTTTGTTCCAAAATTCGAAAACAAATGAAAGTGAGTGCAAAACCAAAACCAGTTATCGTCACCAGCAACGCTCCCCAAGCAAAATACGAAATTGACCGAAGGATTCTCACTGCCACCTGTCATTCAAGTTCGAAAACAGTTTGATTTCAAAGTTTGGGTATGCCTGTACAAGAGAGAGTGGCTCTCATTTTCGAACTTCGAAAAACACTTGCGAGGCTCTTAAGTCTGCTATTACACGATGAATCTAGATGCATGCGCCTTCTTCGAATTCTTCTTTGATATTTCGTCCACTGATTCAAGCGCTATTACACGTTGAAACCAGATTCATGAATCCAATTTGACAGTTCTCTTTATTTTTCATTTCGGTGTTGGTCAGTGTGTGTGCTCTTTAAAATAAAGAAGCAATCAGAAAGGAGTATTTTTATGCATTACACTGAAGTTTACTCCTCGGACAACGAAATCATATGAAGCAGAATAGAAGAAAAACGGATAAGAGAAAAGAGAAACGTCAAATTGTTGCACCAAAAATTTTACCCACGCGACACAGGGCAGTTTTTTTTCCGTCTCATCTTTCGATTTTTTTTTTCTCTTTTGCACTTACTTTATTCGAAAAGTCGCACGCGTCTAGATGCATCGTGTAATAGCAGACTAACTTGAAATTTCTGTGGGGTATTCACCAACCACTCGCAAGTGTTTTTCGAAGTTCGAAAATGAGAGCCACTCTCTCTTGTTCAGGCATACCCAAACTGTGAAATATTGTGGAATGTTGGTCTTGACAGCAAATGGATACTCTTCTACTTGGCATTGCTCACATGGATTCGAGTCAAATGCGTGCGTGGCACACGCACAAGCGAACAAACTTTCGAAGAGAGCGCTCGTAAGTTAGGAGTGGTCGGGACCACTCCTAACTTTTAAGAGCGCTCGTAGATCTTCACTAATATTGCTTGGTGAATAGGTTTATGAGCTTCTTAAGTTATGAGCGCTCGGTGAATACCGGCCTTAGTGTTTGTTTATGAATTTGGCCATAAGACTCTTAAATGTTTTCAATTTCACCAAACTATAAAAGGAAATTTTTGTTAAAATTGAGATCACATTCCTGGAAAAAAGAAATTGTTTTTTCTTTCTAACACGCGAAATGTATGAGAAAAAATGATAAAGCGTTATGTATTGAAACAAATGCCAGGAAATGCAAAAAAAAACAACATGCAAAAAAGAATAAAGGTCCTGTGTGTCGTGTCATAAAACCGTTAAGTAACAACCACATAATTTATTTTTTATTGCACTGATGGGTTTGTTTAGGTTCCAAATGACGACCAAACAAATTCAACAACTGATCCACAAATGCTTTTTAAGGTCAAAGCCTCATTTTCAAGTCATAGTCGGAGAACGGATTCCTGTGAACCCGGAATACTGGTCGCGTTCACCTCGTAGTCCGATAGGGTATCTTACGCCGCACCTCCATTAGCAATATTTATTTCTGACATTATATCAGACACTATATCTGAAGTTTATATTTCTTTAACTCTGTGGGCAAATTATGTCGTGATTATTCATTCCTCGCCATAATCTCACCAGGTTTAGTCACGTCGTTTGATTTTAGCGATAAACGCAGTGGAAAAACTGGAAGAGGCAAAACGGGAAGAATACAAAATGAAGCACAGGTTTTGGGTCAATCCATTTTTGAGCAAAAGAGATTTGCACGACCTTGAAGAACATTTGCTCCAAAACAAAGAGTTACCACCTGTGTATTCTCTCCCACTTTCGGGTTTCGACATATATCTGCCTCTCTCTACTTTTCTGCATTTTGCAGATGCAGAAACATGTAAATCCACCAATAATTGAGTAGTCCCACAAGCATGAAAATTCTGACTGCCCTAACTAATTTAAAAAAAATAATCAAAATACTTACTAAGGGTATTCATGTAACGAGATAATTTTCCGCTTTGTAGAAAGATATAACTTTCCGCAGAATGTTTTCATGAACACCCCCTAAGAAATACTTGCGTAAATGTGGGAAATATTTTGTGTAATGTCAAATTAAAAGTCAGAATCCATACTTCTTTAGTTTACGAGGTTTATTTCTGCACTTTCCGCAGCAAATTTTTGAGATAATTTTATGCAATTTGCAGAAACTTTTTCCCATACAAATTTTGACAGCTCGTTTCTGCGGAGATAAAATTATCTGGTTTACGAGGTTTACGAGGGTTTTCCGCGCTTACATAAATACCCCTACTATTTTCAATGTTTAATTCTTTTAGTGTTAATTTTGGCCTGCAAACAACCAAACAACATTATGTATGTACTTCAACAGACAGTGAATGGTAGAAAAATTACATCTTGGCTTAACAAGACATAATTTCTATACGAAGTGAAAACATAACATGAGTTTGTTAATGAAATGAAGGAATGTTACATGAAAATGTGGGAATTGGTGTCAAGACTCGACGTCTTGTGAGAAATTTGTGTCTAGTGAAGTCACAAGTCACGAAACGTCAAAATTTATATCTGCATTTATTTCTTCTACGAAGACAAGAAATTAGATACTTATACTACGTTTTCACCAAAGGTAAATCCGGGATTTAAGTGGATTTATCATAATACTACGTTTTCACCAAAGGTAAATCCGGGATTTAAGTGGATTTACCATAAATCTCCTTTAAATCTCGTAGATTTACCATACAAATATAAATCACCTCAAATGAAGATTTAAAATAAATCTCCTTGAAATCTTCTCGCAATCAGAAGATTTGCAAAACAAACAAACCTTATTTTGCAGAACGCACCTATGAACACCCACTTTCTTCATTGACAATCAACACAAAATAGAAATATCTGTTTTTTTCCCTGTTTACTACCCAATGCAATTTTTTTTCGCTTGTCCAAATTGACAATTGAATGACAAGACAGAGTGAAAACGTCAAATAAATCTCATTTTCTTTGGTGAAAACACTTCAGGATTTATTTTAAATCTCTTGCCTTAAATCTCGGATTTATTTTTGGTGAAAACGTAGTATAAATCTCCTTTAAATCTCGTAGATTTACCATACAAATATAAATCACCTCAAATGAAGATTTAAAATAAATCTCCTTGAAATCTTCTCGCAATCAGAAGATTTGCAAAACAAACAAACCTTATTTTGTAGAACGCACCTATGTAAACACACTTTCTTCATTGACATGACAATCAACACAAAAGAGAAACCTGTTTTTTTCCTGTTTACTACCCAATTGCAATTTTTTGTTCTCTTGTCCAAATTGACAATTGAATGACAAGACAGAGTGAAAACGTCAAATAAATCTCAGTTTCTTTGGTGAAAACACTTCAAGATTTATTTTAAATCTCTAGCGGATTTACTCTTGGTGAAAACGTAGTATTAGTAGATTTCCGATACGTTGGCGAACGACCAAAACCGGATAGGTAAAATTTACTGTCAAAGTCAAAAAAACGACGTGAATCAACCAGGGTTGGCCGAATAAACTACATACCTAATTTACTACAATTTGTTACGTCTGCTACATACGTAGTTAATTCATAAAATAGAATAATGAAAACCAAACAATTTTCCACATTTATGATCTTAATCTTATGAAGGTTTGTAAGGAAAAACTGAAAATGTTTCATTTACCATAAGGATGAAGAATTCTAGGAATTATACATGATTGACGGGAAGTTTATTTTAGGAGACAAACAATTTTCTTTGGCATAATCAAAGGATTTGGATTGTGAACATATGATTTAAAGATATTTTTTAGTGCTGAATTTACTGTACAAGGTACATACATATAAATATTACCGAAAAACTTTTCAAAAATAATGAAAACCAAGAACTGGTAGTATATTGAAACTTAAAACTGTTTATTCTTAAGAAGCGCAGCACTCTTATCGAAGAGAGATCCAGTACGATTATTTTCCATTTTAATTGGAGTAAATCAACCTTCAGGCCAATAATTATGTAGCTTTTGACCAGCCATTTTTACTTCGCTGTTTCGTTCATCAGCTGATTTTTCCTATGGGATTACAACAACACAAACAAATCCGCTTACCCTTGGATACGTAGGTGAACGCGGCCACTTCTTCTCGGCGAATAACTAAATGTTGCACACTTTCTCATTGGATGAAGACGATCAATATTTTATTCTAAATAAAAAACAGTTCATTTAAATATTAGTACTAACCTATTCATTTCGTATCTTCAAAAGTTTAAAACTAAAATGTTACAAAACAACAATTTCAACTGTTATATCCAATTGTTGTTATCTACGTCTGATGACATTTCAATGGTGTTTAAAAGCTTGTTTAATTTAAAAGCGCTTGGTGAAGCCAAAATACATGCCTGTTAAATGTTTAAAAGTACTTCGGAAAATTGGCCATTAGTCTGTTAGATAAGTACAAAATTTCAAAAACATCGACAATTATATTTTGAAATATTTAGTTTTCCAGATTTTACTTTTCAAAATTCATAAGAAAATTGGCAACCGTTGATTAAAATAAAATCCGAAAAAATACACAATTCTGTGTATTCCTTTAGGTTAGGCGCGCACATTCAATTTTTAGTTGTACAACTGTTTGGTTGCTTATAGAAAACAGATGAGCTATTGATGAGCTATTTGGTTCAATGTCCGCGCAGGTGCATATAATTATATGTATGTTACACAAAATAGCCAACTCATTTTAGGGAATCGTTTAATTTGTGTCAAACCACAAACTTTTTTGTTGCTTAAACCAAGCAGTTGCGAAACTAAAAATTGAATGAGCGCGCCTAGCCTTAAGCTTCATTATTATTCTCTAATTCTAATACACTTAGTCCCAAAAAAATTATATACAATTAGTATCAATTTAATAACTTAACACGGAAATGTTAAAATGTTGCCCAATAATTTAACTTTATTTGTTATGGGTATTGCAGATTGCACAGATTGCTTTAACCGTTTTGTCTTGTAGTGTCACCTCTTGGAAATTTTTAAAATCAAACATTTTATTAAATTGAAGAACCATAAACATTCAGCACATTTTATTCTTTGCGCATGACATTCGTATGAGCTATAAAATCCCTTCTTTTTCAGTCTTCAGTTTTTGTCTTCTTCTTACTTCTTCTATTTCTAACGTTTGGCAGAGTTTTCGTTCATGTTGTTCGTGGTGTACAAGTCGATAGTCGTGCAGTGATTTAATCGTACTTTCTGATTTATTATCCGAAAAATTGTTTAAAATATAACAGATTTCTCTTAAAAACCACAAATTAAACTTCACAAAATGGCTCTAAAAGTACTCGTTGGCCAAAGTGAGTTTAAAATATAGTTTTAACTTGTTTTTTCTTAGCCCAATCTTAAGTGCTGTACCTTATATTGATAACGCCCCATTTCTGTTATTGGGACCAAT
This sequence comes from Chrysotoxum bicinctum, assembly GCA_911387755.1. Lineage (NCBI taxonomy): Eukaryota > Metazoa > Arthropoda > Insecta > Diptera > Syrphidae > Chrysotoxum > Chrysotoxum bicinctum. The sequence continues at coordinate 125,952,032 of OU426989.1, read as the reverse complement.
AATAATGAAAAACTGTTAACTCATCCAAGAATTATTCCATCGGAACAAGAAATTTCATATATTTTATTTAAGCACTGCATTCTATATATAAAATAAATTACTAAATTCTATTATTTAATGAAGAAAATCCATAATGAAAACTAACTATTGATTTTTCACTGAAGAACATTTTTTGCTTGTTTTAGCACTTGCGCTATAAAATTTTCTAATTAAATTCAGCAGATCGATGACGTCATTTTCTTGTTCGCTTTTGGGATTTTATTTGTGACTGAAAATAGAATTATTTGGTTCGTTTGTGTGCGTATTGTTTTTGTTTTTATTATTATTGTTTACAATCCAATCAGTCTCAGTCTCGTCATTTTGAAAACTGCGGAGTTAGGTGTAGGTCAGGTGGATGATTCATCTTTTTGGTTATTGTACCTTTAGCAAATTTATCTGAATCGGCTGCACATTATGAGAATTTCTTTCAAAGCCCATACAGAAACAAAAAGATTCGTTCCTAAAACAGGTAAACTACAAATGTCGGAAGAGTTATAAAACGATTTGGAAGATTGTATGCATGTACATACATAAAGTAAATAAATGCTCATTCTTTATTATTTTCCTTAATAACTAAGGTAACACCTCTAAAAACTTTTGTTTTTTTTTTTTCATTTCCTATTAAAAATTGAAATTGTAAAAGTCTACCCCCACCGACATGCTCGTCCATATCTGCTGATTTAATTCAATTTAAATATATTGGCTAATGCTTTATTTTGTTTTACTTGATCTGTTCCCGATTACATTCTTGCTGGTTTGATAGAACAAATGTCCTGCAGCGGAAGCATCTTAACGTGTGCAAGCATTGTTAGCAGGTTTTGTGGTTTGAAAACTATTAGACTAAATTAATTGTCAAGAAGACAGCCGTAAGATTTTCTATATGATCGTTGCTTTTAAAAAAATAAACACTAACCTACATACCTATATCTAAACATTAACATTCACGGCTGCTCGGATAAGTTTTTTCACGTTGTTTTAGTTCCATAAGTCTTTCGATGACTAGGATTTTTTTTCGTAAGGACTGAAGGTAGCAAATTCATATGCATACATGTACATATATTTGTAAGATAAGACAGCATTGAGTTTCTTTTAGGGAGAAAGTTGCCTTTCTGTTATTCAACCCTATCACAGAGTCCCTCGTAACAAATCCCCAAAAATTTTGTTACGCTACGAATACGAATAAATTTACATCATAGGCCCCGAACGGAATCAAAAAACATTTTCCAAATTTCGGAGTTTCAAAATCAGTTGATTTGCGTCAAAATGTGAAAAAAGTAAATAAATTTTCGTTGTTCATCTTTTGATTGGATTTTAATTTTGTTGGTCGTTAAAAATAAATACCATTGCCGTTGCAATCTTTGTAATAAATGTAGAAAATACGCCAAGAAGACAAACACTAAAAATGAGATTCATTATGGAAGGATACCAATATTTATTTGTATTTACTTTATTTGCCCTTCAAAAAATAAAAAATATAAACAAATTCACATGAAAACAATAATAAAAATTGTTTTTATATATTTTATTTGCATGTCCTTTATCTTGTGTTTCGTTTTAAGTTGAGCTCCGTTCAAAATATCTGTTCGTAGAAAAAACTGCCCAACGTCCTATTCATTCGGGGCTAGTGATACCATTATTCACGAACTCCGAATTTCGTAGCAAGTTTTTTTTAGTACGACGGGAGCGATGGTACCTTTTTTCGGGGTTCGTACTACGAATCTATTACGACGGGGCCTGTGATAAGGCTGATTTATACAATAATTGATAATAATTCTGATTTTAAATTGGCTAAAATCTGTCGTTTAGATGGATGATTTCTTTTGAAAAACATCGTTAGTTGTCAATTGATCTGGAATATCATGACTTTGACCTTTTATTTGGTCAGCAGGTTGGGGAGAAACTTTTGGAATCTTATATTTGCTTTGAATAAAATGTCTGTGCTATTTTCCATAATATCAAACCATTAAATAGTTAATTAATAAGTCGTAAGATGAAATTTATATGACCTTGCTGTATAATTTTGAAGCTATTGATGTCTCTTTTATATTCCTTATTTGTAAAGAAAATGAATTACGAATAGACTTGAGGAGTGCACTTGAATGCTACCCTCTGCGTCATCAAAATAGGTTTGAAATCTGATTCCAATTATCCTACTGCACCTATTCAAATACAAAAATGATATACATACATAGCTATACCTACACACATTTTCCAGTCAGACATTCAACATTTATTTTATGTCATGATTATTTATATAATTGAAATGGGGGAAGCGAGTTATTGATTTTACATTGCACTATTAGAAAATATTTCGTAATTGATTTTTTTTGCTTTTCCTCTTTGCAGAAATCATGAATGAGGTGGTAAAGTACAAACCTCCAGCTAATCCGAAAAAGGGTGCAGCAGCTGCAGCAAAGCCTGCAGCCGCTGGCGTTGAATGGAGAGTCCTTGTGGTAGATAAGCTGGCCATGCGAATGGTATCTGCCTGTACTAAAATGCATGAGATAAGTGCTGAAGGGATAACACGTGATTACACAATAAACCAACATTAAATATTCGGTAATTTAAAATATTCTTATTTCAGTGGTGGAAGACATCAACAAGAAACGTGAACCACTTCCCACAATGGAGGCCGTATATCTTATTACGCCATCTGAAGAATCTGTCAAGGCTCTTATGCGTGATTTTGAAAATCCTGCACGTCCTATGTATCGATATGCACACGTATTTTTTACTGAAGGTATGTTGTTATGAACTTTTCTGTGAATTCTTAGTTTCCAGTTGAATAAAAAAAGATAAACATTAATTTAATTATAATATACCTGCATTTAGCTATTCCGGATGATGTATTTGAGATATTAGAATCATACAGGGATATAACCGGAAAGTTAGTTGCCAAGAAGTACATAAAGACGTGTAAAGAAATCAATATCGCATTTATAGCTTACGAAGATAAGGTATTCAAACATAAATGATAAAAACAAAGGAAACAATCTGTTTAATACATTAAAAGCGACTAACTTCACAGTTTCTTACTAATATTACAGCGAATGTGTAAAAGAAACGTCCATTGTTAATATTTTGGTTGTTTTTTACGGATGCTTAAGTCTTTTGTCAAAATAAGTGGCTGCTTTGGGGCTTTAATCATCTTTATTACAGAATTAATCGCAAAAAATAATATTCCACTATGAATAATAAATAACGAAAGACATCGTACAAGTTCATAAAAAAATATGCATATATATTTTTAGGATTTCATAAAATAATTCCAGAGATAAATATATAAAACGTTTATTCAAAGCTAACAATTCCTTTTAAGAAAAAGGATATATATTTATGTATTTTTAAATTTTAAATATTAAATGCATTTTATTTGTTCATGTTAGTATAATTTATTTATTTATTTGTAGTATGTAAGACGGGGTGTCTAACTTTGTTTTGAAACCGATTTCTTAACTTCAATACAAAAAACACGCAATATTATATCTGTCTCTATCGTATCTGATGCTTTTTGAGCTTTATTTATGCTGTGATTGAAAATAGATTTGTACAGTCCTTATTCAGAAAACAATTTGGCCTTTCGCTGAAGTCTTCTTACTTGAAACAATCACTTTTTATGTTTTAATTCTTACCCTGTTTGTTTCTGATACTTATACATATTCAGCTAAATCAAAATTCTTGCCCATTAAAGCTGTAAAGCTTAGCCCTGGGACTTCTTTGCTTTTAATTACTTGGAAAGCTCTAATAAGGGGATAGTCATGGTCTCCCAATTTTTTTCCGGTTATGAGAACTGCCCGGTTAAGTGAAGAAATAGAAAAACTTTTTTTTTAACTTCATATTAATTTTTTATTATTAAAAATACATCACTCAACATATTACAAACCAAAAGGGAATCTACTGTTTAGTGTGTGTAATATAATTTAAAATTTATTGCCGTAGTTTGTCGGCTTTTTGCTGCATAAAGCAACTTTTCAAATGACTTTCTAGATTTTTTAAGTGTTCGCCACAAAATCAATCCAATCCAATCAATTCGAATTGTTTTGGACTATCTAAAACCTTTAACGCTTTCCTATAAGATGTTACTGTATAACGGTCGTCAGCCATTTCCTCTTCCTATTCAAATTCGATTATGATAATTTCTTCGTTGTTGAATTCGATGTTAATGTTGCCATCTTCGGTTTGAATATTTTGATCCATGTTTACAAATTCTTCAACATAGTTTTCACTTTCTAGTCCCATCTCATTAATCCCTCGCAACATATTGAATATCGTTGCTAGAGAAAAATCATCTTCAGGCTCAAATTCGGTGACTAAACTTTCATTTTTTTTAAAACCCCCTTTTTCTTTTACTTCGCCTCGCACAGAAGGAAAGAAAGAGCATGTGCAAAAACGGAACGCGATGAGAAAAGGGGACCATATCCTATCAAAATTACACCAACTACACCCAGTAACTAACTCTATAAATCCCCTAATAACCTTTCAACATGACCGCACTGTCCAGTTATTAGAGCTTGGCGTCCGGTTATCGGAGATTTTCTATTGATTTACTGTACTGAGGACAGACTTTCTGTTTTTTTCCGTTTCATTTCTTGATAAGTAATACCTAAATAAAATAATGTTTCCGGGTATGGGAGGTTTTCTATCTATATTTATATTATATTTAAGAAGCAAATGTACTTTTTCAAGCTCTTGATGTCATTTAACATGAATCGATTTTTAACTATTAAACATTGAATATACCTTAAATAACAAAAGCCCCGTCGCAAAAATTCGATACCAAGTTATTAAGCCCTTTGTATACAGTTGCATTTTGAAGCTTAGATATGGGTAGGTATATTTAAATCAATTAACCCCCGCTTTATAAATTCAATTACATAATGATGGCATATATTATTAAAAAAATAAAGCAAACCAAAACACAAAACTAATGGTTCCGGTTATATCAAACCTCATATTCAAATCTGAAACACAATCGATGTTCTTGCGATTCTAATTTTCCAATTAAATTGTGTAATTGAATTGATATTCTTAAAAATGTGTGAAAATTCAAAGTTTTTGCTTTTGTCCCTTTTTGGTATGGTCTTAAAACTTTTCTTCGAAGAAGGGCTTAACCAACCGTTATCAAGAAATAATTATGTAAATTATAATGTCTAACCATAAAATATATTATAATTTGTTACTTAACACTGAAAAATGGTAAGATTTAAGTACTTACAAATTAAGATTAAATACATTTTTTAATATATATTATTGCTATACTAGATAACTTTAAATTTGAACATTTAAAAATACTCAACAATTAGTTTACATATTTTTTGTTATTTTGCAAAAAAAACTAGTGCTTCCCGAAATTAATTTTATTTATAAATATGTTTTGTATAAGTAAGTCCACAACTCCTTAATATTTTTAAAATATCACCTCACAACTGGGTAATTTTTTTTTTTCAAATAAGAAAAGTTCATTTAGTTCATTACGTTCATTTTATTTTTAATTATAGTTTGTCCTGAAGAACTGTTCAATGATTTGTGTAAATCGTGCGCTGCAAGAAAGATCAAAACTCTAAAGGAGATCAATATTGCTTTTCTTCCGTACGAATGTCAGGTGCGAAAATTTCATATATCCTAAAAACCTATGTGAAACTCTAAACACCAAAAATTAAGAAAGCAAAGAAAAAATTCGCGCATATAATTGCACGCTTTTTTTCAAAAAAAAAAAGGCAAACAAAATCATCGAATTTTGTAATCGCAAAAAACACAAACTACTTTATGAGACGAATCTCCTTAAGTTTTGCTTTAATTTTTTGTAGTGTTCAATTTAATGTATGTTTATGTGTACAGAAAAGCAAATCGTCCAGCAATAACAACAGCTAACAATTACAACAAAAATAACCCGACAGGATATGCCGAATTACAAAATAAATGAACAGACACGAGGCTCGTTTTGTACTTCTTAGTATTTTGTTGGTAAAATAATTAGATTATGATACGAAAAGTGTAAAACAAAAGCTTTATGTTTGTTTTTCTTTGTAATTCGACACTTACCTAAAAGGGGAAAACACCAATTGCACACACTATTATTAAAAATCAATGTCACCTCTTTTGTAGTTTTAGAACTTTCCTTCACCTTTATTATTGCATTCTTATCTATATACACCGTACTTGTTTAGATATCAATTATTTTTTCTTTATAGATTACTTTTTGTATTATTTATTGCTTTATTGTATGATGCATTCTTTTTAAGGACCCACTGATGGCTTCTACATTTTTACGAGTATATAGCATTTTTATAATTATAATTGTGCTATTTGCCTGTTGGATATGCATGTTCTTATTTTAAAAAATCTTACAATATTTGTCTGAAATACTTGGAACTTCTCTTTAGCTGTTTATGATTACTCTAATTTCTGTATGTACACCTTACACAAAGTATTCTTTTATTTTGCAAGAAAAAAAAAACAGTAATAAAACAAAATTGAAGATGTTGCTTACGTTTTGAAAGTAACAGAAGGTCTATTAATTTTCATTTTTGAAGATAGTGAGGTATGTAGTATATTGCCAAAACGAGAGAAATCAAAGGCAAAATCCCATACATCTCAGCACTGCACCGCTTCTAATCTCATTATATGGTCAAAATACTAAGGGGTCAATACAACACCCACGTAGTCAAGAATTGGTATAGATCGCTAAAAACGTTTTTTGAATCCCAAAATCCAGTAAGCATTTTTTGGAAATAAAATGAAAATTATCATAAAAGGTCACTTTAGAATAATGTTTATCCTTAAGTGGGCTTTAGGTCAATTTTTGTTAATATTTTGTTTTGTTTCTTTTATGTTGTGACGTTTCGGATGTGGTTACACCCTTCTTCAGACAACTTTAAAAAAGGGTGTAACCACATCCGAAACGTCACAACATAAAAAAAAAGAAAAAACAAAATATTAACAAAAATTGACCTAAAGCCCACTTAAGGATAAACATTATTGAATTAAATAAAAGGTCACGAAGAAAGAAAGTATTTATGGTCACTTTAGAATGCAAAATTATTCCAGAATCAGAAAAACCAGAGCTTTTCTTTGAAAGAATTGAATCAAACGTACTAACAACTAATGTAATTGAATTTTTTGTTACTGTGAAAAACGTAGTTTTAGACCTAGACCTAGACTTAAACCTAACACGATCTTCTTATAAAAATAAAGACAATTTTCTTATCACCTTGATTAACCCCTGAATTAACGTTACACTTTACAGACCGCTCATTTCTAAATGGACATCCATTCAAACAAAATTTAAATCCTTCATTTTCTGTTCCATTATTAGTAGGTTGGTTTGTTCAACTTTACCCAGGGTTGACCCAGGTTTTTCTGACAACCCTTAGAGTTGTTAAAAAACCGGGGTTTTCGTTTTTTTTTTTCAAAAAAAAAACCAAGGGTTGTCAATTTTTTTTTGTTGACAACTAAAAGCAAGAATAAAATAAATCTGTGCTCTGATAAAACTTTAAATCTGTTATAAATTAGTTTTAAAAATGAACAAAAACTATTTTGAGTTGTTACTCAATGTTTCTTCTGATGAAAATGATGAGTACAACAAACATTTAATTGTAAACATAAACGATAACATGCAACACCCGAATCGACAAAAGACAACAAAAGAAATAGATATGAAATCTCATGTCACTTTTGATCTACTACCTAGATCTACTTTAGTGCGAGTTCAGGACATACCCAGGTTTAAAAAAACATAGAATTTGCTCACCAAGCTGACTTCAGGTTTTCCAAAAAACGATTTATTGTGACCCAATGGTGACTTCAGGGCTCAACGAACAAACAAACTGCTTTAAGATACTACTTGTCAAAATTCTTACTAAAATTCACAGTAAACTTGTTCATTACCCAATTTGTATCTAATCAAAAAAATATTCCGATTATGGCGAATAATTCAACTAAAATTAAGCCAAAAAGTTTTAATATAACAAACAGTTTAGCAATTGGTCGGTAATTTGTTACTTTTGGGAATTGATTTTTAACCATCAAACATTTGAATATATCAGTTTATATTGCAACTGATCAAACAAATGAATATAAGTAATAAACCTAAAAGCTAAATCACCATAAGCGAACCATTTTTGGAGGTTTAAATAGGGCATTATTTTTATTTCATTTCTTGTTAATCAAGAGTACATAATAATTTTTCGATAATATATTTCATGGAAAACTCTAGAAAAAGTTAGTATATTCTAAAAAAGTCAAACCTGGGAAGCGAGTAAAACACACAATTTCTCTTACAATCCAAGTTTCATTTAAAAGAATAAAGCTATCATAATTATAATGCAAATAGTGAAAAAGCATTTATAATGTGAATGGGTTGAACTGGAGATTAAAAATGACCCAAATTTGTAATTCCAAAAGTTTTTCAAATACTATGTTGAAAACGATATGATTCTTGAATACAAGATTAATATGCGAATCAGGAAGTGGCCAACATTGTCGCATACTCTCTTATTGGTTAATGTCCAGTACAAGACCAAACGTGCTCCAGTATATGTGGTTATGATAATAAAGGATTGTAAAAACTTCTTAAACTTGTTTCTGATTCATTGATTATAGCACCCAATTCTCCTTTGTTGCTCAGAAGATGAGGCAATGCATCAATTTTGTTTATAACCTAACTCATCGGTTTTACTATTATTCTTGAGAGCTATCGAGTTAAATTAATATACAATTTTGATTTTAGTCTTTATCTACAAAAATAAAAAAGATCTTATACACATGATTTATGGTAAAAACTTGTATTTATACATGATGTTTTAATTTTTCGTCAAATTTGCATGCTTTTGTCTTTTTTGTTGATCTGCAATTAATGCTTGTTTTTGTTGTGCTAAAACACTTAATACTCTTGACTGTTGTAATATGTTTACAAGATATTTAAAAATAAATAATGCAACGAATTTTAAAAACAGGTGTTCTCTCTTGATTCTCCGGATACATTCCAATGCCTTTATTCGCCAGCATTCTCTTCGATCCGTGCCAAACATCTTGAACGCATCGCCGAACAAATTGCCACTCTTTGCGCCACTCTAGGTGAATATCCCATGTTGCGTTATCGTTCTGATTGGGACAAGAATGTGGATCTCGCTGCATCGGTCCAACAAAAATTAGATGCATACAAAGCTGATGAACCGACTATGGGGGAGGGTCCTGAAAAGTCACGTTCCCAATTACTTATTTTGGATCGTGGCTTCGATTGTGTGTCCCCACTTTTACACGAACTTACTCTTCAAGCTATGGCTTATGACCTGTTGGAAATAGTTAACGATGTTTACAAGTATACTCCAGCACCGAATGCTCCCGACAAGGAGGTACTTCTAGACGAAAACGATGAATTATGGATTGAACTTCGTCATCAACATATCGCTCTCGTTTCAACGCAAGTAACACAGAATTTGAAGAAATTCACAGATTCCAAACGAATGACTTCAAGTAAGTAAGCAGTTTAAGTAAATACAAGTGGTGTATGTTTCAGAGTGATTTTCACTTTCCTTGAATTTTTCCAATATGCCTGGGAGTGGGTTTCAGTTATAACCATGGTTTTCTTTGTATGATTAAATATTAAATTAAATTCTGATTAAATTCACAGCCGATAAGTCATCAATGCGTGATCTTTCACAAATGATCAAGAAAATGCCCCAATATCAAAAGGAATTGTCCAAGTATGCAACTCATTTGCATTTAGCTGAAGACTGCATGAAAGCTTATCAAGTGAGTTTTAATAAAATATTTATATGTGAATACTATTTTGAATATTCATCATCTCATTCCAGAACTATGTAGATAAACTGTGCCGCGTTGAACAAGATCTAGCCATGGGTACTGATGCAGAAGGAGAAAAAATCAAGGATCACATGCGCAATATTGTTCCCATACTTCTCGATCAGGTTTAATGTTTTGTTTTGTGTTTAGTAAAAATTGTGTATATTATTTTTGTTTTTAATTCAAGACCGTTCCAAACTGCGATAAAGTTCGTATAATTGCCCTTTATGTGATGATTAAAAATGGTATATCAGAAGAAAATCTAACCAAACTTTTTACACATGCCCAGTTGGGTCCAAAAGAACAAGATATGGTTAGGAATTTAAGCTTCCTGGGAGTTAATGTGATTGCAGATGTAACTTAATTGTTGATATTTTTTGAAACAAAAAAATGTAACGTTTTCTTTGTAGAGTCGTAAAAAACCATACACAGTTCCCAGGAAGGAACGCATCACGGAACAAACTTATCAAATGTCTCGTTGGACACCAGTCATTAAAGACGTTATGGAAGATTGTATTGAAGATAAACTAGATCAAAGGCATTTTACCTATTTGTCTGGTCGTGCACAGAATGCTACATACCATGCACCAACAAGGTAAATATGGAATCAAAATACGAATATTGAAAGGGCAAATATCGATTATAGTTTATTGATTCAAAATATAGCGAAACTTTAATACTTGGCATTACATTTTTTGCATTCTGGGGGCCCTAGCACTTAACACAATCGAGTGCAGTCGATACAATCGAGAGAAATCAGCGATTTTTTTTCGATTTAATTAAACCAAATTAGGAAATGCCTATACTCGATTGTATCTAGCTACGTGCTGGCATCTCTAAATTTTATTAATTGTTTTAGCTTTGCTATTTCATCTATCCTATTATATTTTAACATAACTTCTATTATCTTAATAGAATTTCAAAAAAGATTAACTTGCATTTGCAGTTCTTACTGAGCAAAATAACAAACGGAGGTTATTGCGAATAACATTTCCCTAAAAACTTGTTCCTTCTTGGGAAAAAATTCAGAAAGCTCGAAACTTTTCCTATGAATTGATTGGTTACAAAAAAAAAAAATGGAATTTTGTTGCCATTTTATTTCGGGGATGTTAAGTCCGGGTGGTTTCACGAAAAGAGAAACATTTTCGATCGATAAAGATTTCAAATTTCTGCAATGTCATTAACGGAATTTCTGAAGACTTCAAAAGATCTCACATGTGAACGCATGTAAACGAACCACTTTTGGCATATCTCGGATTCTGAACATGCGAGACTAATATGCTGTAATTTTTGGTGATGTCGTTGCTATGCAGTGTACATGCGGTATTTCACATGTCGGCTACTCATGGTCTAATTTCAATTTTACAAAAACTGAGTTAAGAAATCATTAATAATCAAACAACAAAATCCAAGTTCTTTGAATATGTATTATTTTCTATTTATTTCATTCATCAAAATGAGAATTGATCGCATTAAATTGAACTGAATTATAGTTCAAAAGCTATAACAAAAAATAATAAGAAAAATAAAGCATTAAACAATTTTAAATCTTATTGACTCAATTTGAAAATTTATATTTAGAAAAATCTTATTTAAATTAATTTAATGACTATTTATGATATAATTTTGAATATATCTCAAATTTGATTTTGAAGATTTTATTAATAATTTTTTTTTTAAATTAAAATCGTCGGCCTTATTTGATTTTTCGATCCAGATTTCAATTCACGGGGCAATAATTTACAATACAAAATAATCTCAAAATATTTAAAATGTATGTATTATTTTTCAGCGCTCGTTATGGTCACTGGCATAAGGATAAAGCCCAAACAGCTGTTAAGAACGTTCCCAGGCTAATTGTTTTTGTTGTTGGTGGTGTCAGTATGTCTGAAATGCGATGTGCATACGAAGTGACAAATGCAGTTAAAAACTGGGAGGTTATAGTTGGTTCATCACATATTCTTACGCCTGAAACATTCCTCTCGGACTTGGGAAGCCTCTCCAAAGAAGACTAGACTAAAATCGATGGTGATTAAAAATTAAATTTCCACGATAGCAAATAAAGAGAGACGACAACTAAAAGTTAAAATAAAACTCTTACTAAATTAATTTATTCTTCTTCTTTAATTCAATAACCACAAAGGAAAAATAAAATACAGTATCCAAAAAAGTTATAATCAAAATCTATGTATATGAAATTAATTCTTTATATACTAATACACAACATTTAAACTCGTTAATTAATTTATATTTATTATTTAAAACGTGATAAATCAATCTAACCTCTAAAAACAAAAAATAAGTTATGTCTTACAAAAAATATGTAGTTTTCATCAAATTTAAATGTAAGAAAAAAATGTAACATTTTACGTTTAAGGTGCTTTAAATTTATGTATTATTTTTGTGTATTTATTTTTCAGTTTAAAAGTGATGAAATCAAAATTATTACTTACATTATTCAACAAATATTACAACTAAAATTATAAAGCGTGTATGTATTTATTTAAAAACTTTTTTTTATTTTTAAAAAGATGGTCTGATAAAATTTCAACTTTCTGGATTTTTTTTTATTTTGAAAAAGATAAAAAGATTCTGATAAAATTTCAATTTTCTCGATTTTTGTTTTATCTAGGCAATGAAATATGAAAAAAATCTGCATTTTCATTTTGTTTTACAAAAGTAAAGCAGTATTTTCCGGTTTCATGTGTAAATCGATATTGTTTTGCATAACATCATTAATTTGTTTTAACTAGAAACACGTTTTTGTTTTTATAATTTACATTAATTAAAAGTAATCGTCCACTCTAAATATATTACCAAGATTTTCATATAAATAGAGGCCTAGTTTCAATAATAACTTCGAATCCTTCACCAGTTATTATTTAACCAATTTATAGTGGGAAATGTTAGTTCAATTCAAGTTAAATATACATTGCTGAGTAAAAAAACTAGATAACAGCTTTTCTTCAAATTTATTATGTTACTTATCCTTCAAGCTTACTCTTATGAAGACTTACATATATTTCTATAAATTAAGTCTTTTTTGGAAACTTTGTTGCTTCCGAATTAGAAATGTATGGGATTATTTTTGTCTCTTATTATGTTTCGACTGTAAAGATGAATCTGTTTTTAGAATAAGTATCTATGTAACTTGAACATCAAACTTATTTCTAAAAAACGATGCAAATACGCCATCTTCGACAAGCTCTCAAAATTTATGAAATACATATCGACGGTGAAACCATAAATGTGCATAACAACGTAACTCTCTTTTATGTGATATTTCATTCCTGAAATTAAACAATTACTCTAACAATAACAGTTATCAGTTATTCCCAGTTTGCAAATTGTCTGGTTTCACTGACAAACAGTCTTCTATTTTTTCAGCAGAAATATTAGTTTTTTTACAAGTTGAAAAGTGTTTTAATCTTGGTATAGACTGACATCTTTGAGTTATTTGAGCAACACAAACAACCCGTATTTTTCAGGTTCTAAAAAATGTGTACATATACCCAAAAACGTCCACTTTGCACCTATTAAATTTTGCTAAATTCAAGTTTAAGTTAAATATGGCTTGATTTATAGACTTGATAGGAAATATTATTTCATGTCTAAATATCTTTCAATATTTTTATTATGAATTTGATGTTTTCAATTCGAAGTTAAAATTAAAATAAATTATTTAAAATATTAATCATTCAATTTTTAAAAATGTCATTTTTTGTTTTGAATTTGTACGTTAAATAAATTCTTCAAATAATAAAGTGTTAACAAATATTTACATTCAAAAATATTATATAAAATAATCATTTTAATAATTAAAAACTATTAAATATTATAAATTTGTTTTCCAAAGTTATAGCCCTTATTGCGAGTGTCGTTCAACTTTCGACCCGACAAAAGTCGAAAGCAACGACAAATTTTCTTTTTGGTATTGTGTATCTCAATCGACAGATACAATAGTTACTGTGAATAACGAATGTGCTTATTGTTAATGAATCCTATATTTTGACATTTGGGCATGTTTCAGTGATGGTGTATGTGGAAAAAAATTCCTTTACTTAGGGATCAAATAGTTTGATCAATAGAAGAATCACAAGAAAACATTTTTAATTAAAACACCAATACAGCAAATTGACAAAGTTGACGGATTGACGCGATAAGTTTGTTGTGTTCAAGCAGTATAATAAGAGCAGCATGAAGCAGAGGTAGAACACAAAGTCGTTCTAGTCAAATACAAGTGTGTTTTATTGGGAAATGGAGAGCCAAATTTATGCATTACATAGTTAAATTTCCCTAGGTAACCAACAACAAAGCCACTTTTATCGACACGAGATTTGTTGTATTTCGAGGGAAGTTTTATTATGCTAGATAAAATATTTTCCAATAAAACTCACTATATTAAGAACTTTACGAATCCGTCAAGTTCAAAAATGACCATACTCATTCCGCAAGTGTCAATATTCTTTGTGGTAGAGAATTTAATTTGTATGTGATTAATACGCGACTATAATGTGTTTTTTGTGAATTGCGTGTGGGGAAAAATAGGTATATTCTTATACACGTATGTAGGTACTTTTATTGTTTTGATATACTAGCACTGCCATATGGTTTTAATTTGAATTTTTGTATTAGGACGAGAAAATTGTGAAATAAATTAAATGTAAGTGATGAAATTGTGTAAAATTAAAATACAAACAATAATAAATGCAATAAATTTCATTTAAATAAACAAGAAATGATTTCCTTCGAGTTCTTTTTCGATAATACAGATGATGAAACAACCAACGACGACCACATAATGATTGCCAGGAATAGGAGACAACTTAGAGATGTTTCCAATCCTCTGCAGCTTGAAGAAAATATGTCCGTTAATGAGTAAAAATAAATTTTCTTTTATTAACATACTACATTGCAGATTTTTGAAATACTTCCGCTTGTCAAAGCCACCATTTGTTCAATTATTGAAAATCATCTCAAACCAACTAAAAGAAATACGGCAATACCAAACATAATAAAACTTGCTACTGCATTAAGATTCTTTGCCCATAAATCATACAATACTTTTGCCCTGTGGTTAAAATAATTATTATAATGGAAATAATAAGTTAATAAAATAAAAAAAAAATACATTTTTGCCTAGAAAATTATATTCGTTGGCCAGTCGAACAGTAAAATGCAAACGATAAAGATCGATTGTCCAGTCGAAAAATTTCGTTCACAGTAGAGATCCACAATACCAAAAAAGATTTTCGACTTTCGACTATCGATAAAAGTCGTTTATCGATAAGGAAACGACACTCGCAATAAGGGCCATATACATAAATAAATTATATTAAAAAAAATAAATAAAAACATTATAAACAAAAATTGTCAATTTATTGTTAAAATTATATAAGCAAATTATATAGATTAATTTAATTAATATTAAAAATATAATATAACATTTTAAATTAAAAGTATTGTATTATTAAAATGTAAATTTAGATAAATAATAATATCACACTAGTATTTTGAAAGATTTTAATTATCAGTGTGATTTTAACAGAATTAGTTTAAACAATGATAAACAGAAAGAAAATTATGTATGTGCATTTTTTATCAAAAGATGATTTATGACATTATCTAAGTGGTTTGTAACTTTTAGCGTTGTTAATCTGTGTTGACAAATTGCTTCAACCATATACAATCATGAAGAAGTAACAAAATGTAGCTTTGAAAACAAACCCGCAAATACAGAACGAAAACTTGGTCCCAACTTAAAACATAAATTGCAAACTGGACGGAAGTATAAAGGTTCTATGAAAACTTGAGTGCCATTTTCATGGATCAAACGATTATTTGCCAAAAAAAAGGGTGAATAAATTATATCAATGTCGTTACAGTCGTAGTCTTGGCTGATATGTGTATATGCATAGCTGGGCATTAACTCGTTAATCCGTTAATCGTTAATTATTAACGAAGTTAAAATTTTGATTAACGCATTAACTTTTAAAAATGTTAACAGACACGTTAAATCCGTTAATCCACGTTAATTCCGTTAATCGTTAATCCACTGCCTACTATTTACCGCGCGGCGCGAAAAACAAGTTCAGACAAGTATGAGACAAGTGGCGCGTGCCGCGGGTGAAACAATAAAGCGCGGAACAGATTGAACCAGCAACAGCATCGTCAACAGCAACAGCGGCCGCCATTAATTTAGAGCCAATGTATTTCAATTGTTCAACACACATTAGAACAGCAACAGCAACGCCAACAGCGTCGTTAGGCCAAAGTCCTAAATTTGCTGGTGCGGTGTTGTCAACTTTCTCACTGCAATATTCAGTGGCACCACAATGAAAAGCTTTTTTTTCCATATGAAATGTCAAGCAGATGAAATGACGTTGCTGGTGGCAATGTGTTTGAGAAATGTTTGCTGGTCAGCGTGCTGTTTGCTGTTGACGATGCTGGTGCTGTTGCTGGTTTAATCTGTTTCGCGCATAACAGCTAGGTACATATTATATTTTGACGGCGCGTGCGAGTGAGAAAACTGCGAAGAGATTCGTTTCGTGTGATCATTTCATTATGCCGGTCGTCCACTATGTGCGCGATAATTTCAACCAACTTCGTTCAACTTTTTATTCAACTCTTTCATTGGATAAACGATTTACAACCTCTTACACTAGTGCAGCAACATACGTAATTCACGCTGAGCAACTTAAGTTGAACAAAATGCGTTCGGAACCCCGTACACATAATTGACCAACTTTCCCATATGTTGATTAACCTCACACACCTAGTTGATCAACTCTTAAAACTTATTCCAGTGTTGAATAGCTCCGTACACCTAGTTGACCAACTTACTCAAATGTGAATAACCTCGTACATTAGTTGATAAACTTGTTCGATTTTGACAGAAAAAAAAGTAGATGATTTTTTCTTGAGTCGCGCAGAAAATTGTTTTTTTTTTTTTAATGAAATATATGAGAAATTAAAATCGATTGATCCCACCGCGCCCGTAAATTCGAATTCAAAGTTTAGGCAATTGCATTTTCGAGGAAATTTGAGACCAAGCCAATTGCCTGGCATCTCGATTTTTATAAGAGGGGCTCTTAGGTTCGTATTCACCGAGCGCTCCTAAACGACTCTTAACTTTACGAGGCTCTTAACTTGAAATTTCTGTGCGGTATTCACCAACCACTCGCAAGTGTTTTTCGAAGTTCGAAAATGAGAGCCACTCTCTCTTGTTCAGGCATACCCAAACTGTGAAATGTTGTGTAATGTTGGTCTTGACAGCAAATGGATACTCTTCTACTTGGCATTGCTCACATGGATTCGAGTCAAATGCGTGCGTGGCACACGCTCAAGCGAACAAATTTTCGAAGAGAGCGCTCCTAAGTTAGGAGTGGTCGGGACCACTCCTAACTTTTAAGAGCGCTCGTAAATCTTCACTAATATTGCTTGGTGAATACGTTTATGAGCTTCTTAAGTTATGAGCGCTCGGTGAATACCGGCCTTAATGTCCCATATATTGAACTTTTTCTCAATTGCTGAAATCATTTGCAAAATTAATTCCGTGGTCCACTCCGATTTTTTATCACCTCCCATGTCGAAAAACTAAAATAAACTACAGTTTGCAAGTTGAAACAACTACAAGTTCATGGAAACGCAATAGTTCAACCACGTAGACACATTTCACTGCAGCCAACGCAACGCAACACAAATATTAAGGTTCGTATTCACCGAGCGCTCCTAAACGGCTCTTAACTTTACGAGGCTCTTAACTTGAAATTTCTGTGCGGTATTCACCAACCACTCGCAAGTGTTTTTCGAAGTTCGAAAATGAGAGCCACTCTCTCTTGTTCAGGCATACCCAAACTGTGAAATGTTGTGTAATGTTGGTCTTGACAGCAAATGGATACTCTTCTACTTGGCATTGCTCACATGGATTCGAGTCAAATGCGTGCGTGGCACACGCACAAGCGAACAAATTTTCGAAGAGAGCGCTCGTAAGTTAGGAGTGGTCGGGACCACTCCTAACTTTTAAGAGCGCTCGTAGATCTTCACTAATATTGCTTGGTGAATACGTTTATGAGCTTCTTAAGTTATGAGCGCTCGGTGAATACCGGCCTAAGTCAAGAAATCCCATTTTCAAGGAGCAACACGAGCTCGTACACTACCCGTACACTTGTTGCGCAATTCGTTGAGCAACGGCCAACAACTAGATCTTGTTGGTAATGTAAAGTAAACCTTAAGTTCTTACATTATTATACGCCATCTATTATTTCTACATTGTAATACTGTATCCTCTTTTTCTACTTGAGTATTACAATCAAACAGTCCTTCTTACACTTTCAATAAAGCATTACGTTGTAACTAAAGTCTTTGGTGTCGGCTATTATTTTTATCCAAGTTAATCCATCAGGTTATGGGCCCAGGCCTACGTTTTAATTTAAAATAATATTCTTTGAAATATAAAGTCTGCGATACGCTAGGTAGTTTTTTTTATTTTTAAACTCGAGAAGCGTAAAATTAAAATTCTTTGAAACATAACCAGTTTGCAAGTAAGATGGCTAGTTCTTCAGCGGCACATGGTTTGCCGCCAGTAGACAGACTCAGAGGCCGAGAAAATTATCCAACTTGGAAGATTGCTATTGAGGCCTACTTGCAATATGAGGATCTATGGGGCTGCGTCCAGGGTGATGAAGAATATTGTGCTGATACCAAGAGAGACACCAAGGCAAGGTCGCGAATCATTTTGACGATTGACCCAATAAACTATGTGCACGTCCAGAATACCACAACGGCAAAGGAAGCATGGGAGAAACTTCAGGCTGCTTTCGAAGACTCGGGGCTGACGCGAAAAGTCAGTCTACTTAGGATATTGGTCACAACAACACTAGAAAAATGCGTTTCCGTAGAGGATTATGTGAATGTCATTGTCAGTACGGCGCATAAACTAAATGGTGTTGGATTAAAGGTATCAGACGAGTGGGTTGGAACTCTTCTCCTGGCTGGTCTTTCGGATGAGTACAAGCCAATGATTATGGGTTTGGAAAGTTCAGGCATCGACATTACAGCGGATGGGATAAAAACCAAGCTGCTTCAGGAGATTAAGACGGAGTCCATCAGAGCACCGAAAGCATTTTACTCGAAAAATTCGAAGAAGGCAAGAAAGAAGGTAATAAAATGTTTCAAGTGTGGTACAGAAGGGCATTTTGCAAGCAAATGTCCTGATCGGCACCACAAGGACGAGACTTTAAGATTTGGTGTTGAAAAGCGTTGCAACGACAGAACATATTTGGCTTTCATGTCATCAGGTGCTAAGACAGACGGATGGTTTGTGGATTCATGTGCATCTACACACATAACAACAACGGAACAGAATTTCATAGTTAAAAAGCCATGCAGTGGAGCAGAAATCTTTACAGCGAACTGCCAGGATATGTTGGCTGAGTCAAATGGTGAATCTGTCA
The DNA here is from genome assembly GCA_911387755.1 of Chrysotoxum bicinctum. Taxonomy (NCBI): domain Eukaryota; kingdom Metazoa; phylum Arthropoda; class Insecta; order Diptera; family Syrphidae; genus Chrysotoxum; species Chrysotoxum bicinctum. The sequence continues at coordinate 125,932,734 of OU426989.1, read as the reverse complement.
TCGAAATACTTACGGAGACTGGCGTGGAAAGCGTGACGGTTAAGGATGTGATGTATGTACCAGGAGCTGCAGCTAATTTACTTTCAGTGTCAAAAATGGTGGACAAAGGATTGTCTGTTCATTTCACACCTGAAGGAAGTTATATAAAAGACAGCGGTGGCAGAAATATGGGAACCATGGTCAACGAAGGAGGCATTTTCAAGCTGGAAATGCCATTTCAAGAGAAGGTGTACTACACGTCGAACAAGCAATCCATGGAACTGTGGCACAAAAGGCTTGGCCACTTAAATTATGGGAGCTTGGAAAAATTGCGGAAGAATTCATCGTGTGGCATAATTTTTCAGAAAGCTGCATGTATACCTTGTGTGCCATGTGTGAAGGCAAAACATCATCGTCAATCGTTTCCAGAGAAAGGTACAAGGGCAACTGACATTTTGGAACTGGTTCATTCGGATTTGTGTGGGCCGATGGAAATTCAGTCTTTGTCCGGGAGTAGATACTTTCTTACGTTTATAGACGATTACACCAGAATGATCTTCGTATACTTTTTGAAAAAGAAAAGTGAAGTTGCAGAAATGTTCGTAGAGTTCAAAGCCTTTGTGGAAAATGAAACGAGGAAGAAGATACGCATCCTTCGGACGGACAATGGTGGAGAATACACCGGAAAATATTTCGAAAATATTTTAAAGCGATATGGAATACGACATCAGCTCACTGTGCCATACAGTCCAGAACAAAATGGTGTGGCCGAGAGAGCGAATAGGACACTCGTGGAGAAGGCGAAGGCAATGTTGTTTGGAGCCGAGCTACCGAAGTCGTATTGGGCAGAAGCTGTCTCAACAGCAGCATATCTCACAAACAGATCTCCAACTGCAGCACTAGAAAAGAAGACACCAATAGAAGCGTGGACAGGACGAAGCGTAAATTTAAATCACCTCAGAGTATTTGGTTGCAAAGTTTTTGCACATATACCAAAAGAACGAAGACAGAAGTTGGACTCGAAGGCTGAAGAAAAGATTTTTGTTGGCTACGGTACAGAAACCAAAGGATACCGGTTACTTGATCCAGAAACAAAAACTATAAGTTACAGCAGAGACGTAGTATTCTTTGAGGAGTTTAATGCCAAAGAAAAAGTTCATGATGTTCAACCAGAAATATTGCGCTATCACCAACCCGTTCATGCAGAGCCAGAAAGTGAAATCATCATAGAGGAAAAGTGTGCTATGGACTTTCAAGAAGATGAAAATGCATTAGAAGAATCTTATGAAGATGCAACATCAGATCCCTTACATTTTTCTGAAACTTTTGATGAAATTGTACCGAGGCGATCAGAGAGAGTTCCAAAGCCTGTGATGATGAATGACTACGTGACTTACTTAGCGATGGAGGGTACGATAGCAGATCCAATAATGACACTCGAAGAAGCCCTTAAAACACCAGAGAAGGAATTTTGGTTGAAAGCCATCGAAGAAGAGAAGCAGTCACTGGAAGAAAACCAAACTTTTCAGTTCACAACATTACCCAAAGGAAAGAGGTGTTTGGACACGAAATGGGTTTTCAAAGCTAAACGAAACTCTAATGGTGAGACAGAGCGATTTAAAGCCAGATTAGTCGTGAGAGGTTGCAGACAAGCAGAAGGAATCGACTACAACGAGACATACTCACCAGTCATTAGATATACTTCAATTCGATTTTTATGTGCGCTAGCGGCCAAGTATGACCTAGAGATGCACCAGATGGACGTGGTGACGGCGTATTTAAATGGCGATCTGGAGGAGGACATTTTCGTTAAACCACCAAAGGAACTTGTGGGACAAAATGAAAACGACCAGGTATGGAAACTCAACAAAGCTATATATGGCTTAAAGCAGAGCGGTAGATCCTGGAACAAGAAGCTAGATAGAACTCTAAAGGATTTGCAGTTCAAAGCTTCGAAAACTAATCCATCAGATCTAACCCGTTGGTTGAACAGAATTGAAGGCACCGTACATTAGAGTTGAATTCGAAATGTGTGCGTTGATCGCCTAGTGGACGACCAGCATTACTTAGCGCCGGTGCTTATACTGCTTTTACACGGAAGCGATTTTTAATCTTAGTTTCTCTTTTGGAGTCATCTTCCGCCTTATGTAACCCCGCCACCACACACGTCTCTCTCCTACGGGCTTAAAAATCGCAAGGTAATATTGCTTCGTTTAAAAGCCGTCTTAGAGACAAAAATATAAAAATGCAATTTTTATCACATGTTAACGGATTAACGATTAACGTTAACTTGCGTTAATTCTTGCGAAATTTAACGCTTTAACGTTTAACGAAGCTAACTTTTTTAGTAGCGGATTAACGATTAACGAAGTTAACTGTTTGATTAACGGTGTCCAGCTATGTGTATATGTATAGTTTTATATAATTTTTCGTTTTTTTTTAATTTTGCACAAAATTAACAGAAAAAAAAAGTTTGAATATGCAAGTGCATATACGGTTATTTTTTCATTCTCACTGAAATGGTTTAAGCCTAGTACTCAGATCAAGTGAAAATGAAAATTTCATATAAATGTGGCGGCTTTTTCACTCGCATGAAATCCCCAACGAGAGGTGAGTACCAAAATGTGGATTTGAAAAACAATTATGTTCCACAGCTTTTTTCACGCCAAATTCTCATTTCTCAATGTACAACCATCAGGAAAAAGTTTAAGGCAGCGTGGAAAACTGTCATTTGTCAGTTAATTTAAATATTTTGTTTCAAAATAAAAAATTGAAAATTTATAAACTGAAATAAAGAATGGATAACGAATTTTTTGATATTGCTCTCGAGAGTTTACTTAATAAAAGTATTCATTATTTCAGATGAGTATATCAAAAATTCACTTGGGAAAAGTTTATTTTATTTTCATTTTTATTCTCCGCGTGTAATTTGGAACGTATTTATTTTTCATTTCACGCTAGGTGAGTAATAGGCTTTAAAGCCTAGTACTCAGTTCAAGTGAAAATGAAAATTTCATATAAAAGTGACTGCTGGTTCACTGGCATGAAATCCGCAACGAGAGGTGAGTATACTAAAATGTGGATTGGAAAAACAAATATGTTCCACAACTTTTTCCATGCTATGATTTTCATTTCTCAATGTACAACCATCAGGAAAAAGTTTAAGGCAACGTGGAAAACTGTGACATTTGTCAGTTGATTTGAATATTTTGTTTCAAAACAAAAAAATGAAAATTTATAAACAGAAAGAACGAATCAGTTTAAAAATAATTGTTTTTTTTTTTCATTCAAAGTGAGTATCAAAAATTCACGTGGAAAAGTTTATTCTATTTTCATTTTTATTCTCCGCGTGTAATTTGGAACGTATTTATTTTTCATTTCACGCTAGGTGAGTACTAGGCTTAACAAATAATTTATTTCTTGTGAAAAACAACATCAAAATAAAAATTTAGCGCCCAAAGCATTACATACATAATGTTATACTGCCGTGATTCTTGCATCTTCTTCAACTTCTTAAGGTATTTATATAAAAAAAAAACTAGTTATATTTCCTTAAGTGGGCTTTAGGTCAATATTGATTTTCAATAAAGCTGAAACGTTTTTTACGTGTTTAACAGATATATTATTGATTAATAATTAAAAAAAAAAAAATAGGCCTGAAGAAGGGTGTAAGCATACCCGAAACGTTGCAGCTCTATTGAAAATTAATATTGAATACTAACCTAAAGTCCACTTAAGGATAAAATGCACGACTGGAGATCGCACGTACTTACTCTTATGTGAAAGTACTTTGGAGTTTAAGGAAATGATTTAATGAATTTAATGAAATTAAAATTTTCAAATGCATAAAATTCAATTCAATTCAATTTTATTCAATTTATAAAAGGAACTTAATTTTAAGATTTACATCTTTTGATAACTAAGCTTTTCTTTGGAAAATTTTATAATTTAAAAGTTATATAATTTCAGAAATTGTCGTCTGATTTCTAAAAAAGTATGCATTTCTGCAAAATTTTTCAAGAACAGAAATTTGGAATGTCAATTTTAAGTGGTGCAACATCTCGAAGTGAACCCAGGACCTAGTGACTTACAACTTACAACTCTCAACCATTCCTGTGTGCGTGTTACCAGGAACGGAGAAGACCTACAATTTTCTGCCGATTCCGAACGGCTAATGAGCAGCACTTTCCATGACAAGAGAAAAAATACTCTTAGAGGATTTGTCAATTCCTCGCAAGAAGCACTACCTCCCTGAAAAACTTTTTTGCAGCGGCTGAGAATCGAACTCGAGACCTTCCGCATAACAGAGTCAAACGCACTAACCATTATGCCATATGTACTACAATTTTAAGTACACATTTAATAATATAAGCTCAAAATTTTAGTTGAATTTGTAAAATATTAAAGCTATCTAGTATGAAACCTTTTTTTTTTTTATAATTCACTCGCGCTCAAGGCTATGTTTATAGACCCTTATAATGTTAAACACAGCACGGGCGATGGGGAAATTAAGGAGGGAGAGAAAAGGGGTGCCGATGAACATTAGTTTTGAATGTTTGTAAATTGAAATGGCGAGGGAAAACTATGCCGGGTAAGTTATTCCATAATCTTGTTGTGCGAGTGTGCGACTAAAAAACGAATCTATCAGCCCTATCACGAATTCCATCGTAATCGGAAACTTGTTACGAATCCCGAAAAAATCTATCACAAAATCCATCGTAGTGGAAAATCTCATACAAATTGTCATTACGAACGGATTTGGTGATGGCTTTTTTCGGGATTCGTAAAAGTTTCCGATTACGATGGAATTCGTGATAGGGCTGTATATTTCACGGTACGACCAAAGTTAGGCTCAAGGGTGAACTGATGAGCATTCCTAGCGAAACGGGTATCACGGGTGAATTGATAAAGGGGAGGAATGCAACTGGCTACTTCGAGTGAGCATTGCTTATTAAAGAAGCGATAAAACAGGGGTGCCAGCACGTAACTTGATACAATCGAGTATATGGAGTTCCTTATTTGATTCAATCGAATCGAAAACAATCGGCTGATCATAAAAAAAAACCGCCTGTTTTCGATTGTATCGACCTAACTCGATCGTATCAAGTTACGTGCTAGGGCCTCAGGGAAATACATGAAACATTCCAACGGTGTTCAAGAGATGGGAATGAATCCATGTTTCCTATCAGTTTTAATGTTCTGTTCTGAATTCTATCCAATAAACAAAGAGAAGATTGTGCTGCACCTGCCCAAAAATTGTAGACAGATCAGAGGGGGTGAAAAATTTCTTACATCGATGTAGAAATCCTAAGTATTTTTGGCGGTCTCGAGAATGTGATCATTCAAACGAAGATCGTCGTTAACCCACATACCGAGTACTGAAAGCTTTTCGGTTTCTTCGATGCAAGTGCCATTTAAGGACAATGGCATAGGGAGTATATTTTGCTTTAACAATAAACAGCATTGAGTTTTCGAAGCATTAAACTCCACATGGTTTTTTATACCCCATTTAACAATGCTGTAAAGATCCGAGTTTAATGAACTTATCATACGGTACCGTTGCAAATTCACTTCCGAAGGAGATGGACGTGAATTTGGGAACGAGTATTAAAAGCTGAGGGTAGAGTCGTCGGCAAAACAATGAAGAGGATTAAAAGTTTCAGACAAGAGATCATTTTTAAAATGAGGAAGAGAGTCGGAGACAAAACGGAGCCTTGGGGAACACCAGCATTTATTTTGTGAAGATCAGACTTAAAACCATCCAATACAACATGTATTGAACGATCTAGAAGGTAATTTCTAATCCAAAGAATAAGTGTTTCGTTGATGCCAAACGCACGCATTTTCGATAAGAGAGCCTGGTGCCAAACTCTATTAAATGCCTTAGAAATATCAGGAGCAATAATCTTACTTTCTCCAAAACAATGTAAAGATCTGTTCCACTCTTCGGTGAGATATGCCATCAGATCACCAGTGGAACGATTGCTGCGAAAGCCGTATTGCCGGCCATTTAGAAGCTTTCGATCTTCGAGATATTTCTTGAGCTGATGATTTATCAGCGATTCCATGACCTTGGAAAGAAGGAACGTAAGTGCGTTTGTTCGATAGGACGAGGGGGGGAAGGGTCACTTTTTTTAGGAACAGACTGGACAAATGCTGTTTTCCATCTTCTAGGGAGGATTCCAGAACAGTAGGAGCGATGGAAAAGCTTACGCAATGGTTTTGCCAGCGATGAAGAACACCCCTTCAGAAGAGTGGGGAGTATACCATCAGGACCAGCGGATTTGTTTATATCAAGATCTCGAAGGGCTCTTGCAACTGTACGAGTGCGGAAATATACCTGTCCCATTGAACGATTTACGTTCTCATGTACAGGAGGGGCAATGTTGCTAACAGGCAACGTGGAGCTAGCAGCAAAATGAGCTGCAAGTACATCTGCCTTCTCTAAAGAGCTAGTTATCGGTTTGTCATTGTAGATAAGCGTTGGAACCAAAGACGAAGTCGAATTTTTTACGTTCTTGACAAATGACCAGAAATTTCTACTGCCTTTGGGACATTACAGGATTTTTTGCTTTAATTTCTGTTGCATTGGTTTCTGGCTTGTTTAAACTTTTTCCGATTTTCCTCAATTGGGTTGGCTTTGTAAGAGCGGAAACTTACTTCTCTCAACCTGATACCTTCTTTACAGCTTGTATCGAACCAAGACTTTTCTTTAGACTTTATACTCTTAATTCTGTAAGGAATAAACGTACGCATCCCAAGAAAAGTCACTTCTGTGATCATATGAGGGCCCTATTTTGTAAAACGATGATCGTTGAAATTACTCAATCAAATGTATTTATTACCGACCCATAAATATGCTTCCATTATATGAAAAAATTGCAATGATTCAACTTCAAGAACATCTTAACAACAATAATATTATAAGCTTACACCAGTCAGGATTTCGCTCAAAACATTCATGTGAAACCTGCGTTAATTATGTAATTAGTGATTGGAAAAGTGAAATAGATAATAAAAATTGTGTTGTAGCTGTCTTTTTAGACCTTAAACGTGCTTTTGAAACTGTAAATCATGCTATTTTGTTAAATAAACTAGAAAAATATGGCATAAAGGGTACGGAACTAAAGTGGTTTAAAACTTTTTTATTCAATCGAACACAAAAAACTTCTGTGAATAATAATGTATCGAATCCGGCAAAAACTTCAACAGGAGTTCCCCAAGGAACAGTTTTGGGTGTAATATTATTCCTTCTATATATAAACGATATGGAAAAAGTGATAAATCTAGTAAACTGGTACTGTTCGCAGATGATGGTTTGCTGTATGTAACAGGAAAAGACTTAAAAATATTAGTAGACAATATACAAAAAGACTTAAGTGCAATATATACTTGGTTAAATATGAATAAACTTATCCTTAATACAAACAAAACCAAATTCATGACAATTAATAATCACTTCCCGCAACAACAAATTAATATATCAATAAATAATACAACAATAGAACAAGTAACATCAATAAAATATCTCGGTATACTCCTAGATAATAAACTATCGTTCAATGAACACATAGATTACATATGTAAAAAAGTGTCAAAAAAATTGGGTGTCCTAAGAAGAATGCGAAGAAACATTTCTAAAAATAGTGCAATAAAAGTATATAATGTAACTGTGAAACCACATTTCGAATACTGTGCCAGTATACTCTATTTGTGTAACAATACTCAACAAAACAGACTCCAAAAACTGCAAAACAAAGCCATGCGCATAATCCTCAAATGTGATCGATTTTCTTCTGTTTCATTCATGCTTGAGTCATTAAAATGGTTAAACATAACTCAAAGGCTTTTCATGATGGCAATGATATTTGTCTTTAAAATAAAACACAACTTGTGCCCTGAATATCTGCAATCTAGTGTTCCTGACAGAAGAGTGGTGGAGTATAACCTGAGAAACATCGAAGAGTTCAACATAATTCGGACCAGAACAACTAGAGCTCAAGCAACCATATTCTATAAGGGACTTCATGCATTTAACAATCTGCCTTCCAATATAAGAAATATAAATAACTTATGTCAATTCAAAAACCAAATATGTCTATATGCAAAGACTTTTATTAATTTAAATTCCTAAAAAAAAAAAATGTTTGAATGTAAATTTAACTTAAACGTAAAATGTAAATATTTTGTAAATTTTAATGGCCATTGAGCCAAATAAACTTTTTAAACTAAAAAAAACTTCGTTATCGTTGAAATGCGATTATGTTTAACGAGAATCGTTTAATATATGTACCTATCGTTTAACTTCAAATAAAAGCTCAAGTGACCTCAACACCTTGGAGTTGAGGTCACTTGAGCTTTTATTTGAATTTAATTCAATCACTCCACTTAAACAGAGATAATTCTCAATTATATTCCTATCGTTTAACTTTCGTTTTATCGTTTCTTGATTTATAATTTTTTTTTCATTTATTTATGTCAATTTTTGACATTCTTAATAGTCTAGAAGTTGGTTGCGCTTCAAAAAAAAATGTTTTTTTCATCTTTTGAACGCCTTTTTCGTTTTACTTAATCGCTCTTTGTCGTGACTATCGTATTCCTCAGTATCGTTGACTTGCCGCTCGTTTCGTAATACAAAATAGGGCTGCAGCACTGGCATCAACGTCACTATCGAGGAAACATATTGGCCAGTAAAAAATTCTAAAAAAGTTATTCACACCGTATTGCCAAACGGTCGTAGTGGGATGCTTTTCTTTAACTGAATGAATGGGACACGAGAAATTGGCTGATATTACACAATGGTCCGAAGTGCCGAAACTAGGTTAAAACGACCAATTTGCAAATTTTAATCGAATATATCATCATACTTTCTCTACCCTTTTATTAAAGGTAGTTATGGCTTATACATAGATCGTAGCCAGATTCTTGCACCTTTTAAGAAATCCTAAGCATTTCGCTGCGCTCTAGGCTACGTCAAATTTGTGATCATTCCATAAGAGATGGTCTTTAAACCACATTACGACTATGGAAAGCTTTTCAGTTTCTTTGATGGAAGTGCCTTTCATGTAAATGGCATAGCTGGCATATTTCGCTTGGCCGACAGAAAACAACTGTGTTTTTGTTTTCGTCTTTTTGAAACATTAATTTCCACGCGGTTGTTAGTACCCCATTGTAAAATGCTGTGAGCACAGAATCTTACGAGCCTAGCATACGCTGCCGTTTCAGTTCCACAGCCGGGGAACAAGATTGTGTCTGTAAACGAATATGAAAACCTGACTGTGAAGTGGCTTAGAAGTTTCAGACAAAAGATCATTTATGAAGATAAAGAAGTATATAAGAATTAATTGATTGTCGTTTTGACGACCGCTCTCTAAATGTTCTTATAGATATGGCAGAGACACAGGTATATTTAAAACGACAGTCATACAATTGACCATCAACTATCGGTTCTCCAGTGGTTAACATTATAAAATGCCAATTCATAACTTTTTTCACGGAAACGCCTCAAATATACTTCACATCTGAACCTCCATCAGAATCCATCCGTCGATCCGCAACCTTGGCCCATGATTTGACCAAGAATCTTCTTTTTGAGTCTGTCTTGGAACAGTTCTTTAATCCTAGACCGTCTTAAGTTTGTCAAATTAAATTCGCTGGAAGAATGATGAGAAGTACCCAACATTCTCTTCATTAACAGACTGACTCTTTTCTGGTTCCTTAAAGTTTAAAGTAAGATTTAGAAAATAGGTAAAAAGAACAAATTTTCAAAGATTGAGTGCTATATAGAGAAACCAAAGTTTCAGGGGAGTTATAGTTTTTTTGTTTTATTGCTCTTGGTTCTCCAGTGTGTCGTTTTTGTTGGTCGAATTTGGCATCTCGCCGATCCTCATAACAAAAAGGTCAGCAAACATTTATTATTGGTCAGCAGTATAAATATGTATGTTTATCAGATCTTAAAGTTAAAACGCCGCCGGCCTCAGATTTGCAAAATGCAAAATACATGCTAAGCAGATATAAAAAACACAGAATACGCAAATGCAAATGAATTCAACAACATAATTTTAATTTGTACAAATGCCTCTATAAATTTTCACAAGAAAATAGCATCGACTGAATTTTGGAGTACTTCACTGCAAGGATTTTTATGTTTACATTTTGGAACTACAGTCGAACTTCGATAACTCGAATCATCACTTGCCAACACAATAATTCGAGTTATCAAGACTTCGAGTTATCAAGTTAATATAAAGTACGTGATATTTATTTGCGAATAAAAAATGACTGACGAGTGGATTTGGTTTTTTGGTTTCCAAAGAAAACTTTAATGGAGTTTAATCCGTTATACAAAGAATCGGTTATTTTTTCATTGTTTTTGAGCATAATCGCAAAATACTTAACGAAGTTACAATCAATTCGTTTGAAGCTGGTTGAATCGAATTCTCCTCCTAAACATCGTCGATCCACTATCGCTGTCAGTGTCATTGCTAATATTTACTTCAGTTGTTTTACACTTTTCTTTGAATTTTTCAGAAGACGCTTAGGTACTATTGCTTTCTTTTTTACTCACACTTAACTGAATCACAATTTTCAATACAATCATATATGTACAAAGTCATGGAACATTCAAACACAGTGCCCACAAAGTCAATGCATTATGAAATGAATTTGTAAAAATCCACAGAATTCGGGAATTCCCCTTAAAAATTCGACTTATCGAAGTTGCCACCAAATAATATCTTCGAGTTATCGAGACATTCGAGTTATAGAAGTTCGACTTATCAAACAAAAATTACATGTACACTTCAGGCTTCGCGCTATTGCCAACCAATTTCATTCGAGTTATCAAATATTCGAGTTATCGAAGTTCGACTTATCGAAGTTCGACTGTATTTGCTTAACATAATTTACCCAAGATAAGCGTTTAGGAATTTTTTGACTTATATCTTGCATTCCTCCCCTCAAACAGTCCACCGCACCGTAATACCCATTTCGGTAGGAATGCTCATCAGTTCACCCTCGAGCCTAATTTTGGTCGTACCGTCAAATATAGAGATTGGTGCCTAACACGATTATGGAATAATTTACCCGGCATTTCAATTAAAAAAAAATCAAAGAAAATGTCTCTTGTTACAAATCTTTTATAAAGGCTCTTCTCCAAAAGTTGAAAATAAACAACAAAAAGAATTTTTTTAATTTTTTACAGCTTCCTTACTTATCGATTTTGAATCAATAATACCATTTTATCTGGAAAACAGGCATATTTACTTTAATGGAAGTGCATAATCGGCTTATTAGTAATACATCTATAGAATTCTTAAAATTGGCTAAGTCCGTTGTTAATAACTGGAATCAAAAATACAAAAGTCATTACAATAATTACTCTTTAAACCAAAATATATTTTAGAAGAAACCTTTAAAACAAAAATTATTCTACAGATTTCTACAGCATTTTTCTTAATAAAACAGAATTGAGAATTTATATTTGTATACTATTATCGAGAGATAGGTATGTGATGAAGCATTCAATTAATAACGTGTTGGCTCAACCAAAATGCTTCCGTTTAGAATGGTTATGTTTTAAGTGTGGTGTGTTATTTTTAATTAAAATTTCAATCTAGACCATCATCGACAAAATCTGGCTTTTGTGGGGGAGGTTTGGGAGCAGAAGCTTCGGGTTGAGGAGGTGGATTGGCACCAGGAGCACCTGCGCCTGCACCCGGAAATCCACCAGGGAAGCCACCTGGGAATCCAGGAAAACCAGGCATTCCCCCAGATAGACCAGATCCCTTCATTAAATCAATGAGCTTTCCAATTTTTGGATTATTTTTATATTTTTCCACATTTGCTGGATTTTCACTGATGTCAGCTAAAGCAGCAGCTATTTCGGGATCATTTAAAAATTTAAGAACATCCTGGAAGTTCAATCCACCGGGAGCTCCACCTGTGCCTGGCTCACCAAAACCTCCTTTTTTATTTTGGTCCCTTGCCTTTTCGTTTGCTTCCTGTGTTCTACGCACCCGTTCTTGTCTTTTCTTTAGCTCTTTCTCGGCGCGTTTGCGTTCTTGCTTAATGCGGTGCTGTTCAATCTTTTTAGCATTAGGAGTGACTTCACGTAACCACTCATCAGCATCTTCGTCAAAATCTAACTTGCAAGCTTGACGCAAGTCTTTCGCGGCATCTTCCCAGTTTCCTAGAAGACGGTGAGCACGACCACGGAATTTATACGCCGCAGCTGAATCACAATTCAATTCCAAGGCACGATCGCAGTCACGAATGCACGCATTTGGCTTGTTAAGTTTAAGGAAAGCCTGTCCTCGTTTGGCATGGAACAAAGCGTTGCCCGGATTCAATTCGATTGCTTTTGTGTATAAATCAATGGATTCCTGGAATTTCTTTTCTGAGAAAGCAGCAGCTGCTTGACCACGATATTCACTAGATTGTGTGATTTCATCTTCTGTAGGAATCTTAGTCTCATCGCCCATCGGTTGACTGGGTTCATTATCCGGCTCAATTACACCTGCAAGAAAGAAGAAATTTTAATGTTTAACAAATTATTTCCAAAAAAAAAGTATAGCGGGTAAATTTGAAATGCAATTCCATCACTTATGCACACTAGAAGGAGAAAACTGAATACAACTTCTCATCAAAGAGTCAAAATATGGTAGATATCATTATTTATTTACATACGTACTCGTATATTACTTTTAGATTTGATATCATCAGAATTATTTATTAACCTCAAGCACAATTTCTTCTAAAGCAACCAATTTAGGCTTAGTTAGCACCTAATATCCCTTATAGTACCAGTGGCTTAGATAAAGAATTATTTAATAAATAAAATATATTACCAAATGTATGGCTAAGTCATATTCATATTCGTATGGGTATTTTATTTGGGATACGAATATGTTACCTATGTCGTTAACATCTAAAAAACAAACTAAGATATACAACCTGTATTACAAAATTGTAAGTATCGTTAAAAATTTATTTTATTGAAATTTTAATTAAATATTAAATATTTTTGTATATTTCGAGTTGAAAGTTAAAAATCAGTTCTAGCCGCTTGTCCAGCTGATGGAAAAAAACGAGTAGTTTCCTAGGGGATTTTTGGAAACGTCATCAATATAACTGAAGCAAAAATAGAACGGAGAATGAGCGGCTAAAAAGGTCTTCCAGTAAGAGATGGATATGGTTAGCAAAAGAGTGGACATAATGTATCGGGGAAAACATAAACACGAAATGATTTCACTTTAGAAAAAAGTAAAAGAAATTAAGAAAACCAATAATACATAAGTTCATATTTTTTTTAATCAGAGTACATACATAAGTCCCTTGACATACCCCTTGGCATAATGGTTAGTGCGTTGGACTGTCATGCGGAAGGTCTCGAGTTCGATTCTCAGCCGCTGCAAAGTTTTTTTCAGGGGTGTACTGCCTCTTGCGAGAAATTGACAAATTCTCCAAGAGTATCTCTTGTCATGGAAAGTGCTGCTCATTAGCCGTTCGGAATCGGCAGAAAATTGTAGGTCCCCTCCGTTCCTGGTAACACGCACACAGGAAAGGTTGAGAGTTGTAAGTCACTAGGTCCTGGTTCACTCCGAGCTGTTGCACCACCAAATTTAATTTATTTAATTTATTTTTTTTTTACATAAGTCCTAAATAAACAGTTATTAATTATATTATAACTCTAACCTTTATTTAAAATTCAACAAAATAATTCAGAAATTGTTGAAAGGAAAATGTACAAAACGGATTTTTGTCACTTCGTCGACTCAAAAGGGGAGCTTATTCAGCCTGTTTTTCCGGACATAGAACAACAGTTCAGAAAATATAATTAATTCAGTGGACGAGAAATATTGGCGGCCATAAACAAAAATGTCGATGATCTCAATGCAACCATTCAGAATTTTCTTCTCGGAGAGATGATTTCTTAAAAATCAGTTCACACAGTTACAAACCAGGATGTCGTAGTCAACTATTTTAAATTCCCTGGATTTGCCTGGACGATGGTTCCAACGGATTTACCATTCGATTTTAAGCGTCTACAATTTCCCGTCGATCTGACCATAAATAAATAGCAGGGCCAGTCGTTGAAAGCTTGCGGAATCAACTTGGAGTTTACATTAAAATGATTAAGTGTATAACTCTGTTGCATTTAAAGATATAAATTGTGTGTTAAGTTTTGACCATATTTTTCAAAAATATTTGTAGGTGATACGAAGTTCACCGAGTCATCTAGTAAAGAATAAAATTATGAAATTATTATTGATATTCTCAATTTGTTTTTTTTTTTGCTGCTCCAATCGGCCTCCAGGCTCTTGTGTAGAATGAATGAATTTATCGACATAGTAGAAACTTTGGTATTTAGAAAAACCAGTGATTAAAAAGATAGACAGACAACCAAGTGCGGGATTTCTAATCTGCTCAGGAAAGACTTTCAGTCACCTTGACGAATCCCTTGATAAAAGGGATTCGTTTGGCTTTTACTTCTTATCTTAAAGCTCAGGTAGATCATTAAACAGCTTAATACCCAGAACACATAAACTTTTATCGCCATATATACGGGCCGCTTAAAAACTAATTTTGTATTGGAGGTGGGGCCAGAATAAAATAGTTGACGAGTAAAATAAAAACTAAAATCAAAAGCTTTATTTTGGTATCAAATATTCACTGATTATGTATTTGAACCGTAACAATTAATGCAATAACGCATCACGAATTCGAATCTCCCAGAAGTTCGAACATGAGTTTTTAATGCATTTGATGTTCCAAAATTAGAACTTAGCAAACTGACGCTTCCTATTAACAATACTTACATTTTTTTTGGGTGGATATGTAGTAAAAACAGGTGATTCGATCGATTTCATGTAATTGCATCCACACTTAAAGCACAATAGATCAAACTAAAAATAATATTAAATGCATGCATAGTAGTCTGCCAGTAAGCGATTTTCACGCCGAAATTTGGAATACATTTCTTTTCATTCAAACAACAAAAAAGATTTGAATTTACCTTGGAATAGAGCTACTTTGATTATAAAGTGGAATAGAATTGGTTTGATTCAAAACATCCTAAGGAATACGTTGCTTTTGATTCTAACCCTCATATTCAGATCAAAATATCTCTGGAATAAATACATTTTTGAAAGTTTCAATTACAGTGAAGGATAGATTTAAAAAAAAATGAAGTAAACTGCATTGTTAACTCGTTTTTTTTCGAAAAGTGGAATACGTTGTTTTTGATTCTAGGAGACACAAGTAGAAGTTGATTGAACAAACTACAGAGTTGACCTGAAACATTGTTTTTTTTTTTTAAATAAAATGCATACATTTTGTTTCGAAAGTTTGTTTGCTAGAAAAAATTAAAGGAACATTGGTATAATGTTCCGCAGCAATTATTTTTGGGAAAAGTGTTCATCAACTTCGTCAAGAAGTAAAAGTGAAGATAATGTAACTGAGCCATTGTTCTTTGAAAGAAGACAATACAAGATGTTGCCGCTCATTAGAGTTGAAAAGTAGGTGAGAGGTGGGTATGCTCATACCCTTATCATGTTTACACAGTTGACAGCTTATTATGACGTGTGTCAAGCTTTTCACCTCTGAATAACCACGAGGAAAACCTCAGTTCTTGGAGGTTAGCCATAAGAGCAATTTGTATTATTACGAGTAATAAATATTATATTTGAAGTAGTAAAGAAATTGTATAATTATTTTATTAACTTTACATGGTGCCGAAACTCTTTCGTCTATAAATTCAACTATAGAAATAATGGTCGATAATGTTAACGAAACCTGCAACTTCCTACGGCCACCCAAGCCCCTTATCGTTGAACACGATAAGGATATGGCCAAAGAATGGAAGCTGTGGAAGCAGCAGTATTCATACTTTGAGATCGCTACAGGTATGATAAACAAGCCTAATAACATACAAGTGGCTACATTTATGTCTGCCATCGGATATTCAGCGATTCAGATTTTCAACACTTTCGCTCTACCACTACCGGAGGCCCAAAGTGAAATGATCTTTTCCAATCTTACTTCATCCCCAAAGTGAATACTACTTTTGAGAGGTACAAGTTCCACAGAATAACACAACAAGAAAATGAGACTATCGATGAACTGGTAGCCAGACTGTAGCTTTTGAAACTCTCCTGGAAAGCATATTGCGTGATCAGCTTATACTCGGTATCCGCAACGATGAACTCCGAACAAAATTGCTCTCCGAAGATATAACCCTAAGCAAAGCTATCGCCATATGCCAGTCCACCGAACAAGCACAGAAACATGCTGCACAAATAATAGATGAAAATGAAAAAAAGTTAATTACGTGAAGAAGACATCATCGTCAACATCTCAGAGAGAAAAAAAATTATTTTATTGTCGCAAGTGTGGAGCAAAACACTCATACCGCAGCTGTTCAGCATACAACCATCTTTGCAAAAAGTGCAATCGTAAACATCATTTCGAAGACATGTGCAATGCGCCGTCGACCTCAAAACTAGATCACTCGAAATTATCCAAGAAAGTTGATTTGTTAGAGGAATTTGATAGTGATGACAGCTCATTGATAATCGGTTGCATTTTCCGAGACGAAAAATCCCAGTGCCAGGACAAATTTTCAGAAACCATCTCGATAGCAAAGAAAAACTACCAAATAAAGCTGCATACTGGTGCGCAGTGTAATGTTTTGCCAAAAAAAATTGTCGACGGATCTCTAGCCAAGATACGACCATGCAGGGTAAAAAACCTTATCTCATTTTCTAACCACCGTTTAGTCGTTCTAGGTGAATCTATAATACCTATAATATATCTATAATATCTATAATATATTGCGTTTAAAGTTGTAGATGCAGATATCCAGCCCATTCTTGGCGCTAATGCGTGTGAAAAGCTTGGTTTGATCAACAGAATCAACGAAATGAACATTGAAAAGGATATTTATGAAGGTCTAGGTTGCATCAAAAATTTCGTGTACGATATTGATCTGATACCCAACCCACAGTTTGAAATAAGTGCTCCACGGCGTATCCCTTATAAAATCAGGGATCAAGTCAAAGAAGAATTAGACAGAATGGAACAACTGGGGGTTATAGAACGAACTATCGAAGCTACTCCCGCTGTTTCCCCAATGGTAGTAGTACGCAAAGACAACAAGATCCGCATATGTATTGATCCCACATCTATAAATAAGAACATTCTCCGTCGTCACCACCCAATGCAGTCATTAGAAGAAATTGCAGCCCAGCTCAAAGGTGCCAAATACTTCACAATTCTGGATTGTAAGAAGGGTTTTTGGCAAGTGCAGCTTTCAGATCGAACAAGAAAGATTTTAACATTTGCAACTCCTTGGGGTAGGTATAGTTGCAAAAGACTTCCCCTCGGAATTTCATTGGCTCCGGAAGTTTTCCAAAACAAAATCGAATCAATGCTAGCACACGTCCGCAATGTAAAAATCTCAGTGGACGATATACTTATTCACGCCAAATCTATAGAAGAGCTTCGCCAAATTACAAAAGAAGTTCTACATATCATTCAACAAAACGGACTCGTACTCAATAAATCAAAATGCTCATTCGAGCAAAAAGAAGTTAAATTTCTTGGCCACATTATTAGCAACAAAGGCATGTTGGCTGATCCTGAGAAAACATCTGCAATTTCCAGATTAAAACCACCATCCAACCGCAAGGAACTACAGCGAATACTCGGTAAATTCACGTATCTTAGCAAATTTATCAAAAATTTTTCATTGATTACAGCTCCATTTCGATCATTGCTGTCAAAATCAAAGCCATGGCTATGGGACACGCCTCAACAGACCGCATTTGAAAACATGAAAAATTTAATTACGAAACCTCCAGTGCTTAAACTATACGACGTAAATGAAGACGTTAAACTGCAGGTCGATGCCAGTTCCTTAGCACTTGGTGCTGTATTGTTGCAAAGGGACGAACCCGTCGCTTACGCCTCAAAATCTCTCACAGATTGCCAACAAAGATACTCACAACTGGAAAAAGAAGCCCTGGCCATCAAATTTTGATGTGAAAAATTTCATCAATACATCTGGGGGAAGGTTTTAGTGGTCGAGTCTGATCACAAACCACTTGAAACAATTTTTAAGAAGCCACTTCATTCATCTCCAGCTAGACTTTTGCGTATTCGATTAAGTTTATTAAATTACAATCCAAATGTAGTTTACAAAAAGGGCGATCAAATGCTATTAGCTGACCCATTAAGCCGAGACTGTAAAAATCAACCATCAATCGAAGAAGGAAAAGACTTACAAGTTCAGATGGTACTCGCCATATCCGACCAAGAACAGAAAAGGTTAAAAAAATTTACAGACAATGATGAAACTTCCAGTAAGCTCAAAACTTACATTTTAAAGGGATGGCCCAACAATATTGATAGCCTGCCTTCAAATTTAAAGGCTTACTGGACTTTCATGGACGAATTATCAGTTTATGACGGAATTATTTACAAGTCTCACAAAGTTGTCATACCTACACAATTGAGGTCGGATATTTTAAAGTACATCCACCACGGTCATTTCAGCTATGAAAAATGCGTCCGTAGAGCAAAAAACATAGTTTTTTGGCCTCAGATGAATAAAGATATATATAACTACATTGTCAAGTGCGCATCGTGCCAAGTACACCAACGAAGTAACAACAAAGTTTGTTTGGGAGTCAAGGAAGTTGCAAAATTCCCGTTTGAAATTGTCGCGACGGACTTGTTCTTCTTTAAAGGAAGTGATTACATAGTATTGACAGACAGTTACTCAGGCTTTCTTAAATTTGAGAAATTACAAGAAGCGACCACTTCCAACGTCATCCAATTCCTCAAAAATATTTTTGCGACACATGGGATTCCCTTAATAGTGGAGAGTGATAACGGCCCGCAATTTTGCAAGCTATAATTTCAAGCAATTCTGTTCAGAGTGGAAATTTGAACACAAAACCAGTTCACCTTACCATCCAATTGGGAATGGGTTAGCAGAAAGAGCTGTCCAAACCGCCAAGAACATACTTAAAAAGTGCGACTACAACAACTCCGACCCTCAGTTAGGTGTACTTAATTTTATGAATACTCCGAGAGGAGCTTTAGGAACACCGGCACAGAGACTTTACTCAAGAAATCTGAGGTCAGTTATCCCAACAACGGTTTCGTCTCTTTTACCCAACGATACACACCATCATAATGTACCAAACTTAATGGAAGGTATGCGTAGTCGTCAGGCGTCTTACGCTAACAAAGGAGCGAGCGAACATTGTCCACTGCAAGAGGGAAGTCGGGTACTCACAAGAATTAACAACAAAGAGTGGGAGCCAGCAACAGTTGATCAAAAAGTACACTCAAGATCTTATATACTCAAAGATGATAATGGTCGTATGTTTCGCCGAAACTCAGCCAATATTAGACCAACGCAGGCATTAGTTAAACGGCATTCCAATGCTTCTTCGTGTTCGTCTGACACGATTGCAGATCCTACACCTTCAGCAACATCAAGTAGCTTCCCAACAGAAGAAGCTCATTCTACTCAACAATCACAACCATCAGTATCTTCAGAAGCTTCAACGAGATCAGGTACTATGACTATTCCATCCACACAACAGCTACAACCAGTATTGCCAAAAGAGTCATCAATTATTATTCCCAAGACAACACGATATGGAAGAGTGATAAAACCACCAGAGCGACTTTCATATTGATTTGAAGAAGAGAGATGAGAGGTGGGTATGCTCATACCCTTATCATGTTTACACAGTTGACAGCTTATTATGACGTGTGTCAAGCTTTTCACCTCTGAATAACCACGAGGAAAACCTCAGTTCTTGGAGGTTAGCCATAAGAGCAATTTGTATTATTACGAGTAATAAATATTATATTTGAAGTAGTAAAGAAATTGTATAATTATTTTATTAACTTTACAGTAGGACGACCGTGACTTCATCTATCGCTTTCGTCTTTTAAAACCAGACAACAATGATGTTGCTAGATTTGATAAAGGATTCACTTCCTTCCAAAAAGAGACGGTAATAGTCCTAAAGTAACCGTGACCTTAAAACTTAAGTTCCCTTTTAGATATATCTTGTGAATTGTGGACAATCACAAAGTTAATGGTAGCACTACGATTTAATGCGCTCGGATCAATGCAATTGACTTTTCTTCAGTAGAATAAGCATTTCCAGCGTGCATCACATTCCAAAACGTGTCGAAAACAATAGTCAATCTAGCACCACGGTTAATTCGAATGCCGGAAAAGCATGAGGAAAAGCTTGAAGCGGTGCCGTGAAATAAGTCCAACATTCAAAAATTGGCCTTATTGCACTTTGATAAAGCGAAATAAGGCCAATTTTCAATAGTTGGTCTTATTTCACTTTGACAAAGTGAAATAAGGCCAAATGATTTTGAGAAATAAGACCAAGTTCTGGGTTTTCTTGAACAACAGTACCTTGGGTGGCCCCCTTCGCGGTTTTTCAGGATTTTAACTCCCTTCTCGGGGCTCACACCCGCTCACGCAACTCCGTTGCTCCGCTTAGGATATGTTCAGTCGCCAGGCAGGCGCCTGTAGCAACAGTTTTCTTGGACAACAGTACATAACTGTTAGTTGTTTACTCCAATTAATGTAAAATACAAAACTGTTGCTACAGACGCCTGCGTGGCGACTGGACATACCCTAAGAGGAGCAACGGAGTTGCGTGAGCGGGTATGAGCCCCGAAAAGGGAGTTAAAATCCTGAAAACTCGCGAAGCGGGCCACCCAAGGTACTTTTGCCCAAGAAAACCTTATTTCGCTTTGTCAAAGTGCAATAAAACCAACTGTTTAGAGTGAAATAAGACCAATTTGGCCTTACTTCACTTTGTAAAAGTGCAATAAGGCCAATTTTTGAAAGTTGGCCTTATTTCACGGCACCGCTTGAAGCCTCACGAGGCTTTTTCGCTAAAGCCAAGTTTCGTAGGATAATTAGTGTCACATGTCCGAATACAATCACCAGGCGGAAGTGATGCAGAAAACTTAAGAAATCGCAAGGGATGGTTTTCTCTAAATGTGCCTTCTCGAATTTAAAAATAAATTATACTGTAGCTAGCTGGCAGGTTTCAGGTTTTATTAGTTTTTTATTTATACAAATAATAATATATAAAACATTAGTTTTTGCAAGTGCATTAATATGTTTATTACATTAGGTTCAGCACATGATCAAAACATTTTTAACTTATCACGATTGAAAAGTAAATCTGAAATAGATGAATTTACTCACTTGGGGACTCAGGCTATTCAAATACAAAGTTATCCAGAAATACCCGGATTTTTTTATATGTTAGCTTCCACAAATGTATATAGGATCAACAATTTCATAAAATACAAAACGTTCCCGATTTTTAACAACTTATTTTCACCCACGGTAGATCGAGGAAAACATATTTCATTACATATTTTATTTACCAAATAAATTCAAATTTAATTTTGAAAATAAGTTTGTATTTTATTTTAACAAATATCCCAGAGATATTTTTCAAATCACAAGTTAAAAAACTTCCGATTTTCAACTCGGGAGTTGAGAAAACAATTGGTGAACAAAAAAGAAGTTTCAACTCTCGAGTTGAAGCTAACTTTCAAGTTGGTCAACTCGAGAGTTTGCAGTTAAGCAATAGTGAAAAAAATGCTTCAGATAACAACGAAGACGATGTTGTCGATGTCGTACCAGTTATTTCTCATTTTACGGCTATTGAAAGCGTCAATTTAATCAAATGGTGCAAAAAGAGTGAGTTGTTTTCCACTACGCACATTACCATTCTTTTGGGCCTCCGTAACGATATCGTTGTTACAAGTTAAATTAAACCAAAAACAAAACATTACCGATTATATGCTCCAAAAAGATTAATTGTTGATTAATAAAAGAGATTTAAAGTGAATTAAAAAAACGTCCAAAAATTGGAACTACCCCAGGAATAAAGTGGCTCAAGTTTCTGAGCGTCCGCTGTTATATATTTAAAAAAAATGCTTCTCTCGGTTAACAATTTGATTTTCTTCTGGACTTGACCCCACCTACATTTATCTACATGCTTTAGTTTTTTTGTTGCCTCTTAGACATGAAAAGAATAAAGTACTTACATGTACCTATTCTTAATATTTTAATTGTATGTTTTGTGTTACTGACTTTAGAAAAGGAAAATCTTACAAATTATGTAAGGGATTATAATGTTAAGGCGTTTCTTTAAAACATTTGGACTCACCATCCATATTAAGTTCCAATTCAGATTCGGACTCCGATTCCATCTCTTCATCAACGGGTTGATCTTTTTTGGGTTCATCTTCTTTAGGTTTAGGTGGATCGGGCTTTGAGGCACTTGCACCAAATGGACACGCTCTAAATATTAAAAATAAATATATATATATATATGTATTTTATTCTCATAAATCTTATCGATTGTTCAAACCATAGAAATGAAAATTGTTCAATAAACATACCCTGGAAATTTAAATTCTCCCTCAGGCACTTTTCCTCCAAATTTTTCAACGAATTCCTTGACGAAACTCAATTGAGGCATGTTTAGGATTTGTGGATTTCCAGAGCACAAGTCCACAAAAGTTTTTAATTTTTTGAGATCATCTGGTGACAATGGAAGCCCCATTTTGTTTTCTTCTTTTTTACGAAAATTTCAAAGCAAATCAAATGTAAATTTATTTTCGATTTTTGTATTCAAACTTCAGATAAGGCTAAATTGAAATTAATATTCTTATGCGGTTTGATTTATATTTTTTTATAGCGAAATCTTAATTTAATGCCGGCTTCTTTCGTATCAAGCTGAAGGAAATAGAATTTTAATTTTGTCTGTCAAATATTTTCTTTGGTAGAAAAAGATTAGTTAAGTGTGGTGGATTTTTGTATTTAAATGTTGGTATGCTAGTAACGCGAATGAAGTTGAATGTACTTTGTTTCCTCCGGGTTTGTGTATTAGATAAATATGGTACATCCGGTCGATGGTTGATTGCCCACTTCACCTTGACACAAATTGCGTCTTTTAAATATAAAGTCTAATGCGAGAAACAGATTGGCACGGCAACTTCAACAGCAATTTTGACAATCACATCACTCTTTTTAGAGCCACTGGTTTTAAATAGCTTTAAATACATTAACACAGCAAATGAGACAACCAATTTTTTTGTTTCGTCTATTTATTTTGGTTTTGACAGTGGAAGAGCGTCTTATAGAATGATTAACAAATCCATTTTTGTACGACAAAAGTCCATATCATTCTTCTATTGCTTCCCGCGATCTACGCACACAGTTTTTGCATATATTTGTACGGCAAAATCATTTTGCATTTGTAACTATTTCAACTATGTATTTTGTTTATTTGTTGTAATCTGTTTCACATGAGATTTGATGTCGAAGTTTTCGTTGCTGTTAAAGTTACTGTTGAAGTTGCTGTGTCAATATGTTTCTCGCATTACATTAAAGTCCTAACAATTTCCACTTTTTTAACTGGGCAAATAATAGGTTTATCCAAACAAAAGCAAACCAAAGTGAAATACGAAATTTTGACTAGAAATTTTTTTATTTGAAATCGACGAAACAATATTTCATGGAGATATTGCCGAAACCTCAGTGCAAGCTCTGGACTGCAACGAAATCTCAGTTAAATCTTGCTACACTTATTAAAAATCGTAATCAGCCTTTATTTATTAGATTTTACTAATACTCGTTCCAAACTAGGAATATAGACAAACTGAGTCGAAGCACTAACTTTGGGTTTACGCCACGTCAGATAAATCCTTATTTATAAAGCATTTTCTTAGCCGGTTTAGCTATACCTTCCTTATGTCAAACTGTATTATCAAAATAATCACCAATCTAAAACTCTGGTTATTATAAGCATATACTACGTTTATATGAGGTATTGAAGCGAGCTTGAAGCTCGCTTCGACCCTTTGTAAACGGGTATTGAGTTGAAATGAGCTTCGTTCGACTCGATCTCACTCGCTCAGCGGTGTCGAGTCGAAATATGTGACGAAAAACCTGGGTCGAGGAGTTGGCTTAACAAAATGTTTCAGAATCGCTCACCACCATTTCAACTCAACTCCAAATCAAGCTCTCAACTCAAATGACGAAAAACCTGGGTCGAAAATACGACCCTAATCCAACTCGATCTTTCGATACTGCATATAAACGTAGTAATTATCCAATACCATATAGAGCTGCTATCACTTGCAAATTAATTGGGATGTGCTGGTAATTTGAGTTGTAGAAAGTTGTAAGTCCCCTCCGTTCTTGGAAAACCACGCACAAGAATGGTTGAGACGAGAGTTATTATCACTACGTTAAGGTTCCTCTGACCCTAATGGCCTCTTAAAATCGTAATAAAAGTGTTCCCAAAGTAGAGAATATCGACTTGAACTACAGAAACCATCTAGGGCTGCCAGACTTCCCGATTTTGGCATTCCCTATTCGTGTAGTCCGGCTGAAGAATGAATCTCTGTATTTCACAGTAAGTCCAAATTTGGACTTAAGGGTAAACTGATGAACATTCCTAAAAGCGCGTTTATTACGGTTAAATTTCTTAAGGGGAGGAATGCAACTGGCTATTTCGCTAGAACACTGTTTATAGAAATAACGATAAAATAGTAAAAGACAGGAAACTTTGCAGCGGTGCTTGAGCGATTAAAATGTTTCTGTTATACCTGTTAATAAAAAAATGTTATCACCTATAGTTTTTAAGGCTCTTTTTTGGATTCTATCCCAGAAATTTAAGTGAGTTATTGGAGCACCTATCTCTGACCAAATATGGGAATTGTACTCAAGCTTTGGACAAATATAGACTTTATAGATTACAACCAGATCAGAAGGGGTGACAAATTTCTTGCATCGTCGGAGAAAACCTAAGCACTTAGCAGTTTTTTTTGTGATGTCGAATATGTGATCATTCCACAAAAGGTGGTGGTGATGCACATACCAAGAATTGAAAGCTGTTCGGTTTCCCCAATGCAAGTGTCACTCATGGATAGTGGCTTTAACGATAGAAGACAGCATTGAGTTCTACATTGTTTTTTATCCGCCAATGGACCAATGCTGTCAAGATCAGAATTTAATGAGCTTATCATACGCTGCCGTTCAAGTTCCACTTCCGAGATAAGGAAATGAATCTTGGAACGAATATGAAAAGCTGAGGGCATTATTATCAGCAACACAATAGGTGCGTTTTATTATCCACAAATTTATCTGGATCCGGATCTGGATCATCCCTTGAAAATAAAACGATACGGATCTTACTGTTTTAAGCCCGTCTCTTTTTATCCTTGGGTTTGTAAATTTTAAATTATGTATTGTCTTTTTTCTTTACACTATAGCTTACACTACCTTACCGTAAAAATCCATCTACTCGCCATTGTACTAACTGATTTTTGGATCTTTGAAATAGATCCCTATAGAAAACAGGATCCCAAATTGTTTTTGTAATACATGTTAAAACTTAATCCAGATCCTAATTTAATGGATTAGTTTCAGACAGGAGATCGTTGATAAACATAAGTAAGGGAGTCGGAGACAAAACGGAGCCCTGGGGTACACCAGAATTTATTTTGTGAATTTGAGACTTGACACCATCCAAACTGACTTGTATTGAACGGCCTGAAAGGTAATTTCTAATCCAATGAAGAAGGAATTCATCAATACCAAAAGCACGCACTTTCGATAAGAGAGCTTGATGAACTATGAAATATAAGTTGGTACGCAACATCATTTCTTATAAAAAATCGCGATATCATCATTGTGTGGAAAGTAAAATGGTACCAATATATACCCATGCAGGGCAAATTCCGATTGATCGGTGTTTTCACCTACCTGAGTTTCACTTAGTGCCAAAACAGCTTATTTATCATTTGAAAATTTTCAAACAGTTGCAATTGCAGTTGTAGTTCTGAATTCATTCACCAATATCTTTTAGAAATCACCCGAACCCGGCGAATCTCATTTCATAATTTATTTCAAATGCTACTTGTCAGCGTCTGAAGGTAACTTTTCATTCCGAAAACATTATCAACACTGATGGCGCATTCAGATCCTATCACGGCTTGCAAAACTAAGTTTTTCAGCTGAAATTAATATGGAAATTAAAATCACCACAGACCCGCTTTTTATTTATCACTCATGAAACATTTTTCGGATATAGCGAAGGCTTATCATGGCTTTTTACTATTTATTTTAATGGAGTAAATAATTCATCAATAATATTCAAATTTTATTCAAACCTAAGCTAGATGAACAATTTTATAGCAATATTGCAAGGATACATTAAGATTTTTTTAACAATTGTGTAAATTACTATTGCCACTAAGTTTGGAAACTATTCCAAAATTCAGAAACTCTCAGAAATAAATTGTTGATAGTCTCAAGGTTAAGGACATTGATATTGATATGTTATTTGAAAAATTACTTACTTAAGGTGGCGCTACAGTCCGGGGTGGACCAGGGCCTCAACCAACAAGCTTCTCCAGCTAGCTCGGTCCCTAGCTAGCTGTCTCCAGTTTTGCACGCCAAGTTGGTTGAGGTCCTCCCCACTTGTGTGCGCCAAGCGGTCTTCCTCTACTTCGCCGTCCCTCGGGGTTTGATTCGAAGACTTTCCGGGCCGGAGCATTCGGGTCCATTCGCTCTACATGACCAAGCCATCTCAGTCGCTGGACTTTTATACGTTTGACTAGGTCAGTTTCACTGTAAAGCCCGTACAGTTCGTGGTTAAATCTTCTCCTCCACTCCCCATCTATGCAGACGGGACCAAGGATCACACGAAGAATTGGAAGAATTTTCCTCTCGAAACAGCCTAAGGCGCTCTCATCCACCTTCGACAAAGTCCATGTCTCTGCACCATAGACAAGGACCGGGATGATAAGGGTCTTATAGAGGGACACTTTAGTTGCTCGAGAGAGGACTTTTCTACTCAATTGCCTTCTTAGTCCAAAGAAACAGCGATTGGCAAGAGTTATTCCCCGTTTGATTTCAGCACTGGTGTTGTTTTCAGAGTTTATAGCGGCGCCTAGATATATGAAGTCCTTCACTACCTCAAAGTTATAGCTGTCTATAATGACGTTTTGTCCAAGACGTCGGTGTTGTGTGTCCTTTCTTGATGTCAGCATATACTTGGTCTTGCCCTCATTTACCGCTAAACCCATCTTCTTCGCTTCCGTCTCAATGTTCACAAAAGCGCCACTGACATCACGCTTTGTTCTTCCAATAATGTCAATGTCGTCGGCGTATCCGAGTAATTGGACGGACTTTTGAAAGATTGTGCCTCTTGTGTTGACGCGTGAGTTTTGCACTATTCTTTCAAGAACTACGAGTATGTTGAAGAATTCGCACGACATCAAATGTATCGGTGAGATCTTTTCCGACCTTGATGGAGCAGCGTGCATTCTCCATCGTCATCCTGCATAAGCGGACAAGTTTGTCAGGGATGCCAAAACTAGACATTGATCTATATAGTTCGTTCCTATGGATGCTATCGTACGCGGCTTTGAAGTCGATGAAAAGGTGGTGTATGTGTCGATTTGTAGCTCCTGGGTTTTTTCCAAGATCTGCCGTAATGTGAATATCTGATCGATGGTGGACTTTCCAGGTCTAACGCCGCAAGCCGCACTTGAAGAATTACTACTTCTTAAAAAATATGCTCCAACGTAGACTAATGAAAATTCACATATTAAAAAATGGGTCACTTTCTTTAAATTACATCGGACCAAAAAAAAGAGTCAAGTTCTTCTATACAAAAACCTTTGTGTAACAAGTCAGCCGTGAAAAGTACTGAGATCTAAAAGTACGCCAAGTTCTTCCTTAATGAAAATTTAATACCGAATATTTAAAGTAGAATAATATTGAAACAGCTACAATGTAATAGAGAAATTTTATTATTTAATTAATATGATTACTGACTAAAATCTGATGGGTTCACTGGTCCAGTTTTTAAAACTTTTCGAATTGGGCATAAATTAGGAGGAATATTCAGTTAAAAATGAGACTCGAAGTGATAATTTTCTGGTCAAAATAATCTGTTAAGGCTTGTCCACGAGGCAACAAGTGATATTGTAAATGATTGGGCTTAATCAATAGGTTAGTTTCCAAGCCACCCAGACTATTAATTTCCTTAAACAATAATAAGTTATTTTATTTAGACAGACAAAATATTATTAAAATTGACACAATAAACATTTATTACCAATATATTAGTTATTTTTAACTGAATATTTTAGTTTGAAACTTTTCGACGCCAAAACTTTATACAATTATTTGATGTTTCAATAATATTTATAAAAATATTCTTTAATAAGTTAATTTTAATCATTTTTAAACTTATCTATTTTTATACTAAAGGCATAATTTTTTTCTTACAAAAAACTATAAAATACCTAAGAATCGAAACTCTTAATCAAATATTAACAATTTATTTTTAACCTAACTATAATAAATACGTTTAACCAAGCCTAAGCTCTAGATATAAAAAGTATGATCCAGCTGCATAGGCTAAGAAATTAAATAGACCGAAAACACCTGCTGCAATATTTGACCCATATCCTACTCCTGATTTAGACGAAGAGATCAGTTGAATTACAGAGGCAATGAGATATAGAAGTGTTAAAATACCAGTATTGATAATCTCCTGAAAAATAGATTGAATATATAGTGTTTTTGCTAAGTCATGCTTAAAAATTTGTGTTTACTTACAGTAAGTAACCAGTTGATAGGTAAAGTTAAAGCCTCACGTATTCCCAAAAAGTATGCAGCTGCCCATAAAATGGTTGCTATAAATGCGATGATCACCACAAATAGGAAGAAAGTAGTACCTGCAATACGCGGGGGTGATGCCAAAATCATGCAAATAATGCCCAAAATCTGAAATAAAGAAATTTTTACTAAGAATACTATTGCAAGGGATTAAAGGATTAATGGGGGAGTGTCATAGACACCTAGAAAGACGAGAGAAGGTATGAATCTTACCACGTTTTCGAATTTGTTTTTTGGAAGTTTTTGATATGGATTTCATGTATAAATATGTGTACATATAATATAATCAAAGAAAACTATATTGACAGACTTTAATTGATGCTCAATTGTTTCTTAAGGTACTATATCAACAAAACTGTCCCTGCAGAATTTAAGCAAAATACTATTTATAACCCGCTACACTGCTACAGTATTGTCGCCTTAAGAGTGAACCCATGTTAGAAGATAAAAGTGAATGAAGTGTTCATGTATTCCGTTCCGTAATAAAATCTTACTGTTGTCAATATATGTACTCCTAGCTCACCCCATGTCAAATAACCTCATCTACGATGTCAACGTTCAACTATCTGTCAAAAAGCAGAATTACCTTTCACTTAACAAGGCAGCTTGACGTACCGGCAAAGGAAATAACCGGGTTATGTCAATTCACATGACCGTGGCGGCCAATTTATGAAAGCTGGCTGTGAGATGACCCAGTTTCCCTACTTTTCCTTTAAATTTTCCAGCATTGCGTCGTTTGTTTGGGTTGCAACACCATACACCACCTATTTGAAACCAGAGCTCGGGTATTTCATGATTGTTGAACTTTGGCGGTTGAAATCGCTCTATATAAGAAATAAGGTCCGATGATTCCGCCATAATTGATGATTGTTCGAACACTTGTGGATTGAGTTCACTCTAATAACGTCAATTTTTTTGTTGAATTAGCCGCTGAGCCAAAAATGGAAATCCGGTAAGCATCTCCAGCGCCTAATTAGCGAACTCACAATAATTTCAATAGTCGCCCGGCTCCAATTATTGTGTAAGCATAATATTTAACAGATGTAGTCCCAAATTCAACCCCAAAACAAAGCCGAGTTGACTCTCTGGCGATGCCCAGTTCAGTTGATTACAACTGAGCACTATCATTGCTATCTGGTCAACCTAGAGTCGGGGTGCAATAGCTCATATTGAAGCAGGACGGTGCAATAGTAACTTAAAACTCTCCACCGTTTCTGTGTGTGTTTTATGGACAGGAATGGAGGAAACTTACAATTATGTGCCTAATCCGAACCACTAAGTTAAGAAACACTTTTCTTGAAACATTTATTACAACTATCTAACTATCGTCCAATTGCACTTAAATCCCATCTTTCAAAGGTCTTGGAAAAGCTGAAGAAATATCTTCTAGAATGACCGGTCCACTGGTGGGTGATCTGATGGTATATCTTACTAAACTAGTGGCAGAAATCTTTAATCGTTTTACAGAATGTACAATTACTGCACTTGATATTTCAAAAGCATTTGATAGAAAGTGGCATCAAGCTCTTTTATAGAAAAGCGTACATTTGGTATTGATGTACCTATATCTTCTTCGTTGGATTAAAAAGTTTCGAATAACTCAATACAAGTTATGTTGGACGGCTTTAACTCTGAAATTCATAAAATAAATGCAGATGTGCCACAGGACTCCGTTTTGTTACCAACTCTTTTTCTCATATTCATCAATAATCTTATTTTGTCTCAAACTTCTAATCCTTTAAATTGTTCTGCTGACGAAAGTACTCTCAGCTTCTGATATTTGTTTCCAGATACATGTCATTGTTCTTTGGATATGAAATTCGAACGGCAACGTATGATAAGCTCATTAAATTATAATTTATTTGCCATTGTCAAGTGGTAGAATTGAATGCTTCAAAATCTCAATGCTGTCTCCTGTCGTTAAAGCAGAAACCACCACCCATGCCAATCTGTTAGCGGGGCATTCGCATTGAGGAAATAGAACAGCTTTCGATTCTTGGTATGTGAATCACAGAACACCTTGCGTGGAATGATAACATATTCGACATTACCAAAAACGCTGCTAAGGGTTTAGGTTTCCTTCGTAAATTCAAGAAATTTTTCGCCCTTCGAATCTGGCTGTAATCTATAAAGTCTATATATGTCCAAAGCTTGAGTATAATTACAACATTTGGGCAGGTGCTCCAATAACCAACTTCAGTCTCTTAGATATAATTTAAACACAGCTTTAAAAAATATAGGTCATAGAATTATAACGAAGGATTTGAATCTCTCGAGCACTGTCGCAATGTTTCTTGTCTTTCATTATATAACCACTATTTTTATAAATAGTGTTTTAGTGAAATAGTCAGTTGCATTCCTTCTCTTAAAAAATTAACCTTAATATTCCCGCTTCAGGGAATGCACATCAGTTTTCCCTTCAGCCTAACTTCCAACGTATGTACATTTAAATTCAGAGAATATGGAATGCTTTACATTCAAAAATAATGTGTATCGGTTTCTCCTTTTTAGATCCTCTCCAACGTTTCTAAGCGATCACACTGCAACTCAAAATATACGAACAACAAATAAAATATTCTAACTTTTTCATTTCCAATAAGCTTTGTTCCAGTAATGTACATTATGTCCAAAGTGATAATGATAAAAATGCGTTTCGTTTGACGTTTATTGAGAAAATTATTTATTGAAAATTGTTTATTTTTTGACTATTCTCGTATATTTTGTTATCTCTAATGGCCAGTTTTGTTCCAATGTACTTTTAATATATTGTTTTTTAGTAGGTACTATTTAGTTTTTTTCCGTTAACAATATAATTATATTAATAGACTTACTTTGTATCTTTAATGCCTAACCACGTTTTAACTTCGTGGGATCCAGGTTGCATTTCTTATTGAAGGGTAATACGATATTGTGGTAAATAAGAACTTGTTCAAAGTCTTAACTTAATGCAAAACTAATGATTAATGAATGTTAATTTTAGAATGTGAAGCTTGAAATTTATCTTTATTTGTAAAACCATCTGTGGAAACACCTACTTGCTATGCAGTTCATTTTAAATTGAAATTCCCAATGAAACAATCAGCTAAGCTAATAAAGTGTTCAGTTCATTCCAAATACAAAATGAAGTTGTATTTTTATTGAACCAAAAACGAATTACATTTTTATTTTTATTTTAAGTTAAAATATAATACAAAGATTAGATATCTTCTAAAAATGTATGATAAGATAACTGCAATGACTAATTTTTGTTTGATCGGTATTTTTTTGGAGTTCAATAAAAATAAAATTCCTAACATTAATGTTAAAATTTGGTTTTAATTCGGGCACGGGGTATTTAAGGTGTCTAAAGTCCAACAAGACTGATTGAAAACAATTAACTTTTTGTCAGAAATAGTTATACAGACTTTAAACAATTTTTGTTGCTATTGAACCCGAGCAGAACTTATGCGTTTCTTATTCAAGGTCAAATTGCTTTGGGATGATTTGTATGCAGGATGATTTTTTGTAGTTATAGGATTTCCTGGTGTCTTCAAAATCATATCATATATGCTTAATGTCTAATATTTGTTACTAAGACTTGAAATATTTGTATATATTTACCCCGGTTACAAGAGTAGATTGAGGAATCGAATCGAATCCGAATTGAGATTTCGATCCAGGTATATGGCGGCACTAGATCGAGAGATCGAATTGAAATGGGATCGAAATGACAATATGGTTTTGTACACGCACTCGATTCTTCGATTCCTCGATTCAGGTATACAAGCATATTTTCGATTCGATTCAGCTCGTTTAGTGGGATCGGATCGAGAAATCCTATTTCAATCCGATCCAGGTATACATGGAGCTAAATTCTGATTCAATTCCGATTCAATTCTCCATATAAACGTAGAAATTAACAAACAAAACTTGATAAAAAGTGACACAAAACTCTATATCATTTGTTCATTCATATGAACCATTTGTTAGATATTTATAAGCCTCTGAAAATTTATGAATTTTTATTGATAAAAAACTAAGCTTCGTATTATATAATGTAAAACCAAAAATTGTGAATGGCTCATATTAGACCAATTTTATTTAAATTAGTTTGTTTTATTGTTTTATAATATACAAACGTATGAAAATATATATGTACATAATGTATATACATAAATGACTAATTAGAACAACATTTGCTTGTGTGAATCATAAAATACGATTTTAAAGCTAATTACTAAACTACTACTCGTATATATTACTATTTATATGTATAATGTAATAAATTTGTATGAACGGTTTTAAAGATGACACAAGTAACATTGAAACATAAAACCGTGTGCATTTTTCCATAAATGTGTTTTAAATGATACTTATTCTATCAGATAATATATACATATCTGTCAATGTCAATGACCAACCACACAATAATATCGGATAGTTCTTGCACACAAATAGATAGTGGCGTCTAATTTTAGTCGAATAGGTGCGATTTTAAACTATTTAGTATGATACTAGGTTAAAATGAGATTTTTTTATTTATTTATTTGTTTCTATAATATTACATATTGTAGGACATTGTCCCTTATTTATATGCTTAGTTACATGAAAAAATGAAAAACTATAATGAAAAATTAATGAACAACGATAAGAAAATTTTTGTTAATTTACAGCAAAATTAAAAGAATATCAATTAAAAACCCAACTAACAATTTTACTTCTATATTCATCTAGAGAAGCTTCTTATTACTATTTCTTGCACACATTTAAGGGTTGTATAAAACTCCAAAGAGTTAAAAGGGCGACTTTTTTTTAACTCCTATTCCACCTTTATGGAGTAAATTGTGTTACTCCGAAGAACATATACTTATCGTTATGTAATAGAGGTAATATATGCTTTATTGAAATGAAAAGAAGATTTACTGTCACAAGAATAAAATACTTATAGGAGTATGTGGAAAATAAAAAAAAATATTTATTTGTGTGTTTATTTGATTTCATTTTTTATTTTGATGCTTTTCTTGCATGTTTTTCGCCTTTTTCCGCGTGATTTCTGTAAAGATCTTAGAGTTGATTATTTCTTATGATTTCATTTTTACTTTTATTTTTAAAATTAATTTAAAAATTACTTACACGTGAAGGCAGAATGTGGGAATCGAACTCGGGTCCTCTCGCACCAAATCTCTTGCTCGCTAACCGCTCGGCCAAACTAACATATGTAAAACCTAGCGTTGAATTGGGATCACTTTTATCATGAATTATATCCTATAAAGCCACATAGGCTTTCTTTATAGGTGCTTTTAAGACTAAAATATTAGAAGATGGCGATAATTATCGCTTCGTAATTCGCATAAGCTGGAGTTTTGGTATACCTAGCATATGTTTCAGTATTAATTTATTGATAAATTGATTATTCTCAGCTTCTTCATCGAAAATCTAGCTGTTTAAAATGTGTTAAGGCTACAAAAAATTGTAAAACATAGTTTTTTTCTTAAGAAACTGCTTGTTTCGAGTTTTATATGAATGAAACTTTAATTTATTTTTTCAAATAAACGGCACCTAGAATTCTAATATTTTTTGTTCGATTAATTTTAAAAATCTATAATTCTATAGAATATTGAAATTAAGATTTTTCTGGATTTTTTTTTCTAATTTTAAATTTCTCATTATCGGCTTGTCAGATAGGCTTGTTAAAAGTTGAAAAAACTTCTATCCAAACTTGAAAAAGAAAATATTTTTTAGATTAAAAAAAACACAGGCCAATATTTTTTTTATATTCAATTTTTGACCGTAAAATAATAAAAACTGGAAGTTTGTTGTTCTCAAAAATGTTTTAAAAACTTTTGTATATAAAAACTTTTTTTTTAAGAATCCGCTACAATGACTTTTGTTTTTTGATAAATTCATATTTTCGAAAAAAAAGTTTTTATAAAAAATTTTTTTTTTGTTCAAAAACTTTATTTTTTTTTAAATTTTCAGTCTTTACATTTAGGTTAGTTCGTTTGACCCAGTCCTACATTTAATTTATACCTAGATTGCACATTTTGTTGTTGTAATTAATAGTGTGGCATATTTCCCTCATGTGTACAAAAGCACGTGGTGCATTCTGGGTCAATGACTCATTTTGACTGCATACATTTGCACAGTTTTATAATAGTACTATAGGAACTATATTCCACTATAAGAGTCCGACAGAAAAATTGATCATGATTATAGAGTCTTGACTTAAATTGTCCAATAATGATTCTATAAAGATAACGAATAATAAATTAAGACTTTTATAGCAGTTTGTTGGGATTACTATTGGAGTATAAACTGTCCTGTTATTTTATAGTAGCAATATAGTATGATTACAGGACAATTGAGTCTTTACGCCTATAGAGGTGATGAAAAACGCTCCAGAGAATGTCTAGCCGATGAATTATATCAAGTTTTACTCCTATAGCTATTCGACTTCCAGCAAGAATGGTTATATGAGCACTATAGCTACGAATGATTCTTTAATTTCAGAAATAGGAAGCAAAATTGTTAGTTGGGAATTTAAATTATAGTAAGTCAATACTCAATACCATAATACTTTCTCTTACGTTTGATTAAACTTAAAATTATCTATTTATTTTTTTGGATTCGTGCTAAATTCATATGTCTGTTTGACAAACGTCAAAAAAGGTCTGTTTTCTTATTTTTTTTACATGAACTGTCATTGTTTTAGGTGTGCTCAGAAGTACGAGTAATTTATTAAAAAAACTGATATAAGAGGGTTCGGACTTTACTTCGATCGAAGTAGATCTACTTCGATTTTGAGGAAAAAAAATGAATCTACTTCCCTACTTCTCTTTTTTATGATCTACTTCTCTTTGAAATTCTTAGCCAACATATTTAAAGACAGCGCTGATCACTCTGTATTATATAAAAAACAAGTTTAGGAATCGCTCAAATGTAAGCACCGGGGAATAATTTAATAGAACACGTACAGAAAAACGTAAAGATATTTATGAGCCACCCTTTGAATTGATAAAATTCATACAAAAGTACAAGTGAGATGGAAAATTTCCTTTAAAACAGTAATCTTTAATTAAAAATTTTTTACAAGTCAGAAATCCGAATTCACTTATATATATGTTATGTTTATATAATTTAATTTCCTAAATCTACTTCGAAAATTTTGGATCTACTTCAGTTTTTTTCCGTATTTACTTCGAAAATTTAAAACCCAAGTCCGAACCCTGAAAGAACGAATAAAGTAATGGTGGATTTACATGTATCTGCATTTGATTTCTGCAAAAAAAAAGGGATGCCAAATACAGAATTCATATTTGTTAGATAGAGCGAAAAAGAGCAAAATGTAGAAGGACTCCATTTCTGCTTTATAGGAAATTCGAGAAATGCAGAAGTCAAGATTAAGGTAAAGACGAACATGTTCATCTTTATTATAGCATCTTTGTCTGCATTTTGTAAATTTGCGATATTTTCACATTTTTCTATATTTTTTTTGACGGGCGCATGATATGAAAAAAAAACATAAAATCGAAGTGGTATAGAGAACGGAGGTAATTTCAATTTTCATTGCATTGTTTCGTGTTAACAAGTCAAAAACGTATAGCAGTTTATAGGAAGTAAAAAAGAGTAACCACCTGTGTATTCTCTAGTACTTTAGGGTTTCGACATACATCTGTCTCTCTCTACTTTTCTGCATTTTTCAGATTCAGAAACATATAAATCCACTTGCGAGAAACAGATTGGCACAGCAACTTCAACAGCAACTTTGACAACCACGTCACGCTTTTTAGAGCCAGTGGTTTTAAATGGCTTTGATTACATTTACACAGCAACTTCGACATCCACATCAACGTTAGACCTAAACCCTAAATTTGCTGTCGCTGTTCAAATGCTACCAACTTTTAAGGTGAAATTTGTCAGTATTATCAATACTCAAATGAAAATGTGAGAACCATCTTTTTGTTTTGTCTATTAATTTTGGTTTTGACAATGGAAGAATTACTAAAAAAAATTAATTTTAGTACGACAAATTGCAAGTCCTTTACATTGATGCAATTTACTTTAATTTTTATCAAATTATGTACGGCAAATTCATTCCGCATTTGAAACTATTTTGATTATATATGCTGTCAAAAACGCTGTTCACGTTGTAATCTATTTCACAAGACTTTTGATGTTGAAGTTTTCGTTGCTGTTAAAGTTGCTGTGTTAATCTGTTTCTCGCATAAATATTGTTCTGGCTTAACACCCTTTTTACATAATCAAATTAAGCCCCTAACTAAATAATAAATAACGTCAGAAACTTCAAGTTAACAATGGCTGCTGAGCTAAATAAGCATAGACGTCTCACCAAATTTCAACTTACCATTAGTGGTTTTCGAGATATACATAAGACTGTGAAAATCGTCAAAAACGAAACTGACTGAATTCCTGACTTACTCACTCCCAGAAAGATCATGAAAATTATGAAGAAGAGGCGAGGTACCTCTTCATTTTCTTACAATTGATTGCCATAGAATGATGAAATATAATGGAGCGGTAAGCCTTGTCATACAATAAAATAATTCGAAAATTTAAGATTCTCCCTTCATTGGCGTGCCTTCCACCGAATTTTTATCAATCATTTTCGAAGAACCAAAAAATTTAGTTAATTTTTAGGGCACAAAAATAAAAGATTTCCGCGAAAAGGAGTGAAATCACACTAAATAGTAGAGAGAGAGCTATGTAAGTGGTCACCAAGTTCTAAATTTATGAAGGTTTATGGTGGATTTACATTCATCTTCTTGCGAGTTCTGCAAAAAAAAAAAAAACGGGATGCAAGATACAAAATTTACATTTGTTCAATAGTGACAGAAGACCAAAATGTAGACATCTTCATGAATTAGATTATAGGAAACTCGAGAAATAAAGATGAACATTATAGTCAAGACTCAAGACAAACATGTTCATCTTTATTATATCTCTATCTGCATCTCTATGTTTTTTTATGTGTTCACAAGTTCTTGCGCAAAGAAAAAATTTATCTGATCTGTCTTGTGGAAATATAACGAATTTAAAAATAATTGCGCAAAATTTTAGTTGAATAAGTACTATGTTAAAGATATTTTAGTATGAAACTAGGTTGGAATAACGATTTTGCAAATTTCTAATTTCTCTACCCTTATATTTAAGTTTAAATCATTGAATACCTTTTTTGTTATTTAAGTATCAAGTTAACTTCGTATGACTCTTCGACATTTACAAACCTCAAAACAGGTGTGCTTACTTAGCTCTTGAATCGAAACAAAAATTAAAAAGGTAATTAATAAATTGCTTTAATATATGTAATAATATGTAATACAATTTACTAACATCTATTTATTCGCAGTTCATCAAGAGTTCATGGACGCTATTTATAACAATGAAGACATATATGATGATGACTGTACGTAACTTATCATTTTAAAATTATAGTAAATTATGGGAATTTAAAAAGAGCCAACAGCTATGGACTCTTTGGCACGTCTGTATTTCGATGTTTATCTGCCTCGCTTTACTTTTCTTCAAATCTGCACATAAAGATTAATGTTAATCTCGTTTCCGAGTAGATGGAAACAGCATTTGTTCAGCCGATTCCAAAAAAAGGCGACTCTTCTTCTCCCTCAAATTATCGACCGATCGCACTAACGTCTCTTTTTTCCAACGCTGATTAATTATCAGCTCAAGAAATATCTTGAAGAACGAAAGCTTCTTAATGACCGGCAATATGGCTTTCGTAGCAATAGGTCCACTGGTGATTTGATGGTTTATCTTACCGAAAAGTGGAACAAATCTTTACATTGTTTCGGAGAAAGTAAGATTATTGCACTTAATATTTCAAAGGCATTTGATAAAGTCTGGCATCTTGTTCTTTTATCGAAAATGCGTGCTTTCGGCATCGACGAATCCCTACTTCTTTGTTTTAGAAATTTTCTTTCGAACCGTTCAATACAAGTTGTACTAGACGGATTCAAGTCTGAAACCCATAATATAAATGATGGTGTGCCCCAGGGCTCCGTTTTGTCCCCAACCCTCTTCCTCATTTTTATTAATGATCTATTGTCTGTAACTTCAAATCCAATTATTTGTTTCGCTGACTATAGTACTCTTAGCTTTTCATATTCGTTTTCAGACTCACAGCCCTCCTCTTCGGATGTGGAACTGCAACGACAAAATATGATAAGTTCATTAAATCACGACCTAAACAGCATTGTACAATGGGGAATAAGAAACCGCGTCGAATTTAATGCTTCGAAAACTCAATGCTGTCTTGTATCGTTAAAGCGTGATAAACCCCCCTTGCCACTATCTATGAGTGGTACTTGCATCAACGAAACTGAACATCTCGATATTCTCGGTATGTGCATCACGAACCACCTCTTTTGGAACGATCACATACGCGATGTTGCCAAAAATGCCGCAAGATGTTTGGGTTTTCTGAGACGGTGCAAGAAATTCTTCTCTCCTTCTGATCTGGCTACAATCTATAAAACCTATATACGTCCAAAACTTGAGTATAACTCGCATCTATGGGATGGTGCTCCAGTAACTTACTTAAGTCTCTTGGACAGTATTCAAAGAAGAGCTTTTAAAATGATTGGTGACAATAACATCATTGGCTCATTTACGTCACTCCAACATCGTCGTAATGTTTCTTGCCTCACCCTTTTTTACCGTTATTTTAACGGATTTTGCTCTAGTGAAATAGCCAGTTGCATTCCTCCCCTTAAACAATTTAACCGTAATACTCGCACTTCTAGGAATGCCTATCAGCTTACCCTCGAGACCAACTTCGGTCGTACTGTGAAGTACAGAGATTGGTTTTTTAGCCGTACTACGCGAATGTGGAATTCCTTACCACGCTCTGTCTTTCCCAGTCATTGCAATGTTCAAGAATTCAAAACCAATGTACACCGACACCTCCTTTCTAACCCCTCCCTTTTTTCCTAATGCTCACACTGTGTCTCTGACATATTAAACAGCTTATTATTAAGGTATTAGTATGATACTACTTAACTATTTGCTAACTTTAAAGTAACTCATTTTTAATTTTAAACATGTTCTAACTAGTATCGTCCTAAGGCAATTTTCTTAATAAATTTCTTCTGGACACACCCAAAAGAATGACTGTTCGTGCAAAAAACTAAGTAAACAGATCTTTTGTGGTGTTTGTAAATAGCACGTTACTAAAATAATAAAATCGGTTTTCGATGATTTTAACTTTAATAAAAGGGTATATAAAGTATGATACTCATACTACATATCGCACCCTTATAATGAAAGTGACCTAACAGAAAAATAGCAATTTGTCGGAAATGAGTAATAAAGTCTTCAAGAAAGTGTTGAGTAAGTTTGAATGTATCTCTCACATATTTCAAGTGACCGATGTATAGACTGTCCCTTTCTTACTCATATTTCATATTTATATACAATATACATATATTATATATTTTATATTAAGGTCAGTTTATTGCGAAATTAGAAGTCACGGTAATTTTGAGTTAGGTCACTTTCATTTTAAGGGTGCGATATGTTCGATTAAAATTTGCCAAATCGTTGTTTTAACCTAGTTTCATACTAAAACAGCTTTAACATCGTACTAATTCAACTAAAATTGTGCGTCAATTATTTTAAGTAGTAAAATATCGTGATAAAATCAAATTATGAATTAAATTTTTAAGTTAATCATTTCTGTACAAAATTTGATATTACTTAACTTTAAATATTTAATATCTATTAAATTCAATGGCGCAAAATTTTAAACATTTAAAACCTACTCTAAATCAATTTTAGAATGGGAGTCGACTCTAAATATTGAGTATAAAACGAGAACCGACTTTTTGTTAATTTTAAAGCACATAAACTATACTTTAACGTTAAAGAACTCGTCTTACTTTAACAGCAGCAAATAGCTAGTTTATCTTTTAAAAGTATACTTTATCCACATTGACAATGGTCATTTCATACCAAAGCAAATCGAAGAAAAATATTTTACTGATGTTTTATTCGATTTTTTGAAGATGTTCTTTGTAAATAGACTGAATCACTGAATATTATAAATTCGAAACAATCGTACGAAAGTGCTCTACGATTAAAAAATCTGTAGATACAAATATGTACATATCTTATGGTATGCTATGCACGCGTGCCGAGACGAGTATAGCTAAATGAATCTGCACCTTGCAACAACAAATTGAGTTTTTTATGCTGTGAATTTGCGATTTATACTTTATTTCCATCTAAAATACTGTAAATAACTTATAAACAATCAAAATCTGTACCGAGGTAGTATATAAAATGTACTTTTTTCGGCGAAAAATTATTTGGTTTGAAGTTGTCTGTTCTTTTTTACTTTTTTTTTTGTGTTTTTGTAGTTGTGTGAGTTATGTATCTGTCAAATTAAGGGTTGTTCAATGCAAATTGGCTTAGGTTCTGTTGTAAAGCCCACGTTAGTTAGAAGAGTTGTCTAACGTGATTTAAATTATGCAAAAGTTAGACGAAGTCTCCAAGCTAAACGACTGCGTTAAGTAGAGCCGGTTTTATTGCTTAAACGAGAATTGTTTAAAGTTTTGCGCCAATAACTTTAAACTTTGCAAATAGAAATAGTAGTTTACAAACGCGTGAGGAGTGTCATTGGTTTAAAAGGAAGCAAGTAAGCTTGAGAAACATTAACCTTTTGAAATTATGTACATTATAAATTTGGATATTAAATAATATCAGTATAGAACGAGTATATTTCAGCAAGACATTATTTGTAAAGTAGAA
This sequence comes from Chrysotoxum bicinctum, assembly GCA_911387755.1. NCBI lineage: Eukaryota > Metazoa > Arthropoda > Insecta > Diptera > Syrphidae > Chrysotoxum > Chrysotoxum bicinctum. The sequence continues at coordinate 125,891,219 of OU426989.1, read as the reverse complement.
ACTTTGGCAAAAGATATTTATTTTAAAAAAAATTGGCCTCTAGTTCTCAAAAACTAAGTATATAAAATTATATTAAAACATGGTTCTTCACGACCAACAGAGTTAAATAAAAAATGTAGCCTTTAATGGAAACATGTTTTGAGTACAGAAATAGCAAGTGCATTTAATAGATATTTTTAAAAATGTGTATGTTACGAGTACATCAGCACGCATATTCCATAATTATGCTTGTGATAATATTTTTGACTTTAAGATTATTTTCTCTAAACACATGTATCTAATTGAAATTTTAGAATCTATGGGCAAAAGGAAAGTCTATACATTTATTGATATATGCGAAAATGTTTTTAGACGAAAATTAAAGAACTTATCGATAAGTCGATATTGACGGGTTGTTTCTCAAGCAAATGGAAAGAGTCAAATATAATACCGATTCAAAAAATTCCAAATAATTTATGTGAAAAATATCGATATGCTGCTTATAAATGAAACATTTTTGAAAAAGAAAATGTAGATTTTTTCGATTTCTTCGAAATTCTTATTTTGAGTCCAATTACACCAAACGAAATGTCCATGCATTTTACCCTGGTGCTCATCAATCTTACACTTTCAATATAGCCTTTCAAACATACATATATACATATAAACAAATTCAAGATCAGTGGCCTACTCAATCTAGAAAATGCGTTGGTTGAATGGCGTTGATCATTCAGTTTTTATTAAACTTAAATGTTCATGCATCTGAACAAATTGCTCAACACAGGAAATATGGAACTATGTCTATACAGTACACAAATATATGCAAATACATAGCTACACGTATTTTAACGTCTTCCTCTCTTCAAGTAAAAATTTCAAACTAGTCCAATTTGGGTATACAAAAGAAAACAAAAAGATCTTATGCATAACGCATTCACTGTCATTACCAACGATAAAATGCACTTCTGACCATATGGTGTGCTACCAGCCGTAAATGGTCACCGATGGGGATGTCTCAAAGCCATAAATTACCAGTCTCAGTTCAACTGGTTAGTGGTTATGGATTCACTGAAGAACTATATTTAAATACATTAATTAATTTCTCCGCCCGATAGCGTTGGTCAAGTATGACCGACTTCTGGTGGATTATTGAAAGCTAACAAAAATTTATTAACGTTTGGCATATTAACAAGGGCTACGTGAAATGTGAGCAACTTTTGAGTTAAATTTTAACTTGGAGACGATATAGGTCCTAATACATCACTTAAATGGGGTTATTCCTTGGACAATACGAGTAGACATAAAGCCAAAGCAAGTGGGAACATTACTTCTCATACACAAATTATTTAATTAATTAAAAAGAAGAGCTTTAGATAATTTAATTTTTCAGAAATACACTAATTAACAAAATGATTTAGGTAATCCACGAAAAATCTATCTTTTCTTTGCAAAACTATTCCGATTCATTAGTATCACTAATTGGTGGGTGGTCCTCCAATTTTCAAACAAAACGTCGCAGTTGTTTTTTACTTGCGACTATACTATAAGGCAAGTTATGGATTCGTAAAAAAAATTGAACTCGAGATGTTGATCAAAGTTGACATTACGATGATAGCGAAGACTAAAAAAGTGTGTCTGGCAATTCTGTCTGTCTGTCGCTTCGACTACAGCCTAAACGGCTCGGCCGATTTTCTTTAAACTTGGTAGATATGGGTTTTGATTTTTTACCCCCACACGTTTTTTTCTTTTTTTTTTTAAGACCAAAAATAACGGTACCTGCCATACGATTTTTTTTCGAAATTTTATAAATATTTTTTTTTTCTTAAAAACTGCTGAATAGATTTGAAAAATAAAAACACAAAAAAATTTCATTTAGTTAAATCTAGGTAATGCTTGAAAAAAATTTTCCGAAAAATGGTTATTGAGATTACCCCCCATGGAACCATTTTTTTGTTTTTGATTTTCTCAAAAACGGTACCACCGATTTTAATCATTTTTTTTTTGCGAAGGCTCTTCAAAAATTTAAATAGAATTGTTTATTCAAATTTTCAAAAACTTATTTTTGGATTTTTAAAAAAAACTTCCAAATTTTTTTTTCAAAACTCAATATTTCGAAAATCCCATGCTAGATTTTTTTTAAACTTGATAAATAAAAGTTTCTTAATATAATCTACAAGATGTGTGAACAAAATTTTCATTTTACCTTAAAATGTAGGTACCCACCATACAAATGTTAAAAAATTTAAAAAAATGGTTTTCAAAAATTGTATTTTTCTCGAAAACGGCACCTAGAATTTTGATAAAATTTTTTTTCTTTCAATTAATTTGTATGATCTTTAATTTAATAAAACAAATTTTGAAATTAAGATATTACAGCTTGTACCTACCATAGAACCATTTTTTCGAATTTTGAATTTCTCATTATCCACATAACGGTTCTTAATGAAATTTTTTATAGAGAAGCTTCTAAAAAGTCTAAAACACATTGCATTTCAAAACTTTAAAATAAATATTTTTTGAATTTTTGAAAAACAAAATCTATTTTTTTCTTTTATTGAAAATTCGATATCTCAGAAACGGCTCAATATTTTTTTTTTAAATTTAATTTTTATTCGAACAAGATTAAAAACTTTAAATTGGCGTACCAAAAGTTTTTCTTAAAAATCTTTTAAAAATTTTGTATATAAGACCTTTTTTTAAAAAACCACTCAAACGACTTATAATTTTTGTTCTTGCATAAATTCATATTTGCATAGCATTCTGTTTTCGTCTCTTACTATTAAAAGAATTAAAAAAAAATAATTTGATCCTTATGAACAGTTTTCTCCAATAACATTCGTTTTTAAAATTCCTAGTCTATTACATAGGAGCAAGTTCGTGCGACCCAGTCGTGCATTTTATTTTTTTAAATTTCAACCCATATCGCGAAAACGACTCATTGTATGAAAAAACATTTACTTTAGACAATTTCCAATTTAGTTTGTTAAAATGCAATGTTCCAATGATGATACATTTCAAGAGACCAAGTATTGATTTTAAGAGTTTCAAAACTTTTTTTAAGCCTAAAATTTTGAGGTGAAATTTTTTGAACTTTCGAAACATGAAATTGAATTTTCCAAAATAATAAGTAACTATAGGTAGATGGATAGAATAGAAAACTGAATTATATCTATCGAAATGTAGACTTTCAATTTAAAAAAATTAAAAAGGGGATCATGCTAAGAAAAATGTTATTTTTTCAAAAACTGCTTCAAGCGCTTTTATAACATATTTTTATGTGCTTACATTAGTATGATCTATCCTTCAATTCAAAAGGATTTTTAATTTAACCCTTTTGAACACTATCCCATACCATAGAATCATTTTATATTAATGTTTGACTTTCCCATTATCAGCATAACAGACTTATATTAATTTTTTTTATAAGCTTCAACAAGTTTTCTATTTATAAAATTTATATTAAACTTTCTTCTTCTTCTTCCTTTGTTTCGGCGCTGTTATGATCTCGATGTCGAGGGGATCATAACTCTCCCACGTATCTGCTTCACACTAGTGATCCGCCTGTGGGGTTCGCCGGGTTGACCTCAGAAATCGGCGGCAAGCCTCCCGGTTTTGTATTGTTCCATTTCTGAGGCCAACTGAATGCTGGTGTTTTTGCATTTGTTTGTACCAGGAGTGTTTAGGCCTACCTTTCTTTTTATTCCGAATTGGAACGTTGTATGATATTGCCTTTTTGACGGGGTTCTCAGGATCTTTCCTTTGAACATGGCAATACCAACTGACTCGGTCGTATTCAATTTTTTGGGAAATGGTATTCTTAACATGAAGGCTTCCTCGGATCTTCGTACTTCTAATTCGATCAAGCTTTGTAACTCCTGCTGTCATACGAAGCATCTTCATCTCAGCTGCCGTTAGCTTACTCTCATACTTTTTGTACATTGTCCAACATTGTGAACCGTATGTGAGTGCTGGACGCACAACTGAAGTGTAGAGCTTTCCTTTCAGCTTAGGGGGCATTTTTCGGTCACAGAAGATAGCAGAATTTTCCCGCCACTTCATCCACCCTACGCTTACGCGATGATTGATATCGTCATCACAAGTAGCTTCGTTATTTATCATAGACCCCAGATATTTAAACTTTTCACACTTGGGAAGCAGTACTCCATTCAAATAAATGTCTGGAATAGGCCTGTGTGGATCAGAAAATGGGCAGCATAGGTATTCTGTCTTTTTCGCGCTTATGCGGTACCCATTTCCTTCTAGAACATCCACCCATACGTCAAGTGCTCGTTGTAGGGATATCGGGTCTTCACTTATGATGGCTCCATCGTCAGCAAAGAATAACTGATGTACTTTTGGATCCGTCACTTTGCCTTCAAGCAGGTAATCAAGAACTGTAATAAAGAGCAGGGGACTCAAGACACTTCCCTGGTGTACACCTACTGTGATTTCGAATTCTTCGGTGACTCCAGCTGCGCATCTTACTTTAGTAACTGCTCCATCATACATGTCCATAATTATCCGCACATAGGTTTCTGGAACTCCTCATTGCCTGAGGGCCACCCATATTAGATCTCGTGGTTGCCGATCGAATGCTTTTTCAAAATCAACCAATACGACATGCAAATCCTCCAAAGAATCCCGATGCTTTTCCATAATTATTCTTATACTCTGGATTGCATCCGTGGTTGACTTACCACCGACAAACCCGCACTGGTCATCAGATAGCCTAATTATTTTTCGCAGTCGGCTACCCAAGACTCGCTCAACGATCTTCATGGTGTGTGACATCAGCTTAATCGAACGGTGATTATCACAGCTTCGAGTATCACCCTTTCCTTTATAAATTGGAAGAAGGTAACTTTCCCTCCATTGATTAGGCATGCGATCACCTCGTATAAGTTTGGAGACAAGAATCATGAGCCATCTAAACCCGATGTCTCCCATCTTTTTCCAAAACTCTGAGGGTATTTCGTCTGGGCCAACAGCTTTTCCCTTTTTGGAGTATTTTACCGCCTCACTAACTTCTTCGACTGTGACGTCGGATACTTCGCTTAAGTTAGGTGAAGCTATTGGAAAGTATAGCCTTGGAAATTGTTCGTTTAGAAGTCCGTCGCAATACTGTCGCCACCTGTGAAGAATTAAACTTTCAAAAAAATAAATATTTTTTTTTGTTTTAAGGAAATTCAAAACATTTTTTTTTGAAAACTTGATATTATATTTAAAATTTAATTTTAGTTTATTAACTTACTTAAGCGGTACCTGATCCATGAAAGGTCGATGGCTGAGCAGACGCTTACAATCCCAAGGACGCAGCTTACAGTAATCTAGACCGAGCGGTCTGGAATCGCGATTGCTTGGTATTCAAATCGGAGTTTTGGTACTATACATGGTCGCCTTTAACCTGGATACTGGGATTCGATTTTCTTGTGGTTTGAGCATTGTTGTCAATTTGCACGATGTGGCTGAGGCAATGTAGTTGTCTTTCTTGACTTTCGCGGTTGTATATTCTCCTCCATTCGCCCTATGCGGGTTTGAAGTTGATGAAAAGATGGTAAGTCTAGACTTGAAATTCGTCAATGTTCGATCTATCTGCCGGCTCAGAAACCACACTGATACTTGCCAACTAATATAGCCTTGCAATACAGGATAAAGCGCTCAAACAGCACGTTTAGACTAAGAGCCCACAGCAATTTTTGGGTGTGATTGATAACAAAAAATAACTAGCATAATTAGATAGGTCCTTAGTAGTTATTTACAAATGTGAACGTCTTGCATGCTCTAGTGGGAGCAATAGTGCATAAAAGTGCATCATATATGCAGTTCTTTCCAAATTCTGGATAGAACATAGAATCGATTATTCTCTAAATGGGGCGTATGGAGCTGATACTTCATTCATCGATTATGCTTCTTTTTATCCATATACTTGGTTGATGATTTTGCAAACATCATTTCCGTATTTAATGAGATCTACTGGTAAACTATCAAAATCTCCCTTTTTTACTGATTGAAAGGCTGTCTTCTTGCCATTTTACTCACTCTACACCATTTCCATTACACAGCTGCTGAAAATACTACTTGAAAACATCTATTCTTATGACATTCGCTGGTTTGAAATTCTTCGATCTTCTTAAGCTCCTCTTATTCTCTTTCACTTCTTTTCCATTCTATAGTGATTACGTTGACTTCGACTAACGACTCCCTTTTTCATGATATCATGATACGAAAAATTTCTTGTTTTGGGAGCAATTTCCCTTCGTTAAGCTCTTAATTTTCAATTATGGTCGGCATCCTATAGCCTTGGAAACCTGGGTGCTACTTATCACCGTCTTATGAGCTAATGCAAGTATATTTTTTGGAAGCTACGATATCTTTTTGTTATCGTTTTGAGGAGGTTTTGATATCAACTAATCTGCCGAAGATGTTTTCCTTTCCAATATAAGCATTGAAGTCACCGGTAAATACTTTGACATCGTACTGCGGAACGTCTTCAGAGGTTTCGTTAAAGATGTCAAAAAGCTCATCCTTGGTGGGTTCCTCAGCTTTATCTTGAGAGGCATTTGCACATATTAGGCTTATGTTTTGAAAATTAATTTTCATGCATATCGGCTAAAATACAATAGTTTCGCTTCTTAGCGGACTAAAATAACGGTACATTCTATGTATTCTTATACATAGGAATATTAAAAGCTTGACATATGATTATTAATGGTACCTTTTTAAGAAGTGTACAACAGATTTGGATCAACTTTGTATACATAAACTCCTAAAAGACTAAATTATAGTATACCAAAATTTTCGAAAAAAAAATAAAAATATTTTTTGAATAAGAATAGGTTTTATTTTATAAATTCAAATTTTGTTTATTAAGTCAGAAGACATTTTTTATATTTATAAAATTTTGAGTATACTCGTACCTTGGATTATAGAGGAAGTAGTTTGACTAATTTCAAAAATAATTTGATGCTTTTAAACATTTTTCTCTACATATTATATTCATTTTTATGCTCACAATATTTTCAAAATTTGTAGTCTTTTGAGGACAAGACTTGAACATAAGTGTGTGCGATTCAGTCGTGCACTTTATTAGTGTAAGATTGCAATATTTTTAATTGATCATGTTCTTGCGAAAAAAACGTACATATGTAATCAAGTACGTTCAAACCACTCCACTCGTACGATTGATTTGTGATTACCAGGTTCTTCAATATTTACATTTTGCCTTCAACTTAACTTAGTCTACTTCTGAAAACTCTGTACTTTTTATTTTGTTTCGCTGAATTAAAAATTTAAATTTTACCAAAAAAGCTTACTAAATTTCCAAAACAAATATCAACATCCACATCATCGCCTATAATTTAGTTCCATACTCATCTGTACTTAAAAAGTGCACCCATGCCATGCATGACCTATCCATGAAATCGTATGAAAATTAAAAACATCTCATCACCACAGCAACGCAGGCGTAAATAAGATTTCATTGGCCTGTATCAACACAAAAAAGCAAAAGCTTGGTAAAGTGTTGAATATAGTGTCATCATTAATTAGCATGTGGGTGGATTTCACGCCTCACACTCTTAGTCACATCACTATACAAATAGAATTTAGTTCAAAATATTAATGAATATATTTTTTAATACAACAAAAGAAATAATTTTGTTTCGCATATAAACAGGTGTTTTAATGTAAACAAATATTTGTTATAGCGGAAAGAACAAGAGGTATGCAACATGCTTTCTGCGGTTCGACTCAGAAATCACTCAAAAGTACATATAAGTCTGCAAAAATGTTATTTCAAGGTAACTATTGTACCCAAACAAAGTTTTTCTAACAGCTAGCTAACACTCACCACAAGCTTCATAGAACCGAATCAAACAAAAATACTTTTTTCTCTGGAGCTAATATACCCACTTTTTCTTAACCTATACACACATCACTATGTACACTTTGAGAGACTTGATTGAGGTCACATATTTTAACAGTTTGTCGGTTATAATATACAACTAATATGATGCTTTGTACACAAAATATTGAAAAGAATATTCAAAAAATGCACAGATTTTTCTAATTGCGAAAGTTATATCTAAAAAGATATTTCCACTGTAAACAAGATAACCATGTGATTTCTTCAATTAACGTGAATTTTACGGAGATATATTTGACTTAAATTTAAAACAATTACTTGTTTGATTGCATTATTGAATTTAAAAAATAACTACAAGCACATGAAATAGCACGCATGTTGAATGATGATGTTGTATCATATCACTTATTTATAAAAACAATGGCGCAAAATTTTAGCTGAATTAGTACGATGTTAAGGCTGTTTTAGTATGAAACTTGGTTAAAACTATTTTGCAAATATTGCATGATATTCTCTCTACACTTTTATTAAGACTTAAATCATCCTATTTTAAATATTCCTATTTTATTTTTTAATATCGTGATGATATCGTATTACTCTTTGACTTTGACCGTTAAAACAGGTCTGCTAACTTAGTTGTTGCACGAACTATCTTAGCTTTATGTTCAGAGGCAATTTATTAAAAAATTTAGTCTTAGCACGATACTAGTTAGAAAATATTTAAAATTAAGAAAGAATTATTAATCTACTAAAAACTTAGCAAATTGTTAAATAATATCATATACTAATACCTTAATTCTAGGTAGTTTAAAATTTTGCGCCACTGATCTTAAAGATTAATCAAATTACCGTTTAAAAAACAAAATGAATTGTTTTTTCTTAATAACAAAGTTTTATTAAGGTATGTACTCAATTTAAAGTGAATTTGATCGAATAAGAGATAAGATATTTTTTAGTTTTACAAAAAACTTTCTGTATATATTTGAAAACATGAATAATGATGGACTACGTGCGCCAAATCTGGAGTGCAGAAAATAAATTGGGAAACTTTCTCCAAGTTTTAACAACTGAATTAAGCAATTGGTCATAGGTTCCTGCTGATTTTCAATTAGGACAGCAGAAGCTTAACCACAGTACCAATCTTCTGGTCACAACAGAGTCTTCAGATGGTGTACAAAATCAAAAGAGACAATGTACAAAAATGAGCAGTGAACGTGATAGGAAATCCCCCCAGCGGAAGAACTCGACTTATGGCAACAAATGTTTAAAATATCAAACTGAATATTGTTTGTCTACGAAATAGATATAAGCATTGGGAGGATAAATGCTATAATTTTAAAACTTTGAAGAACAATAAAATGAAAATCTTAGCCCGTTACAAATTATTATGATCTTAAAGTCAAATTGTAGTTTGAATTAACTCGTAACCTACATTTTCAAGATTTATTTTCTAAATGATGGCAGACGAAATTTAAAAATTGGCTCAGTTATGTGAGCTGATTTAGTACACGCACCCCTTGATCTAAACTTGTTTCTTAAATTGCGTATACTGTTCTTAAAAAAATATTATCGAAGTGCGTCCTTAATTAATTGACTCGGAGTGTATATTAATGAATAATTTCAGTGTGTTAACTGTTTGGTGAGATATTTGAGAACGTAATTTTGTTTCAAATGATTTAATAATAAATGCATAATGAACCCCTGCACTACATGCTAATCGTAGGTACATATATCTTTAGTAAGGTTTTAATTTGAAATAAATCTTAAGCTTAGTGATTTGTTTTCAGATGAAGTTGTTTCTAAAGACCATAATAAATATTTTATGTATATTTATTCGTCATTAAAAAGTTAAAGCTATTTGGAAAATCTTAATTTATACCAATGCCACATTAAAACACATGTAGATATATAATTTGTTGGTTTTCAAAGCCATAGAAAGTACTCATACATACAGATTCTTTAACTAAAAATAAAGTCGGAGAAGTCGTATTAAATGATTTAAGTATACTAAAGAGTTTCACTCTAGGCACCTGGCTGTTAGATGAATAATTTTTGTTTACACAACAAAAAGAAATGTATATTTAGATAAACCAAAACAATATGGAAACTAAAGGAAGTTTCATCTGTAGCCCAAATGAATTTTGAAAACAAAAGTTTTATTTGATTGACAAATATTAAAAAAAAAAACTGGCAAATCTCAATATTTTGTTGTTAGTTTTTGGGCTGTAGGTTAGTTTTGGCTGACCTAGAGCCCAAAAACTAACAACAAATTACACTAAGTTATAAGGTTATAAAACAAACAAAAATCTCAATATTGTTGTACCGAATCTTTGAAAAATCTTAAGAAGTTTCCGGCTACTGCGACCAAACTCTTATGTTAGTTGTAAACACAGAACAAAAATAACTCGGAAAACTTCTGGCGAAACATGCCCAAATACTAATTTAAAGGCGTTCGTACGCCACTATTTAGTTTTTAATTCAGTAAAATAAAGTTAAGCAATTTGTTTTTTAATTCAGTAAAATTAGAAAAACAAAATTACGACACATCTGAAATTTGGTGAAGACATTATTTTATAATTCGAGAAGGTATTAAGTGATAAGTTTCATTATTTTGAAAACTTTCAGTTTTATTGGGATAGTCATTGGGTAAAAATTGTACCCTACCTATATAATTTTGCAAAAAAAAATATCAAAAGTAAAATAAGATATGCACTTTAACGTTAATATATTCATATGTACGAGGGCGGGTCAATAAGTCCGTGACTTTTTGAATTTCTGACCTCTTTACTGAAACAGCAAAACTGCTCCTGTCAACAGGCATCTGTCCGTTGACTCCTGTCAAAATTTAAACTTGCTGCGTCAGTTAGTTTGTGTTTGACAGCTATTTTTATCAGACTACTCACTAATTTGAGGAGAAAATGGAAAAAAGTGAATTTCGTGTGCTTATTAAGCATTATTTCTTGCGAAAAAAAACCATTACCGAGACCAAGGCTAAGCTTGATAAATACTATGGGGACTCTGCACCATCGATTTCAATGGTAAAAAAGTGGTTTACTGAATTTCGTTGTGGCCGTACAAGCACTGAAGATGCCGAACGTCCTGGACGCCCAGTTGAGGTCTCTACACCCGAAACAATCGAAAAAATTCACGATATGGTGTTGGCCGACTGAAGATTGAAAATGCGAGAGATTATGGAAGCCGTAGGGATCTCGCATGGCTCAGTGGTTTCAATTTTGAATGATCACTTGGGCATGAGAAAGCTTTCCGCAAGATGGGTGCCGCGTTTGCTCACAGTCGACCACAAACGCAATCGTGTAACAACTTCACAGGAAGGTTTGGCGTTGTTTAATCGCAATATGGAGGAGTTTTTGCGCCGTTTTGTAACCGTGGACGAAACATGGATCCATCACAACACACCAGAGACCAAACAACAGTCAAAACAGTGGGTTTCTAAGGGTGAATCGGCGCCAAAGAAGGCCAAGGTGGGTTTGTCAGCCAATAAAGTTATGGCGACTGTTTTTTGGGATGCACGCGGGATAATCCACATTGACTACCTTCAAAAGGGAAGAACAATCAATGGGGAATATTATGCCAACTTATTGGACCGATTCAATGACTATTTGAAAAAAAAACCGAACTCATTTGGCCAAGAAAAAAGTTCTTTTCCACCAAGACAATGCAAGGGTGCACACATGTGCAGTTGCCATGGCAAAAATCCATGAATTGGGCTATGAATTGCTCCCTCATCCACCCTATTCTCCAGATTTGGCTCCGAGCGACTACTTCTTGTTCCCAAACCTGAAGAAATGGCTTGGTGGAAAAAGATTTTACTACAATGATGAAGTCATCTCGCAAACAAAGGCCTATTTTGAGGACCCCGACAAATCATTTTTTTTGGAAGGGATAAAAAAATTGGAGAAGCGTTGGACAAAGTGTATAGAGCTCAAAGGAGACTACGTTGAAAAATAAAATTATTTTTTTATCAAAAAATCCGTGTTTTATTCCAAAAGTCACTCCTATTTTGAAAGTGTTAGGTATTATAGAGCCGGTTTTAAATGTTTAAACATTTTCGCTATTGACTTTAGGTAAAAAATGGTAAGACAATGTTGTGCAAAAACGCATAAGCTACAATTTTCTCCATAAAATAAAAAAAAATCAATAAAATGAGAACACACAAAATCTACAAAATTTCAACTTTAAGGCCTTCGCGCCTCTTTAAATCAATATTTGGGTAGGTATGCTCCGTTACATTTATTCTTAGTTATTTTTGTGCATAGTGCTCTTTTATCACATACCTATTTCCGATTAATATTGTTTGTTTTATTTAGTTATCTTGAAGTTGCCGATTGAGTCTAAAAAACAAAGGTGTGTTGCAGACCTATAAAAAAAGCTAAATAAAAGCATATAGTATTAGCAAAAGCTCTTTTCATATTATTCACTTGGTAAGATATAAAATTATAACCTAATCCAATTCGATTGCTCAACCAGTATATAAAGTGTTAATAAAACATAGAATTGGTTTCAAGTGCTCCCATGAGAAAATATTTTTTTCCCAATTTAAAAATATATTTTTTAAAATCTCTGAATTAACTCTTAAAAGAATAACTGACTGCTTAGAAAAAATTTTGTAGATTGATTAAAACGAAAACTTTAAGGATTCGAAGAATTGTTGACAAAAATTCAACATTTTTTGTCAGCCAGTAAATAACACAATTTCAATGTAATTTTTCTCTGAATAAATATTATAATTGAAGGGAAAAAGTCACACAACTTGAATTATCTTTTCAAAAATTAGACCTTTTTTTTTTCTTATAATTAACGCGCACTTAAGGGGGTGTGAATACAATTTACATGTTAGACAACACAGTGTGAGCATTAAGGAAAGTAGAGGATTAAAGAGGAAGTACCAATGGGCATTTTGAAACAATGAGAGGGAAGGAGTATTTTACATATACATACGTGTAATACGGCTAAAGAAAAAATCTTTGTACGTCCGTAATAGAATATTAAATGTAATACAATTTCAGAAATATTTTTGAACATTTTTTTCTTTCTGTGTACTTAAGCTCTTATAATAAAAAAGAAACTCCTAGTAAGAATCAGACATGTGTTTGTGTATGTAAGAATGAAAAGTGAAAAAAATGTTGTTTATAAAAATAATATTTTTGAGAAATTTTAAATTTCATAATTATTGCAATTGATTTTATTTGTTTGTGTCTAAATGGAATTTGCACCTTAGTGATGTCATTTCATTCATTCAGGCGTTACAAATTTACCCCTGGAAATTCAAAGCTGGAGTAAAGATACATTAGTTATTTTGTTAAACCTACGTACTCCTAAAAATAAACAGCCAAACAAGAACTTGAACCAGCATTGCTAGTAAAAAACCTGTATTGCGCCTTCGCATTTCGTATTAAATATAATGCATAAGTGGGTCGCACAAACTTGATCTTATAATTAAAGTTGCTAAGATTTTATTTTTAAAGCATGGATGTAATTAGAGAAAATCTAAAAATAATCATATTTAAATTACGAGTATCCTTTTCAAACAGTTTTAAACTAAAACAAAAACAAATCTGATTTCTTGACAAAATTTTAATTTATAAAAAGGGCTAGAGGGGTTTTCTTTTAAGATAAAAATAAATTTTAAGTGTTTACTACGCTTAAAAAATTTTCCACTAAATTATTTATAATCAAAACAGTGACAGTCAACTATTGCCTTGGACGATTCCCACCCAGAATGTCGAAACTCAATTATATCATGCATAAGTCAGTTAGATATTTTTCACAAAACCGTCTTTGAACACATCTACTAGTCCTACGGAACAAGTAAAAATAAAGTAATATCGTGGTGTAGGAAACTTCGGAAAATCAATTATTTGTTACAGGTGAAGTTTGTCTGAGCCAAAAAGATATATGTACATATGTAGGTATACATATGTACATAGTTCTAAATCTACATACTAGACTTGATTTTCCTTCTGGAGCTTCTCTTAAACACCTTCGTTAAAAAAAGGAAAAAACTTCAAAATTATCATGATCTGTGCAGCTTCAGCACAGAAGCATTACTCTAAGTCTCATCGTCATCACAAACACAACAACGTTTGCTTAGACAAACTCGCGTCTATGAAGGAATCTATTTTGTGTTTGTATGATGGGTTCTCTTTATTCTTCAATGATGCAAATGCACCAACTATGCTCCACTCAATAACAAAAATCTGAAAAATAATGTATGTACATTTTTAACGTGCACTTAGCATAGCAAAGGAGTTTGACCCACATAGCAAACGGATATTGGGAAGTAGGCTAAGTACCTATTACAATATAAATACATACAGATTGACATATAGACAGTCCTACAGCAGCATACAGATAGAGATATACAGATAAAGTAAATAAAAATAAATTAGAGGCCAATGACTCGTAGAGAACATAATCCTAGTTACTTCTAAATATTATCTGAACAACCATTCCTGTGTGCGAGCTGTATACAGGAATGGAGACCTTCAAGCTTCTACCAAGACCAAACGGCTAAGATGAGAAGTACTTTTCATGACAAGAGATACTATCCTTTTTTTACTATATTTTTTTATATATTTTTGGTTGGCAGCGGCTGGGGAGCAAACCCAGACCTCCTGCATGATAGTCCAACGCACTTACCATTTTGTCTAGGGGTACTACCAACAGATAGAGATAAGGACGGAGTTCGATTTTTTACGGATCAAAAAAGCATATAGTTTATACTAAAAGATGTATTGAAATCGTCAAAAGTTAATGCGTGTCAAAAAGCACTTAAAATTTTGCACACATACATACATATATTAGTTACATAAAAAATTATTTTCAGTTTTGTAAACAATATTTGTTGCGTTAAAAACAACAATAAATTATAGGGGCACCAGCTCCACGAACAATACAAGTTTTCTTATATTAAATAAAACAGTTTTTTTTTATTAATGTATCCACATTTTGTATGAGTGAATCATGCTATAATCCAGCCTGTACCTGTATCGTCGCTCAAATGTATGCAGTTCTTCATTAGTAAAGTAATTTAATTAATATTTTAATTTCTGATTTTCAAAATGGGGATTTTGGTAATTTTTGCAAAATTATCGAATAATTTTTCGATTTAAAATTAATTTTGTAAATTTTCCATTACACGCCGTCTCCACTAGCGATAAATCCATCGCAATCGCAATAGCCAAAGCAGAAAGCAGAGAGCAGAAGAACTGTCAGATTTTTGTGGCTGGGCATTTATTTCATCGCATACTTTTTTAGTGTAGTGAATAATTTTAATGGATCAAATTGCAAAGGCTTTCAAATTAGGAATAATTAGGAATTAATATACTCGTAAATGAGTTCTATGGACAGTTTCAAATCCTATTTTTTTTATTTTTATTAGAAAAACGTAAATCCCAAGCAAAAGCTTTCTTCTCACCTAAAATTCAAACTCAAACAAATTTAATTTGGGAAAGCCAGAAGAATATGACAGTTCTCCTTGCGATAAAGCAAGCGATGAATGGTATGCGATAAGAGCATACTTTCTATCGCATGCTTTGAAAATATAGCTGCGATGACGGTCTCTACTTGCGATGATGAACGCATGCTTTAAAGCATGCTCTGGATTCATCACAAGTGGAGACCGCATGTTAGTTTAACTATCCTTGTACTTACACCAAAACAATTTTCAGCTGTAAGTTTGGAAATGTGGTCTCAGGTTTGTTTAATTTATTTCAATTGTGACAGTTATGTCCAGAACATGCAGGACATTATAGGTTTGTTCGTTGAG
This sequence comes from Chrysotoxum bicinctum, assembly GCA_911387755.1. Lineage (NCBI taxonomy): Eukaryota > Metazoa > Arthropoda > Insecta > Diptera > Syrphidae > Chrysotoxum > Chrysotoxum bicinctum. Next base: position 125,875,587 of record OU426989.1, on the reverse strand, counting down.
CCCTGAAGTCACCCTGGGGTCGCCCTAAAACGTTTTTTGAAAAACCTGAAGTCACCCTGGTGAGCAAATTCTGTGTTTTTGAGACCTGGGGTCGCCCTGAACTCGCCATAAAGTAGATCTAGGTATTTTGCTGGGGCGAGTTCAGGTACGATCAAACTGTCAAAAGTCATATGAGATTTCATACGTATTTCTTTTGTTGTCGTTTGTCAAATCGCATGTTGCACGTTATTGCTTGTGTTTGCAATTAAATGTTTATTGTACTCATCAGATGAAACATTCAGCAACAACGCGAAATTGTTTTCGTTCATTTTTAAAACTAATTTATAAGAACTTTAAAGTTTTATCAGAGCACAAAATTATTTTGTCTTGCTTTTAGTTGTCAACAAAACAGTTGACAGCCCTTGGGTGTTTTTTGAAAACAGAAAACCCCAGTTTTTGTTGACAACTCTGAGGGTTGTCAAGAAAACCTGGGTCAACCCTGGGTAAAGTTGAACGAACGAACCTTATGTCTAGTAAAATATGGAAGTAGTTTAATATCATTCGGTAGATTCACAAATTTAGATTGTCTACTGAAATTAAATAAAGGATGAAATTTTTTTTTTGACAAAATGACAGACATGAAACTACAGAAATACAACTTTAGGAAATATAATTAAAAATCGCATTCCATTCGCCGAGAAAAAATCGATTTTTGGATTTAAATCTGAATATACCAATGGAAAACCCCATTGACTAGATCTTTTCGCCGGAGTCATCTAATTTGGTTTTCCACTGGTAAATTCAGATTTATGTTGCAACCCAGCTTAACTGTTTCAAAAAGATGTTATTCGGTGCCTTTGTCAATTTCTGTAAATACATACATATAAAACCAGAGACAATGTTTCGCGCCGAAATGACACACAGTTTATACAGATCGAAGAATTGCTCGGCTGTAAAAAGCAGATCCGAGAAAAAGTGCAGCAGTCATTCAGCGCAAAATTATGAATAAATCTGATATCTGCTTATCAAAAAGAACTGTTGCACTTCGTTTGATTAAAGCTGGACTTATTGGAGGAATGTCACGTAAGAAGCCGATTGTCACAAAAGTGTAAAAACCGCAACGCATCCAGTTTGCCAAAAAAAACATGCCGATTGGGCGGTGAATCGATGGAGATTGAGACGAAGATAAATCGCATTGGTCTCGCCGGCAGAAAGTACATTTCACCGGTAGGCAAACATGGAGGTGGATCAATCTGCGAAACTCACAAAACATTTTTTGATCAAAATGCTATGCAAGTACTTGACTGGCCATCTTCAAGTTTGGATTTAAATCCTATCGAGCATCATTCCATATACATTCAAAATTTGGATAATTTATTCGAAAGATTATTCCATAATCATGTTGTGTGACTAAAAAACGAATCTCTATATTTGACGGTAGTACCAAAATTAGGCTCGAGGGTGATATGATGAACATTCCTTTCATTCGGGTGACTTGATTGACGGGAGGAATGCAACTCTCTACTTCGAGTAAGAATTGCTTGTGAAAGAAGCGATAAATAAAAAAAAATACATAAATCATTCCGCAGTTCAAGAGATGAGAATGAATCCATGATAGCTATGTTTATTATCAGTTTTAAAGCTCTGTTCTGAATTTTATCCAATAAGTGGAGAGAAGTTTGTGCTGCACCTGCCCAAAGATTCGACTTATACTCGAGTTTTCGACTTATAAACGCCATATAAATAGCAGCCAAATAGGGGGTATAAAATATCTTACATCGATATAGAAACCCTAATCGAGAATTTTAACGAAGATCGTCGTTGTCACACATTTCGGTTTCTTCGATAAAAGTGCCATTCAAGGACAATGGCATAAGGAATACATTTTGCTTTAACGAAAGTAGACAGCATTGAGTTTTTAAAGCATTAAACTCCACACAATTTTGTATACCCCATTTAACAATGCTGTAAATATCGGAGTTTAATGAGCCAATCATACGATACCGTTCCAATTCCACTTCCGAGGGAGATGGACCTAAGTTTGAGAATAAGTATGAGAAGCTGAGGGTAGAGTCGCCGTGCGTCGTCGGCAAAACAATGAAGTGGATTAGAAGTTTCAGAAAAGAGATTATTTATGTACATATGTATAAAAATTAAGAAGAGAGTCGGAGACAAAACGGAGCCCTGGGGAACACCAGCAATTATTTTGTGAAGATCAGACTTGAAACCGTCCAATACAACATGTATTGAACGATCTAGAAGGTAATTTCTAATCCAAAAAATAAGAGTTTCGTTGATATAAAATGCCTTAAAAATATCAAGCGCACATATCTTATTTTCTCTAAAACAATGTAAAGATCTGTTCCACTCTTCGGTGAGATATGTGCCATCAGATCCGAGTGGAACGATTGCCGGTTGATATTAAGAGAATTAAATAAGAAATTCTATGTTTTTGTTTGAATAAGAAATAGTTTCTAATTAGCTGTCAATGGCTGTACATATATTCCTATAGGTTATTTTTAAAGTTTTTTCTTTCTTCAATCGTTTCAAAAAATACAAAAACACAGAGCAAGTACGAAATTTGGTGTATTGACCAAACATACAAATGTCTGTATGCAATTTGTGTTTTAAAATATTATTTTCTCATAAAAAAAGAATTAACTGAAAAGATAAATATATGTTTTTACTGGTTTTTGAATTATCGTATGAATTAATTCTCAATACATTTCCTTAGGCCTCAAATAATTAATAGGAAATGTAAAATAGCTTCTTCATTGGTGCACTCAATTTTCAAAGAAAACGATATAGAGACAAACATTTTCTACTTGGTTTAAGATTGCACAAGAAATCTCTTTCTATAATATGTAGTACTTATGGAGTAATAAAGCTAACTTAGATGCGAGTTATAGCTATCACTAAAACTCATCATTGAAGATTGCATAAAATCTTCATCAATACAGAATTTTTGCTTTATGTCTACAGCTTACCTTACCATATACCTAAGCAGATCCAAGTTTCTCCATGTACATATAATAGTTACAATTTAGCTTATCTCTGATTTATAAGGGGGAATGTTGATCGCCTCGCAGCTAACTAGGCAGATATAGGCCATCGTATTGTTGTATTTTAAATGCAATTAATTTCTTAATGGTAGTACGCTATGGGTGCAAGAAAAGTCTAATTTTTCGTTAAAAACTAAAAATAATAGAGTTTATCCAATAACGGAGTAAAGAAAGTTAGCATAGGTGTATTTATATTTGAAACACAAAACAATCTGTTTAAATATTCAATTACACCGATTGGTAAATACATAACATCATTTCAAACAGGTGCAGATAAGCTACTCGTAATGTCATTTTCAGTCATCTTTTTATATTGTAAATAGGAAAGTATTTAACATTCCTTAACCTTTTCGGCATGTTGTTTTGGGAGTCTGTACCTATATTGTTTCCCGATTTCATTTGGGCGTGCACTCACAAATTCACTTACACAAATTATTTGCTTTGATATTATATTTTTTTGAATTCAAATTTTAAATGTAAACACAAAACAATGTGTATAACATTTCACTAAAATCAACTAACATAGCTTTAGAAAACGACATTTATTTTGTGTCCTTACCAGTTTTTTGGGTAGGAGTAAGGTAGGTATCATTTTAGTCATTTAGTGATAAGCGATTTTAAACGACCAGTTTTCATATAGGGATACATATGTACATAAATATAAGACTAGATTTAGGTACTAGCTACTTACGAACTGAACTATTTTAATAATGCCAGGAATTTTTTGAAAATATTCAATATTTATTACAATCCAACTAAATGGTCCTGCGGTAGAAGGCGCTGAAGTTGTTTGACGACCACTATTGGCATTGTTGACTGTTATAACCGTTTCTGTCATTATTAATTTTTATGAATTTAGTTTTTGAAATTATTTAAAAGTTCTTCAAACTATAAAAACCAAAAACACACGAAAACGAAATTATTTATGAACGATCGTGATATCGATCAAGTTTCCATCCGATGGATTGTGTGCAGAACCGCAGAGAATGAATTCTTTTTTCTTACTGAAATAAATATCAAGGAGCTGAGTTTCAAAGAGTGTGTCAGACGTGAGTGCCGAGTGGGCAGTAATCTATAAAGCTTTTTGTTTAAATCATTTGCGTTCTTCTCTGCATTTAGTAACAGGGCTCGGATGCTTCGTTATTGTTATTAGTAGTAGTTTCATGGTTAAATAAATTAAGTTTATTCGGTTTTCAACAAAATGATGTGTAAAGTCTGCCAAAGCATTGAAGTTAAATTTGTCCATCGTGGAATTAAAATTAACTCCGAGATAGATGAACTCCTTAAATATTTCGAAGTTGTTACTAGGTGCGTTTATTAGGTGCGTTTTATTATTCACAAATCTATCTGGATCCGGATCTGGGTAAAGTTTTAACATGTATTACAAAAACAATTTGGGATCCTGTTCTATATCTGGATCTATGTTAAAGATCCAAAAATTAGTTCTTTTTCTGGCGAGTAGATGGCTTTTTATGGTAGGGTAGTGTAAACTACAGTGTAAGGAAAAAAGACAAGACACATTTGAAAATCAACAATCATAAGCAAGATGGAGATGAGCATACAACACAACTGTCACTATGATCCGTATCGTTTTGTTTTATTTTCGAGGGTTAATCTATCTGGATCATTGGCGATAATAAAACGCCGCTATTAATGTTTTTTATTTTATCTTTTGTTTTTCATTAACGCTCTATTTTCTAAATCGATAAATATCGACATTCCGAAAGATAATTCCTTTTGGAATTACAGCAGAAGATATTCCTCAAGCTAGCCCTAAACAACGAACATGCTCGCCGAACTTGTTCGTTTGCGTTATCCCCTACACATTTGGCGAACATTTATATCGTATTGATTCTTTACAGAGTTTGTATGTGTGATAAAGAAGCGTAAGTGGTTGCTCTTATGTTGATTTATTTATGTACAAGAAAACAAAATAAGTAAGAAAACAAGTGGATGAAGGAATGGTTGTATAAACGCAATAGTTGTTCTTTGTTCACATATTAAATTATTAAAAGAGTTAGAGATAACAACTTACTCCAGAAGATTTTAAATTCTTTTTTAAAATGGATGCCACAACATACGCAGAACATCTTTGTAAAATTACCCCGTCTATAAAAAAATAAAATACAAATATGTTTCTTTCGCGATATGAACTCGTCGACGTCGGGGTAGCCATGGCGCGATGGATGTATGCTCGCCTGTCAACCTTATGATCACAGGTTCGATCCCTGCTGTTGTTTATATCCCCTTAATTCCATTAAAACCTTATAAAGTTGTCATCAATGGGTTGCTGGTTTGCTCATTGCATGTTGTTCAGGCATAACACTAACAACATGTGATTTAGTAATATGTACTAGTATGCCCATCAAATATGAAAAACGAATAAAATAATGTGAATTATAAGGGACATAAAAATAAGACACAGCATTCTCCGCATTATTTCAGCCGCCATCCCTGGAGATAAAAAAAATCTGAGACAACCACCTTCAGTGTCAGAACATCGTACCACACATCTTCCCTATCCTTCTTTCTCTTCCTTAACTTCACGCCCGCGCTGTGTTGAAACATTTAAAGGGTAGTTATAATCCCTTGAGCGCGTGTAGATAATTAAAAAAAAAAAAACATTTGAGGTTTGCTCGCGAACACGACAAAATCGAAATTTTTCGCCAACAGCGAGTGGCTCACGAACCAGCCCCTACACGAGAAAAACATAGTGAGCACGAGCAAATTCGGCGAGCATATTCGTCGTTTAGGGCTAGCTTTAAGTAAGTAGAGTTAGGTAAGGTACGCAGAGATTAAACATCGCTTCCATGTAAAAGCAGTCTAATACTACGTTTTCACCAAAAGATAATCTGAAATTTATGTGGTGTTTCATCGCACTAAAAGATTAAAAAGAAGAATAACTTTGACAGCATCTAGAAATTTCAAATGGTGTTTCAAATTTTCTTATAAAGTGGAAGCGAGAGAAAGAAAGTTTCATTTGTGCCAAACAATGAAAAATCATCGAGATAGCTTAGCACGATATGGATATTAGGTCAGTTCGAACAATAGAACAATAGATCCAATAAAGATTTAACAAGATTTATTTATAATCTACTAGATTTACGAAATAAATTTGTATGGTAAATTTTCGAGATTTAAAGAAGATTTATGCTAAATCCACCTAAATCCAGGAATATCTCTGGTGAAAACGTAGTAGGTATAAAAATATAAAACACATTAGAGTGATAGCGACATACCACAGGAGATAGGTACATATAATTAAGTAAAGGATTTTTTTTTTATAAAAAGTATTTTGTAAGATTCCAACTAAAAATATTCAACACCTTACAATAACTTTTTTGGAATTCGCAAAGTAGATCATTCTTTTACTTTGTCACTTTCGGCATTTATAAAAAGAAAAACAATTTATTCCATTCTGAATTTAAATAATTATTTAATTATACTTAGAATTAAATGACAACAAATTTTATCCATACGATGATTTTAATAAAAAAAACAACAATTCCCTGAAATTTAGCTGTAAATTGATTGAAAATTTTGGAAGCGAGTCCAAAACGAAAAATAGAATTGAAAAGGATCGTATTCCCTAATGATCTCACAGGCCTACACGGATTCTCCTTGCTAAGGGGGAAGCTGTCAGTGATCTGTACAACTGTACTGTTTATATTAATCTGATGATCTTTACACGCCGTCTCCACTAGCGATAAATCCATCGCAATCGCAATAGCCAAAGCAGAAAGCAGAGAGCAGAAGAACTGTCAGATTTTTGTGGCTGGGCATTGCATCGCATACTTTTTTTACTATAGTGAATAATTTTAATGGATCAAATTGCAAAGGCTTTCAAATTAGGAATTAATATAAATGAGTTCTATGGACAGTTTCAAATCCTATTTTTTTTATTTTTATTAGAAAAACGTAAATCTTAAACAAAAGCTTTCTTCTCACGTAAAATTCAAACTCAAACAAATTTAATTTGGGAAGGCCAGAAGAATATGACAGTTCTCCTTGCGATAAAGCAAGCGATGAATGGTATGCGATAAGAGCATACTTTCTATCGCATGCTTTGAAAATATAGCTGCGATGACGGTCTCTACTTGCGATGATGAACGCATGATGCTTTAAAGCATGCTCTGCATTCATCGCTAGTGGAGACCGCATGTTATGGATCATTAAAGATAAAAAAATGACCTCATGGAAACTGGCTTTGAAAGTTATGCCGAAATCTCTCGTGTTTCGATTGCAACTTAAGACGGTGTGTTCGCTCTGAGAATTTGGATTATCTAAGTAGAGTTAAATAGTGCGGAGAGATGACTCCTTTTCAATAGATTGCATCCATGACACGAAAGCGATTTTTAATCTTTCACGGCTGTTCTGATTTTCGACCGAATTGTAAAACGGAAACGAAAATGAAATCCGTACGGATTTAAAAAGGTTGTTCTGACTTCTGACCGGATTCAATGTGCAGTGCAAACAACTTGAAATCAAAAAAGCACTTTCGAAATCAGCTGGGTCCGTTCTCATTAGGTGTCAAACAAGTTTTGATTTTAATGTCGCTGAATTCAAGAGTTATTCTTTTTTAATATTATTATTTTAATATATTTATTTTAAACGGTAAGTTAATACCTTCTCTTAAAAAAAGTTAAACGGGTTGTTTATTAGATTTGTGAATTTGATTTAGAAAATGGATGTACCTGTTTGGGTTTTACTCGAAGAGGAAGATACTGTTGCAAGGCGCAATGCTCTCCTTGCAACGCGAAGGTATCGTAGAATGCTAAGGGACCATTCAAACCCCCTACATATGGTTACAAATTTGTAAGAATTTTATTTACTGATTACTGACAAGGAATTCTAAAGTCATGTTCTACCTTAATTCCTTTAAGATTTATTCAGGCTTTTAGATTGAATAAGGAATCCTTTAAATACATCCTAGATGAGTTGCAAAATCTTTGGAACACCGGCGGATCAATTACTCCCATAGTAAAATTATCTGCCTGTTTAAGATTTCTTGCCGAAGGTGGATATCAACGAGGAGTAGGGAATGATTTCCACGTTGCTATGGGAAGGTCCACTTTTAGTAAAGTTTTAAAGGAGTTTCTCAACCTAGGAGAAGAACACCTGTGTCCTAAATGGATAAAAATTGAAAAGTCCGAAGTCGAAGTACAAAGAACAAAGCGAAATTTTTTTGAAAATACTGGATTTCCTGGCGTTATTGGCTGCGTAGATGGCACGCATGTGAAAATCGTGCAACCTGTAAGAGACAAGCATCTTTTTTATTGCCGAAAGCAATATTTTAGTCTCAACGTGATGGTCGTAAGTTATTTAAACTCGAGATAAATAAATTGTTAGATTTCAAAAATATAAATAACTTTATTCTTATATTTAGGTTTGCGATGACCAAATGCGCATCATGGCAGTCGATTCAACGCATCCAGGATCTTGTCATGATTCGGCTATTTGGAATGTAAGCATTGTCAAATCACATTTTGAAAGAAAATACCAAAATGGAATGAGAAATTCTTGGTTGTTAGGAGATGCGGGCTATGGATTAGAACCTTACCTAATGACGCCGTATAGAAATACAACTCCCGAGAGTGGTGAGAGGCGATTCAACAATAAACATATAAAATGCAGAAATATTGTTGAGCGGACAATTGGTGTTTTAAAAAACCGATTCCGATGTACATTGCAGGATAGAACATTGCACTACGATCCTGGAAAGGCTTCCGCAATAGTTAATGTATGCTGCGCATTGCACAACATATGCATATATTATAAAGTTCCTTCGAATGAAGATTATGATTTCCAAAATGAGGACGAAAGCGATGATGAAAATGAGACTTGGACTGAAAGTGCAGTCGCAGCAACATATAACCGAGCTCTTGCAATAAAAAATCAACTTAAGGATAGCTTTCAACAATAAAAACATCAATTTGTTTCAAAACTTTATATCGAAAGGAAAACATAAATAAACGAAATTCTAATGCTACAAGAAAAAAAAAATATCACTTCATATTGTTACTACTCAAACAAATTAAGATTATTTAAAACTAATTAATAAGTTAACTAAAAACGAAAAACTCTTTGAATGTTCTTATGCTCCTCTAAAGATTTTTTGAGTTCTTTGCTCTTCCAACAACAGCATTTTTTTTTTTAGTTCAATTTTCTGCAATAAAAGCTCTTGCTTGACTTTTTGATGAGCTGCTTTTTGCTCAATTTGTTTGGTTAACATCTGCTCAGTTTTAAAACGATGTGCGGCTTCATTTTCAAAATGTTCTTTTAAAAGATCTGTTTTAATTTTCTGTATATCGCAAAGCTTTTCATTGGCACGATAATTTCTTTTTAAAGATAAAGCTATTTCTTTATTGATATCAATAATTTCCTCAAACTTCTTCATTTTTTCGCTGTGAAACCGTTTATTCATTTGAATTTGCATATCTAATAAACTTTGAGTCTTAGATGAACTGTTTTTTTGACATGGTTCGGCGGAAACAAATTCGATGTTTTCAATATTTATAGGGCTTTTATTTTGAGTCAAACTTTTTTCAGATCGGATCCTTTTTGGAGTGCTCTGACTATTTATTAATGAACTGAACTCGATTTCAATATCATCAAAAAATGGTCTTTTGGTGGAAGTATGTGCTGTTTCATAATTCTGGTACTCTGTAGTTTCTTCGTTTTCGGTGTTCAGAGATTTATAAAGCGGCAAGTGAGAAGTTTGTTCACAGTTCTTAGGTTGATGGTTACTTGTGTGTTGGTTTACATTTACGGAAGTGGTAAGTGGTACAGAAAATTTGTTCCTTTCTTTAACCCCAAATGTTCTTGTTTCTTCAATTCCATTGACTGCTTTTTCCATTGCCGTGAGTCTCACTACAGTTTCTTCCAAGGGTGATAAATATAATTGCTGACATTCTCCGCCTCCAGTTTTAGTTGCTTCTTTTTAATAAAAACTTTGTAATCCGACCAGACCTGTAAATAACATAAACAAATGTCCTTCTAATTTAAATAAATTTCGTGGTGAATTTCTTACTTTTTTCCATCCAGAAGTGTCTCTCGTTGGTAGTCCCAGAGCATTTAAATCATTTGTCAGGTCTTGCCACAATCTGTCGATTTGTTCTGGCCTGTTATCAGTTTTAACCCATCCTCTCCCTAGGTCAGGATGCTTTTCCATAAAAGCAACCATTAAGGCAAATTGTTGTTGTGTGGTATGCTTCCCCCTATTTATGATTGGTAATAACATAAAATTTTTTTATTAAGAAACAATAACTTACATTTATTCATCAACCGAAAGTACAATCCGCCAACAAAAAGATAACCGAAATGAAAACGTCAAATATTTGGCGGATTGCAGATCCGTTCGTTTCGTAGAACACCCTTCAATCCGTAAAATGTCAAACAATACGGATTACAGAACTGCGAAAATTCGAAAACGGTACGTTTCGATATTCGAACGAAAATCAGAACAGCCCTGTTTGTTTCTCTTTTGGCTTCCTTTCAATTGCGATTTTTAATCAAAGTTAACTTTTTTGTATTGAAAAGGAGACATCTCTCCGCACTCTTTACTCTACTTTGTTAATAGAAATGAAACATATCTCAGAAATAAAGAAAACCACAAAGAAGAGAGAACGATAACTCTGCAATTTTTCCAAACCCAGCAATTTTGTGTACCCCCGCCACCACATACGTGTCTTGCATACGGGCTTTAAAATCGCAAGGTAATATTGCTTCGTTTAAAAGCAGTCCATTCAATCGAAAGATTAAAAATCGCTTTCGTGTTAAAGTAGTCAAAGCAAGTATAATTTGTGTACAAAATTTATTTACAGCACAACACCACACCACACGAACGAGATAAGTGTTGTTTCGGCCTTATACTCATTTCCGGTTTTATGTATGTTCAAAATGTAATACATAGGTGACGCTCATATCCCGTCGAAATGTCAAATCTGAAAAGAAGTAGTGACAACTTGATAAAAATGAACTTCCTCTTTTTCGATACGTTCTCGTCGGTGACTATTTGTCAAAAATTTTCACAAAATAAATCCTAGGTAATCTATGTGAAAATCAATAAAATTTTTATAAAAAATGTTTAAAAACTATGAACAAATAACTATTGCAATGGAAGATGCAATCATTTAATTTCAGAATTGACTGAAATCTCGAAAAAAAAGCATTTTCTATACGGCGGCTCGGAACGGTTTGACAGTCGGTGTTTGGTTTTGTGTTTTCATTGGGTTTGTGTGAATTTTCAGATGCTTGGAGTTGTGTTTTACAATTATTATTTATATTAATGTACCTCCAAGTTGCGCTTTGTTGACAAATCTAAGAATAATTTGTTTTTGTTGAAATCTATAATCCACTGTCAAGCTTTCTGTGGCGCAAGTTGTGTTGTTTCAAAATTTAAACGCTGTGCGTGCCTACATCATCTAATATACATTTAATTTCTTTTTTTTCAGCCATGGTGCGTATGAACGTATTGGCCGATGCCCTCAAATGTATTAACAATGCCGAAAAGCGCGGCAAGCGTCAAGTTCTCTTGCGTCCCTGCTCTAAAGTCATTGTCAAGTTCTTGACTGTGATGATGAAGCACGGATACATTGGCGAGTTCGAAATTGTCGATGACCACAGATCAGGAAAGATCGTCGTCAACTTGACTGGCAGACTAAACAAATGCGGAGTTATCTCACCACGTTTTGATGTCCCAATCAATGCCATTGAAAAATGGACAAACAATCTGCTGCCTTCGCGTCAGTTCGGTTATGTAGTGCTTACCACATCTGGTGGTATTATGGATCACGAAGAGGCCAGGCGAAAACACTTGGGAGGAAAGATCCTTGGATTCTTCTTTTAAGTAAATTTAAACACAAAATATTTTTTACAAGAACCGTGAATTGTTTTAACTGAGGAATAAAATTGGATAAAACTAAAAATAGTTAAATCAGTGTTTTTTATTGTTAGATTAAAAACAATCTAGATATATCGGGTGCGTTGTGCTCTTATGCATACTAGCATCAAATGGTGTTAACATCATTAGACGCCTTTATCGACTTATGTTCGGCATCAATGAAAATTCCTTTTCACTCCTCCGGAGAGTTATTGGCCCTTACAATGAGCGTGGGTCAATGTTTTGTTCGATACACAAATCGATCGTATCAAAACGTTGGATGCGTTTAAAGTTTTATCGAAAGCTATCTGGATAACTTTATGCTGTTGTTATCACTTGTGGATACAGCTGATGGCATTTAATAAAACAACAATTTTCTATGGTCGATTTTCGACAAAAGCCGTTTACTGATTAACAAACGACGCTTGCAATAGAGACATTTTGTCTTTTAAAAATTTATCTTTTTAGCAAACAATATTAATATGGAAATTGTTTTAGAAGTAGAGTTCTTGCATGCATGCTCCTTAAGAACGACGTTGGCATTTTTCATTTTAGTTTGTATATAAGTTGCTTTTTATGAACCACAATTTAAGTCGAGCGCATCGAATAATCTACCACATGGTTCTTTCATTTTGAACTTATTACCCCGAGTTTTAAGGCGGATAACTTCACCTATAAATTAAGTTTCCGAGAAAGTATAACTATTTCAACGCGTTAAAAATGCATGATGTTGGATGTGCACGTTTCTTTAACAACCACCTGATTCTCATGAACAAAGCGCCTCATTGCTGTAAAAATTAAGAAGGATTATACTAAACCACTGGAAAACTCGTATTTAAAATTTCATGCATCTGACCTTTCTATTAAAAGGATTGTCACGAGCTAGAATGTATACATAATTTTTTGATAAAAAGAAGGAAAACAGCCGAAGACAAAGTACCTATATACACAGATGTTCAAAATAATGGGGAAAGCAACAAACCAACTACCTAATATGTAAACATTTTAGAAAATTTATACGACCTTTTATTATTTTTTTATTTAAACCGTGAAATTTTCGATTAGTATTTTCAATTTTGCATATTTCTCCAAAATATTTTTTTTTCTACCAAATTAGTTTTTTTTTCGTTTTGGAGTGTTCAAAATAATAGGCAATGTTAAACGAAGTACATAATGTGAATTGGTCAAATTTAATTAAGTAGCAGTCAGTTTTGAAATAAAAAATGTTTTGTGTTTTTTTTTTTTCAATAGCCAGAATGACCGCATCTATACGACGACGCGGCATGGAGTCAACAAGTTTTCGACATTTACTTATCGGAAAGGCGTTCCATTGCTTTTGTATTTCAAGCCATAGTTGGTGTTTATTGTTGAAGACCTTTGTGGCTAAAGCAGTCCTATTTTCTGATGAATCGAAATTCAACATTAACGGATCAGATGGGAGAGAACGCGTTAGAAAACCAAAAGGTGAGAGAGTTGATCCAAAGTATACTAAAGTAATGGTTAATCATGGAGGTTATGGTTTGGGCAGCTTCTCTGGTCGAAACTCGTATTTGACTACAGTCGTATGCGATGTTTTTCCCAATATTAGTTCAAGTGAAGTCGGATGTTCGACTCCTGGGATAACAACATACGACTGTAGACGAATACGAGTTTCAGAATATTGGTGAATGCTTCCTAGGATTGGGAAATTCCACTAACATGGACGTTTCAACATGACAATGAGTCAAAGCACAAGGCTCGGCTTGCAACAAGCTGGCTTCCCGATTGTAAGAATATAAGTGTTTTACAGGCCACGACAGTCCCCAGACGGACTTATGGACGTCCGTAAAAAGAATAATTGGGTTCAAACTTTCAAGCGAAAAGACGAACTATATGCTGAAGTTCAAAGGCAATGGAATGGCATTCCAGAAAGTATTATCAATAACTTCATTGCTTCTATGCCTCGAAGATATGCAGCAGTTATCATAAATAGAGGATATGGCATTAAATACTAACTAACTATTATTCTAGGTGTCTGAATTTAATCAAATTCCTCTAGAAAAATAAAATTCACAGTCTATTAATGCTGTAAATTTTAGAAGAGTCGGTAAACATCGAACAATAATTGCGTCTTAGAAGGGTCCGAAAGCATCTGGGAAAGCCTGAGCAAAACACACTTTGCAGTTGAGGTCACTTGAGCTTTCAATTGAATCATTTTTTTAAATTTCAAATTAACGTTCTCCGCCTCTAAAAATTATCCCTTTACCAAGTTTATAGAAAATCGCTTCAGCGTTTCAGGCTGTAGGTTAAGGTACAGACAGACTGATGGAATTGCGAGTCCCATTTTGTTCGTATTCTGTATCATACACCCCTATTATGAGCAGTGGCGGCTGGTGGGTTGTTGAACAGGTGGTGCACTTTACTTGCTCACTAAGTATAGGTATTAAGATTAGAAATCGCAAAAAAAAACAACAATTTACATGTATATGTCGATTTTTTATTATTTTGTATAACTGCTCGAAGAATTTCAACCATGTATAAAACTGACACGTTTATTACATTTAGCAAGGAATCATGTTTTTTATTGTTTCACTTAAATGCGTCAAATCGTGGATTCAGGTAACTTTATTTTAAAAAGATTTATTACTGTCTTTAATATACCTAATCACTGTTAATTTTATCCCACACCACACACTGTGCGTACACAGTACAGAATCGAACCAAAACCAAAATAAAAAACAATTACTAACCTAACTCCCACAAACCTACACTATTTAACCAGTCACGGATAGAACGAAACAACATTACATATTCGCAGGCGCAGCGCATTCTAGTCAAACATCGGTTGCTGTTGCTGTAGTTAATCTTCGGTTCTCGTGCGCTGCACGAGAGCAGGCTAATTTCTCGATACACTTCAATGAAATATCTTTTGTCTCACGCGTCAGGGATACTTGCTTGAAACTCATACAAGTTATATTAGCAGTCCTCGTGCGCTAGCCGAAGCGCACGAGAATTTTTACTTGCAGGGAAAGTAAGTCTTAATAGTAAAGCAAAGCGCTTACATTGTTTCGTCATAATTGGAAATATCTGTTTGTGTTCTTGTATGTTTAAAAAATAAATATTAATATGGGAATCTAAAAATAAAGATGCAGTAATATTTTGTAATTTTTAAATCTTTTGAATTGGTGGTTCAGCGCACGAGCGCACTTAAGGTACAGCCGCCACTGATTATGAGTATCAATTTGATAATTGATAGTCGATGATTTCTATCAAGTAGTTGATAATTTGGTATTAAAGGTATTAACTGGTAATTTTAGACCGATTGTGAATATCTACTTATCAAAAGTTCATTGTGAATGAGTTTTGTTTATTTTGTTTGACTTTTCACGTTTGAAATATTTATTTGTTTTTTTGTCGGCAACGAAAAGGAAAATTCTTTGTTCGAAAATGTAAGTTGTTCTTGTAAAAAATTCATCATAACTCCCTTCAAAAAACAATTCTATCGAAGTCATTATTCTTTTTAAGTTTTTTCGCTTTTAAAAATCCTGAATAAATTTGTGCATATGCTTACGATTCAATCAAGAATTGATGTGTATCTATTTTGTATATTCCGTAATACTCGTACCATGTCGCGACCTTAGAACAACAAGGTTCTAACCGACAATTTCGAAAAAATGAGTTTTATATCAAATCTTGGTAAATTTAGGGTGCTCTTTCGATTCCCGCAATCCATTTTGCTCTATCTCTTTCCATTTCCATGTTCCATGTCTATTATGGCAACAAAATTCTATCTGCATATTTTCCATTTGAGATTTAATCAATAAGGTTTTAACTTCCACTTAGAACCTTGTTTCACAAAATATCCAGAGCTACAGAGTTCTATCTGCTTATTTTCGATTTGAGATTTATTTAAAAAGGTTCTAACTTCCACTTAGAACTTTGTTTCACCAAATTCAAAAAAAAGAAACCACGCAGATAAAACTTTGTTACAATTTGACTCTTGGATTTTTAATTAACTAACCTTAATTTAATTTTTTGTTCGTGTATTTATTTATCAGCTGTAACAACAATCTTATTTATTTACAATGTACAATCACTCAAAATTCAAGTACCTATCTTTTTATTAACAAAATAATAATCCACATCTCTTTCACAAGGTTCTATGTGAAAAAAAAAATATGAAAATATAAGTGCTACATAGAACCTTAATTGTTCTAGAATATAGTGTTGCATCGTTGAGCAGCAAAGTCCTATAATGATTTTTAAAGTCAAATTTAAGGGTTAAAAATTTGGTTTTATTAGGTTTTAAAGTTGAAATTTTATAGATTTTGTGCATATTCATCGGGTTATAAAAAAAAAATTAAAATTTTCTTAAACAGTGCCCGAATAAAAGACTTCAAATATTCAGATGCGTTTTTCTCAGAACACACTTTGGTGTACTTAGAACCTTATTGTTCTAGGGTCGCGATGTCTATCAAAAATATCATTCACAATAATGATAAAATCTAATAAAATTCACAGTCGATGAAAAATGTTGATAGTTGATAATCATAAATCATAATACTCATGCTTATTTTGAGATTCGAACGAATAGCTAATTCGATAGAATAGATATTTTCATTCGAATGCTCATTCAATTTGTTGATATGTATCAAGTATCTTATTGATAGCTGATAGCTATAATAGGGCTTATAATGTCAAGTTTGATCAAAATCTCGAGTTCAATTTTGTTTCAATGTAAAACTTGACCTACCACTCAAATTGCATATACATATATCACAAGCAAGCAAGCAAAGCGCTATTTTGCGAATATTTAAGAAAATAAGCTGAAGCAAATGTTTTAAATATTACTCATACGAAGTTAAAGGGGCAATAAAAATTAACTTCTGCCAATTACTTTACCTTCTTTCTGCACTCAATTGTTGCTAAATAGTTTGGGATTATAGAATTTACTAATTTGGTCCTCATCCTTTTGTTAAACAATATTTGCTATGCTTTATTAAATTTTAATCAAAACCATCTACTGGTACTTTAGCCAGTAATTTCCTGATCTCTGAATATGTACATGTTAAGTGATGCAAAAATGTACAAGTATGGACATATCATCATCATCATCATCATCATCTGGAATCATTCAAGTCGAATAAAAAATCAATGTTATCGTCTTTCATACAGCTATATTTATTTTTATCTTTAATGACATACAGTTCTAAATGTCTAAGTACCCTCTTAGCCTTTCATTAACAGAATTAATTATGCCTTCGGAGAAGCTATGCCACTGTTCCTTCCTTATAACATCAGCATATGATACTAAAACTTCTTCAGCTTCTTTGTAAATTTCGTCGATTTTGTCTGTCTTATAATTGAGTATTTGTGTAAGTTGAGTAATTTTTCCATGAATCCTAAATTTAAGGTTTTATGAAAATATATATTAATATTAAAAAAAAACATACTCTTCTAATTGCGATTGATTCTTTTTCAGAACTTTGTGGTGAGACTCAAGATTTTCTAGAATAGTTGATAATTTCTCTTGTTCTCCTTTTATTGCAGTTTCATGATGATATATTAGTTTTGTTACTTCATCAACTGTCTTATTAAAACTATCGAATACATCCTCATTAAACTTAATTTTAATATTATTTAAAAGACGATCCTTTTCGGTTGTCAGCTTCTTAATGAAATCAGGTAATAGTCGATCATAATCTAAAAAAAAATAATTCTAGTTGTGTAAAATTAAGAAATAATTAATTTACCCCTTAGAGGTGTGCAGTGGTTTAAAGCAGGAATTTTCGCAAGAGAAGCATCCCCCTTTTCGCCAGAATGAGTTCTTTTTCGAAGTGAGTCCACAACATGATGGTTTCGGCTGATAATTTCATTTCGATGTGCCTCCTGCTCATTAGTTTCGGCTTCTGAGCAGATGGAAATAGGAGAACCTTGTGAGCTAGTCGGTTTTTCAACTAGTTTATCAATTAACTGCAATTTCGTTGGCAACAACTGAACCAGTTCAGATTCGATATTATTATCATTGGATTCCAAGGAGGGTCGCATATCTGGAAGTCCTTCGTTTTCGTTTTCTGAGCTGGATAAACGTATTTTGGTTGGTGGAACATTTGTATGCTCTTCTATAAGTAAGTTATACACTTTTGGTGGCTGGCATGTGTCTCCTTCGGGTGGGTCTTCGGGTAATTCTTCATCAAGATCTTCATATACTGGGGACACGGAGCATATTGTCCTATTCGCTAAGACCGGATGTGATTCACTTGGCTGTTGCGGAGAGATCAGAACTTCTTGGCAATCTAAAGCTAATGGCATCTAACCAGATACACATTTGTCAATTAAAAAAATAACACAAGTTAAGTGTAAGGTAAAATAATAATAAAAAAAACTTCATCTAGGCTGATTTTCAGCAAAAATATCTACCCCTATAACTTTAAAATGAAATTAATTTGTGTTCAAAATTTTAAAGAAGTGTTTCAATTTAAAAAAATGTAAAATTGCAATATGGGCCTATTCGACGAGATCTTTTATTCTGTTATGAGCTTGCGCTGTCAAAAAATCTTTTATGAGTTATAATTTTGGTATCTGGCATTCCAAAATCTGTTATATATTTTAGAAGAATAGAATACACATTTTTGACTATCATTAAATATTTCTAGGAGTGAATTAAAAATGGATTGTCTTTTATTGCATATACGAAGCTTCCATATGTGTAGATATCGGGAAATACGATGATGATACGCAACATGCTAGGCAGATCATGATAGATACTAGGGTTCTTATTTCATGTGACATGCAACATGGTATAGCCTTGGTATTCCCAGAAATATAGGTCTTACTTTCGTATGAAACAGGTTACTTTATTGTTGGTCACTTCATTTGTCAGATGAAATATTTTATTTAGAATTATTTATTATTTGATCGTTTATAACTCATAGCAGGCAATTCATAGCAGAACACAAATTGTCTGAAATGCTGTAAAGCATGTAAAGCACTTTAGACCACTTCACAAATCTGACGAGATAGTACAGCTTCAATAATACACTCGATTATAACTGGGAGAAGCTATATCAGATGAACGGAGTGTTTCAAAAATTGTTGGATTTTCTAGGCAAGAACAGCCAGTGAAAATATAAACCGTTCTCTATGTAATATGAATAGAAGAGTCACCAAGATTATGTAGTATACTTGAAAAGGGCAAGTTATTTAAAATAAAACAAACATTTTATGTAGAAAAGTGTAAGAGACTTTTTAACATCTTAAAAAACTGACATGATGACCTTAAGAAGGATATTAAACTTTTCGTGTCAAAACCATTTTCTTTATCCCCATTGATAAAAAAGGATGAAAGGGAGATATCTCAAACTATAGGTCAATTATCAAAATTTCCTGCATTCATACAATATACGAGAGCATAATATATGATACTCTGCTTCTTCATTGTAAGCCACTCTACTCTTCTAAGCAACAATCCTTACCGAGTTTGTTTTTAAAACTATTTGCTCCCTAGAAGAGGAAGACGGAAATGAAAATTTCGCCATTGCAACTAATTTCATTAAGGTATTTGACAAGTCGACGTAATGTCGTCATTTTCAAACTTTTAACTTATGGATTCCCATCTTTATATATTGACTTCACTCGTATTTAAATGATCACACGTCCCTTTTTAGGTCCTGTAGCTCCAACCCTATTTTCCCTGCATCTGCAGTCATGCAGGTCATCTGGTTTTTATTGACTGATACTGAAGTTGCACTTAACCTTGTAGGATTGGAACTACAGATCTATACTGATGACATGCATGAATTAAACAATATTTACCTGGTGCCAACATAACCTTCTAAAGCTGAATGTGAGTACATTTTAAGCCACCACTACTACTACTCGCGATTGTCAAAATGACAATCACAATCAACTATCACCTTAGCCGATTCCACCCCAGTATAACAAAGTCAATAATCCATTTATAATTAATTAGTTCGGATTGTCACCATTCCATTCGTGACTTATGCAGATGTTATATGTAACTACCCACTCAATGTTCGTAGTCAATGTGAAAATATTATCAATAGAGCTAGTTCTACCCTAGGACTCGTCAAAGAACAAAAGAATTCTCAAATCTTTGTGTTAGTATGGTCAGCGTACCATCACGTACACAATCAACGTATATAAGCTGTTCAACAATATTGGGATGATCTATAATATAACTTTCCACCTTACAAAAATCCTCTTAAATTAATAAATTTACAAAGCTTAAGTAGGAGTCGCGATAATACCAATATAGTTTTTGTACACCAACTATTGACTTGAGGTATTGAAAGGGAAGGTCTCCGTGGCAAATGCATATTTATCACTAATCACCGTTGTCTGAGGTCCTTGAAACATTTACAGTTTTATCAAACAAATTAAAAGCCTAACCCTCTGAGTTCAAACCCCAGGAATAAAAATTTGCTTTGTAACACAGATCGGAAAATTGTGTTAACTCTCTCTTTATGAAACCAAGAATTGACTTGTCGTCGGCAGGAATTTGCTACCGAGTTCGATTGACTTTGGTTAGAAGCACTTTTGATGGCTACAGATACTTATTGAAGATTTGTCCCTTTGTGGTAAGTGGCAATGCACTGAAAACATTTTTGTTTGCTTTTAGGTGGCAGTGACGGAAGTGTAGTCCTGAAGAATATCAGGTTCAGGGCGAGTTTTATGTTCCAGGTCAATATTTTTTGGTTCCCATTTTTGTGTGAATGAAATTTGTCAGTTAGCATTGCAGAGAGTGGTCGAGAAACATTTATTATGACGCATCGAAATAACCATGAACGTCGACAAGATTGGAGTGCTGGAGTTTTATGCTAGCTACACACGAGGCAACCGTTGCAACAACACGGTCATGTTGAAGCAACGGTTGCTTCGAAATAACCATGAACTTCGACAAGATTGGAGTGCTGGAGTTTTATGCTAGCTACACACGAGGCAACCGTTGCAGCAACACGGTCATGTTGAAGCAACGGTCGCTTCGTGTGTAGCCGATTAATTTTGAGTTGCTGCAACGTTGCCAGAAATATCAAAATGTTTTGATATTTTCGGTCGGTTGCTCCAACTGTACTGTGGTTGCGGCAACAGTTGCCTCGTGTGTAATGAACAAACGAAACACGTTGCTGCAACACGTTGCTTCAACGGTTGCCTCGTGTGTAGCTAGCATTACAGCTCGCTATAGATGACCGCCATTTTTTGGCAAAAAATCATTACGAACAACGAAGCATATTTCGACTTGGTTGGTTTTGTTAAAAAGAATAGCCGTAATTGCTACACTGAAAACCCTCGATTCATACACCAAATGCCATTACACTTTCCTAGATGATGCCATATACAATGTTGTAACATTTTCTAGTGACCGCGTTTGGGACATGTTGGAAAAGTTTCTTTAACCCGAATTGGATCAATTAGGCCTACAGAGTACAGAATATGTGACCTAAACAAACGAATACAACATCTGCAGCTCGTGCTACGATGTGAAATTTATAATAAATAAATAAATTTGGTGGTACAACAGCTTAAAGTGAACCAGGACCTAGTGACTTACAACTCTCAACCATTCCTGTGTGCGTGTTACCAGGAACGGAGGGGACCTACAATTTTCTGCCGATTGCGAATGGCTAATGAACAGCACTTTTCATGACAAGATATTATGTATACCCTTAGAGGATTTGTCAATTCCTCGCAAGAGGAAAAACTTTTTTTGCGGCGGCTGAGAATCGACCTTCCGCATGACAGTCCAACACCCTAACCATTATCCCGGGCGAATAACGTCAAAAAGTGGTGATATCGACTGGCTCACAAGATCCCCTGATTTGATGCCTCCCGATTTCTCTTGGGTGTACTTGAAGAAAAAGGAGTACATCAATAATCCAACGACAACTCCGATCCTTAGGGACAACATTTGAATCGTAATTGCTGAAATTACAACAGAAGTCACCGAAATTTGTATGCAAAATGTGCTTAAAAGAGCTCGGATTAGCGCCACGGCCAGAGGCGTCTACTTGACTGACGTCATAGTTTATACATAATGTTAAGGACCATATAATCAATCAAGAGAATTTTAATTTTAAAATATATAATAAAATAAGAATAAATGAATTATTTGTTATTTTACAAACCTTTGTAGGAGTTAAAATGATTTCTCTTGACGGAGATTTTGTTTTTCTCTCCGCTATTTCGAAAGGAACTGGAATTGGGCTCTGTATTAATTCATCAGATTGTTCACGGCGAACAATTTCTTTACACAGCGAATATCGTGGTTTATTTCTCGCAAAACATGTATCTTGTGCACTTTCTGTTTCATTTTCCGATTCGGAGAAATAGTAGGTATGAATCGAATTCGATGAAGAACTTCTGCGCCGACGACTCTTCGGACCGAAATATTTTTGAAAACGGGTAATGCTCTCGTTCTCAAAGCCAAAATGTTTAACTTTATCAAAAGGATCTGTTGAAGGTTGTGTGGCTTCGGTTTCGGATGGTATTTCTTTATGTTGTTTTGGGCTTCGCGACAACATTATTGGTTCACAATCGTTTTTCTCTTTTTGATTGTTTTTCCAAATCGAATAAGGAACAAAGTTTGAAACTTCAACTTGTTTGAGAAGAGTTTTTTGTTTGCTTGTTCGTCGTTTAAAAGATTTTGGCATATAGACGTGATAAGTATCGCCATTTTCTTTAAATAAATAACTTACTTTATCTTCGCTTTGCACAACATTTGTAATTTGTGAGTTTTCATTTTCTCGCGATTCTGAAACAGGCTTGTTTATATTTAAATTTATACCGGACATATAATTTAACGGTTTAACAAGATTGATGTTTTTGGTTTTAGGATGACTTTCTGTTGCAACGGTTTTCTTTTTGCGGGGTTTTGGTTTGGCTTTAGTCGTAGTTGTAGGGCAAATGGTAGGCAATTTTTTGTGTTTAAAAAAACGTCGGCTTTTTTTCATATTAAGTCCATCCAAAATGGAAGAATTTTCATTTTTTACAATTTGGCTTTGTTTGGATGGAAGTTCTGAAGGAATAACATTTGGGAAAGAAGTGTGTATTTCTTCGTTTGATGTTTGCGATGAAGTGACCTGATTTTCACCGTCTCGATATTGCAAAGTATCCGTACATTGATTAATAATTGGTGATCTGTTCAAGTTACTATTATTCGAAATTTCTTGCGATGGGTATGCACAAGATGTTTGTGTTGAAGAATTTTGGTCTTCTAAAATGTCTAAACAATTAGATAACTGAGCGGATTGAGTCATTTTTCCAGAGCTATGAATTGGAATTTCCGATGAATTAGTAGGATTTTCTGGTGCTTCGCATTGGTTTGAATGTAGTTTTGGTACATTTTCCGATGATCCGGGTTGCACTAACGCAACATTACAGGCGCCAGATGTTTGAATTATTGTTTCCTCGTTGAGCTGATTAATTGCAGATCTAGAGGCAGTGACCATTTCCTGAAGAGACATTTCCAAAAGAGAATTTTCCTTTATCAACTTTTGTCTGATATTTTGAAATTCTTTCTCTTTTACTGGCTGTTTGGTTGGATTGGAAAGTCCTTGAAATGAGTTTCTTGATACCTGTATTGATGTAAAAGCAAATGAAATCTCTTCTCTTGAAACGTTTCTTCTCTTAGCTTGCATTTGTTCTGTTCCTGATTTATAGATTGGCATAGGTGAAGAATGTTGTTGTTCTTTATTAATTATTGGTGGCACGACGGTTCTATTTTTTGAATAAGTTGATTCAATAAATCTCCTTTGGTGTTTATTTCGATTTTTATTTGGCCAAGTTTTAGGGCCTTCGGGTTTCTCTTCTGATGTATTTTGCATTTTTTTTATTTGAACATGTTTCTTTTTCTTAAATTGAATAGGTATATTGGGCTTTTTGAAAATTTTTGTATCCTGAGTTGTGGTTGCATTTACGCCTGTGTTAATTGATGGGCCCACATAGTTAGGAAGATATTCAACATGAGAAACGAGAGATATATTATTAGCTGTGGACTTGTTTTCAAACGTTAAGTTGACGTTTTGACTTTTCGTCGAATCTTTTCGCATATCCTTTTGTACAGCATCATATTTGTGAAGTTTTATTCTTGGTAATTTCATTTTTGGTATTTCGAAATTGTGTTCTGAATATGGGGTCTGTGTTGAATCTTCACTTAATTCAGCTAGGTACTTCACAATTGTATTAGGGGTTGAAACTTGAGAAGATTCGCAATATGAGAAAGCATTGTAATAATCTATTAAATCACTATTCGCTTTCAAACGTTCTAGTTCATTTTTGGGTAATGTAAACACTGCAACTCGTGAACTGAGTAGCTGCGTTGACACGCTAGTTGAGAAGGACGCCCGCTCAATGGTATAGACAGAGCAATCGAATTGGTTTTCACTGAAAAAAAATATGTGTTAAATTAAACCTCATTATATGAAATAGTTTTTTTAAGTGGAGTAAGTCCACTTTTGGAAAAAAAAAATGAGTGAATAGAAAATTTAGTAAATTATTTGTAATCTCTTTTTAGATTAATAATCATAAATACTCAATAGAGCACGATTTCTTCCTTAATTAAACAAATTACGGTATAAAATTTATTGTAAAATTTTTTAAAAATTGGTTTAAGTCCATCTTTCGTTATAAGCATAATTTAAGCTACTGTAAAATTGAAATTTGTATGTGCCTTCGTAGCCTTAGTACTTTTAGAACATCATCATAGAAAATATAGCGGTATTTTTGCTTTGTCAATTGCAATGGAAGTCATTGCACTAATTTTATAAGTTTTCTTTCGCAAGTTTAGCATTTTAGTTGTTCGTTGCTATTTATAAGATGCAGTATGAAATTTTTGTTTTAAATGCAACTAAAATATAACATTGTTTTTTTTACAAAAATTTTATAACATACAACACTTATTCGAACATATTTATTACGAGTTGATTTGAAAATTGTTATTTTTTTCGCGGGAATTCAATTTTTTTTTATAGAAATAGTAAAGCAGTTAATGGTCCAATCTAAGAAGAGAAGGGGACTTACCATAATACATCGTTTCAAGAAGACGCCCCTAATGTTATGAAAATAAAGACCAGAATAACATTAAAAAAAGCTATGCAGAAGAAGGCGAAAATGCTTTGAAAGAAGATTCGAGAAATTATGCATTGGCAGAAAATATCCTGGATGAGGTTTTCCCGTTTGGTAAACAAGCGGGACCTAAAAACTTCAACAATGTTTTTAAGTTGCTTCTTCATAACACCTCAAGACGAATAACAAAGGAAAAGTGTAACGATATGACGATTTTGCTGTCTTATATAATATGTACCACGTATTAACTATCTGTCATTTACTATGTTAAGTTTGTATGCCTAAGAGCTAGTTTATGAATAGACATCATTTTTAGCGAACTAATTTTTGATTGTTTATTATTTAATACATATTTTTTTTACATATAACATTACCTAAATAAATTCTTATCAACTTGACTATTTTTATTTAGTAATACTAAACAAAAATAATATAAACATATAAACGTTTCGAAACATAGGGCGCACGAATATGCCTTTTGGCAAATCAGTTTTCAAATTCAGAACTGTATACATTATTTAGTTTTGGTTTTAAAATGTATGTAAGTACTTGTTAAAATACACGAATGCAATTTAAAAATAATACATATTTCCTGTGTTTGTGGCACATCAAAAATTAACTAACTTTTAGCTTAACCGTAATGCCAACGCGAAATGAAATCTGTTGGACACAAGGTGTTAGATTTTGTTAAGTGAAAATAGTGATAATAAGTACCCTCGATCGGGTTTCTTGACATTGGCTTCCTTGAAAGGATTCTATATTTTTGAACCGCGATTAAGGAATATATAGAATCCATTTAAGGAAGTCAATGTCAAGGAACCCCATCGAGGATACTTAAAAATGATCGTAATCGATAGTGATAATAATGCGGGTCGTACAGCAGGTAATATTATTGCCAATAAAACTTCAAAAAGATTGCGTCAACATGGGTCCTCTTTATACTATGCAATTTTATTGCCCAAGATTATGTATTTTGTATTTATCTACCTTTCTTGTTCACATTGTAGCTCTCAAACCTAACGATCCAATATTTGAAACAATTTTTATGCACCTAGTAAAAAGTCTGACAAGTAAATGTGTCAGGAGTTGGTAGCCTTTTCAATTGGCAATTCGAAAGAAGTATCCAATCTGGGATGCTAATATGTATAACAAACAAACAGTGCCAATTAGATTATGAAGTTGAACTCACCCACCACCAGCTTTCCAACGGAACCGTGAAATGCAACACTTTTTCATATCAAATACTAGCCGACCCGTACTCGCGTTGCTTCGCAAATTGTAACTACGAATATTTTCTTAATATTAATATTACCATATGCAAACATTTCTCAATGAGACTGAGCATATTTGCTACAATAATAGGTTCGTTCGTTGAACTTTACCCAGGGTTGACCCAGGTTTTCTTGACAACCCTCAGAGTTGTCAACAAAAACTGGGGTTTTCGGTTTTCAAAAAACACCCAAGGGCTTTCAACTGTTTTGTTGACAGCTAAAAGCAAGACAAAATCATTTTGTGATCTGATAAAACTTTAAATTTGTTATAAATTAGCTTTAAAAATGAACGAAAACAATTTCGCGTTGTTGCTGAATATTTCATCCGATGAGTACAACAAACATTTAATTGCAAATACAAGCAATAACAGCAACATGCGAATCGCCAAACGATAACAAAAGAAATACATATGAAATCTCATATGACTTTTGAAAGTTTGATCGTTACCTGAACTCGCCCCAGCAAAATACCTAGATCTACTTCATGGCGAGTTCAGGGCGACCCCAGGTCTCAAAAAACAAAGAATTTGCTCGCCAGGGTGACTTCAGGTTTTTCAAAAAACGATTTAGGGCGACCCCAGGGCGACTTCAGGGCTCAACAAACAAACCTAATATTAGTTTTAGTTTATTTGTATAACATACCGTATCGAATTAGATTCTCTTTCACACTTGAAAAAAAAGAGCTTGTTCATGTTTGTGCATATTATAAATATAACAATATAGAAAATAATAAAATTTATTTCAAATAAACGGGTAGCGTATTGCCAAACTGTATATCAGTACAGAGCTCCGACGCTCTATAATAGACTACAGAATGCTCATTCAAATTAAGAGCATACTATATACTGTGTCAGATCAAAAGTGGATTTTTCTGTGTTGGTATACATTTTGCTCAGGAAACTAAGAGCAAAGTACCTGTGATTACAGAGCCATCGTTCACGTTGGTGTGGTTATTGTGTGTGGTGCCGTGATATAAGGCCAAGTGACAAAAGGCCAAATTTGTTTGTGACTTAAGGCCAAACATAAAATGTTTTTACTTGAGCAACAGTACCTTGGGTGGCCCGCTTCGAGAGTTTTCAGGATTTTAACTCCCTTTTCGGGGCTCACACCTGCTCACGCAACTCCGTTGCTTCGCTTAGGGTATGTTCAGTCGCCAGGCAGGCGCCTGTAGCAACAGTTTTCCTGAGCAGCAGTACATAACTGTTAGTTGCTTACTCCAATTAATGTAAAATACAAAACTGTTGCTACAGGCGCCTGCCTGGCGACTGAACATACCCTAAGCGGAGCAACGGAGTTGCGTGAGCGGGTGTGAGCCCCGAAAAGGGAGTTAAAATCCTGAAAACCCGCGAAGCGGGCCACCCAAGGTACTGTTGCTCAAGACAAAACATTTTATGTTTGGCCTTAAGTCACAAACAAATTTGACCTTTTGTCACTTCTTGGCCTTATGTCACGGCACCACACACCACACACAATAACCACACCAACGTGAACGATGGCTCTGTAATCACAGGTACTTTGCTCGATCTGAAATAGTATATAGTTTGCTTCAGCTTTTTTAATATTTTACAAGCAAACTGCATGTGACCACAGAGCGCTCTGTGGTAGCATACAGTTTGCTCTACAATACTTTCAAATTCGGTGAGCAGAAAATGGCTGAGCACAGACTAAGGAGATCTGTGCTGATCAGTTTGCCAATACGCAAACGGGTAGACTACTTTCTGAGATCACTCAACCCAAACTTTAAAATGGTTTCGCTTTTAAAGAATAGTTCATGTGCACGGCACTGTAGTCAATTGAATGTCCATTTTTGTCACCCAAAATGCTATTGAGTTATTCAAGTAACTTAAAAAATAAAATGCACGACTGGATCGCACAAACTTGCTCTTATGTAAAAGTACTTTGGAATTTAAAATACATTTTGTAAATATAAAACATGGATTTAATGAGATAAAAATGTTCAAATGTGTGGAATTACCGTCTGATTAATCTTTTTAATATTTAAGTAGTTTTTTATATGACAAATTTCCTTAAAATTTTTCGAGAACAAAATTTGGAATGCCAAATTTTAAGTATTAGGTAGTATAGATTTTAGAAATATTTTTTTCCTATATCTTTATATACAATATTATTTTAAACTTAAGGGGGCTCCTGTTAAAAATTTTTGGTAAAAATCGTTAGAGCTGTTGATGAGAAAGTCAAAAAATCAAAAAACGGTTCTATGACAGGTATTTTGCCCCAAAATTTTTTTTTGACAAAAATGTAGTCCATGTCCAATGTCCATAATATCACACCGTTTCGAGATAAATAAGATTGTGCATTACGGGTGTATGGGGGATACCGTTAGTTTTGGAGCTAAAAAAAAATTTCAATTTATCCTCTAGGGAATCACCGAAGACCCTTAACTACCGAGATTGAAGAACATAGGGCTAGTGGGTAAGGCTTCTAGAGAGAGGTACAGACATGACTGAAACATGTTTTTTGTGTACTAAATTTTCCTTAAAATTTTTATAAAAAAAATTGATATGAAAGTTATTAGTATTCAATAAAATACATTTTATAATGTAATTTAAAAATTTATTTGTTTTCCCTTTTCCAGATATTAAATTTTCAAAAAAATAATATTAATTAGTTTTTTAAAAATCAAAAAACTATTTTTTCGAAAAAAAATTTTAGATTATATTTTTTCGAGTGTATAAGCTCACGCATAAAAATTTTTGTTAAAATCGTTAGAGCTGTTGATGAGAAATTCGTAAATCAAAAAAACCGTTCTGACAGGTACCGTTAATAACATTTCCCCCAAATCTTCGGGCCCACTTTATTTGTCTTCGCTATCATCGTAATGTCAACTTTGATCAAAATCTCGAGTTCGATTTTTTTTCCAAATGCAGAACTTGCCCTGTAGTTAGTATGTACCTATTACCTATATCGCAAGTAAAAAGAGCCCACCCCCACATTGCTCAGCGATGTGACGATAGAATTAGAGAAACAAAAAAAATGTGTGTGTCGGTTAGTTAGATAAACTATACAATACAGAAAAATTGAATATGTAGGTAGGTATTCGTAGGTAAGGGGCCAGTTATAGCTCATCAGAAAAGTCCATCAGAAAAAATTTTGTCTTCCAAATTTGACCATATTACAACTCGATTTTGAGTAAAATTTTAATGCAATTAGACGAATACTTGCTTGGACTAATATTTACAAAAAGAATTACAACATTTTGTTGCTAAATTTACTCAGAAAATGGATTTAAATATTTTTTCTGATGGAATTTAGTTTTTCTGAACAGCTGATTGCCAAAACTCAAAATATATTCCATTTCGTTTTTCTTTTGTGTTCCGATTTTTTTCTGTTCCGAATGCATCAGAAAAATGTTTTCTGATGAGAAAAATTTTTTCTGATGATATGACAGCAAAAAATTGTTTGTTTTCTGACGTAAAATTATTGGTAGCTATAACCGGCCATCAGAAAAATGTTTTAGATTTCGATTGTTTCAATTTTTCTGATGGACTTTTCTGATGAGCTATAACTGGCCCCTAAGAGAAAAAACGTAACTATTGAATGGAACAGATATTAAGAGAGAGAGAGAGAGAGAGAGTATGGGAACGGGAAGAAAAGAAAATTAAAAATGTTGGAATGATAATGACATGAAACAAAGCAGCGACCTCGCGATTGTGATGAAATCTAATTCCTGGATAAAATAAATTCAAAAAGTTTATAATTTGTTTTTATTTATTTCTCAGGTTGTATGTGTAACTAATAGGGTCCATACACTACGCAAACCGTTTGAGCAAACAAATGCCTTTTGTTGTTGTAAAAATGTTTGTGCAAACTGTTTGAGTAGTGTGTAGCGATGTTGAGTATTTACGCAAACGGTTTGAAGAAATTCGAAAAATTTTGAATTTTCCGTGACTGCACAGACATGTTTGAGTGGTGTGTGTTGAATTTTGCTCAAACAGATGCCAATTTTCATGAAATTAAGATGAATAAACAAGACGAACGAATTTTTTTGGACCAAATTCTTTTTTTTTTGTTTTTTCTATTTTTTTTTTAATAACCAAGGTAATAATTAAAGCTGCACACGCTGAATCGCTCATTGCTCCGTAGGTCTGATTGAGATGAAAAACGTCACGCAACTTATATCTCTCAAACATGTTTGTGTAGTGTGTGGCGAAACTATGTTTGCTCAAACACACGTTTGAACAAACGTGTTTGCGTAGTGTATGGGCCGTATAAGAAGTGATTTTGGGCTTAAAATTTGAGCAACAATATTGACTTTATGAAGCAATGCTAATCTTTGTCGATTATTGTATAGGTTTCAAGATATGAGTGGTTCTATAAGTCAACTACTAAAAAAAATGGACAAAAAATGTAAAATTAATAATATTTAAGTTTGACAAATTATTAATGAACAAAATTATAGCCATAAACACTCTTATAACAATATAGAAAATAATAAAATTTATTTCAAATAAATCGGTTGACTACTTTCTGAGATCGTGCGTTACAAACTTTAAAATGGTTTCGCTTTTATAACGGGTGATTTTTTTGAGGTTAGGATTTTCATGCATTAGTATTTGACAGATCACGCGGGATTTCAGACATGGTGTCAAAGAGAAAGATGCTCAGTATGCTTTGACATTTCATCATGAATAGACTTACTAACGGGCAACGCTTGCAAATCATTGAATTTTATTACCAAAATCAGTGTTCGGTTCGAAATGTGTTTCGCGCTTTACGTCCGATTTATGGTCTACATAATCGACCAAGTGAGCAAACAATTAATGCGATTGTGACCAAGTTTCGCACTCAGTTTACTTTATTGGACATTAAACCAACCACACGAATGCGTACAGTGCGTACAGAAGAGAATATTGCGTCTGTTTCTGAGAGTGTTGCTGAAGACCGTGAAATGTCGATTCGTCGCCGTTCGCAGCAATTGGGTTTGTGTTATTCGACCACATGGAAGATTTTACGCAAAGATCTTGGTGTAAAACCGTATAAAATACAGCTCGTGCAAGAACTGAAGCCGAACGATCTGCCACAACGTCGAATTTTCAGTGAATGGGCCCTAGAAAAGTTGGCAGAAAATCCGCTTTTTTATCGACAAATTTTGTTCAGCGATGAGGCTCATTTCTGGTTGAATGGCTACGTAAATAAGCAAAATTGCCGCATTTGGAGTGAAGAGCAACCAGAAGCCGTTCAAGAACTGCCCATGCATCCCGAAAAATGCACTGTTTGGTGTGGTTTGTACGCTGGTGGAATCATTGGACCGTATTTTTTCAAAGATGCTGTTGGACGCAACGTTACGGTGAATGGCGATCGCTATCGTTCAATGCTAACAAACTTTTTGTTGCCAAAAATGGAAGAACTGAACTTGGTTGACATGTGGTTTCAACAAGATGGCGCTACATGCCACACAGCTCGCGATTCTATGGCCATTTCGAGGGAAAACTTCGGAGAACAATTCATCTCAAGGAATGGACCGGTAAGTTGGCCACCAAGATCATGCGATTTGACGCCTTTAGACTATTTTTTGTGGGGCTACGTCAAGTCTAAAGTCTACACAAATAAGCCAGCAACTATTCCAGCTTTGGAAGACAACATTTCCGAAGAAATTCGGGCTATTCCGGCCGAAATGCTCGAAAAAGTTACCCAAAATTGGACTTTCCGAATGGACCACCTAAGACGCAGCCGCGGTCAACATTTAAATGAAATTATCTTCAAAAAGTAAATGTCATGGACCAATCTAACGTTTCAAATAAAGAATCGATGAGATTTTGCAAATTTTATGCGTTTTTTTTTTTTAAAAAGTTCTCAAGCTCTTAAAAAATCACCCGTTATAATAGTATAGATATAGATTAGGTTCGTTCGTTCAACTTTACCCAGGGTTGACCCAGGTTTTCTTGACAAGCCTCAGAGTTGTCAACAAAAACTGGGGTTTTCGGTTTTCAAAAAACACCCAAGGGCTGTCAACTGTTTTGTTGACAACTAAAAGCAAGACAAAATAATTTTGTGCTGTGATAAAACTTTAATTTTTTTATAAATTAGTTTTAAAACAATTTCGCGTTGTTGCTGACTGTTTCATCTGATGAGTACAACAAACATTTAATTGCAAACACAATGCAATAACATGCAACATGCGAATCGCCAAAGACAACAAAAGAAATCTCATATGACTTTTGACAGTTTGATCGTTACCTGAACTCGCCCCAGCAAAATACCTAGATCTACTTCATGGCGAGTTCAAGGCGACCCCAGGGGGCCGATTCTGGTTCTGTGAAAAAGTGAATCGAATAGTTTTTCACTCTTTCACGCATAAATGCGATTCTCGTTCTGTGAAAAAGTGAAACCAAACGTCAAAAACATTCATATGAATAATTTGCTTTCACGCTCTTATTCGATGGTGAATATTCAAAGTGAATAGGTGAAAGCGGAAAATATGGCGATTTTTTTGAAAAAAAAAATAAAGGAAAGAATGTGACACAGGCACAAAAAGAATTTTTGATTAGTTTTTTTGGAAGTAAATTTGAAGATTGCTCATAATAGGTACGAAAACAAGTTTTGAAAATTTATTTCATCGCGTCTTAATTTTTTTTTGTAGATTTGTTTCAGTTGACGTTTCAGTTAACAATTGTATGAAATGCTCCCCCGTATTCATTTCGAAAGGATTTTAGTTGTCTCTCAAATTTCGCTTGATAATCCTCATATTTCTCCTACAAAACAAAAATCTATAGTAATACAATACAAAAATACATCTATATAAAGCACAAATAATTATATCAAACCTATGATGATTTCTCCGATTTGTTTCCATAAGAATTCTTATATATATTGAAGGCATTATAAAAACGTATACAAACAATTTAATATATTAATATATTATTATAAACAAATTCACAAATGTACAAACGTTTGGCAAAATTGAAACAACAATGAAAAATAATAATTTCGTTTTGACATTAAGCATTCACAATAGTAGATAAATTCATAAGAGACAACAAAAAATCATCCACCACGGCAAATGATATTGAATTCACCACACCATTTTCATTCACGGAACCAGAATCGCTTATTTGCACCAAGTGAATCGAAAAAGTGAAAGCAGTGCATGACAGCGAATGTGAAAACAATTTATTCGATTCACTTTTTCACAGAACCAGAATCGGCCCCCAGGTCTAAAAAACACAGAATCTGCTCACCAGGGGACTTCAGGTTTTTCAAAAAACGATTTAGGGCGACCCCAGGGTGACTTCAGGGCTCAACGAACAAACCTATTATTTTCATTACTAATTTTGAATGCAGCGGTCACAACGTCACGTCAAGAAATGACTTATGTCGTTTTTATTTGGCAATCCGGAATCTCTCTCCGAACCGGAATCCCAACTGAACACTTTTTTTGATTCTGAAGTTTTTTGTGATTGTGTATGTGAAACATCAAATGTGGACAATAATGAAAATCAAGAATAAATATGTTGAAAGTACACTTCAGCTGTTGAGTTTGACGTTTAACTATATGAATGTGTGAATGCTTCTGGTTTTGATACTGATTTCAAATCCAGAAGCAAATTTCTCTTCTTTTCAGAGTCAGAACTGTCATTTTTTTCCAAGTGAACACTTTCAGAAGAGTCCGGAAGGTTTCCGGATTGCCAAATAAAAACGACATTAAACTACTTTTTAAGTACGAGTAGTTTGAGCAAATATGAAATATGAAAATAAATCGTTGTATTTTTTTTAAAAAAAGATTTTTATATATGAAACTTTCAACTTCCAACCATTCCTGTGTATGAGTTAGCAAGAATGGAAAACCGAACGGCTAAGATGAGAAGCATTATTTATAACAATAGTTACTTTTGGAGGATTTGTCACGTCCTCGCAAGAGGCAGTACAAGGAAAAAACATGTTTGCAGTTGCTTGAAATTGAACCCACCTTCTGCATGACAGTTTAACGTTCTTAGCATTATGCCAAGGGGTAGGTACTAATTAACTTCTTAGAAGTGTATATATATGTATAAAAAATTAATTTCAATTTGTTAGCCCGACAAAATTCTAGTAGCCGTCCTCCAGATATATAAGATTTTAGAAAACGATTTTTTCACATTTGTGTAGTAAGTACCCTTATTTTTGGATTTTATCTCTATCTACGTCATCTATATCTAGCTACCTATATCTTCCAAATATGAAGGGAATTTTGAAAAGTTTACTTTTATAATTAATATTTCATTTTAAGTATTAAAATAACATAATATTCCACATTAACGATTTTCCATAATTATACATTTTTCATAATGCTTTGTTAAAAAAAATTAATCTGCTGGCACCTGATACGATTATTAGTGGAGACCCAAGGCTTAGTGGCTATTTGTTGGCAGGGATAGATGGGACCTATTATTTTCTATAGGGACCGAGTGACTAAAATGAGAGGCAATGTTTGGACGAGAGATCGCAAGACAAAATATTTATGCTTTTTTACTTGAGACTTATAAATAAAAGCCAATATACATTTTATGGATAGATAAGTATTTTATAATTTTCTACTCACATTTGAAGCTTGTTAATTTTTATTTTTATATAAAATTCTTCTTGTTTTCTTTCACTTTGATCTAGTTTACAAAGTAATGAAACACACTTGGATGTATAGTTGAAATCTATCCAAAAATTGTTAACTCCCTAAAACGATAACATGTTAATAAATACAATTACATATTGAAATGAAAACAAAATTAAAGTATACTCACATCTGGCTTAAATAGTTCAGAACTTCCAAACAGAGCTTTAGTACAGTAAATAGAAAAAACAGTACAATTTCTTGAAAACGTCATGTTATATACATTCAATAATTGTCTCGAGACCTAAAACATTAATTAAACAAAGATCATACTATGAACAATTATGAAAGCAAAGAGTTGTAAAAAAGAGATAACGCTTAAATGAGCAACTAATATTTGTCAGTTGTTGTTGTTGTTAATATCTTAATTTAGTTTTCTTTTTTTAATTTGCTCTTGCTTTAAAATAGCAATAAAATGGACGAATGGGTCGCGCGTACTTGTTCTACAGGTCAAGTGGTTTCGCATTTTAAGGACTAAAGATGTGAATATAAAAACGTTGTTATAAGGGAACAATCTTGTTAACGTCAAACTCGTTATTTAAATGGCTAGAGCAATTTAAGTAGTTTTAAGCTAAAAAAAAAACTAAATTCCGGTTTCATTTCGTGAATTAATTATGTATCAAAAAAAAAAGAATCGTTAAAGCAGTTTAATTACAAATTACTTTTGTATATACAAAATTTCTTAAACATTTTTAAAAATATATTGTATATACGTAAGAAAAATCATATAGATTTTGATCAAACTTGGCATTACGATGATAGAGAAGACAACAAAAGTGAGTCTCGCAATTCTGTCTGTCTGACTGTTCGACTATAGCCTAAATGGCTCGGGCGATTTTCTTTAAACTTGGGAGAAAGCATTTTAAAATTTTTCTCCTGTTACGTTTTTTCTCTTTTTTTTTAAGCTAAAATAACGGTACTCCCATACAAAGTTTCTTTGGCCCTTATTGCGAGTGTCGTTCAACTTTCGACCCGACAAAAGTCGAAAGCAACGACAAATTTTCTTTTTGGTATTGTGTATCTCAATCGACAGACACAATAGTTACTGTGAATAACGAATGTGCTTATTGTTAATGAATCCTATATTTTGACATTTGGGCATGTTTCAGTGATGGTGTATGTGGAAAAAAATTCCTTTACTTAGGGATCAAATAGTTTGATCAATAGAAGAATCACAAGAAAACATTTTTAATTAAAACACCAATACAGCAAATTGACAAAGTTGACGGATTGACGCGATAAGTTTGTTGTGTTCAAGCAGTATAATAAGAGCAGCATGAAGCAGAGGTAGAACACAAAGTCGTTCTAGTCAAATACAAGTGTGTTTTATTGGGAAATGGAGAGCCAAATTTATGCATTACATAGTTAAATTTCCCTAGGTAACCAACAACAAAGCCACTTTTATCGACACGAGATTTGTTGTATTTCGAGGGAAGTTTTATTATGCTAGATAAAATATTTTCCAATAAAACTCACTATATTAAGAACTTTACGAATCCGTCAAGTTCAAAAGTGACAGCAATCAAATATCAACAAGATATGACGATACTCATTCCGCAAGTGTCAATGTTCTTTGTGGTAGAGAATTTAATTTGTATGTGATTAATACGCGACTATAATGTGTTTTTTGTGAATTGCGTCGGTGTGGGGAAAAATAGGTATATTCTTATACACGTATGTAGGTACTTTTATTGTTTTGATATACTAGCACTGCCATATGGTTTTAATTTGAATTTTTGTATTAGGACAAGAAAATTGTGTAATAAATGAAATGTAAGTGATGAAATTGTGTAAAATTAAAATACAAACAATAATAAATGCAATAAATTTCATTTAA
The DNA here is from genome assembly GCA_911387755.1 of Chrysotoxum bicinctum. Taxonomy (NCBI): domain Eukaryota; kingdom Metazoa; phylum Arthropoda; class Insecta; order Diptera; family Syrphidae; genus Chrysotoxum; species Chrysotoxum bicinctum. The sequence continues at coordinate 125,838,890 of OU426989.1, read as the reverse complement.
ATAAACAAGAAATGATTTCCTTCGAGTTCTTTTTCGATAATACAGATGATGAAACAACCAACGACGACCACATAATGATTGCCAGGAATAGGAGACAACTTAGAGATGTTTCCAATCCTCTGCAGCTTGAAGAAAATATGTCCGTTAATGAGTAAAAATAAATTTTCTTTTATTAACATACTACATTGCAGATTTTTGAAATACTTCCGCTTGTCAAAGCCACCATTTGTTCAATTATTGAAAATCATCTCAAACCAACTAAAAGAAATACGGCAATAACAAACATAATAAAACTTGCCACTGCATTAAGATTCTTTGCCCATGGATCATACAATACTTTTGCCCTGTGGTTAAAATAATTATTATAATGGAAATAATAAGTTAATAAAATAAAAAAAAATACATTTTTGCCTAGAAAATTATATTCGTTGGCCAGTCGAACAGTAAAATGCAAACGATAAAGATCGATTGTCCAGTCGAAAAATTTCGTTCACAGTAGAGATCCACAATACCAAAAAAGATTTTCGACTTTCGACTATCGATAAAAGTCGTTTATCGATAAGGAAACGACACTCGCAATAAGGGCCTTTTTCTCAGTAACTAGGTTTTTTCGCTGAGCGCTGAAGTTACCCTAGGGTCGCCCTAAATCGTAGATCAAGTTATTTTGCTGTGGCGAGTTCAAGTAACGACCAAACTGTCAAAAATCTCAGGCGATTTCATATCTATTTCTTTTGTTGTTGTTGTTTTGTCGATTTTGCATATTATTGTTTGTTGTGCTCATCATTTTGTTAATTTTTAAAACTTATTTATAACAAATTTAAAGTTTTATTAGAGCCCAGCATTATATGTTTCTTGCTTTTAATTGTCAACAAAACAATTGCTTGCCCTTGGGTGATTTTTGAAAACCGAAAACCCCAGTTTTTTTTGACAAATCTCAATGTTGTCAAGAAAACCTGGGTCAACCCTGGGTTAAGTTGAACGAAGCAGCCTAATGCAAAACTTACGCAACTAGGTCTAACTGACGAAGTCAATGACTTGCAATTATACCTAGTATCTTTAAAACAAGTCATTTTTTTCTACTACATATTAATAAATGTATTTGATGTTTTGGTTTTAATTTTTGACTTACTTTTTCGAAATTCGTTGGATCCGCTGAAAGTTTTAATATCAAATTCTCTATGCTTGAATCTAGTTTTACTTTAGAGACTTGTGTTTGCCTTTCTTCGACACTTAAATGTTTTAAAACGGCAACAATTAATTTGAGACATAACCTTTGAGTAATATAGTCCCCAACAAACTCGAGTGGCATCCATAACTGCGCACTAGAAAAATATATAATTTTGTTTGTGATAAGAAAAGCATGCATATAGAAAAATAGGTGCAGCCCAAAAAGACCCGTGGAATTAGAACAAGTAGATTTTATTTCCGAAATAAAGGAATAATAATCGCGGGGTGTACAAAATTGTTAAGGGATAATAAGGCCCAAAACAATAAAAAAAAGATTGAAACACATGTTCTTATTGCAAAAATTTTTTAACTTTAACTTATACATTTATGTTGAATCTGTTTAATTTTGTTTACAAAAAAAAATACTAATTGAAATTTAAAAAAAAAATATCTTAAAAAGCAAACTTTTTGTTGCATTGTTTTAAAAATGCAAATGCATCCCGAGTGTGGGCTTTATGTCCGCTGGTCTTATTTCACTGCATCAGAAAAATAATTCTTACATTAGAGCTATATCTAAATTAGCTATGTTCTGCATAGTAACAGGCTGTGCCGATTTAAATAACAATAAACACATTTCCATGATGTTTTGATGGTAGTTTGCTATGCTGTTTTGATACTGCAACGAAGCCAATATATAAGACGTACACACTGGAATCTTTGATTCGAATTTCGAGCGAAGAGGGTCATTCGAATCGATCTGATGTTGGAGTCTCTGTAAAAGTATAAAATAATTTAGCATTAGATTAAGATGTTACTTCGTAAATGTATCGATTAAATTAGTGGCCAATTTTGACGCAGGGAATATAATGAAAAATTTGTTTTTATTTGCTAAGAATATTCCTTAATAACTTCCAGGAATTTCTCCTGTTTTTTTTACTTTCAGAAAAATCCTTTCGTAAAAATTCCACAACGAATCCATATTATTACTTTAAGGTGACGATGATAAGAATGATGAAATGACGAATATAAGAAAATCTCATATAAGACACTCTAACACACCAAGCACATCTCCATACGATTAAATCTTAAAATATATTTTTGATGTCTTTGGTTTTACATTTATAAAAATAAGGAATATATTCTATCTTTAATGCAAATATCTCTTGTTTATAGGTATAATGACTTAGTGATATTTGTAAAAACATTCTCTTTTTTTTTCATTCTTTTTATATGAAAAAGTTTTTTCTTATTTATAAGAAAGTTTATTTCTTATATCTATTTTTTTTGTGTAAGTAAACATGAGGTTTGTTCGTCGAGCCCTGAAGTCACCCTGGGGTCGCCCTAAATCGTTTTTTGAAAAACCTGAAGTCACCCTGATGAGCAAATTCTGTGTTTTTTGAGACCTGGGGTCGCCCTGAACTCGCCATGAAGTAGATCTAAGTATTTTGCTGGGGCGAGTTCAGGTAACGATCAAACTGTCAAAAGTCATATGAGATTTCATATGTTGTCGTTTGGCGATTCGCATGTTGCATGTTATTGCTTTTATTTGCAATTAAATGTTTGTTGTACTCATCGGATGAAACATTCAGCAACAACGCGAAATTGTTTTCGTTCATTTTTAAAACTAATTTATAACAAATTTAAAGTTTTATCAGATCACAAGATGATTTTGTCATGCTTTTAGCTGTCAACAAAACAGTTGAAAGCCCTTGGGTGTTTTTTGAAAACCGAAAACCCCAGTTTTTCTTGACAACTCTGAGGTTTGTCAAGAAAACCTGGGTCAACCCTGGGTAAAGTTCAACGAACGAACCTATGGTTATAAGAAATATATTCTTAAACTTTCTTATATTTGTCATCGAATGTATTCATAACAAAAATGGTTGTTACAGTTAGTCATTTAGTTCTTGTGCATGGAGATGACCTACCTGCAACCGCTTGGCTTCTCGGGCAAATAATCTCAGTACATCTAGGAAGGGATGACATGATGCGTGCTGTTACCTTGCGAAAACAAATGGGAGAACTCAAAACTATTTATTGATTCAAGAAAACTACGTCTACGTCTTGCATATATGTATGTATTTTTAAACGCCATCAGTACTGCTCAATGCAAGCATTTGTAACAATATTTCTTTTCTCTTCTGGTTTTTTCACCTTTAGATACTGGGAAACATCAGCTTGTCACAGTCAACATTTAGCGTGGTGTTAGTTGTTAGTAAATAAATATACATACATATAGCCTAACACTCTACTAAAAAAAGAAAACTTTTTTAAGTAAATTCATATTTGTAATGTTATCTAGTTTTAAGTTTTGTAACGTTAGTACTTTAACGGATTAAATAAATAAATAAATAAAAAACGAACAAATATGACAAACAAAGAAATAATCATATAATAAAACGGCAAACATGTTTTTTGTGGTACACTTTTCTCCAAAAGTATTTAACCGATTTCGATAAATTTTATATGGTTGAAAAGCCACAGTTACGGAGATGTGCAGAATATACTTGAGACACGCATTTACACACTGTGGGTCATTTTTGTTTTTGCACTGTCGAACACTTTGCATATTACATAAAATAAAATTTAATTTAATAAATTTGCTTGAAAACACTGCCAATAATATAAATAATAAATAATATATAAATTGGCACTCGAATTTCGAGAGCTGGGTCGGCTAGTAAATATTAATCTACTATCTGTAGCTACAAAAATAAACAACTAGTCAAATACTACTTGCTATAAAAACAATAACGTTACAAGTAGTTTCGAATACTTAATGAGACCTTTCATACAACCTGTGCTTAAGTGTAAGCTTTGAGTAACTTAAATCGAAAACATCATGGTTTACATTAGCCTCATGTTTCATACGTGGCAAAGGCTCATTGAGACCATAATTGGTACGGTGGAAGTCTATACGAAAAATTTCAGAGTTCCTAGAACTGTGGCTTCTAGCTTTAAAACGAATTTGTTCTAAAAGAACCGGTGAATCTATGGAACCAACCAATAGCTGGTGTAAAAACATAACATCGCTGACTTTCCGGCGTTTTTCTAGAGAATTCATGTTTAAAAGAAGAAGGCGATTGCTGTATGGAGGAAGATGATTTGGGTCACTCCAATTAAGATGACTTTATGCGAAGCGTACATATGTATTTACGTTGGGCAGATTCGATTCGATCAATGTGTATTGAGTAAAGTGGCGACCATACAGAACTAGCATATTCTAATTGTGGACGAACAAAGGTGTTGTACAACGAAGATGTTACAAGACTACAAGAAAATTCCTTACTCCAACGCTTAATAAATCCAAGCATTGAGTTTGCCTTACTGACAATTTTCTCAATGTGGAGTGAAAAGTCTAGATTTTGCGAGAAGTGAACGCCCAGGTCGCATGTTGTTTCTACCACCTTACTAGAATGGCTTGATTTATGCTGTAATTGTAACATATTGGGTTTTTTCTTCTAAAGAAGGATATTGATTGGCACTTTGAAACATTTATGTCGTTTTTATTTGGCAATCCGGAATCTCTCTCCGATCCGGAATCCCAATTGAACACTTTTGTTTGCTTCTGATGATTCTGAAGTTTTGTTTGATTGTATATGTGAAACATCAAATGCGTACAATAATCAAAATCAAGAAAAATGTTTTTGAAAGCAGGGTTGGCCGAATTGTCACTTTTTAGAAATAACTACAATTGTTACGTCTGCTACGTAGTTTATGTAGTTAAATGTAGTTAATTGTAGTTAATGTAAGAAATTGTAGCATTGCTGTCAATTAACTGTCAGTTATGCATTTGAAATTTGAATTTTTAAATTAAACGTTCAGTTATTCCTACAATTCTTCATCCTTACGGTAAATAAAACTTTTTTTTACAAACCTTCATTAGATCATAAAAGTGCAAAATTGTTTGTTTTTCCTTTATTATATTGATTTTTTATGAATTAACTATATACATATGTAGCAGACGTAACAAATTGTAGTAAATTAGGCATGTAGTTTCTTCAATAAACTACGCGTAGTTAAATACTACGTTTATATGCAGTATCGAAAGATCGAGATGGATTAGGGTCGAATTTTCGACCCACATTTCTACTCGACACCGCTGAGCGATTGGGATCGAGTCGAACGAAGCTCATTTCAACTCAATACAGGTATATAAACGTTCGAAGCGAGCTTCAAGCTCGCTTCAACACCTCATATAAACGTAGTAAATCATGTAGAAAATGTAGTGTAGTTAATTCGGCCAACCCTGGTTCGCACAATTTGGATACCAAAAATCACAGCTGTTGAGGTTGACGTTTAAGTATATGAATGTGTGAGTGCTTCTGGTTTTGCTTCTGATTTCAAATCCAGAAGCAAATTTCTCTTCTTTTCAGAATCAGAACTGTCATTTTTTCCCAATTGAACACTTTCAGAAGAGTCCGGAAGGCTTCCGGATTGCCAAATAAAAACGACATTAGAAAGAGTTTGTTATATGAGCACCATTCAGAAAACATATTTATGTCATTTTGAAGAGAAACACAATCGGATTGGTTTCTGATGATTTGAAATAATTTAATTAAATAATGTTTATCCTAAAGTGGGCTTTAGGTCAATTTTTGTTAATATTTTGTTTTGTTTTTTTATGTTGTTTGCTTCACGGGAAATTTAGCTTTAACTTTTTTTTAATTTTTTTTTTCGTTTTTGTGTTTTTTGGCCGAAATAAATAAATAAATAAGGAATAACTATAAAAAAAGGATGCTTTAGTTATCAAAGGCAAATTGTCTTCTGTGCAATAAGGGAGGGAAAAGTGCATTTCATGTGACGTAACACCTGTCACAAAGAAAAATATATGTTTCTACATATATGTATATATATGAACCTCATAAGCTTTCTGTCCGTCTGATTTAATTTCTTTTTCCAAATCTTGGTATGAAATTTTTTTTTTATTTGTTGGTCAAACCCCCCCCCCCCCTGACTTTGAAAAAATAATCCCCCCCATTCCGACGAGCTCAGCTTCAAAGAAGCATACCAAGTAATTTTCAAGTCAGTGAAACAAATGGTTAATTTTATATTTAAAACAATAGACCTGTAACAAATAGAAATGGCCAAAAAACACAAACGCAAAAAAAAAAAAAAAAAAGTTAAAGCTAAATTTCCCGTGAAGCAAACAACATAAAAAAAACAAAACAAAATATTAACAAAAATTGACCTAAAGCCCACTTTAGGATAAACATTATTTAATTAAATAAAAGGTCACGAAGAAAGAAAATATTTGAAATAATTTAATATCATTTGCGTAGATAAGAACCCTACATGACTTTACAATTGAAACAATATCATTGATTGATACTATGAAAAGAAGTGGACCAAGGTGACTACCTTGTGGAACACCAGAGTCAGCATTAATTGGATCAGTAACGAGTCCTCTAAAAAGAACTTGGTATGTCCTTCCCTTCAAATAAGATCTGATCCATTGAACGAAAGCAGAAGGGAATCCAAGAGATGAAAGCTTAAATAAAATTAGTCTATGAGACAACTTGTCGAAGGCCTTACTGAAATCTGTATAAACAGGCAATTTGATGACCATCCTCGATAGTTTTATTTGTAAACGACGTGAATTCAACAGTAGATTTTTTTTTTTTCATAAACCCATGTTGCTCGCTTGCAAGGAAAGGTTTGCAGCTGAAATAAAAACTCTTAAATATGATAGCTTCAAATAGTTTCGGTAAGGAATAAAGTTTGGCTATTGGTCTATAATAAGAAATATCACCGCGATTTCCTTTTTTGTGAATAGGTATAATGAATTAATTTTTTCCAAATTTTAGGGAAAACAGCTTTTTTTAGGGAGTTTTGAAATAAAAACGTTAGGGGTCTTGCCAGAGGTTTGCAACATTTTTTTTTAAATATACGCCGGAATTCCATCTGGTCCACTGGACGTGTCGTGGTCTAAGCCCAAAAGATGGTCTAATACATCATCAACTGTGATAACAATATCACTCATTGAGCTTTGAGAAAAGCTATTCAAGTGAGTAAAATTACTCTCGCAAGGCTCAAAATCATCATCACAAAACGAAAGTTTAAAGAAGGAAGAAAACATTATTGCATATTATTGTTGGTTTCATCCAAGTACTTCATAGTAGATGGATATCCGTCAGATTTTTTCTTGCTATTAACAAATTTCCAAAAAAGTTTCGGGTAAACAAGAAGTGAAGACCTAACATATAACAATCATAGAGGATTCTGCATAATGATTGGAAATCTTCATATAATGATAAATATTTGTTGTAATCATCCAATTTATTAGATATTAGGTACTTTTTCCATGTTCTATTTCTTAAGTTACGTAGACTACGAAGCTCATGGGTGTACCAGGGGGGTATTGTTATTAGGTATTGTTAATCGAGTGTCTCGATTTTTTTACAGGTACAGATGCAATGAAACATTCAAATATACTTAAGTAGAAATTGGAGACCATCACATCAATGCTCCCATTCAAAAGTAAGTCAAAGTCAATGTTTGTAATTAGTTAATTGAGTAAAGGGAAGTTCGTTTTTTTGAAGTCAAATTCAAGAGAGCCACTATCAAAATCATAATCAGTTGTGTGAACATGAAAAATCAAAACAGAAAGTGTGGGATGGTAGCAATCAACTTTCGTCATGGGAATTGGACACAGTTCAACAACACAATTACAAGGGTTAGTAACGAATATCAGATCTAACTGTCGAGAAATACTATTTTTTATACAGCTCACTTGCTGTAAGTCACAAGATATCACCTTGTCAGCAAACGCTTCCTGCGGAGAAGAGACGTTGGTGGGCATTAAACATATTTCGTCATCAGAAAGAGTCCATTCTAGATCAGGAAGATTAAAGTCTCCTGCAAAAAGAACATTGTCAAGAGGATCGCAATTATCAGAAATAATATAGTTAATGGCATTTGAAGCAATATTATATATTTCCAATGGGCCTTTTTGGAGGGATGTACATATTTATTATGTAAATGAATTTATTTCCGATACATACTTTAGCACAAATAATATCAACTGAGTTAGTATTAGGGATTGGGAATATGCAGCTATGAAAAACGCTTCGCACAGCAATGATAATTCCACCACCCACGGACGATAAGGGATCAGAATATCTATCTTTACTCAGTCTCATCTTCAATTAAATCTAAGTTCAATTAAAAATGTCTTTTATTTTTTAGTCCTCGTCAACTTTCTCTATCATCTGACAACCACCAGAACTGGTTCCCGTCTTTCCTGTCTTTCACCCTGTCCATCCGGTACCGATCGGATACAGTACTACTGAACCGAAGGCGCTCTGCTCTGTCTTGTACGAGGACGACTCAACTATAAAGAAGCCGACTATTCGCAGACCTACGCCCGACTTAATAGATCAGCGGGATAAAGCCGCTTAGACGTACACTAATAATAATCGTTGTTAGGGTCATAAGGCTTAAAATTTGTTATGGCCCCATGGCCATAATACATAGCACACTTAATTTTTCTTATCACAATCGTTACAGCCGTTTTCGAAATAAATAAGATTTTTTAAAACGACTGTATGACAGATACCGTTAATTTCGGAGCAAACAAAAAATCAATTTCTCCTCTAGGGAATCACAGAAGAACCTTAAATACCAAGTTTGAAGAAAATCCCTTCAACGGTTAAGGCTGTATGTCGAGGTAAAGACATACCGACAGACAGACTGAAAGACTGAATTGCGAGACCCACTTTTTTCATGGTAATGTCAACTTTGATCCCTCGGGTTTGATTTTTGTTTCCAAATGCAAAACTTGCCTTATAGTACCTACATTATGTATGTATGTACAGGGATCACAAGCAAAAAAAATTGAAATTAAGATATTACTGACTGTACTTACCATAGAACCATTTTTTTTCGAATATTGAACTCCTCATTATCAGCATAGTGCAGTTTAATAAAATGTTGTGTAGAGAAGCTTGTAAAAAGTTTGAGAAACATGGAACTTCGAAACTTAAAAAAAATATTTTTTGAATATAATAAAAAAAATATATCAAATTTTTTTTTTGAAAATTCGATATCTCAAAAACGGATCAATTGGTTTCTTTAAAATTTAATATTTATTCGTACAATAACAACATGTAATAGTAATGGTACTGCACTACTCGATATGCTTCAATTGTATGATTTTATTCTTTTGAATGGATGTACCGAGGGTGACCTAGATGGTCAATATACGTTTATTGGAGGATCAGGCAAATCAGTGATTGATTACTGTATGGTGAATAATGATTGGATTGAACTCATAAATAAGTTTGAGGTTCCATACAGACATTTCTCTGATCATATGCCAATCACCGTACTCGTAGAATGGAAAGCAGAACCCGACTCTCATCAAACAAATCTAAAGTTGTTACCCCGACTTAAATGGAGAGAAGACGAAGCTGAAACTTTTCAACACAAACTAGATAACTGTCTCTCAAGAATCCCAACTGACATTGAGTCTTCAGATACTCTATCAAATGAAATAATAGCATGCATAAGAAATGCCGTGAACAAATCAAGCGATAATGTTAAGAAAGTGTTCAAACAAAAATGGTTTGATAAAGAGTGTTTGAGAGTAAGAAAAAAATCATTTGCTCTTTTAAAAGCATTTAAGAGATCCGACAATGAAGAATTACTTAAATGGTACATGCAATCGAATTCTCAATATAAACGTCTATGCTATGCAAAGAAACTTGGTTTTGAAAATGAACAAGCACAATCACTTGGCAAAACAAAAAATACAAAGGAATTTTGGAAACTTGCAAAGGATATTAATGGTACTCAACATATAATTGGCACAGGTGTATCCGCCGCTGATCTTTCCTCGCATTTCTCGAACCTTCTTCAAGCAAACTCTAACTTAACCTTTACTTATGCTGAACCTCTCATCACCGATGATATATTGGACACCGAGATATCTTTATTTGAGATAGAAGCAGTTTTACGAAAAGCTAAAAATAATAAAGCACCAGGTGAAGATGGTGTACCTTATGAATTTTTTAAGAATTCATCGGAAAGTTTTAAGTTGCAACTTGTTGTGTTTTTTAACAAAATTGTTACGAATGCGGAAGTTCCTTCCTCGTTCAAAAAATTGGTTATCTTCCCAATACATAAAAAAGGTTCCCTAAATAACGTTTCTAACTACAGAGGTATATCTTTTATGAATATCATAGCTAAGGTATTTTGCGGAGTTCTTGTCAACCGTTTGGAAAAGTGGGTAGAAGAGAAAAAGATACTATCAGACTTCCAGGCTGGATTTAGGAAAAACTATTCCACTGTTGACCAAATCTTTGCTCTGTCATCGATAGTCAAAGCATTTAAGGCAAGAAATAAAAAGGTTTACTCGATGTTTGTCGACTTCAAAGCAGCGTTTGATTTGGTAAATCGCAATGCTTTAATATATATACTTTTACAGATGGGTGTTTCAACCAGATTTTTAAATGTCATCAATAATATGTATACAAACACAGAAGCTAACGTCTGGGATGGAGCATATTATTCTGAATGGTTTAGTACTGATTCTGATGTCAAACAATGGATAAATGACATTGTTAACCACCTACCTGGAGGAATTAGAATGGCCGGAATCCGGATAAATGTGTTACTATATGCTGTCGACATGGTCATATTATCGGAATCGAAAGAAAATCTTCAATTGATGATAAACAGACTGTCTGCATACTGCGATAAATGGGGATTGGAAATCAATACGGATAAATCAAAAATAATGATCTTTTCGCGATCCAATCGGGCTGAAGCTGGAAGTAATTGGAAGTACAACGGAAGTAGTTTGGAAGTGACAAACGAATATGGATATCTTGAAGTGAACCTCAACCCACGACTGAATTTTAGTAAGCACCTTGACATTAAAGCCAAAACATCACAAAGTCTAATAAACTTAACATGCAGAAAGAGTTTCTCGAACAACCTTATATATTTGTCTACCAAATACCAAACTTTCAATTCAGTTCAATACGCCGAACTATGCGATCTATTTAGAAACTGGTTTACCAAAGATATTTACTAGCACTTTGAAACTACAAGCGGATTATATTATTTAAGTCTTAGGCTTCCCAGATGAGCGATTGAGCAAAATGATGCTGCTATGCGAAATAAGAAACAAAGACTGGTGGTATGATAAATGGCAACGAATTGCCACTTCAGTTGGTGAAGATATGCAAATTGATACAAGTAACATTTTTGATGTAAAGGAAAAACTTTATAAAATTATCCAGCTTAATGAAGACTCGTTTCGGAATCAACTCTTAAAAACAGCTATTGAATCAGAAAGTCGAATATTATCAAGGATTCTTTAAGCTACAAAGATATGTCTTTAATATTCAAAGCAAGATGCGAAGTCTTATGTCTCAACGGTAGGAGTTTCAACCAGTTCTGTACACTCTGCAATAATAGATCCAAAGAAGACTGCTTTCATTTTATAAGCGTATGTCCAATTTTCAAATACAAGAGATTCTCATATTTTGGAAAATTCTCTCTCACTTTACAAGAGACAATTCTAATATTGGATGGACCAGATTGGACAAATCTTGTCAACTATCTGAAGGAAATCTGTAGGTTTAGAAAACTGATTATGAGAGAATATGATTAAACTAGTAGATGTATATTAGACTGGGCCAAAAAAATTGACTATTTTTTTTTTTTGAAAGATATATCGAGAATATCACTCAGAATGACAAACAAAAATTTTCGTAAAAGTTTGAGCCCTTAATATCAATTTTAAGAGGGCTATCATCGCTAATTTTGATTTTTAGTCATAATTTCATGTTTTGCGTCAGAACTGACAAAACATTGAAGTAAAAAAAATTCATTTTGACTTACTTTTATATAAAATTAAATTCCCTACAAAAAAGGTCTGATTGAAAATTTTCGTCAGACAAGCCGTTTTTGAGTAATTAAGCTTAATAAATTGTTATTTTTCTTCGATTTTATTTTTTTAATTTGGAATTTTGTAACTAACGAAAAATAACAATTTATTAAGCTTAATTACTCAAAAACGGCTTGTCTGACGAAAATTTTCAATCCTTTCTTTCGTAAATGCACCTAAGCCAAGCCGACCCCACTATAATAAAAAAGTGGCAGGTCAATTTTAAACCAATGCTCTCACGCAGGTGTTCTCAATGAAAAAAAGTGTGAAATATGGTTAATCCAGTACTTTGTCACATTATTGTATGCTTATAAGACGATAATTAAAAGAATAGTAAAAAGAAAGTTAATCCTTTCAATCGTAAATTCACCTACATAAGAATCCAAAAACGTAAAAACTAAAATAAAAGGCTTTTCTTAGAACAAAAGTAGTTTTTGTTATTTTTGATTTTCTCAAAAACTACAAAACATTTTGACATTCGGTTTTTTGTGTTTGATCAAAAATTAAAAAGAGCATTGAATATTGAATAAAAAATAATACTTAATTACGTAAAATTTTGAAAAAAAAATTGTTTAAAAAAAAATTTCATTTTTTTTTTCAAAATTTTGATTTTGAAAATTAATTTTTCAAAAACTATTCACTCGAACAACTTTATTTAAAAACAAAATTAAAGAATGTATTTCTGGCTTTTCAAAATGCCATAGCATTACTCTGTAGGTATCACCGTTATTTTTTAATAATTTTTTTTCTGTTTTAAGTGATTTTTTTCTTAAATTGCCCCTCCCGCCTAAACGGGGGGAAATAGACCCCCCTCCCATACGATTTTTTTCTTGTCTAAGTCCAACCTACACGCCCTAGCTTTTTGTCACACCTTATGCCAATCACCATGTATATGTAAATTATGTAAAAATCAATATATAATAAATATTTATAATATATAATTAAAACGGAAATTTAAAACAAAGTAGACCAATGAAAGAAAAAATGTAAGTTGCTAGTCGAGCTGACGGCAAAGCCAAAGCTTTTAAATTCAAAAACAAATGTATATGTATTTATTTTAAAAAATTGTTAATAAATGAATTACTTACTTACTACTTACTTCGTACAATAATACAAATTTAAAGTTGGCGTTCCAATATTTTTTCTTATTTTTTTTTTAATTTTGTGTATGAAAACTTATTTTTTTAAACCGCTACAACGATTTAGAATTTGTGTTCCCGCTTTAACTAATATTTGTTTGAGAAATCATTTGACATCTTGTTTTTAGCTCCAACTACTTAAGGAGTTGTTTTAGTCATTTAAACAATGAATTTTATGGTTATGAACATTTCTATTACATAGGAGCAGATTCGTGTGATCTAGTCATGAATTTTAATTTAAAAAATTGTAAATATAAAATCAGGAATTTATCTAAACAATTTTAAAAGGGAGTCAAAAACAAAGATCTCTTCTTAAACTAAGATTTTCATTCGACAGCGACTGCTTTTTTGCTGTCATAGTTTTTAGGAACATTGAATGATACTTTCACAAGTTTCTTTTTATTATGAAACAACAGTTGCAATAATGGAAAACGAAATTTCAAAATGATTGTTGATGTAAATAAACAATTTTTTTAAAGAAGTATTAATGTTGATTATTCCCTATAAATCTCTGGTTTGGGACTATGGAAATGGTTTTTTTTTTTTGAAAATGTTAATAATAGTTGCTACGCTAACAAATTGAATACTTAATTATACAAATAATTTTAAAAATAAAGCCATAAATAACCAAAAATCTTCTCCGAAATACATAAGGATGAAAAGATAACCCCGGCTAAAAAATCCGAGACGATTTTTTAAATAAATTAAATTTCAACAAAACATTAAAGATTAAAATATATTCTACAGCTACATACAGGGTAGGCCATCTAGTGGTTCTTTTTTAAATCATACGTTATTTTGACACTGACAGCTGTTTCCCGCTCGAAGCCTTGACAGAAAGTCAGTATCATACCTCCGCCGAACGAAATGAGCCGCCTTACGCTAAAATAACTTATTTCCAAAGTGCTGTGTAGCTTAGAGTGCGTTTTTCGAAAAGAAGATTTGGCCGAAATGAAGCCCTCACCGCGCCTGCTATACTCAGGTTTGTGCAAAAAGTTCGAGAGACTGGTTTGCATGTGGCCAACACTCATGGTTCCGTCGTCGTACGGTGTACACAGACGAGAATGTGGCTGCTGTAGCCGAGAGTGTGAGACTCAATTCACGAACATCAACTCGCCATCGATCTCAACAGCTAAATATTTCAAGTACTTGCCTGAGGAGAATTCTGAACAAAGATCTCGGATTTTTCGCTTGCAAGGTCTAATTGACTCAGCATATTGAAGGTGCACGACCATCCGCTTCATTATTGCTTGAAGGGCGTTGTGTTCAATGATTCATGGGAATGTTTACTCTTACTAATAAAGCCATAATACATGGACAAAATTTAATTTTGTTCATTTTATTGCCTTTTTAAAAAGAATCTTGTATTTGGCTTATTCTTTATATTAAAAAGAGCCAACCTTTGAAAATAATTCTAACTTAGATTTTAAGTACGAAGTGAGATCTTTTTTAAATTTTAAAATGAAAACCTCATACTTTCATCTACAAGAAATAACTTGAATATATTTTTTTAACGAAATTTATTTACCAGAACTGCAAACAAATTCACTGATTTTTTTTTTATTTGAAAATGATATCGTCCAAATTAAATGAAAATTGGCCGAGCCATTAAGGCTGTAGTCTGGTCAACATTCCGAGTTCGATTTTCTTAACGAATGCATTACTTACCATATAGTACCTACATATGTATGTCTATAAATATATACATATATATCGCAAGTTTAAAGAACATTTCGAATGCAAAATCGAGAATAGCTTAACTTTTTTTGGGTATTATTTTTTTCAAAACAGTTCGTGCCTTGAAACAGGAATATCAAAATTCAAAGTGAAAATGTAGGGTAATATTAATTTATTATTCATATGAATTTGATATATCTAACTAAATGTATATAAATAGCATTCGATTGCAGTTCTCAAACTAACAAAGCAATAGCTCGCTAGCAACAAAATTAAACTAAAAATAAATTAATGCACTACAGTTATTAGTTTTGTAAGTACTTATATGAATATATGTAACATTTGTCCAGCATTCTGTATATGAGCATTATAGTAATCCATAAGTGAGAATAGAAAGAAAATCTACAAATCTGACAATTAATTGTGAAATAAATGTGTTGCGGTAGGAATGTCCGTGATTTATTATTCATGATGATGACTCGTGACATGGCTTACCTGTCCAAGATGCAATGGTTAGATTCATAGCCACTTGCAGTCTATAGCATTTAATAGAATAGATACAAAATAAAACCATTTATTAATCAATTCAATTACTCTCTCACTTTCTTTTGCGTCATCAATGGAATTGTACCTTAATTTTTAGAATAACGTGTTACAATGACAACATTAAACTACCTCTTATCAAAAAATGAGTTATTTTGTTTAATATCTGATAACGAAATTTGGCAGTTAGAGTAGTTATGAATATCATCACAAAAGCACGTGAATAGGTGCGTGGGGTGTTTGGATTCTAAACATTTAATTAGCATGATGTGTTAGCAAAGCATTTGCTACTTGATATTAGAAAATCCATGTCAAATATCGATATACTCGTAAATGCTTAAATCAAAAACACATTTCAAATAAGAACCTCGTAAATATTTAATAAATAAATTAGAGGCCAACGCATCTCAGAGAACTTAAGCGACCATTCCTGCGTGTGTGAGGTAAAAACAAGGCAACTTACAGATGATATAATTTTTTTTTTCCAAAATGTTACTTTGTTGGAATGTATGAGATTTTCAAGCATAAAATAGTAGACTATTCGGGAGTTTAAGTAAGGCAGGTGAAGACTGAAAACCAAATAAAAGCGGAAGATTATTGCTATATTAGCGTTTCTTTTGAAGACAAATTATTTCGTCATATAACATAAGCTCGAAAAACAGTTTGGTCGAATCTTCAGATTTAAATATCTAGAAAAACTAGCTCAATTGAACAATTTTGAGGTCGGGATCGAACTTCGGACATGACAAACCTTGGGTTCAAACGGATATCGTGCAAAATCGTGTAAGTTTTTTACCTTTGTTTAGTGAATCGTATTTTTTTGTTCCAGAATCCAGACATTAAAAAATAAAAATTTCCAAATGCTCATGAAGATGCGTTTTAAAACAATTGAAGTTGAATACTTTTCAGTTCGAAAGATATGTGTACATAAATATATTAGTTCGTTCGAACTAAAAAACGATTAAATACATACATCCATTTATACAAATCTGATTTTTACTTTAAATTATATTATAATTCAGAACTTTACTGTAAGTTTTCAAAATCGGTTTCTAACTGTTAGTGATTTAAATCAAAACATGTTGTGCAAGTGCAAGTAAAAGAAAATCATGGATCAAGAGTCATTGATTAGATCGACAACAGAGATGGAAGAACTGCCTATAAATGTGGGGAACAATGTTTCCAAAGATGAAATGTCCGACTGGCTCTAACTTAATTTTCGAACTTAATTTTATTAGGGTAAAACCAATTACAGGGTATTAGGTAACTTAAGGCAATACAAATAGTAGTAGTAGTAATTTTTATTGAGATTTCATTTTCATTACATTACAAGTCTAATTCACAAGCGAAACTTAAAGATACTTAGTTCAAGTTGCCGACTTAGAAGTGGTCTGGCTATACAAATGTTTAGTTTTTATTTGTTTAACAATACAAAACTGAAATATTTTGAGGCTTTATACCCACAGAAAAAAATATTAAAATGCGTCCACTCAACAAGACGATGCGATAGGCAATACAAAAAAAGATTTTAAAAAAAAGTAAACCAATTAAACAAAAGCCTCAAACTCGCGTTTGTGTAGTTCCTACGCACATGTGTATGTATGAAAAATGTTTGCATTAAAAAATCGCAAAAGGTCACTATCGCTGTGTTCTAACCAATCAATATAATGAAATGTCAATTGCCACTCCTGGAGCCTTGTCGTTTGAATACTCGTAGATTTTAGTAAAATATTTTCGAAATATTTCAAAAATTTTGTTCATTCTTCATTTACTTTAAGAAGAAAAATATGAGCTTGATGAATTTACCGATTCATTTTCAAATTTCTAAAGTATTAATAAAGGGATTTAACTTCAAATACGTTTTAAAAACAGGTTTCTAATTTTTGAATATCAAGAAACTATATCGTCGTCGTTCTATTAAAACTCCCAAACAAAAATGTGATTTAATTCTTATTTAATTCATTCCAGATCTGCCATTTGCAAAAAATTTTATTGCAGTTCTGAGATGGGATTCGAATTCAGGTCATAACAGAAATTCAGTACAAAAGTTATATATCAGTGTATGTAATTGCCATTTTCAATTTGACAATTTCACTGAGACCTTTCTTGAGCGTGTTGACGATCCAACACGAATTCCAGACTTTGCAGATCACTGCCTGATTTTTACCTCAGAACCTGGTATATGCATACAATATGTATGTATGCATATTGGCATCGGCTAGAGACCGGGATAGGTGGAGAGACTTGTTGAAAGAGGCCAGGACCGGAACCCGGTTGTCGAGCCGATGATGATGATGATACATGTGTATTATAGCCTCTCCTGCTAACAAAACTCAGATAAAAGAAAAAGATAATCTTTTATATGGACCGTTTGGCAGTTAGAGCAAGTGAACTGGGACGGTCCTCGATAGTGGCATAGGCTCGTGCGCAGATTAGATTAAAAGAGAAAGTTTATCCCGGATAGAACAAAATCTATAAAACTGAAAGAAAATTCAGTGTAATTCAAGCTGTAAAAAGGTCATCTGGATCAGATAAGAAGTTGCTAATGTTAAAAGGCCAACTTTACTAAAGAAAACAGTATTAAGATTAAATAAGCTAGAAAGGCATGTATAGGTGCCAATTATTTTTAAAACAACATGCGCCTTGGGTTCAATATTTTAATATTTTAATCTCTCGAGCACCGCCGGTATGTTTTTGTTAATTTTATAAACAGTGCTCTAGTCAAATAGCTAGTTGCATTTTTCCCCTTAAACAATTCAATCATAATACTCGCGCTTTAGGGAATGCCCAACAGTTTATATTTGAGCTCAACTTCGGACTTACTGTTAAATTCAGAGATTCGTTCTTTAGCGGCAATACACAAATGTGGAATGCTTTACCCGGCTTAATATTTCCCTCCAATTGAGATATTCAGACATTGAAAACCAATGTGTATCGGTATCTCCTTTTAAATCATCTCCAACTTTCCTAAAGGCTGTCCTGAAACATTTTAAAGCTAGTCAAAATCCTTTAAGTACGCGCAAAAATAAAATAAAGTCATATCTCCCTTCCTTTAAACAATAAAAACGTAATGCTTGCGCTTTATAGAATGGTCATCAGTGTATCCTCTATTTTTGCCTCCCATTTGGATTTTCAAAACTTCAAAACTAATGTGAACCGGTCTCTTTTTAAATCTTTCAATGATCAACTTTCACAGTATTCTTATTGTTTTTTAAACTTTATTTGATTAATTTATATGAATCTTCGCTCAATCGCATCATTCAATTGTAATATTTTTATGAGAGTTTCGTGTGGCCGAGCTCTTAACCCAAATGTTTTGTAACTCGGTCCACTTCTCCAAGCCCCTAGGAGATGTTTCTACTTGTTTTTAAAGATAAAGCAATGATAAAGCTTATGAACTCACGACTATTTAACAAAACATTATCTAATCTAGAAGTCTTAGAGTATCGCGACCGCGATACAATCAACAATGAGTTTACCCTAGCTAGCTTCGATAGCCTTCTATAAAATTCTTTCCGACATACAGAAATATTCCAAAGCAATAAATTTAGATCAAAATCAAATACATTGTGATAATGAGATGTGTATGTGTCATGTGCACTAACAACCTTCTAGAGTATGTGGGTAAGGCAGCTGTTCAAAGCAGCCCTTCTAGTCATTATTATTTTATTATACAATGAAAACATTCCACCAACCTTTGCCCCTAGCGTGATTTTATATTTCCCACAAAAAAAAAAGCATTTTCTAGAACATTCATGTTTTTAATCCATTAGATTTTTAATCCATTAGATCAATTTTATTTATATAAAAAAAAAAACAAAAACATTACAAAAAAATGCATATTGGAGGCGTTGTTTTCTTCCATGTGCATATAAATATTTAAAAAAAAAGAAAATGTGATAAGAAAACTTTAAGGAAACAAAAAAAAAACAAATCAACTTCTGTCCCAACTTCTTAGTTCACGGCAGAGAAGTACTCTTGAGATTTTTTTGGATCAGCGACCATTGACTTGCTGCCTGGCTTCCAGTTGGCTGGGCACACTTCACCATGTTCGTCGGTGAATTGGAAGGCCTGCACAAGGCGAAGAGTTTCATCCACACTGCGACCAACGGGCAAGTCATTTACAGTAATTTGGCGCAAGTTCTGCTTGCCATCGATGATAAACAGTCCACGGAAGGGAACGCCACTTTCTTCATCCAATACACCGTAATCACGTGCAACCTTCATAGACTTGTCGGCTAGCAATGGAATGTCCAGCTGACCAAGTCCTCCCTGTTTACGTGATGTGTTGATCCATGCCAAATGGGTGAAGTGCGAGTCAGTGGAGCAACCAATGACTTCAGCTCCAATGCTACGGAATTCCTTTGCACGGTCAGAGAAAGCAATAATCTCGGTTGGGCAGACAAATGTGAAGTCCAATGGATAGAAGAAGAGGACGACGTATTTACCCTTGTAGTCTTTGAGAGAGATCTCCTTGAACTGGCCATTGACGACAGCAGTTCCGGAAAATACTGGGGCTGGCTTCTGGAGTTGTGGCATCTTTAATATGAGTGTAGAAAATATTTGTAAGGAAACTTCAAATTACGCAATAAAACAGAACTACCATCATAGATATTAGATAGACGTAGTTTCGTAGGTTTAATTTGTATCTCATTTGCTAATCGTGTTTGAAAGAGAAGGCAAACTAATTTCACAAGAAAACTAGTTTTGCTAGGTAATGGTTCTTTATAGATACTCTATTTGAATGTTTTATATTAAAATGGTCAATTTTAATATTAATACATGCATTTTACCATTAGCAAATTAATGAGAGTAATTTAAAGCAAAAAAAAAACTCACCTTGATAGCGGTAGCGGATAAATTAAAACTGGAATTAATTTTCTTGGTAAAATTTGATCAGAACCAAGCAAGCAAATTAGCGTGCAGCTTTCTCAAATGCCGGGGACAGAATAAAAAAAAGTTTGACGAAAATGAAAAGAGAAACAACCACACAAAAAAAATGAAGGCATTAAGCAGGGTTCGGATCAGAGGCGGTCTCCACGAGCGACAATTTCATCGCAGAAGTAAAAAGGTAGACAGCAGCAGAACTGTCATATATTCTTCTTGGGAATTTCAAAGCGTGATTGTTTAAGCCTAGTACGCAGATCGAGACAAGACAAATTTTATCTCTGCAATTTTAATCTCTACAAAAGTTTTCCAAATCATGCGCAAAAGTTTGAAGTTGGAGAGATAAAATCTAATTTAATGTGTTTTTTAGTGTATCTCTGGAAAGGGTTGCCTTACAAAAGTCGTTCATACCTTTTTGGAATCTCCTATTGATGCATAAAACCAGTATTGACAAAAATCACCTTCGTAAATACCTTGGCTGTCAACATTTGTCCCGCAAAATAATGCTTGTATCATTCTTTTTCCTGGCAAAATTTAGTGAAGACATTTTGTACAGCAATGCACAAAAGTATGAATTTTGCGTGCGAACTGCGTACTGCTCGGAAAAATATCCAAGACAAAAAATGTATGGGAGACAAAATTTTTCCCGATCTGCGTACTAGGCTTTAGTGGGAAATACTACGAGCGCAAAAATCTTTCTACATAAAGATTTTGGGGGTAATCCTAATCTAAAAGAAATGCATATGAACTTGGAAATTGAAAACGCATTCAGTGGAACGATTGTGTTCCAAATTAAAGAAACGAAAATCAGCTGTGTATTGAAATTGATTTCTATCAGTGAAATAATAAAAGTGGATTTAAAAGTCAGTTTATATTTTATAGAGTACACAAATTCTACTACTTATTAGCTTCATTTTGGTACCAATTAATGCCATTACAGTATGTTTATTCGTCACTATTTTGCATTTTAAACCTCAGTTCAACAACCCTTCAACAACACATTCGAGAATATTATTTACTTTCATTTTTTAATTTTGTTTCATGTTACAGGTCACAATTGAAACAAAGCATAATTTTCCTTGATTGTTTTTTCTTTGATTCAGATAGAAAGAGAAAACAATTTACTTAAACTACGTACGTTCAATGAACTGAAGGTCAAATTAGACTGTGAAACTGGAAGAGTCGAACTTCAAATTTAAATTCGAGTTCAGGTTTGTTTAAAAGAAGGTAAGTCTTTAGCACGCGGTCTCCAATGGCGATACATTAATCGCTATATTAAATGCAGATAGCAGAAAATTGTCAGATTTTCTTGATTGAAAATTTCATTGCATAATTTGTTAGTATTGTGAAAAATGTCATGGGTCATATTAACAAATTAATTAGTTTAAGCACTTCTTTTTGGGACAATTTCCAATCAGACATCTTATCTATCAAACATGGAAGAAAAACATAAAACTCAATCGAAAACTTTTTTCGTACGCAAAATTAAAAAAAAATGAATTTTGAAAGGCCAAAACACAGTTTTCCATGCGATAAGGCAGGCGATGAGAGCATACTTTCGATCGAAATGAAAATGTAGCGTTCTCCACTTGCGATAATAAAAAAAACACACTTTTAAACTTGCTCTGAATTCATGGCTAGTGGAGACGGCACTAAAAACCGTAAATATATTGCTTCGTTTAAAAGCAAACAATTTTCATTATATTTCGCATACTCTGAAATACTGCTCATATAGTAGCCAGGTTACTGAAACTTCATTATACATATTACATATATAAGATATAAGAATTAAAAAACAATTGCCCGAAAAAATATAGGAAAACGTGCCGAAATCTTTTGAAAATTCATTTGTTTTGTAATAAAAAGATAACACTTTTAATTTTCTCATCTCAATGAACATGGACGTACTTGATAATCCTGCGATAAGCCAGCTCGATAGCTCACAAAGAGCAGAGCTTATGAAACAAGTTCGACAGCAGCTTGCCGTTGCTAGCACTCAGGAATTACTCGAGGTAAGAAACTAGATATTCATATTTGTGAATGAATATTAATAATATAATTACTAAAAAACATAGCTATTTTAAAATGCTGGAAATCTGATGTTTTGTAATTTACAGAAAATGTCAAGAAAATGTTTTAGCAAATGCATTAATAAGCCAGGGTCATCGCTGGACTCATCCGAACAGGTTAGTTTTTTTTCGGTGTCTCGTAATGAATTTATATTTATTTTGTTGAATTCAATAACTTCAGAAATGCATTGCGATGTGCATGGATCGATTCATGGACTCGTGGAACATTGTCTCACGCGCTTACTTCACACGATTACAGAGGGAAAGTACACAAAACTAGCGACTGAGAATGAGGAGGAATGAGAATCACACCAAAGGTAGACAAGGCACCTGAAGAAATTTGTTACTGTTCTTTTAAGCTGTTAATATTAAAATCTAAACAAAAGAAACCTGGATTTGTTATTTGTGTACAAGGTTCTTCATTTCTGTTGAGGAAAAAGGTTTGGGTAATAGTTTATATATATATTGCTCCCAGCAAGCATACGAATATCTCCTGTTCTTTATTGCCAAATTCAGGCATGAAATGTAAAAACTTTTAGCTTTGTTTTCTTTGCCCAAGATTATACACATTGATCATAAATACTGCTCTGACCATTATATCAGTCCTGAATTCGAAAACAAAGAATTTTGAAAGCTGTAAGATAAAACAATTTTTCTGCAATAAATTTTCATAAGATATTAAAAAATTAAACGTTTTATTGTTCCTGGAAGACCACACAATGTCTTTGGGAAAGACGAGTTATTAGAGTATCGGGATGAAATTATTTGCTTGGAAAATACAAATATTATGTTGCCAACTTGAAATCTTAAATCAGACGATTCAAATTGTATTCTTTTATAATTATATACACTAGGGGTTATGCCTCCACTTTTAATTTTATGGTGTAAAACAGCACTAAACCTCAAAAGAAGCATCATCTTCCAATCTTAAATGCAGAAGCAACTACCGAGGAATATCATTCCTAAACTCGGTAATGAAAATCTTCTCGGCCATACTTTTCAACCGTTTAACAAAATGGATAACGGAAAATGCACTAATTATTGAGTTCCAAACAGGTTTCTGCAATAAAAATTGCACTGTGGATAACATTTCAGCGTTAAGCATAGCGTAGATATGCTTTGATAATGGAAGGAAACTACGCTTTTTTCGTAGATTTTAAGGCAGCTTTTGATTCCATAGATAGAAATGCTTTCGTTTTTAAACTCAGCAATATATTATTGCCAATGAAGAAGTTCTTCAAAGTAATACAAAGTGTGTATGAGCAAAACCAAGGGGTTTGAAACAAAAATTGGTGTTAAGCAAGGATGCCCTTTAATTTTCTCATGTATTCCTTGATGATATTACTTCCTTTCTCCCAGGAGGAATTGTTTTAAACGAAATAAACCTCAAATGTGTAATGTATGCAGACGACATTGTCATACTGGCGGATACGCCAAATATGATGCAGCTTATGGTTAACAAATTACAGCAACATTGCAGAACATGGAACTTAAAAGTTAACACAAATAAATCGAAAATGATGGTCTTCCGAAATGGCACCGATAGATACGCTAGAGACGGAAAACGGACCTTCGAAGGGGAGGAACTAGTAAAGAGTATAATATCTAGGAGTTATTCTGACTCCCAAACTTTCTCTTGAAAAGCATTTCAAATCCAAGCTTCATGATGCTAAAATTGCTATCAATAAATTGTAACTGGAATTCTTTGCAAAAAGAACGTCGCAACCAGTAGTACAAATTATTTGAAGTGGTAGTAAAAACCATAATGTGATAGCTGCTCAAGTCTGGGGTTTTTTGTTCAGCATGGTGAAGTATATAAACTCTTAAAGACACTTCTTAAAGAAAACCTTTCGCCTGCCAGAAAATACTTAAATGTACATGCTCCGTTTGGAGACTGAACTACCGCCGCTTTACGTGAGTGGTCGTTCTTGGAGCATAACATGCAAATAGACATAGACTACCCCCCAACACGGGAAAATCCATTGGTTACCCTTCGAAATTCTATCAAGGAATCCAAATTTGAATTTTTCCGTTAATGAGTGATCCTAAGTGAATCAAGGAACCTACATGGAGCACTTGATCACAACCTAACAAACAACTATTTTCAAGACAACAACAGTAGTGATACCACTACTTCCACAATTTTCAAAGTAAGAGGGTGAGCTCTTGCGCTTAAACAATATTCCACATCGAAATTACAAAAATACTGAATGTACCCTGTGTAAACAGCATACATCAGAGGAGGTGATACCCTTTTTTCGGAACCTGTCCCATTCTTAACTCCATCAGATGCGCCCACTGGGGTAAAAACAGTCTAAACATGCATGAACTCAAAATTATTTTAAACGGCGATTGCTGACTTACTATTGTAAGCTACATTAAAACTGCCTGCAAACATCGTTTCGAAATAATAAATGAAAGTTTCTGATTAACCCAACCTATGAGATACTGTTATGTTTTGTAAAACAACTATTTCAATATTCAATGATCAATAAATTTTTATATTTTCTCTCTTTTTTCGACTGAATTATGAAAAATAAAATGAATATTGAATAAAGATCACATCTTAATAAAACTAACAATCCAAAAGTTAAGGTAAAGTGGAGAGAATTTAATAGGACATGTCAATGCACATTGATCTTGGAAGCTTTTATATCACATGAAGGAGACAA
This sequence comes from Chrysotoxum bicinctum, assembly GCA_911387755.1. NCBI lineage: Eukaryota > Metazoa > Arthropoda > Insecta > Diptera > Syrphidae > Chrysotoxum > Chrysotoxum bicinctum. The sequence continues at coordinate 125,813,842 of OU426989.1, read as the reverse complement.
ATCGAGAAGGACAAAATATTCTACATTATGGCATTGCAGCTAAAGAAAGAGTACATCTGAAGTTAGAAGAAGTTAGTCCGAAAATAGAAGATATAAGCAATGATCGCCATACAAGCTATCTGGAAGTAAAACTAATTTATAAATTATTATGAACCAAGAAAAAAGAAGGATTAATAGAATTTTAATAAGATTTAAAGTACCTGAATTACTCGTACGCATGTATGTTTATTCAGAAGATGCAATTTTTTTGGTAACTTCGAATAATTTGATATTTTTTGTTTGGGAAGATATACATTATTAGCGAGGTAGTCGAGGGCAAACTAATTTTTTAGTCGAATGTTAATGATTCAAATCAAAATCTATGGTTACGTAGTTTTTTTTTATTATTTTTTTTATTTTGTATTTAATTATTTATTTCGAAAGGCTATACACATTAAGATGTAACCTATAAAATTTAACAATTTAAATAACATTTCTTTGGCAAAAATTATACATTAAAATTAAATCGAAAAAAAGAGAAAAGTAAATAAAACAATAAAGGCAAAAAGGAAAAGGATAAAAAGAAAATGCTGAAATGATAGATAGAAATTTTAAGATACTGACAAACGTGTATTGTTGTCGATTCTCTTGATATGGCGAGGCAAAGAATTCGACGGACGTGAAGTGTTAAAGAAAAATTGGGGCCCAGATATAAGGCAGGCGTGGGGGTTGAATCAGTGGGTCAGACCTTGGCTGAAGAACCCTTCGTTATTGTCTCAAAAAGATAGGGTGGTTGGGTTGTGAACAGGATACCCGGGAGCAAGGATAAGGTTCGAAATTGAAAGTTAAGTAAACAACTTGAAAAAATTGATACCCTGTCGTACCAATGTAGTCTAAAGATGTATCTAATGATGTTGTCGAAAACGACATTGAGCTTTTTTTTGCAGGCATAATTACAACTGGAGAAAATTTCACAACCAGGGACTAAAATGGGAAGAATTAAACTTTTCGCAAGATTTGCACGCGTCTTTATCGGCGTGTATGATTGGGAGACGCAGAGCATGCCTTACGTTACGTATGTCTTACCGACTGCACCGTTAATATGCTTATCCCATCTTATGTCGATTTCCTTTTACACTAGGGATTTTAGGGATTGCGATCCCTTGTCAAATTTTGACTTTTACCACACCAAAAAAATCGATTTTTTTTTGACAGAGATCAAATCTTTCGAATCCGTATTTGGAGAGGGATTTACATGTATACGAAATACGCACACTAAAAAGACAAAATTTGACAAGGGATCGCAATCCCTAAAATCCCTGGTGTAAAAGGAAATCGACATTAGACTACTGGTAAAGGTTATTCCGAGATTTCAAGCAGAATTCACATATATTCAACAGTTGTATTATTTAAAGTTATAGCCAGGCACTTAGATTTTGATGGGTTGAAGACCAGTCCATTAGTTTTGGCCCAAAGTGCTAGTTTTTCGAGGACCTCATTCACGCGGCAAACACCATCTTCAATGAAACTAAGACCGCAGCTGAGGTACATTTGTTCATCGTCGGCATACTTATGTAACGAGCAGTTATCCATGACGGTGAAAAAAGATACTTTTTTTTATCCAAAATCAATATTTAAGAAGAAAATGGACTTCATCCTTAAAATTTATAACATTCAAGATAGCAGACACCTCTTTTATTTTTGGTTTCTGGTTTTCTGATACCGTCGTAAGTTTAAATGCATTTCAAGATATGCATGTACTTATGTAAATAACGTTTAAAACAAGTTTTAAGGAACGGTTCTGATTGATAATAATAAGACAATAGAATTATTTATTTCTGAGATATTGATGTTGAATAAAAAGCGAGGAAGTCAGACGCGCCCTCAACATATATACTCGCATGTATGTCTGTCTTTAATTTATTTTGTATCTATTCAACGTTTTTATTCGTATCCTTAGCCCATAAATTGCCTTTATTTTTTTTTAATTCAGTACCAGCACTCACATGTTAATAATGGGTGAATTTCAAGACAAACTACCATGCCCACCATTTGTAGACCAAACATAAAAAAGATACATAAGGCTGGGTTAAAATCAATCAACTTTCTTTTTGAATTTTATAAATGGTTGGGCTTGGAAGATTTTGTTTGACATATTTGTAAAGAAAATATGCTTTATTAATTAAAGCGACTGATCCGCACAAAGTTGGTCTTATGCTTAAAAGACTTATAGCGTTTTCGTTTGGTTCGGAATGGTTCTGATGCAGTATGACAAACGAACAAGTTGCAACACTTATTAAGATTATGAAATTTCGTCAAATAAAGATAGTAAATTGAAATTGTTTTGATTTTTATTATTTGTAAACATGGCGAACACTAATTTTGAAATATTGATCCTATTCTATAACGAATTCATCATCACTTGAAGAAGATGAGGAAGCTGAAATGTGTGTTTATATATTAAAAAAAAATCAGGATTTTGACGTTTTCTTTTTGGGTTCTGATTCTTTCTTCCAATTTAGAATCGATTTTCTTTTTTCCACAAGAAGGATTGTCATCTAGAGCCAAACGAATGAGTTCAGAAGTAACCGGAATGCTTCCGGATGAGCAAGCGAAAACTCTATTAGAATTTTGAAAATGATCTATAATATAGAAACTTGGATCTTTTTTAAATCTAAGACTTTTCATTGTAGTTTTGAGACGTGGGATGTTGTAAATACGAGAAATTTTAACGGACTTACTACGATTGTTTAATTTTAACCATAAATTATTTCTCTTTTGATTTGATTGGAAGCAGTTTTTGTTTAAAATTCTCAAAACAACAAAGAAAGTTAAACATATTGTAAGAGCAGTCACCTAGTGTTAATTATGTACATGAGCTTTTTTCTGCCTTCAAATCTGAATTGCGAAGAAAACTTTGAGACTATAGGTTTCACATACAAAGCGATATTAACTAACAAAACCGGACTATTCAAACAGAATTTTCTCTAAGAAAAAAATATTTGATTTCATTTGACCTACTCTAAGGAACAATGGTATTTAAGTTGGAAGAAAAGTGGCCAAATTTGTTGGCATACTTATCTATAAAATAGTAAGTTCTCCATTATTTAATCGAATTTAATTTAACAAAAATGTACGTCATCTAACTTAATATTCTATCTTAAGCCCCGAACTGCATTAAATTGTTGTTTTTGGGAATCATTTTTCGATCACTAAGTGCACTTAGTAATTGCAGAAATGTACCATGCATCCTTCTTCGTCAGCATCAAATATTTACTAATTAAAAAAAAATATTCAGTCACTTACGCTTAAGTGTAGGAATGTATAGATCTGTAACAACTGCAGAAAGAATTTGAAAACTTGAAAAACGCCAGTTAGTTGGAAGCCAATTGAAATATTGTTAAAGAATGAAGATCTAGCCGTGTGAATGATTTGCAATCGATGTATGCAAGAACTGCACACTACACTTGTTACATTTATTTGTAAGTTTTGACCTTTATAATACAAATAATACAGCAATATTAATTTCAACTTACCACATAAAGCTTGAACCATTTAATAAACAATGAATAAACATCCTGCGCGTTTTGGTCCTTTTCCATTTTGTACACAAGGCTTTTGAATCCAAGAGCTAGGTCTCGAAAAAGGTTTGAATTCTTTAAATAAACAATAATTAAATGTAAGTATATATTGTGACATTTAAAGCAAATATTTTAAATCAAATTAAATTTACATATTTTTTAGCTGGTATTGAATAAATGGTCTCTATTGCTTTTGGAATATTGAGAGCAATATCCTCTAATGGAATATGTTTCGGAAATATTTTTGTTTTCTTCATTTTGTACAGGTATTTCACTTTGTTTTTGAATAATTTAACACAATATCCGTTTTTAAATGGGTTATTATTTATTGTTTTGTTATGTTTATGAGTTTTGTTTTTACTTTTCACTCTATTAAATCAGATGCCAGAGATCGCCATCGCATCCGTTCAGCTGAAATCGAAACGGTATTATATCCTTTCATTTCTATCAATCTGTTCTTATTCCATTTTTTAATTCAAGCACTTTCACTAGGTTTGTTCAGATTGTTGGTACCTGGGCTGTCTCCTAAGCCACAACAACACCGCAACAGCACCGTCAACAGCAACAGCAACGCCAACAGCGTCGTTAGGCCAAAGTCCTAAATTTGCTGTTGCTGGTGCAGTGTTGTCAACTTTTCCACTGCAATATTCAGTGGCACCACAATGAAAAACTTTTTTTCCATATGAAATGTCAAGCAGATGAAATGACGTTGCTGGTGGCAATGTGTTTGAAAAATGTTTGCTGGTCAGCGTGCTGTTTGCTGTTGACGATGCTGGTGCTGTTGCTGGTTTAATCTGTTTCGCGCATAACTCTAAACAATTTTAGTCTTGTTTCTTTAGCAGTTAGGGGCCAGTTATAACTCATCAGAAAAGTCCATCAGAAATTTGTCTTCCAAATTTGACCATATTACGACTCGATTTTGAGTAAAATTTTAATGCAATTAGACGAATACTTGCTTGGACTAATTTTTACAAAAAGAATTACAACATTTTGTTGCTAAATTTACTCAGAAAATGGATTTAAATATTTTTTCTGATGGAATTTAATTTTTCTGAACAGCTGATTGCCAAAACTCAAAATATATTCCATTTCGTTTTTCTTTTGTGTTCCGATTTTTTTTCTGTTCCGAATGCATCAGAGAATTTTTTTCAGGAAAAAATTGTTTGTTTTCTGACGTAAAATTATTGGTAGCTATAACCGGCCATCAAAAAAATGTTTCAGATTTCGATTGTTCCAATTTTTCTGATGGACTTTTCTGATGGAGCTATAAGGCTAGCCGCGCACTAGCAATTTTTAGTTGCGAAACTGCTTGGTTCGAGCAACTAAAAAGTTTGTGTTTTGACACAAACTAAACGATTGCCTAAAATAAATTCGCCATTTTATTGAACATATAATTATCTGTAAATTCACGGACATTCAACCAAACAGGTCATCTGTTTTCTATAAGTAACCAAACAGTTTCGCAACTAAAAATTGCTAGTGCGCGGCTAGCCTAACTGGCCCCTTAGCAATTCTGAGCAAATATTACTTCTTCACTTTGAATGAAATGCTTTAAAATCGCTTAAAGGCCCAACTATATTATGCATAATATAGAACACATGAAACCCCTAATCAATGGTTTTTCTAACTGGCACAGGTACATTTTGGCGGCCTGTAGTCATAATGTTTTGGTGACATCTGTCAAATCTGTAGTGTATCATTCACTGTCATTTTCCATTGGTCGTCTGGAAGAGTCCAGAAATCTTCTCAAACCATTTCGTTGGGAAAAAATACTCTTCTGAGAAGAGAATTTCGCTTTTCGATTTCAAGTCAGAATCCACTCAAGAAGCACTAATAGACATACTCAAATGTCAAAAATAAAAACCGGCAGCAGCATTCTTGTTTGATTTTGTTTCGTTTGTGTTTGCAACAATTAATCGTTTAGAAATAATTTACTTAATCCAAAATATACAAATAAATATACAAATAACAAATAATAAATAACTATCGCAGATTTTCACCAACACGACGATTAAATAATACAAAGGCAAAATTTCAAAGTTGAGTAGAAGCAGTGAGCCGTTTCATTGGATTTCAGAATGAGTGGATCTTTGAGTGAAACCAATGGAAAACGACATTACTGATTCCACAATACCATGGCTAGCTACACGACTGAACAGCACGTCCAAATGATAAAACTTTACTATCAAAATTAGTGTTCGTTCGTACGCGTTGCGCAAATTTTAAGATATACATACGTGAAAGCTCTTCACAGTCGACTCTTCAACGGTTAGGGGCCGAATTCGAGATGACCGGTTCGGCAGTCAATCAGCCATCATTTGTACGTACAGCAACACGCGAGCCATTCGATCACATCTAATGGCTAGCGCTATAGAGCAATAATAGCCAATTTCTTATGGCCAAAATTGAACCATGTGGAACTAGACAAAATATGGAAGTTACGGTTAGAAACTCTGAAACATTTTTAACATAATTGTCGATTCTTCATTTTCCCAAACATTTCGTCGAGTGTCGATTTATTTCACAAAACATTGAATAGATTAAAAAACTATGAAACACATCACAGGGTCTGTTATTTTATAAACACACCAACAATCAGCTGTGATCTCGATTCTTCAATTCGTTCGATCCAGGTCTACTGAATCGGATCAAGAACTCCTATTTCGATCCGATCCAGGTTTACACAGAATACAATTTTGATTCAGTTCAAATTCAAATCCCTTTTTGCGGTATTAGTTTCGGAGGGGATTCTTTGACTGCTTTTACACGAAACCGATTTTTAATATATTATGTTTCTCTTTTGTCTACCTTTCTATTGCATGCATACTTTTAAAGAAAATTTAACTTTGTTTAAGCGAAAAGGAGCCATCTCTTCGCACCCTTTACTCTACCTACTCAAGAAAAGTTAACTTAAATGGAAAATGAAACATACCTGAACAATAGAGCAAACCGCAAAGAAGAAAAAAACGATAATTGTGCAATTTTACAAGTCGATTCCATTTGATATACATATGTACATACAGGGTGATTGGCATAAGGTGTGACAAAAAGCTAGGGCGTGTAGGTTGGACTTAGACAAGAAAAAAATCGTATGGGAGGGGGGGGTCTATTTCCCCCCGTTTAGGCGGGAGGGGCAATTTAAGAAAAAAATCACTTAAAACAGAAAAAAAATTATTAGAAAATAACGGTGATACCTACAGAGTAATGCTATGGCATTTTGAAAAGCCAGAAATACATTCTTTAGTTTTCTTTTTAAATAAAGTTGTTCGAGTGAATAGTTTTTGAAAAATTAATTTTCAAAATCAAAATTTTGAAAAAAAAAAATGAAATTTTTTTTTTTAAACAATTTTTTTTCAAAATTTTACGTAATTAAGTATTATTTTTTTATTCAATATTCAATGCTCTTTTTAATTTTTGATCAAACACAAAAAACCGGATGTCAAAATGTTTTGTAGTTTTTGAGAAAATCAAAAATAACAAAAACTACTTTTGTTCTAAGAAAAGCCTTTTATTTTAGTTTTTACGTTTTTGGATTCTTATGTAGGTGAATTTACGATTGAAAGGATTAACTTTCTTTTTACTATTCTTTTAATTATCGTCTTATAAGCATACAATAATGTGACAAAGTACTGGATCAACCATATTTCACACATTTTTTCATTGAGAACACCTGCGTGAGAGCATTGGTTTAAAATTGACCTGCCACTTTTTTATTATGGTGGGGTCGGCTTGGCTTAGGTGCATTTACGAAAGAAAGGATTAACTTTTTTTGTAAAATTTTTTTATTATCAGTCTTATAAGCATACAATAACACATTTTTTCATTGAGAACACCTGCGTGAGAGCATTGGATTAATATTGATCTGCAAATGTTTTTTAAATAATGCAGCGTTACACGCCCTAACTAGTGACAGAAAAATGCAATTGCGAAATAAGAACAAAAATGTTCCTGAATCTTGAAATCAATTTAAATAATAAATACATGCATATTTAGATAAAATACATAATTACTGTTTATTTAAAGTTAATCCTTTCTTTCGTAAATTCACCTACAGAAGAATCCAAAAACGTAAAAACTAAAATAAAAGGCTTTTCTTAGAACAAAAGTAGTTTTTGTTATTTTTGATTTTCTCAAAAACTACAAAACATTTTGACATCCGGTTTTTTGTGTTTGATCAAAAATTAAAAAGAGCATTGAATATTGAATAAAAAAATAATACTTAATTACGTAAAATTTTGAAAAAAAAATTGTTTAAAAAAAAAAAATTTCATTTTTTTTTCAAAATTTTGATTTTGAAAATTAATTTTTCAAAAACTATTCACTCGAACAACTTTATTTAAAAAGAAAATTAAAGAATGTATTTCTGGCTTTTCAAAATGCCATAGCATTACTCTGTAGGTATCACCGTTATTTTCTAAAAATTTTTTTTCTGTTTTAAGTGATTTTTTTCTTAAATTGCCCCTCCCGCCTAAACGGGGGGAAATAGACCCCCTCCTTCCCATACGATTTTTTTCTTGTCTAAGTCCAACCTACACGCCCTAGCTTTTTGTCACACCTTATGCCAATCACCCTGTATATCGCAAATGAAATTTCTTATATAAAAGTTAGAACATTTTCTTTTTTCTTCGCTTGGCAGTTCATGGTATTTAGGCCTTTGGTTAAAAATTTGTTTGTTTTTTAATTTTTGGTTTACTTTTTCCTTAATTCGCTTGCTTTTTAGTTATAAAGTGACAAAAAAAGGAAAAAGAACAAACCCGTCAAATTTGATGTCAAAACAAAATCGAGGAGAGAGATCACTAGCATACTAACACAACATTAAAAAGCGCAACTACATTTCATGTCAGGATAAGTATTCTAAGAGATATTATTTTTAGTGCAGTTGGCATATTACCAACCTCAGAAATTTCTTCAATCCCCGCCACCACATGCGTTTCTCACTAAGAGCAGTCTTTTCAAATTTGATATTTGAACTTGGTTATTTTCTGCATGACGTGCGTCCTTTTTCTATTGAAATAAAACCTTTATCTTTCTTTTAATTAATAAGGGTATTCATGAAACGAGATAATTTTCCGCTTTGTAAAAAGATATAATTTTCCGCAACATGTTTTCATGAATACCCCCTAAAAAATACAGAGATGAAATTATCTGGTTTCCAAGGTTTATCAGGGTTTTCCGCGTTTACATGAATACCCTTAATAAAAAAAAACTTTGGGTCCGTGATTGGAAGGGTTTCGTTCGTTTCACAATCCAAAACTCATTTGCTTACATTTACTACGTTTGTATGCACTTATGCAGTATCGAAAGATCGAGTTGGATTAGGGTCGGATTTTCGACCTAGGTTTTTTGTCATTTAAATTAAGATCTCGATTTGGAGTTGAGTTGAAATGGTGTTGAGCGATTCTGAAACAATTTGTTAAACCAACTCCTCGACCCAGGTTTTTCGTCTCAGATTTCGACTCGACACCGCTAAGCGAGTGGGATCGAGTCGAACGAAGCTCATTTCAACTGAATACAGGTATACAAAGGGTCGAATCGAGCTTCAGGCTTGCTTCAACACCTCATATAAACGTAGTAAAATTGTTGTTTTTGTAATACATTTTAGTATCACACGTCATGTGCATGTCACCACGCCACAAAAATGGAAAATCAGTTTCATCGCTTCCAGAAGTTTAACACGCTACGGAGTTCGGAAAAGAATTGAAGTCAAATGCAAGTCAAATCAAAGTGATCAGCGTTTCCATGACCTTGAAAAGAAGCGACGTTATTGCAATTGGTCGGTAATTGGAGGGGAGGAAGATTCGCCTTTTTAGGAACCGGCTAGGCATGTGCTGTTTTCCATATACTCGGAAAAATATTAAAGAGTATGAAAGATAGAAAAAATTACGCAATGGTTTTGCCAGTGTAGAAGAACACTTCTTCAGAAATAAAAGGGAAAACAATCTGGACCAGTGGATTTATGTATGTCAAGATCTTTGAGGACTTTAGCTACTGTACGAGTGCGAAAGAAGATTTGCCCCATAAAACCATTTACTCTCTCAAGTACAGGAGGAGTCATAACACTATGAGTCGAATTAGCAGCAAACTGCATTGCAAGCAAATTGACTTTTTCTTGCAAGCTGAACAAAGTAGTGTTATTGTGAACAAGTAGTGTTGGAACCGATGACTTGGAAGAGTTTTTAACATTTTTTACAAAAGACCAAAAGTTTTGACTTTCTTCGGGACACTGAAGTATTTTTCGACGTACATATATTTCTTTTGGTATTTCTCCTAATGAAAACTAGCTATTGATTCGATTTATTGATAGTGTAAGATGTGTGGTAAGGAGGAAAGTTTTGTATCTAGAATAAGTCCTAGATCTTTTTTCTGAACCACCCTTTCTAGTTTTGAATATTTAGTTGAGTAGTTGAAGTACATGTTTAAACTATTACAGAAAGAGAACATACCTTGACAATTTGAGACATTCAAGCGCAGAATATTTATGTCTCAGAAATTTGCCAAACTATTTGAATCTTCATTCAACAAATTCAAATCTTACATGGATTTGGTAAATTGATACAGTTTCAGCTCATTTGCCAAAAGGAGACATAATGAATTGTTGAATATATCATATCATCATTGATAAACAGTAGGAATAATAGTGGTCCCAAATGGCTGCCCTGAGGCACATCAGATGGCATTAAGATTTGTTCTGAAAAATCATTAACACATGGCTTTTGTCGTCTTTCTGATTGACAATAAATAAATATACCAATACGATATACCAAAGGTCATATAGGCTGCAATAGTTCGGTAAATCAGAACGATGTTGCATATATTAATTTAACTTTATCTATGAGTTCTCCTCTCATTTTGAAGATAGCGCATATAAGTTCTTGGCTATTGTGGTTACTAAAATAATTTCTTTCACACGCCTGTATCAATATAACGGTGAACGGAGGATGAAGCCGTATCTATACAATCTATCATGTATTGTTCATCTACTTTGGAAATGAGCTCATAGAGCATATCTTTTGGTTGAATTCAGTTTGTTATATTTAAATAATTGGAGTCCATTCCACAGTAACTTACAAGCTCCCCAAGTTTACTAAGCCATACATTTCTTCTTTGTATTGCTCTCATTGCAACGATTTTGGGAAGTCTTTCATTTGACATTTCAAAAACTTTCCGAATGTAATCTACGTGTAGCTTCAAAGTCTTAACAAAATGATGAAAGTCTTGTTTCGATTTTCAGCAATTGAGTGTTGTACTTGGTTATCTTAATATTGTATAATTCAATTTTAATATAGTATCTCAGGAGTTTTTCAACAGTTTCATGTTGAATGTGCACCCAAGATTGTGCAGCATACAGCATTACCAATTCCACCACTTCGACGAAAACTTTGTATTTAACGGTAGGTATGGCCAACGAATTTATTTGAAAACTATCTTTTCCATGTAGCACCGAATGCACTTTTTGCTTTGATACACTTCCTTTAAGTGACCCTCCATGTTGAGATTACTAGAAATCGTCATGCCAAGGTATTTGTAGTTTTTTACAACTTCGATTTGTTTTCCTCTCGTTCTCGTGCTCGGTTTTGCATAATCTACCACCTCGCCTTCGATATTTCTAGGTTAACTGTTAAGTTCCACGTTTAACAGTACATAATAAAGGTGGTTTATCATCAGTTGCAATGATTCGGGCGAGTACGCGAATAGTACCACGTCGTCTGCAAAAAGCTAACTCTTTTCCTTCTGGTAGACATAGACAGTCGTTGAATTCATTAATATACAGCGAAAACAGGTAGGGACTTAAGGAACAGCCTTGTCTTACTGTCATATTTGTTTCAAACCACTCCGAAGTTTCAGTTCCACACCATACCGCTGCTCGGTTATCTCCATGAATTTTTTCGAGTACCCGTCGAAATTTATTGCTAATTCCAGTATTGTACAGTTTACAGAATAGAGCTCTTCGATCGATGTTATCAAATGCTGCCTTGAAATCAATGAAAAAGGCGAATAATTTCTTTTTTTGTTCTAGATACCAGCAATGTTCTGAGAAACAAAAATGTTTTCTACGGTTGCTTATCAAAGACTATCTTTTCAAATAAATTTGGTAAAACTAAAATTTTATAAATTGGTCTAAAGTTGTGAGTAGTATCATCCTCTTTAGAGCTTAACATAAATACTGGTGAAATATAAGAAACCAACACTCTAGGAACTGACCCTGAAAAGAGACAAATTAAAGATGGTCGTCAATGGTCTAGCTAAAGAAGATGCACCTTTAAACAACAAAATGGGCGAAATCCTTTAACATTAGACATTTGAGATATTATAGTTTAACTTAGAGGGCCCGCATAAGGCCAGTAAGTTAGTTTTAAGATAATGTAAGATATTGACAACTAGGCCAGTTTTTCTGAACTTTTGTCTAGCTTTAGATAGTTACCTACAAGTTGATAAAAAATAAAATTAGATTGAGAAAATAAAGAAAAAAATGCGCGGAATCGCATCGGGAGCTTCTTTTTTAGTTGTAGCTAATAATTGTAATGTTGCGACATTGACCTTCTCGGATCACATACCAATTTTAATTTCCCTGGCCATAAAAAATCCTCTACGGGAAAAAAAAATTGCTCTTTTGCTGAGACTTTTTTGGAATGAACGGCAAAAGGAAAGCTATAAGGCTAAACTTGTTCAGTTTACCGTAAAAACTGATTTAAGTAAAGCAAAAATAAGTCACCAAATTGATACTTTTATCGAAATTATAAAAAACCTGATCAAAAGTGGTTTGACAAACCCTGTGAGAAAGGTAGGGCTAAGACCTTTAAACTTCTAAAACTAGCAAGATTCAGAAACGGGGATTTGCGAAGCTTATGTCCGAGGAAATACGGAATATAAAAAACTTTGTCAAATAAAGTGAAATGAATATTTTTTAGAAATAGCAAGGAGTTTGAATAATGCCAGGGATTCTTCGGGATTTTGGGAAATATTTAAAGTTCAATCAAAATTGGCAACAATTTAAATATCCATATTTTGGCCACCTATTTTAAAAACTTGTTAAATCCTTCGAAAATTAAAGAACAATAATCCAATATGCTGGAAATTTTGCGATTGTCAGCTATTTTCAGCAGGATATCACTCTAGAAAATCTGCAAAACACCAAAGCCAAGAACAAAGTTCCAGGAGATGATAGAGTTTCTTATAAATTTTTCAAGAACGCTCCACACGCCTTTTTGAAGAATTAAGCAAGGACTTTTTCGAATACTTTGCATACAGCTGAAGTAACTGCAAATTTTAAAAAGTCAATTATATTCCCACTACACAAAGAGGGGGACGTAAATAATGTAGAAAACTATAGAGATATCTCATTTTTAAATGTTATCGCATAAATATTTACTGGCATCATTTTGAATGAATTTTGGGTAGATCAGAATAAATTGCTTAACGAATTTCAAGCTGGATTCAGAGCGAGCTATTCAACAATAAATCACATTTTCACGATTCAAAACAGCTGAAAATGGGAAAAAATTGTATGCAATATTCATTGACTGCTGCTTTTGATAGTATTGATCGAAGGGAATTGTTCTATAATTTAAATCAAATGAAATTATTATCTAAGATCTGAAATGTCGCACAGAAACTTTATGACAATACTATGTCCGTGTTATGGGATGGTAAAGAAATGTCAGAATGGTTTGAAACTAAAAGTGGAGTGCGTCAAGGATGTCTTTTATGTCCTTTGCAGTTCGCACTTTATATCAACGATATAGTTGACGCATTACCAAATTGCATCAAAGTTGCAGGTCTTGTTATTAAATACCTTTTATATGCTGATGACGTGGTTTTATTAGCGGTATCCTCAGGAAGTCTTCAGCTTATGATAGATAGGATGAATAATTATTGCAAATTGTGAAATCTTGTAATAAATATATCAAAATCAAAGGTCGTGATTTTTAGTCTAGGAAGAGGACTTCACAGCAGAAATGAAAGGTGGTTTCTGAATGGGCAAAACATTGAAGTAGTGAATGAATTCACTTACTTGTGAATGATGTTTACACCAAAGCTTAACCTTAAAAAAAAAAAAAACTTTCAAAGTGAACTGAATAAATCACTTTCTGCTATAAACTCAACAAGGCAAAACTTGATTGAATCAAAATGTTGCCCATAGTGTAATAGAGTAATTAATCCTGCTTTGAGATCTATATTGACTTATGGATCTCAGGTATGGGGGTACCAATAATATGATGAGGTTGAAAAACTGTTGTTTCTTCAAAAAAGCATTAGTTGGTTTAAGAGAAGGGAAGATATAGCCATATTGAGTGGGGGTTCAGTTCATTCTTGGGAGATGCAAAATGTATTTTTGAGGGAAAAGTTTAAATGCATTCTTGAAAAACTCGATATGGAAAATACTCGTAAGAGATCCGATCTAATTGAAAAAGCCAGGGTATTATCACGTATATAGATACATAATCTGAGCGATCTCATTTAATAGACAAAATGAGCTTAAATGATATTTCTGGAATTTTTCGTATAAAGGAGAGAACTCCTTGACCTAAATTATAGGCCATATTTTAGGGATCAAGACACATTTTGCTCGCTTTGCATCTTATAAGAACAGGAAAACTAGTATCACTTTTTTATTAATGTGCCCTATGTTAAAAGAAATAAGATTATTATATTTTGAAAAAAAAAAAACATTAAGCGAATCAGGGCATTCTTAATGGAAGTCATTAGAAACTTCTTGCCTAATACTCCATTGAAGCTTTTAACTATAGAAAGGATTTTATGAATTACTAAACTAAATTTATTGTAGGTATTTATTTAGGTATTACAGTTGTAAAATTATTTAAATGTTAATTTAAATTCAACAATTCAACCATGTAGTCAGTACATAATTATAATTTGTAATTTTGTAAAAAATAAAGTTGGCAACTGGAAGATGGTTCCAAGAACCAAGGCCATAATTTATTTGTTACATTATAAAATTGTTAAGACTGTTTATAATTTGAAAAAATAAAGCTTTTATTATTAATAATATTCTTCTTCTTCCTTTGTTTCGGCGCTGTTATGATCTCGATGTCGAGGGGATCATAACTCTCCCACGTATCTGCTTCACACTAGTGATCCGCCTGTGGGGTTCGCCGGGTTGACCTCGGAAATCGGCGGCAAGCCTCCCGGTTTTGTATTGTTCCATTTCTGAGGCCAACTGAATGCTGGTGTTTTTGCATTTGTTTGTACCAGGAGTGTTTAGGCCTACCTTTCTTTTTATTCCGAATTGGAACGCTGTATGATATTGCCTTTTTGACGGGGTTCTCAGGATCTCTCCTTTGAACATGGCAATACCAACTGAGTCGGTCGTGTTCAATTTTTTGGGAAATGGTATTCTTAACATGAAGGCTTCCTCGGATCTTCGTACTTCTAATTCGATCAAGCTTTGTAACTCCTGCTGTCATACGAAGCATCTTCATCTCAGCTGCCGTTAGCTTACTCTCATACTTTTTGTACATTGTCCAACATTGTGAACCGTATGTGAGTGCTGGACGCACAACTGAAGTGTAGAGCTTTCCTTTCAGCTTAGGGGGCATTTTTCGGTCACAGAAGATAGCAGAATTTTCCCGCCACTTCATCCACCCTACGCTTACGCGATGATTGATATCGTCATCACAAATAGCTTCGTTATTTATCATAGATCCCAGATATTTAAACTTTTCACACTTGGGAAGCACTACTCCATTCAAATAAATGTCTGGAATAGGCCTGTGTGGATCAGAAAATGGGCAGCATAGGTATTCTGTCTTTTTCGCGCTTATGCGGTACCCACTTCCTTCTAGAACATCCACCCATACGTCAAGTGCTCGTTGTAGGGATATCGGGTCTTCACTTATGATGGCTCCATCGTCAGCAAAGAATAACTGATGTACTTTTGGATCCGTCACTTTGCCTTCAAGCAGGTAATCAAGAACTGTAATAAAGAGCAGGGGACTCAAGACACTTCCCTGGTGTACACCTACTGTGATTTCGAATTCTTCGGTGACTCCAGCTGCGCATCTTACTTTAGTAACTGCTCCATCATACATGTCCATAATTATCCGCACATAGGTTTCTGGAACTCCTCGTTGCCTGAGGGCCACCCATATTAGATCTCGTGGTTGCCGATCGAATGCTTTTTCAAAATCAACCAATACGACATGCAAATCCTCCAAAGAATCCCGATGTTTTTCCATAATTATTCTTATACTCTGGATTGCATCCGTGGTTGACTTACCCGCACTGGTCATCAGATAGCCTAATTATTTTTCACAGTCGGCTACCCAAGACTCGCTCAACGATCTTCATGGTGTGTGACATCAGTTTAATCGAACGGTAATTATCACAGCTTCGAGTATCACCCTTTCCTTTATAAATTGGAAGAAGGTAACTTTCCATTAGGCATGCGATCACCTCGTATAAGTTTGGAGACAAGAATCATGAGCCATCTAAACCCGATGTCTCCCATCTTTTTCCAAAACTCTGAGGGTATTTCGTCTGGGCCAACAGCTTTTCCCTTTTTGGAGTATTTTACCGCCTCACTAACTTCTTCGACTGTGACGTCGGATACTTCGCTTAAGTTAGGTGAAGCTATTGGAAAGTATAGCCTTGGAAATTGTTCGTTTAGAAGTCCGTCACAATACTGTCGCCACCTGTGAAGAATTTCGTTGTCTTCCACAAGTAGTTGGCCTTGAGCATTGTTAATGAACTTTGGCGAACAAATCTCCTGGGCATTTCTTCTTCTTTGAGCGGCTATTTTGAAGATAGTTGCGCCCTTATTCGTGTTTTGCCGTAGCTCTTGAATAGCACCAGCTGTCGGGGTAGAAATTTCATCCAGCTCCCGATACAGGTTTTCTGTATTCTTTGCTTGAATTTGGGCGCACTTCTTCTTCGCTTCTTTCTTGCAGTTTCTATATTCCACTTCGAGGCGTGACTTTTGCTCTGTATCATTAGAGGGGCACTTCGACCAAGCCTTGAAAGCCATTTTCTTTTTACTTATAACTGATTTAGCTTCATCATTCCACCACCATGTTTCTTTGCCTTGTTGGTTGTGTCCTTTTGAAACCCCTAACAGTGTTTTGGCTTTTTCTTTGCAAGTTTTCTGTAGGAGATCCCACATACTTTGTGCTGTACTCTCTTCATTTCGAACTATATCGGTGTTGTTATACAGAACGTTTTGCATATTCGAAATAAAAGCTTTGCCTTTTTCCTTATCCAGATTATACCATTTGATCTTCCCAAAAGTTTTTGTATGTTTGTTGTCGTTCACTGTCTCCATAAAAAATTCTGTCAGTAGGAGACGGTGTTGGTGGGCGATCGCTTCTCCTAGTATCACTTTGCAATCTTTTACCCGGGGTTTCATGAAACTAGATACCAAATGGTAATCAATCTGGGTTTCATTTCCACCACTGCTGTAAGTGACCAGGTGTCGGCTTTGTTTGACGAACATGGTATTTAGTACGATAAGACCGTATGTTTTGCACATGCTCAGGATGTCTTCACCAGGAGGGTTCCTGGTGCCGTATCCGAGGCCTCCATGGCAATCTTCATAGTCTTCGTTTGTCTTCCCGACATGTCCGTTCAAATCTCCGCCCACGAACAAAAACTCTTCCTTTGGGATGTCCTTAAGTAGATTGTGAAAGTCTAGCCAAAATGCATCTTTTTGCACCTGCTCACATCCAATTTGGGGAGCATATGCAGTGACAATATTCCACAACTTTCCTTTAATCACCAATTTAAGGGACATCAAACGGTCGCTGGATTTCGAAATGGTCAATACGCTGCC
Source organism: Chrysotoxum bicinctum (assembly GCA_911387755.1). Taxonomy (NCBI): domain Eukaryota; kingdom Metazoa; phylum Arthropoda; class Insecta; order Diptera; family Syrphidae; genus Chrysotoxum; species Chrysotoxum bicinctum. Next base: position 125,796,496 of record OU426989.1, on the reverse strand, counting down.
TAATAGATGTTTTGCAAGGATGATTCCGATTCCGTTTTTACCCTTTTCCGTTCCATAGTAGAACATCTTATAGTTTTTTGTCCTCGTATCCAAGAAACGGGCCCTGTTTCCCGTGTTTCGCCATTTTGTTTCTTGAACACATAAGATGTCCACTCGCCTTCTTTTCATCATCTCTTCCAGCTCGAAGCTTCGACCTGTCATACTGCCAACGTTCCAACTCGCAACTCTCAGATTTTGTATAATCTGCGGCATTACTTTGCTAGCCCCCGGAATCCGTCTAGCTCTGACCCGAGCATTGCTGCTCGGTCCAGGATCAGTACCATGTGTAACAATGGTAGTGCCTGGCGGGGTAGTGTCATTTTGAACGAGTACTTCCAAAATGCTTTAATTCACAAAATCCTGGTTGTAAGTATCGACGTGTGCATGCTCCAGTTTTGTATTTGATCTCTCTTTTACGGCACCGGTGATCTCCAGTCGTGCCAACCCAGGGACTGGCATGCACACTTTTGGGAAAGTTTATAGGTGTTACGTGTCGCTAGGTACACCTTGCTGTTTGTGGCCTAGATGTATTTACTCCTTTAGTCGCCTTTTACGACAAGCGGGGAGGCGCTGCAGGAATATTCTAACCCGTCCCTGCACAGGGTTTTATTATTAATAATATTATTATAAATATATGGGTTTGATACAAAAATTTATTGAGCGTATCAAATGTAATTTAAGTACTTTTTACGATATGCATAATGAGTTTTTTGCGTTGCTCATGATATAATGAATTGCAAATAGTGAGAACAATAATGTAATGTTGGTGGATTGGATACTGGCACTTTAAGATCCGTTCTTAATGTTATGTGTGGTTATCATAATGGTCTTAATGTTTGTCACTTAAATGCCGGAAGTCTTAGGTCGAACACTGTTTTGCATCAAATGCTCGGTACATCAAAAATGGATGTAATCATGGTTTCGGAAACTTGGTTAAATTCTGATATTTCATCTGGATTTGCCTCAATTTCAGGTTTTTCTTTGTACCGAATTGATCGTAGGGACAGAATTGGATGGGGTATTTGCATGTTTGTTAGGGACAATTTGCAAACGAAATTTGTGTTTTCGTCTTCTATTTGCCCTATTGAATTTTTATGTATCAAAATTAAAAATAAATTTGAAAAGTATTTACTGTCCACCATGCAAATTCAAGGATGAAAATTTAAATGAGTTTGAAGATACGCTGACCAGACTAAGAACATCTTACAAAAATATTCTCATATAGGTGGTGATTTTAATGTATTTTTTTTGGAAAAGTATACTACAATGAATTTTTATTTGTGACTTATAAGGTACTATAAGGCAAGTTATGAAAAAAAATCGAACTCGAAATTTTGATCAAAGTTGACATTACGATGATAGCGAAGACCAAATAAGTGGGTCTCGCATTTCTGTCTGTCTGTTGGTTCGACTACAGATATGGGTTTTGATTTTTTTCCCCCACACGTTTTTTTTATTTTTTGGTTTTTAAGACCAAAAATAACGGTACCTACCGTACGTTCCATTTTTTTTGTTTTTGATTTTCTCGAAAACCGTACAGCCGATTTATATCATTTTTCTTATACTAAGGCTCCTCCTAAGATTAAATATTCATATTAAGTGACATTTACTATATTTCTATTTGAATTAGTATGACCGTTTTACATTTTTTTGTTTCTAAACATTTTATTGATGTTGGATAAATAATCAAGAAACAAAATAAATAATACACTTTTTCATTATAAAGTAAAGTTTAACCATAAAGAACTACATATTTATTACATTTTTTTGTGTCAACTCAGTTGTTTTGAAACTATTCTTAAAAAAAATAAGTTGTTCATGACGCGTTCTAAATTTTTATTTTTTTTCGTATACACTTGGTCACACTAAAATATCAAAAACAAAAGAGAAGTGTTTGTAAAATGTTAAAACCAAAAAATGAAATGTTTGTTTATTTGTAATTGTTTTGTTTATTGTTTAATAATTTAAATTTCTGTGATAAAAACATAAAATAATAAATAAAAAATAAAAATATGGCATTTGTGTTGTTTATAAATGAAGATGGTGTTGAAGAAGTGCAGAGAAGGATAGTGGATGCTTTCCGTATCAACGCGGGTGGTAAAAAAAACCTTTGCTACCTCCGGTTTTCCTTCCATTATTTTAATTAACTTTTCCTTTTGTTCGCGGTTTGTCCAGTTGGAATGCGACCTTTTAACATAAAACAACAACAAAAATAATAAAAGTAATTTATTTTCCATGAAATAATTAAAAACTTACATGTTTTGTTGTTTACTGGACAAAAAAATTCAAACGACACAAAAATGACATTTAATTCTATTCTTTCGAATGTCAAAATTGAATTAGCTTTCGCAAATGAATTAATTTTCTATGGATTGGATGAACTTTCGATTTGTTCGATTAACATTCTAATCGCCGAGTCTTAAAATTAAGTTTCAACAAATTCGACTCAGAATGTCAAAATAAGCACCATTGTTACATATTCAAAATTCCAATTTTTTATTTTTTGGATTTAAAAAAAAAATAAAATTAAAAATTTTTTTTTCTTTTGATTAATTTTTACGATCTATAATTTAATAAAAAAAATTGAAATCTAGATATTACTGACTGTACCTACCATAGAACGATTTTTTCGAATTCTGAATTGAAGCACCCAGTGCAACAACCAGATAACTCCACTTTTTTGCGAAATATGTTTTTTAATGCAGAAATACAAAAAAGAGAACCCTGGGTCGTTCGGTGTGCAAAAAAAGACATATAAGTTGGCTCTTGGATATTGAAACTCAATTTTGGAATTAACACTGTTTGCAAAATTTTTCTTATTTCTTATTTTTGAGATATGTAGTTGTTTTTAATTTTCTCAACATTTCTAAAAGTGGAGTTATCCGGTTGTTGCACTGGGTGTTTCAATTTCTCATTATCGGCATAACGGATTTTTATGAAATTTTTATAAAGAAACTCCTAAAAAGTTTAAAAAACATTGCATTTCAAAGCTTAAAAAAAAATATTTTTTCAATTTTTAGAAAAAAAATACTTTTTTTTTTTTTTTGAAAATTCTATATCTCAAGAACGACTTAATATTTTTCTTGGAAATTTAACTCTCATTCGTACAATAATAAAAACTTAAAGTTGGCGTACCAAAATTTTTTCTTAAAAATGTTTTAAAAATTTTGTACATAAAAGCTTATTTTTTTAAGGAACCACTACAACGACTTATAATTTTTGTTCTTGCATAAATTCATATTTGCATAGGCTCCTGTTTTTATCTCTTACTACTAAAAGAATTAAAAAAAAATCATTTTAAATCATTATGAACAGTTTTCTTTAATAACTTTCGTTTTTAAAATTTCTAGTCTATTACATAGGAGCAAGTTCGTGCGACCCAGTCGTGCATTTTATTTTCAATATAATTGTGATAAAATTGGTCTCGTAGTTATTAACTAACTACCGACGGTAGCCAACCTGTTTTCAGCCTATAAGTACCTAATCCGTTTTTAATTGATATGTTTTTAACTAATTCAGTGGAGGATGTTTTGGGGAATGATCAGCTGAGGCTCACATCAAATTTTATACATAATCTTCTTTTTTGTTCACTCAATTTTAATGTAAGAAGTAACTCTGTTAAAACGTTAAGATTTAGATTGATCAACCAAAGTGATTTATTGAACTTGCATCGAAACTTAGATAGATCTGGTCTCATTGATATATATATATGTATAAGGCCCCAGCCCCAGATATTGATTCAAAAGTTTATCTTTGAACTGCTGAACTCTAAGATACATATGTCCCTGTAGTAACAAAAGTCTTAAAGCCTAAAAGTTGTCCATGGTTGACTCCTCAAATTAAAAAGCTTATTAAGGAAAGAGAACACTTTTTCAAAAAATACAAAAGAAATCGGACAGAGTATAATCGATATCAATATACATATCTTTGCTCGTAACAAAGTAACATCACTCATACATAATGTCAAGCGTACATATCTTTTGAAAGGTCTTGACCATAAATCAAACTCAAAGGTCCTATGGAAAAATTTGAAAAGTTACGGCGTTATTGATTATGAAAAGCCTTAATTCTCTTACCCAACTGAAATGAGACTGGTTTTTTCGCAATACTCTTCTGAGGCGGTATCCTTTGAATTTGGTGAGTTCTCCTCTGACGACACTCTATTTTAATTAAGGTGTGTAAGTGATTTGGATATTGAGATGGCAGTTTGCTCGGTCAAGCCAATGCTATGGGACCCGCTGATCACCGAAATTTATAAAATTAATCCTTCCAGTTCTCCTTCCTTACCTGCAGGACCGGCCCGAGCTAAATTAGAGCCCTGCGCAAGCTTTATCAGTGGCGCCTCTCATTTGGATTGGATTGCCGGAAAAAGTCATTTCCTCATTACCCAAGGAGTACCCTTTGCAATGCGTTTTTTTAACAAGGGATTCCCAAGAGGCCTATTCCTAGATAATACTTATATTTTATTAAAATAAATATGATTTTTATTAAAAACTAAGAAATCAAAAATATATCACAAAAATTTAGGAACTGAAAAAAGTATTTTTTGAAGTAAAAAATATTTAAAAACTAATTCAAAAACATAACAACATACAAATAAATAATGAACTCATTAATTGTTGCTCATGTAGGAAATAATAATAAGATTATTATTTTAATAAAAATATGTTAAATAGAACCGGCTATATTAACTTTTCTGGCTTCTGTTTTAGCAAACTCAGCTACCAGATCATCATAATATAATGACTTGACAAGCTCTTTCTCTATAGCCATGATTGACTAGTCAACTTATCTTTCCTGAGTCTTTGGGGTCCTGAAGTAGTTTTTTTATTAATTTTAGTTTCAAAAAACTGTTATTTGAGGAAACTGTGATGGTATTTATAGATTTAGAGCTATGGCTTCAGCTGATTGCACGTTAGTGAATTGTTCTTCTGATCGCATTTCCACTAAAGAGTTTTTAGTATCTAGCATATTTAGTAGATAAATTAGCAGACGGAGTTTGTAAATACTTACTAGTTATATTGGCGCAAAATTAAATAAACAGCCTATTATTAAGATATTAGTATGATACTACTTAACAATTTGCTAACTTTATAGTAGTTTACTAACTCATTCTTAATTTTAAACATTTTCTCACTAGTATCGTACTAAAAGAATTTCCTTAATAAATTGCTCTGAACACACCTAAAACAACGACATTTCGTTTAAAAAAATAAGTACACGAACCTTTTTTGATGTCTGCAAATGTCAAAGTGTCATATGAAGCTAGCGTGATACTAAAAAAATAAAGTAGGTATTCGATGATTTTAACTTTAATAAAAGGGTAGAGAAGTATGATGCTATATTCGATTAAAATTATTGTTTTAACCTAGTATCATACTAAAACAGCTTTAGCATCGTACTAATTCAATTAAAATTTTGCGCCATTATTTTTTTCTTAAATATCAAACTAGATTAATATGCAACATATAAACTTTAAACTAAAATTTTACTTCCTAAGTACAGCATGTTTCTATTCTCAACGTTTCCAGCCTCAGATATTTCAATAAGAGCTTCATACTATAGCTTCTCAGATTTTTTTGAATGGTTTTAAAGCATTTAGTCTACTCCCATCTGGTTTCAGAAAGGGGTTTTAAGGTAAAATCAGCGAAATTTTTTGTATATATGTGTGTCCCAACGCATTGTTGAACCTGATACAAAGTTTTATATGCATTGAACAATGTCAAAAAACTTAACAGCTTCCAATGAACAGCAAGCTGAATCATTAAAAACCAACAACAACTAAAAGGAATGCAAGCAGCCTGAACAAAATAAGCTCTTGGTTCAAAACACTTAATTTTGTTTTGAACACCAGCCTCTTTTCCTTTCATGTTTGAACCATTATCATAACCTTATACATACTCGTATACACTACTGGAATAGTAGCGTAGCAAGTTTTGTTGTAAATATAGATTCCCTATCCTTTCTTTTGTTTTGAGTTTTTTTTACCATAATACATAGACAAATAACTCCCTATGGGAAGTTAATAAAGTAATTAGACCAGTCAAAAAATCCCTTTTTAAATGTAAACAATAACTGGCAAGAACAAAAAAATAGAGAAAAGGAGAAATTAAATAAAACAGATTCACTCATTAACGACAAACCTCAACACTAATCATCGCATCATCATCACTCAAGTATTTCCATATTTCAACCCTTTGTCTCATTCTCGACACACGACAGTGCTAAAATTTCACTCATAAACAGAGGCCAGTGCCAAACTAAAACATAGTACAAGAAACACTCAACCGGAAGAGTTTAAATTCCTAGACGCAACTTTTAATTCTGCATACTGAGTATGAATTTTGTACCTCAGAATTTCTGTTTGAGTAACATTGCTGACTTCGATTTCATATAGAACAATTGGCATCGTACTCATGTTATCAACTTGCAAACTGGTAACTGTCTGTATTTGCTGTTGAAATTCTGTTTTATGTTACACTGCATAGGGGAGGGATAACAAAATAAAATAAATCCCTTCACTCATGCACGCGATATTGAGTGTGAAGAATAACGTAACAGTGGATTGATAAAGAGAAAAATAGCAAATATGTAGGTATCTGTTGTTAAGCGAACAAAATTGTGCACTTTGTAAAGATTTTGTGATGTAGTTTTTTTTACTGTGGGAATGGGGGTGTGTATAGGAAATTAAACATCGACTTATTTTTGGAAAACTTGATATGTATCTTTATATATATGTATATCTGTCTTTAAATTCAGAATTAGCTGTTAGTTATATAATAAATACCAATATTGGAGTGAGCTGTAAAAAGAAATGAAACTTAAAAAAGATGGTAGGTAGTGGTTATGAAGTAGTGGCTTTTTTAACGCTTGCCCAAGGCGCCTTTTGAGTTCAGCGCCCTGCGCATTTGCGCAGCTTGCACGTATAGCTTGTCCGGCCCTGCTTACCTGGTGCATATATTCAAGTACTGCATCTGCAGTTTTCAATTTCCTGAAAAATTTAAAAATTCTAAAATTGTTCCAATCCCAAAAAATCTTAACCCAAAAAGGCCTTCAGAATTCAGGCCCATCAGTCTTTTATCATTTTTGTCGAAGACGTTAGAAAAAATATTGTTTGAACAGATACAAGAAAATTTTGACAGAAACAATAGCTTATCAATATGTCAAGCTGGGCTTAGAAAGAAGCATAGTTGTGAATCAGTTGTATTAAAAGTAACTTTCGACTTAAGAAGAGCAATGGATCATGATGAAATCAGTGTAATGGTGAGGCTTGATTTTTCAAAAGCCTTAGATTGCATTGATTACTCAATTCTTATGTGGAAACTCAAAAATTACTTTCAATTTTCACACTCTGTCCTTCAACTAATCTTTTATTATTTAAGAAATCGTTTAGTACGTGTGGAAACTGAACTTGGAAGTTCTAGCTCATTTCTGGTCAACACAGGTGTCCCGCAAGGATCTCTTCTTTTCTGTGCTTACATAAATGAGATTTTGTTGTAAATTGTAATGTGCAACAATTTATCTGTCTAGGAAACCTGGATTGTTAGAAGACTGCGTAGTCCGGGTAAATGAAGATCTATTACATATTCAGGGGTCGGCTGAGTTAAAAAAATAAGAATGAACCCATTTAAATCATTTGGAATGGTGTGTTTAAGAAGCGAAATATCAGTATGTGATGTTCCCTTCCTTAATTTGAATGGCTTTATCTAACCTTATGTTGATCGAGGTAAATATCTCGGCCTTATAATAAAGAGTAAAATGAGTTTTTGTGAGTCCTTGTACGTCGGATTCCATTAGAAGAATACGGTGGCTTAAGGAGTCTTAGAATGTTTTCAAGTTTGTTGAATTCTAACATGAAGATGAATCTGGTAAAATCATTGCTGTTGCCTTTCTTTTCCTACAATTGTATTGTATAAAATAAATGGTGTATTCAATGACTGCTTGCGGTATATCCACGGTTTGCCAAGGTATACAAGCATTTCGCGGCATAAAACTTCGCTATTGGGAATGAGTTTGGATGACTTTTACAAGTTTTAATCGGTTCTTAAACTCCATAATATAATTCATAATAACTGTTCTCAGTACTTGAATGAATATCGTAGTTTCCTTCAATCACCTAGAGGCCTTAAGTTAGTTTTACCACGATTAACACATAATGTAGAAGAACGATCATATTTTGTCAATGTAATTCGATCGTGGGGATTTCGAAAGGAGCTACTCAGTTACAATGAAAAATAGTTTTATACGAAATAAATGAAATGAAAAAATAAAATGAAATTCATTTTGGCAATTTAAATAGATCGACCGAAGTTCTACATTTTCATTTAACAACTGCAACCAATAAATCAAATACATTATGGGTATTCAAGATCCGCGTATAACTAGTTTGTATTATTGTAAAATTGTAGGATTTTCTTACATTCCAACAACAAAATTAGTATATTTTGTAGTCGGAGTATAAGAAAATGTTACACTTTTACAATAATACACCAGATCTTGAAAACCCCTATTCTTATCTTTCAACGATGAAACTCTCAGAGATAAGAATTAAACTCCTTTTCAATGTACCTGCCGACTTAACCTTCCCTACCCGGAATCATTTCCAAGTTCATTGAAGTTTTGTGACTTTTTTCAGTTTCACTTTCGATATTGGAGAGAGGACTCGGTAAGCTTTTTTCAACTTAATTTCCATAAATATTTACACTTCGACAAACTCTATACTTCTGTCAATAGGTATATTTACTTAACTTAGACATGTCTTTCCAATAAGCCAACTGATAAATTATCTTCTTCTTGCTCACTTTTGTCATATAGGTTGTTTCACTCGTAACCTACGTCACGCGCTTTTCAAAAATCAGTCAATTTTCGCCCAAAGTTTGTCGTGCTCGGATCAGATTTTTTGTTCGGTTGGCTCTACAGTGAAAAAATGGCAAAATTGCAAAAACTCTACCTTCTCAAATAGTGCATCCGTATGTTCTCAGAAAAAAACGAAGTGTTTTCTTATCTCAAAAAGGATAACTACTGTGAAACTTAGCACAAGTAGAATATATTCAATTTTTACTTTGTAACAAATCAATCCTCGAATATGTTACATACATTTGGTGGTGGTGAGTTTACACCAGATTTACATCTATGCATAGTTTGAAGTTGTTCCTCTTTTCGAATGGATTTTAAAGATTTTTTGTTATTTTTAAGGCTTGAAAATCATAGTTCTTGAACTTTCGTATTCTGAAATAATAATATTTTCGTATTTTGAGAAAAATCTGCATTTAATTTATTGAGCCTCCCATTTTTTTTTTTGAAGTGAGCTTTTTCACAATTTGGCTTTGTAAAGTCATGATTTTGCTCTCGGATGTTTTGGTTCCAGAAAAAAAATAAATACATTTATCAAAAGCACACGATATTCGCGCAGGAGAAGATGATAAAGCTTTTACGTTAGAGCATACCGAGACAGGACGATTTTGAAATGGTGTAATAGTTTTGAAAAATGAAGCTTTATTTTGTTTTGTTTTCTTCTGATGCGTTTCGGCGACCGGAATTCGTAGTCTCTGTATTTCCTCTTTGACTTTGTGTGAAAAGTGATAAAAGTGTGTAAGTTGTATTTTTATTTTGTTTTATATAGTTCACTCTAAGAGTGCTGAAGACAATATACATACTCGTAGATGAAGAAATACCTAATAGCATAGATGTGTATAATAGTGAACCTTGAACGACAACAAGGCCTTGCACTTGTGGCCTTAAATTTAGTCAGTTTGTAATCGTGGGTGGTTCATAATGTTATTGTTTTTGTTGTTATGAAAATTATTTTTCAGAATCTTTCAAGGCATTAGTGTTGACATGAATTGATGGATAGTTTTTTGAGATTTAAAGCGTTTTTAGTTATTTTAAATAAAACTGCTCTGGGCGGGTGGAACTAATAGTTCACTTAAATACTATTTTTTGCGAACATAATTTATTAAATACAACGTAAATATTTACAAGCACTATGTTGTTTATTTTTCTTAGTGTAAGCTGAATCAAACTTAAGGCCGATTCACATTGAAATGGTCGTAAAAATAGTTCCTGTGACTTTGCTGAAGCGTGTGACGGTACTATGAGTTAGCGGGTAACACCGCTTGTTGATTTTGTTGTTCAAATAAATCTCTTAATACTAATCGTTAATATATCCAACCATGCTAAACAAGTACTTGCAAGTTAATCAAATACTATCGTTCTGCTGCTCTAAGCGCAAGTAAGGTTTCTGTTAATGCAGAAATGAGTGACAGCAAGCTTAGGTTAGGGGTACGCGACAGGAAGTTGTCTTGTCTTCTCTACAAGGGAATTTTGCAAGGGAATTTAAATAAATAAATAAATAAATTCCCTTGCTTTGGCCTCTGGTCGTTAATCAGATTTTAGTTAAATAAGGACACTGATGATACTCGTATAGTGAAAATGGCATCAGGGAAATATGTCCACACCCTGTACGAGCTCCTACAAATAGCCCTCCAAAAGCTAAGTAATTGGGCCAGTAGCTGCGGTCTTAATGCCAACCCTCTTAAGGCGGAACTGGTTCTGCTTACGAGAAAACGAAACATTCCAAACTTAAATCTCCCCATCGTAAATGGGACATAACTCTATATAATTGACACGGTCAAATATCTTGGTATAGTTATCCATCGTAAACTGAACTAGGAACAGATCATCGAAGAAAGGGAAAAAAGCTGCAAAAGCCTTCTACACCTGTAGTAGAATTTTTGGAAAGAAAAACTATTCATTGAATGTATACAGCCAGCATAGGGCCTATTATGACGTATGCCTTGTTTGGTTTAGTGGCCAGCCTTGATTAAGGGAACCAATCTTATAGCCATGACAAAAATTCAAAGATTGGTATGTATCAGCAAAACAAGTGCCATGAGAACTACGCCAACCGCAGCCCTAGAAACTTTCTTCTCACTTGCCCCTCACTATCTATTTACGAAGGAGTTGACGGCCAAAAGTGGAATACTGTGGTAACAGATATTTCAAAGAGAAAAATAGAGTATCCACTAAAGGTTAGCAGACCTCAATTGTCTCTCTTGGTTGGAATCCACTGAGCTGAATGGGCATCAGCACATCTGCCTTATGAAGTGAATGTCAAGACGAAGAGGTGGAAGAGGGCTCATCTCACTTCCTTTGTGAATGCCTCAGCCTAGGCAGAACAAGAGAAGATGCCTTTGGAAAGCATTTTTTCGAAAAACTGCGCGACGTATTATTTTTGCCACTAAAAAGCATCCTTAACTTCATTTAGAGATCAGATTGGATGGTTGAGGGAGGCATCCAATATCTAATACTTTCACTAAGTCGAAGTCCCTCCTCTTACCCTTCCCATCCCTACATTACCTACACCAGTGGGGTAGATTGCTTTTCGCTATGGGGGGGATGGATCTAGTTCGCTCATTTTTTTTTAAAGTTTTAATAATTTACGATAAAAAAAAACAAATAACAAGACTTCATTGAATTCATTATGTATGCCATAAAAAAATTATATTTTTTAAAGATAATATATTATACGCATTAATTTGAATATGAACTAGAATAAATATTGATATATAGTGCCTTGCATAAGTATAACCGCATTTGTAAAAATGCGTTTTGTGGAAAATTCAAATGGGAATGACACTTTACTATTTTTTTTATTGAATGGCATCACTAATCAAGTGAATCGAGAAGAAAAAATAGTTCCTTTATTTTTTTTTGGTGTTTAAAAATTAAAAACAGATTTGTATGTATTGCAAAAGTATAACCGCACAATGCAAACCTCGCTAAAGCTTCATTCAGTTATGTGCTTTGAAATGACAAACAACAAGGCCGCGCGTTACACAATTAAGCGATACGGAAAAGGGCAACATTCAAGCTTTTCGGTTAAGTGGCCTAAGCTTAAGGGCTATTGGTAGGAAAATTTCAAGATCCGATCGTGTCATCCGAAATTTCTTACAAGATCCAGAATCTTATGGGATAAAAATAAAACCCAGGCGTCCGCAGAAGCTGACACGTCAAGATAAGAAGCGTTTAATCAATGCTGCTTCCGATTCGGTGCATTCTTTGCGGGAGTTTGTGACGAATTGGGCTTAGGAATTTCGGTTTCAACGGTTTTTCGTGCCTTAAAAAGCAGTAAGGTGATTGTTCGGTGCAAAATGATGCCAGCTCCAAATTTGACAACAGTCTACAAAAAAAGTAAGAATTTGCCCAGCAAAACATGAAACGGAATTGGAAAACCATAAGTTAAGATTATTTTAGATTATTTTCAGTGGCGAAAAAAAGTTTAATCTTGATGGGTCAGGTGGTTTTAACGGATATTGGCACGATCTGAGAAAGGAAAAAAGTTTTTTTTCCAAGAGGAACTTTAGCGCTGGCAGTTGTAAGGTTTGGGGGCCTTCTGCGACCGTGGTAAGGTTGCACTTGCCTTCACCTCTGCAAAAATGAACAGTCCAGCTTGCACCCAGGTGCTTCAGGATAATTTGGTACCCTACTTTAGACGATTTCGTCGGGTTCGGCATGTCTTCCAGCATGATAATGCCCCAATTCACGTTAGTCGTCAAAGTTTGGGATGGTACGAATCGAACATACATACATTTTATGGTGTTCCCGGAACGTTCTCCAGATTGTAACCCTATTGAAAATCTTTTGGGGAATTTTGACCCGCAAAATGTATGCCCATAATAGGCAATTATACAGTGTTGCTGAGCTGCGAGAGGCGATTGTGGAAGAATTGAACTGTATAGACGATTCCATATTAAATAACCTTGTCAACAGTATGTCAAAAACAATTTTTAGATTGGTCGAAAATAGGGGCAGCAATGTTCTTTACTAATTTAGCCGAAAAAATTTACTTAAAATAAAAAAGCGGTTATACTTTTGCAAGGCACTGTAGTAAGTAAAATAATATAAATTTAAAAAATAAAATCCAGTTTTCTGTTCTTTTTAGATAAAACACTTATAACCTCGTCTGCTATTATAGGTATTTCGCTATGAATAGCTAGAGCAGCGAAACCATTCAAATGATCCTGCAAATAAGTAAACATCCAAAACTTATCACACTGTTATTAAAATAGACATATTTTTAATAATCTCACTTCGTTGGTCATGATTCTTTGTATTGTTTTTATTCTCTTTACTGACTGGAGAAAGTTCTTTCGGGAGTTGACATTGAAACCGACAGTGTAGCTAATAACTTTAATAAAATATATATAGCTGGATGGAAGCTCTTTTTCTTGCACGTTTACGTATTATCAATTGGTGAGAGACGTAAAAAAAATTTCAGAGTGCGTTTCTTTAACTTATTTGGTCCATGACTGGTTATGTTGAACAATTATCGATCCCAATGGGGGGGATATATCCCCCTGATCCCCCCCTATCTACGCCACTGACCTACACCCTGGGGACCACAATGAATCCATTGAGATCACAGTGAGGTTATACGGCTTGCCCCACCCCACCTAACGTACCCTAAGGTTTCTACTTAACTTTTGAGATAGAACCGTCAAAATAAATATTCAAAATCGAAAAAAAAAGATACAACCCAGCTTACCTATTTATAAGTAAAAGCAATGTCTGACGGAATTCAAATTCCAAAACAAGTCCTCTAATTAACAGCTTAATATCAATTTTACTAAACAAACATTTATTTTTTTTAAATTTCTTTGTACGTGGAATAATAATTTTTTAGGGTTTACTTCGAACTTACTAAGCTGCTTGATCCCTTAATGAGGCAGAGGACTGTCTTGTTTCTGGAAATGTGTTTGAGCCTCAACTTTGTCTCACCTTCCGAAATTCCTTTTCAACTGTTATCTGTCAAGGTTTTGTCTTGGCCTCAGGTTTTCTGCTAGCTTTGTTAAAAGGATATCACATTTGTAAATAAGATTTGATAAAATAAGATACAAATCCTTTGCGTGTCTCGCCATAGTCTTCATCACGCCCGTTGGGTGTGACCAAGCCATTGACATTTCTTTTAACGAATATGTTGTCGATAGGATTTTGACTAGTTCGCCGATGGAGTTCTTGGTTTGAGATGGTATTTTTGTTTTTTGACAGAGGAAGTCACTTTCCATTTACAGTCTTGTGCAAATGAATTGGGACAAGCAGATTTTTGAGAATTTTTTTTTCATTTATTTTAAATAATGTTTATAAATAAGTATACAAATATTAAATTAATACTAAATTAATATTAAATTAATACTCATCATGCCTTCAATGGGCCTTAAGCTTCCATGACCCTCAGATATGAAACAACCCCAAAACATATCCTTCGGCAGGTGTTTAGGGGCTTGGACGATATGTACAGGTCGGAGTTTTTCTTTGTCACTTTTCCTCACGATACTTACCCTGTATCCTTGGACCTCGAAATGACTCTTGTCCGAAAAAATTACTTTTTCTCAGTCCTCTTAAGTCCAATCCTTATACATTTTGGCCCATCTTAATCTTTTTTTGCGCATATCGTCTGTCAAAAGCTGTTTTTTTAGTGGTCTTCGAGCCTTTCGGGTCGAAGTGTTGATGAATCCACATGTACTCCAGCTGTCTCCAAGTTCCTCTGAAACTCGCCACTTATCTTTCCAGAAGTTATGACGCTGTTTCGGACCAACATTTTGTCGTCATTGGGCGTTTTTATCCGTTTTCGACCACATTTGCCCTTTCTCCGTGTTTCAACTGATCCTGTTGTCTTGTGCAATGCAATTATCCTACCAACGCTTGATTTTGCTACATCTACAGCAATCGATATCTTCCTAAGGATTTTGCCTGTGTGTCATGTAATGCGATGACTTTTGCCCTATTTTCCATATTTTTCTTGAAGCAACGAAATATTGATAAACAAAGTACCTAGTATCATAATTTCAAAAATAAGGCCAATATTTTTAAAACCCTTAGAAAAAATGCGATCTACCTTCAAAAAGTCAACAGAAATATTTATAAAACTAATTCATGGAGCACTTACCAAAATATACAAAAAAAAAAAACAATTGATTTGCACAAGACTGTACTACACACATATAGTAATACTTTATTCGACATTATTTGCTTCACTTTCCATATTACTCACCATCTCTTGCAGAACCATGAAGTTGTAAGATTAAATATTGTTCGCCTAGACAAGATGTTGCAGAAACGAGAACATCCATCCATCGGATTCCTCGTGCTTGTTCGGCTAGATCTTTATGGAGTATATCTCCAAAACTACCATAATTAAGAATGTTAATCAACCTTGTCAAACTCCACTATTAATTTCCAAGTCCGCTGATTCCTTTACGATATTCAAGAATTTACACTATTGTTATGATCTGTTATAATCTTGCTTGCTCTTTTTAAAGAGTAGAACTCAGATACTCTTTGATTCGTTCCAATATTATATTCGTTATTATCTTTGCCACCGCAATCCATAAGATTTGTCTTCTTTTTTTTTTGTTAGAACCCCCAAGTCTGCGTTATTAAGGGATGCAGAATTTTTGCGAATGTTTGTGGATCAAATTGATAAATCTCAGTGCGAATGTCTTCTTAAACTAACTACACTTTTTTTTGGAATTTTCCAACCAATCGTTAGTCTATTTAGCATACGGTGCCACTATCGCACCTGGAAGCTGTTTCCTTAGCCTGTTCCGCGAAGGCATTTATGCGACGCCTTATGTCACGCCTAACAGTACGCTGCACTTCTTTTATTTTCCTACGATACTGAGATTCGATGTCAATTCTCTCACCTTTTGACCCTGATGAAAGTTGGGATCTAATAGCATTTCTTTCTTCGATCTTTTTCTAAAAGTATCTGCAGGGAGCAATGTACTGTGGTTTCACTGCCTTAGGGGGCAGTTATAGCTCATCAGAAAAGTCCATCAGAAAAAATTTTGTCTTCCAAATTTGACCATATTACGACTCGATTTTGAGTAAAATTTTAATGCAATTAGACGAATACTTGCTTGGACTAATTTTTACAAAAAGAATTACAACATTTTGTTGCTAAATTTACCCAGAAAATGGATTTAAATATTTTTTCTGATGGAATTTAATTTTTCTGAACAGCTGATTGCCAAAACTCAAAATATATTCCATTTCGTTTTTCTTTTGTGTTCCGATTTTTTTCTGTTCCGAATGCATCAGAAAAATTTTTTCTGATGAGAAAAATTTTTTCTGATGATATGACAAGAAAAAATTGTTTGTTTTCTGACGTAAAATTATTGGTAGCTATAACCGGCCATCAGAAAAATGTTTCAGATTTCGATTGTTCTAATTTTTCTGATGGACTTTTCTGATGAGCTATCATTGAAAAAATTTTCATTTCCATTTTTGAGACGAATAAACAAACTGCAATGGCTTTAATTGGTACCAAAACGATGGTAATGAGTAGTAGATTTTTTTTACTCTATAAAATACAAAATTCTGATTGAAACTTTCTTTTAAATCCACATTTATTATTTCACTGAACAGCTGGTTTTCGTTTCTTTAATATGGAACACAATCATTCCACTGAATGTGTTCGATTCTCTTTTTGTTTTCAAATGTCAGTTTTCCTTTCAATGATCAACTCTAACCTCAAATGCATAGAATTGGTTGTAATCAGCCACTGACAGGATCTTTTACTGAAACCAATTTTTCAATGATTGCTATAACTGGCTTGTCAAAAAAATGAAGTCAGCATTCCACTGATTTGTTCCACTGATGCATTTTAATGAAAGCTATAACTGGGGCCTGGATTTTTTATTCATTTCATTTCATTTCATTTCATTTCATTTCATTTCATTTCATTTCATTTCATTTCATTTCATTTCATTTCATTTCAGGATGATATCGTCGCGTCGGTCTTTTGTTTGCTGAAACTAAGCCATAGTTTTATGGTCAATAATACAGGAATCGAGAGAGTTCCATATCTTGTTTGTTATAGCTAGAACTTTGCTCTCGATTACCTGTTTAAGATTACAGGGTGGGACTTGAATTGTTGTGTCTGCTTGATTAAGATCAAGTGTTGATCCTATTCTTTCCAGCTAGTCAGCGCTTTCATTACTTGGGACACCACTGTGACCAGGAACCCAGCAGAGCTTAATCTTGTGCTATGTGCTAAGAACCCTTAGTTCTTCGCGACAGCAAGTTACAAGCTTCGATTTGATTTCATTGGCAGAAATCGCTTTTATTGCCGCTTGGCTATCAATGAAAAAGGCGATATCAGCTTGTGGTACTAAAGTTCATACATACGTACATATGTACATTTGTAGGTACAGATTTGTTTGTCCATCGCCCGCAGCAATATTGCAATATTAAAGATCGTAGAGCACTTTCGTACGTTTGTATCGCATTTCTAATATTCAGCACATCTTTTAAAAAATCAACTTAAACATCAGTAAACATTTTTACTTCTATTTTTGTTGTCATTGTCAATCTCAATAAAGTAAACTTTTAAAAGATAAAGTGGCTTTTTGTTTGTTTAAGTTAGACGAACTCTTTAAGTTTAACGTATAATTTATGTCATTTAAAATTAACAAAAAGTCGGATTTAAAGTTGATTCCCATTCTAAAATTGATTAATACTACGTTTTCACCAAAATATAATCCGAGATTTAAGGCAAGAGATTTATGTAGTGTTGCTACCGCACTCAAAGATTAAAAAGAAGATTAACTTTGACAGAACCTTTCAAAATGCGGATGGTGTTTCAATTTTTTTTATAAAGTGGAAGCGAGAGAGGGAGAAAGTTTCATTTAAGCCAAACGATCAAAAATTATTATATGGAAATATGCTAGTTTGAACTATAGACAAATTGATCCAAGATTTAACAAGATTAATTTCTAATCTACTAGATTTACGAAATAAATTTTTAAGGTAAACGTAGTATTAGACCAGGTTTTAAATGTTTAAAATGAGTTTTCAAAAATTAAAATTCGTAAGTCATTTTAAAAATCCAATAAAATTATTTTTAAGAATTACTATTCAAAATTTTTAAAAGCTCGAAAACAAGGAAAAAGAACCATTAATAACCAGTTTTTGAGAAAAAATGCTCAACCGTCAATAAATGAATTTTTTTTGAATTTGTTCTGAGGAACAGCTTTAGAAAAAAATATTTTCTAAAATTTCGAAAAAAAAATTGCATGGTGTTATTTTATTTTATCTCAAAAAAAAAAAAAATAAAAAAAATATCGTGTCAAAAGCTTACAAATACTATTTAATGAAAATCGGCCGATCCGTTTAGGTTTAAGTCGAAGAGACAGACCCACTTTTTTCGTCTTCCCTGTAAATTGTGATGTCAAGTCTGATTAAAATCGAATTCTATTTTCTTAATAAAGCAGAACTTGCCATATGGTAGGTATATCGCATGTAATAATGTTTAGCTGTTTAGCAATTTCAAAATCTGTACCAACAACCGGAGAAGATCTGTACCAAATGTAAAGACAATAAATTAGTCCTGCCATTTAGGCTTTATCTCAATAAACAGTGCCCGGGCAGATACATAGACGCATAAACGCACAAGCCGACAAAAGCTTGTTGAGAAAAATTCTTTTTGGACTTTTGCATCACCGTAGAATTGAATTACTTAATTTTGATTAAAATCCCAAATTTGTTTTTACACGAAACCAATGCTTGCCATATACCTAGAGCAAGTAAAAAATAAATACACAATCGGACATTCATGATTTTAGAAATCTTGTACTCATTCCAAAATTTTACATTTTACTTTGCTTGAAAATATACATTTCATAAGCCTTCATTGCGATTGTCATTTAGTATTGATTTATTTCACTTAACAAGGATACTTTCCTTTCACATAATAACTATAATTAAAACATTCTTAGAAGAAGCACGTGGTGCATATAACGTATAAGGAACTTATTAATGAGAAACTATATTCTCCGATGGTTGTAGGATTTTCGTTTGCTTAAACGCCCATTTGATTTCGTAAGAAGACAGAGAGAATTTTTTTCCCTAATCATCAATACACTGCTACCATCCTGATGCTGACATTCACATTCCTCAGAAAAGTGGATTGGAAATTACAAAGAAATTCCTTCTCGTATCCAAGTCTCTTAATAATTAAATTCCTTCTCTTCCCTTAGTCAAATAGCGAAAGTTTTGGGCTTATTCATTTGACATCAGTCCTTCATAGAGCAATGATGCTTACCGGGGAGTTTATTAAGTCATATTTTTTAAATCTTGCAGATTCCGAATTTAAGGAACGCCTTATTGGTAATGTAAAAAAGGAGGTGAAACAATTGATGGAAGAAGCTGTAACCAAAAAGTACATACATGAGGATAGTAGTTCAGTGACTTCATTGTGTGCAGCAGTTGAAGCATGTTTAAGCCAAGGATTAAAACGTCGTGCTTTGGGTCTTTTTAAGACGTCTTCCACAACAGCATTGCTTCAGAAGATTGCAAAGAATTGCCCGGAGGCCGATTATATAAGCCAAAAAGTTCAGGATATGGAAAATATTGAGCCAAGTAAACGGTCATCATCCAGCAGTGACAGCCTCATAAAGCCACAAATTCTGAAAAAGACTAGTAGCTGTTCAGTGACAACCATTAATACAATTCCACCAGCTCCAGTTGTTAAGTAAGGTTTTAGTTTTGGCTATTTAAAATTCAAATATTATTTTTGAGTTTATATATTTAAGGTACCTTTGGATACGATTAGCTCTGTACGAAAAGCGTTTGTCAAAAATCATTGAACATTTAGTGAGCAATTCAAGTTACTATTACGAACGAGACGCATTGGTGTCAAATCCAGATTACGGATCAATATTAAGTTCACTTTTGGTTGGTCCATGTGCTTTGGAGTTTACGCGAGCCAAAACAGCGGACCATTATTGGTCGGATCCACATGCTGATGAATTGGTAAATGAGATTGAGTGATAGAAGATTTTTTATTTATTCTGATTCTGTACAATTTCGTTTTTTTTTTCAAGGTTCAACGGCATAGAATTAGCTCTGGAAATCGAACACCACCCTCATGCCAAAGACCTATAATAAATTTCAAAAGAAGTCTTCACGCTAGCTCAGAGGACTGCAGTAGTGGATCGTTTAAATCGAGCTCTTCAGCAAGTGCAGCAAAAGATTATGTGGAGTCATTACATCAAAATTCTAGAGCAACACTACTTTATGGAAAAAATAATGTCATGGTTCTACCAGTAAGTACAAAATTTGTTAGAAAAGTTATGTACTACATGTCAGTCTCGCCAGTAAGTTATTGAATTAAGGCTTGGTACTTTAGTACTGATGAGCTAGCTTTAAAGTTAAGCCAGATTAAAGTAAATCCTTTTTGCTATTTCAGGACAGTTATTATTATCAATTTTTCTCTGGTTAAGTAATAAAATCAAACTAAGATGAAGTCAAATTTGTCTGTGTTGTATCGGAACTAAGTAAATATTCACAAATATGTATGTAGAAGTAACTTAGCATTTAACAATAAAAAAGTGTACCGCACATACTCTCATTTCAACGTGTACCCTAGATATGCACGTGGTTGCCTTTTAATCTTAAACTTATTCTTAGGGTCATCCATTTTTTTTGTTTTTAAATAGGTGATATTTTTATTTATCTGTTAAAAAACGAACTGAGGTGGAATACAATATCTACGATAAATCGCACGATCTCTGCCGCCAATTGAAAATGTATTTCGCAGTAATAACTAGTCCAAGAAATTTGCCGTACTGTTTTACTGGCGCTGGCCGTCCTGTAAAAATTAAACTTAGCTGAAGGCATTCATTTTACGCAAGAACTTTCGAAGCCTCCGATTTAGTTTTGCACGAACTAAAAAGGTTATGTTCAATTATGGCTACTCTTAAAATCTTTGAGCACAGTGTGAGAGTTTTAGGTAAGTTGGAGAAGATTGAAAAAGAAATACCGATGCACATTAATGAGAGGAAAATATAGAGTCAGGCAACGCTTTAGTAGAAGAAGATAGCACTGAATTTTTGGAGCATTAAATTCTACGAGGTTAATGGTTCCTCATTTGATAATGCTATTGAAGTCAGAATTTAATGAGCTTTTCATACGCTGTTGTTTTAGATCTATATTCGAAGAAGAAGAATATGCATCTGGAAAAAAATATGAGAAGCTGAGAGAGAACAGAAAATCAATTTAACGGATTAGAAGTTTCAGACCAAAAATCATTGATGAAATCAGGATGAGAATCGGAGACAAACCAGTGGCTCACCAGCATTTATTTTATAAATTTCATCCAATACAACTTGTATTGTGCGGCTCGAAAGGTATTTTCTAATCAAAGAAGAGATTCATCAATGCGTAATGCACGCATTTTAGATAAGAGAGCTTAATGCCAAACTCTCTGTTCAATAGCTCGATGAAAAATATCTAAATTTTGCTTCAAAAAAAGCAATTCCAACGAAAAGAAATAGAAAGAAAATTAATTAAATCAAATAATTATGTTTATTGAAAACAAAGCTTAAAGAATTTAAAATTACAACTTGCCTGGCTGACGGTGGAATCTCAAGTGAGTTAAAGAAAGTTAAATGAAAAGGAATAAAAAATAGGATGACAGAACAGGTGGGTGGATCGTGTTTGGGATGTAAATCGTATGTGAGTTTTAATGAATGTAGTAGATGCTAGGTGATGCCAAATTTTAGGTAAATTAGTTCGTTAAGATTAATTAACTTGAATATTGAACATACCGCCAGCCAAGAACGACTGTTATTAACTAAGTTTAAAAATTAATAATTAAGATAACAAAAAAAAAATAAGATAAGCAGAAAATGTATATATATATAGGTATGTATAAAGGCATTTCCTCCGATATACATAGTCATTGCGTGAGGGACCAGGTTTGTCAGCGCCTGATACTCGCTGCAGAAAAAAAAAATAAAAAAAAAATAAGCTTTTTATGCTGATAATGATGTACGAGTATCTATCGGTTCGTTTGTAGGAAGCAGGCAGAGTTTTGTTATGGGGCGCTTATATTGTTTCCCATTCCATAGAACCGTAACCACTCTGCAAATGTCATCTTCTCCAGGATGGACTTGAATAATCCTTGCTAGTGGCCATTTCGCTGGTGGGAAACGTTCATCAGTAATAAGCACAATATCGTTAACTCGAAAATTCCGTTGAATTTTCGAAAGCTTATTGGGTCTGTTTTGGAGTCTGGATAAATATTCCGTTCTCCATCGATCCCAGAAATGTTGGAACATTTGTTGGTTCTGTTGCCAACGTTGAAGACGGTTCGTTTTCACATCCAGTAGTGAAGGTTCAGGTAGTATAAATGATGGTTCTCCGATGAGGAAATGTGATGGCGTAAGAACACTGGTATCGGATGGGTCATCGTTCATAGGGCAAAGAGGTCTGGAATTTAGAACACATTCGATTTGAATTAACAGCGTATTAAGTTCTTCAAAAGTTAAAATGCGATTTAATAAGATTCTTTTTAAGTGGTACTTAACTGATTTTACCCCTGCCTCCCACAAACCTCCAAAGTGGGGTGACGCAGGTGGAATGAAGTGCCATGAAGTTCCTTCAGACGCAATAGTCTCTTTCACATGATTTGGAAATAGTTCGTTGAATTCTCTATTCAGCTGACGAAGAGTTTTGTTAGCACCGACAAAATTCGTCCCATTGTCGCTGTATAGGTTGCTGCAGCTCCCTCTACGTCCAGTAAACCGTCTAAAGGCAGCTAAGAATCCTTCTGAAGACATGTCTGACACAAGTTCGATGTGAATCGCTTTCGTAACCAAGTAAACAAACACACATATGAAACCTTTATAGGTTTTTGGTGATCTACCCTTACTAATACGTATGTCGAACGGACCAGCGTAGTCCACTCCAGTGTGTCGGAAGGGTCTGGTTTCGTTCACTCGAACTTTAGGAAGTGATCCCATAAGTTGTGTTGAACGCTTGTAGTTAAAACGAAGACATAAAGTGCAGTCATGAAACTTTGCTTTTGTAAGATTTCTTAGATTAAGAATCCAAAATTTATTCCTTATATAGGACATCATTAGTTGAGGTCCACCATGAATAGTTTTTATGTGAGAATCCGATACAATAAGTTTTGCTAGATTGCAGTGATTCGATAAAATAATAGGATGCTTTGCATGCTGTTCAATATCAGCAAAGCGTAATCTTCCACCGACTCGCAAGATACCCTCCTCGTCAATGAAGGGATGAAGATTACTAATTTTACTTTTATTTGAGATTTGTTTGTTTGATTTTAAATCTTTAATCTCAGATGGAAAGTACCGAGATTGGGATAAGCGTATGAGGCATGAAAAGGAATTTTGAATTTCCTTGGGATTGAGAAATTCTTCAAAAGTATCCCTCATTTTGAAATTGAAAAGACGTTTTACATAACATGTTACACGAAGAAGTTTGTTTAATGAAGAGTATTTCGAAAGTAGATCAAAAGTAGCATTTGCATTTGTAGCTAAACAATTTACATCAGCTTTTTTCTCTAGTTCAGTTTGACAGTCTAAAACTCTTTCGTTTGGCCATTCAGAGAAAGGAAGACTAAGCCACTTAGGGCCAGACCACCACAAGGCATGACTTTGTAGATCATGAGGTTTAACTCTACGTGAAGCACAATCAGCTGGGTTATCTTCTGAGCGTACATGGTACCAGTCTGAAATATTAGTCATTTCTTGTACTTCAGTTACTCTGTTGGCAACAAATGTTTTCCAACGTATTGGTAATGCATGAATCCATGCAAGGACAACCTTTGAATCAGTCCAAAAGTATGGCTTTATGTTAAGTGATTGACTTTCAATTGCAGTCATAAATTTTTTGAAAAGTTTTGCTAGCAATACAGCACCACATAATTCAAGTCGCGGTAACGATACTTGCTTGATTGGAGCAACCTTAGTTTTAGCCGTTATTAGATTGATAGAAATGTTACCATCATTTATGCATCGAAAATATAGTACTGCTGAATAGGCAGAGTTTGAGGCATCAGAAAAGCCATGTACTTCTCCAAAAGAGGCGGTAAAAGTTCCCAACCATCTTGGAATTTTAATCGTTTCTAAGGCATGTAGAGATTTACGATAGTTTTCCCATTCATCCTTAAGCGGAAGGGGAAGCGGGTCATCCCATCCTATGCCAGCGCACCAAAGTCTTTGAAAATAGATTTTCGCAAGAATGATCGTTGGGGCCAACCACCCAAGAGGATCAAACAACTTAGCAGCATCAGATAATAGAGTGCGTTTTGTATGCGAACTTCGTAATGGAAGTGATATTTTAAAGAAAAAGTTATCACAATAAGGATTCCAGAAAAGGCCTAGAGCCTTAATCGACGAATTGGAATTTCCCTCAAAATTAAATGGTATTTCACAATCTTCAGATGGAAGATCAGATAATAGCTCCGGTGAGTTTGAAGACCATTTTCTTAATTTAAATCCGCCAGATATGAGAATCTGTTGGAGCTCTACTTGAATCTTTTTAGCTGTGTCTAAGTCATCAGCTCCAGAAATGATATCGTCAACATATATATCTCGTTTAAGAATTCTAGATCCCATTGGATATTTACTAGCCTCATCATCAGCTAGTTGCTGTAGCACTCGAATTGATAGAAATGGTGCACAGGTTGTACCATAGGTGACAGTTACAAGTTTGTACAACTGCAAAAGTTTAGCAGGGTCATTTCTCCAAATAATTTGTTGAAACTTTGTTTCTTCAGGATGTATAAGAATTTGTCGAAACATTTTTTCAATATCCGAAGTAAAAACAACGAAGAAAACACGCCATCGCAATATGACAGAAGGTAAGTCGTTCTGTAAAATAGGACCTGGCAATAATTCTTCATTAAGTGCCTTAGAAAATGGAGGCTTTGATGAGCCGTCAAATACCACACGCAATTTGGTAGTAGAACTACTCTCTTTCCAAACACCATGATGTGGAAGAATAAAAAGGTTTTCTGAATCAGAAATGTCATTAAAATTACATGAGAATTCCATGTGATTAAGATCAATGTATTCTTTAATAAATTTAAAATACTCAGTTTTAAGCTTCATATTTTTTGGAAAAATTCTCTTTTCTAAATGATCGAATCTTTTTCGAGCATTATGACTTGAGTTTTTGAAGTTTGGATATTCATCGTCTAAGACTTTTGTTTTAAATGGAAGTCTAACAATATATCTTCCTGAAGAAGAACGATAATGTGTTTCTTGGAAATATTTTTCGCAAGCTTTTTCTTCAGTGGTTTGCACACGTTCTGAAGATATTTCCTCAAGTTCCCAGAACTTTCGAAGAGTGTTGTCTATGTTCACCTGAGTGTGAAAAGTTAAAATATTTTGAACATCTCTGCTCTGAGGATTCGAGTTTTTAATTGGTCCCGAAAGGATCCAACCTAGTTGAGTTTGCTGTGCCAATGGGCCATTGTAAGTTTTGATGATACCATCGAGGATGATTTCATGGAAAACATCTGCACCAAGAAGTATGTCGATGCGTCCAGGCTCTGCAAACAGAGGATCTGCCAAAGTTATGTTGCCAATGTCGAAATTAATTGAAGAATTAAATTTTGAAACCGGAAAGTAATTGCTTATTGAAGTCATAACCAAAGCCTTTACAAGTACCGTAAAATTGGAATTGGTACAAGAATTAAGCTTGAACTCTACAAAACTTTTACAATCATCTGAAGTCATTGTACCAATACCATCAATAACACAATGGATAGGATTTTTCGTAAGTTTTAATGTTTAAACACAATGTTCTGTAACGAACGATACTTGAGATCCTTGATCTATGAGAGCTCTGAAAATGAAGTCTCCAGCAGCACTGCATATTTTTACTTTTGCTGTTGCAAGAAGTATTTGAGAAGTAGAATTTGAACCCAAATAAGTTGAAACATGAGAAGTTTGATTTGAAGAACTAGCAATAGGATTAGCAGCAGTGTTATTGGATGCTTGATTTGAATGCTCAATATGCATAACTGTGTTATGCCTTCTATTGCATTTTCGGCATGTCAACTTGCTTCGACATTTTGAAGCGGAATGTCCTGGTAACAGGCAGTTTAAACAAAGATTTTTAGATTTTAAAAAATCCATCTTACTCTCATGAGTAAGTGTCCTAAAGTTTGTGCACTGATAAAGAAGATGGGGTTCACTACAACTTGGACACGAGCTCGTATTATTGGAAGCATGAAATGTCTTTACGTGATTTGCTCGTTTATTGTTTGGAAATTTATCCCTTGTTTCACCAAAAATTGAAGCTGGCTTAGAGTCAATTGCTTCTAATGATCGAAAAGAATCTTCTAAGAACTCATAAAATTCTGTTAGTTTTGGAAGATCATAATCTTCAGAGCCTATTCCCGACTGATTCGATTTCAAAGTTTTATTTTGCGAAGTTTTGGTTATCAAAAATCGCTCCCAATTCTTGCGGGTTATACTATCAAGTTTCTGAGAAAGAATAAAAATAATTAAAACATCCCATGATTCGGTTTTGACCTTTAGATTTTGGATTGAAGTCAAACAATCCTTGGTAGTATAAAGAAGTTTCTTTATGTTATCACAAGACTCTTTTCGCATAATAGGTTGTTCAAATAAAGTTTTTAAATACGATTCAATAATAAAACGTTTTTTATCAAATCGTTCGCAAAGCATTTGCCATGCAGAATCATAATTTGCATCTGAACACGGAATAGAGTGAATCATTTTCTCTGCTTCACCTGATACACATTTTTTAAGATAAAAAAGCTTCCTAGCACTATCGAGACCCGGTTTATTATGAATCATTCCCGTAAATAAGTCCCGAAAATGCATCCAGTTCTTATAGTCGCCATCAAACTCGGGTAGACTAATGATTGGAAGGTGAACACCACGTTCCTCATTAAAACTGCGATCACCAAAAGAAGTGTTATGACTGAAAGAAGTTTCTTTATCAGCAGTAGAAGAAATTTCCTTAATTCTGTCCACAATGTCGGACTTAAGATCTAAGAACATGTCTTGAAAGATGTCATTATGTCTTTCAGTAAAATATGTAGCGTCTGGTTTATCTTTCTTTTTCTCCTTGTATAAAAGAGAAAGCTTAATATGATTTTCACGAAAAGTAATCATATAACTTTCTAATATTTCCAAGCGGCCATTAAGATGACTGACCTTAGCTAGACGTTCCTTAGGACTCTTACTAAAATTAGTTTTAAAATTAATTAAGTCATCTATTAAGTTCTGTTGTTTTATGTAAAGAGCATCTAAAGTTTCTTCCATTTCAGAATTTTAATCAAAACTAATTCACATAAGAATTAAAAAAAAAGAAAACAAAAAAAAATTTAAAATTTTGGATAAAATTCAATCCAATAAAATCCAAATTGAAAATGAAGAAATATACACTTATAACCCAAAAATTCAAGTAGGGAAGTGTAAAAGTTATAAAAGAAATAAATGAAAAAGAATTAAAAAAATTAAAAAAAAAGAAAATAGAACAGTTTAGTTCCACTTTATATAGTAACTGTATAAAATAAACGGATTCTATTTCAGAATAGCGTTAAGTATGATAATCACGTGTGATGTAGATTTATAAAGCTTAACAGTAAATCTAATTTGCTGTACTGTAAGTCCAATGCACCAAGAACAAGTTATGAGCTTGAGACTCCTCTGCACAATGCAAACTTCCACGCGATTAATGTTGCAGAGAAATAGCTGCAATTGATGCAAATAGCAAAAAAACATAAAAGTAAAAAGGAAGATGCACTGCACAAAAATAGTATATATTGTAAGTATACACAAAACCGTAATGAACTTTACAGCAATTAGTTAAGACTTTTATTAAAAATGTGTATAAGTTATATACACGCAAAATATGCACTTTTAATTGAAATTATATATCAAAAAAATCATACACCACACGCGCACGATTATTAATTAATTCTTAATTGAATTATTATTATTATTCGACGACGAAGGACCAATGTTCAATAGCTCGATGAAAAATATCTAAATTTTGCTTCAAAAAAAGCAATTCCAACGAAAAGAAATAGAAAGAAAATTAATTAAATCAAATAATTATGTTTATTGAAAACAAAGCTTAAAGAATTTAAAATTACAACTTGCCTGGCTGACGGTGGAATCTCAAGTGAGTTAAAGAAAGTTAAATGAAAAGGAAAAAAAATAGGATGACAGAACAGGTGGGTGGATCGTGTTTGGGATGTAAATCGTATGTGAGTTTTAATGAATGTAGTAGATGCTAGGTGATGCCAAATTTTAGGTAAATTAGTTCGTTAAGATTAATTAACTTGAATATTGAACACTCTCTCAAATACTTTTAAAATATCAAGGAAATAATCCTTCTTTCTTTAAAGCGATGTATAGCTTTTTGGCACTGTTTCATATATAATTTTATGTAAGAATAACTTCTATGTCCGCGATATTTTCTACATTTTAAATTTCTATATCAACAAGTTGTGCAAGTGCATATCAATCTATAATCAATATTAATGTTGACACTTAAAAGATGGCGCGAAATCTAAAATGTAACCTGTTATTAGAAGAACCTAATATAAAAATTCAATATGATTTTATGTTTCACTATGCAAGAATTTACAAGAAAAAGAATTTGTTAAAATGTAAAACTAATTTCTTTTGGGTCTTTAAAGCAATTTGTTTCCTCTTTCCAATAAATACAGACAGTTTAACCAAAAGTAAAACCTAACCACACTTCTTAAAAATGATACTTTATTAAAAGGAGTATATTTCTATTTTTAATTAAAGTAGCAAGATTTATACGTTTCAAACGATGAGTATTAGCATACCTACATATCTACGAATTGCAAACATTTCGAACTTTTCTGTATAAACTCATCACTATTTTTTGACGAGGGCACCATACTTAGCTGCAACATTCAAGTTCTTACACAATATAGAATTTTTAGTAATGTTGGTCGTTAAAACACCGGTCATAGTGGTTCATATTGGCTGATATCGTGATACTTTCTGTTTGATTAAAAGAATTTCACAAGGTTATAAAATAAAGGTTTTCTAGGATCTGCTCCAATAAAATAATACTTTCTTATCACAAGGGAAGGACATAATATTTTCCTCAAAAAATTATATTAAGTTATAAAACCGAACTCTAAAACCATTAAAATAAATGTTTTTATGGAATTTTTCCTTAGCTAAGTAACTTTGTATTTTCAATTGTTTTATTAAAATAACTACTAATGCATGAAAATCCTAACCTCAAAAAAATCACCCGTTATAAGAAAATAACTCAGAAAGAATATTATAACTGTCAAATCTCTGAAATTTAAAACGTGTTTCTGTTTATCCCGAAATAAATATATGTATGTACATAGATTAGGGTGGTCCTTATTCCTAAGAAATTTTTTTTTTTTTTAATTTCGCGGGGCACCACGTAATTTGATTATATACCATAAGAAACTATTTCAGTATTTTTTTTGGAATTTTTTAAATGACATTTAGGGGTCGCTACCAAGGTTTGAATTTTAAATAAAAACTCAAAATCTGTATTTGTTAGATTCTTTTATTTTTATAGCCAGGACATCAAAAATATTACAAAATTATTGTTGTTATAAATTAAGATATTATGTAGATATTAGAATCATTTATTTTTAAGATACAAGGGTTGACTTATTAGTATTAGGGTACTTTTTCCTATACTCTTTTACCAACAAAAGCAAATATTGCTTATTTTCTTCATTGATTGTAATTAATTTATTATATTCTTCCATTAAGGTAAGACCGCGCTCAGCTACGTCGTTCACAACGAATGAACGATATTTTTGGCGAATTTTTATATGAAGGTTTTTTTATAATACAAACTCTATATACTACTGAAATAAATCAGCCAAGTAGAAGACTTAGCACTATTATTGGACTTGTTGAATTATTGATTCAAATTAGCTTTTTTGGCCTTTAGTCCACAAAAATTGGCGTTTCGTCCGGGTTATCTCACATGGACTCATCAGTTGACTTGTGAGGACCTTGTCAATACGCAATTTTTGTTAAGTTCAGTTCATCTTACATGAATTTTTTGACAAAAATCCAATGTGAACTATATCCAACAAAGATTAGAATTGTAATCATTAATGTTGGAATTTTTTTTGCCCGTGGCCTGGCATTGAATATTTATATGAAGGTTTTTTTATAATACAAACTCTATATACCTACTACTGAAATAAATCAGCCAAGTAGAAGACTTAGCACTATTATTGGACTTGTTGAATTATTGATTCAAATTAGCTTTTTTGGCCTTTAGTCCACAAAAATTGGCGTTTCGTCCGGGTTATCTCACATGGACTCATCAGTTGACTTGTGAGGACCTTGTCAATACGCAATTTTTGTTAAGTTCAGTTCATCTTACATGAATTTTTTGACAAAAATCCAATGTGAACTATATCCAACAAAGATTAGAATTGTAATCATTAATGTTGGAATTTTTTTTGCCCGTGGCCTGGCATTGAATATTTATATGAAGGTTTTTTTATAATACAAACTCTATATACTACTGAAATAAATCAGCCAAGTAGAAGACTTAGCACTATTATTGGACTTGTTGAATTATTGATTCAAATTAGCTTTTTTGGCCTTTAGTCCACAAAAATTGGCGTTTCGTCCGGGTTATCTCACATGGACTCATCAGTTGACTTGTGAGGACCTTGTCAATACGCAATTTTTGTTAAGTTCAGTTCATCTTACATGAATTTTTTGACAAAAATCCAATGTGAACTATATCCAACAAAGATTAGAATTGTAATCATTAATGTTGGAATTTTTTTTGCCCGTGGCCTGGCATTGAATATTTATATGAAGGTTTTTTTATAATACAAACTCTATATACTACTGAAATAAATCAGCCAAGTAGAAGACTTAGCACTATTATTGGACTTGTTGAATTATTGATTCAAATTAGCTTTTTTGGCCTTTAGTCCACAAAAATTGGCGTTTCGTCCGGGTTATCTCACATGGACTCATCAGTTGACTTGTGAGGACCTTGTCAATACGCAATTTTTGTTAAGTTCAGTTCATCTTACATGAATTTTTTGACAAAAATCCAATGTGAACTATATCCAACAAAGATTAGAATTGTAATCATTAATGTTGGAATTTTTTTTGCCCGTGGCCTGGCATTGAATATTTATATGAAGGTTTTTTTATAATACAAACTCTATATACTACTGAAATAAATCAGCCAAGTAGAAGACTTAGCACTATTATTGGACTTGTTGAATTATTGATTCAAATTAGCTTTTTTGGCCTTTAGTCCACAAAAATTGGCGTTTCGTCCGGGTTATCTCACATGGACTCATCAGTTGACTTGTGAGGACCTTGTCAATACGCAATTTTTGTTAAGTTCAGTTCATCTTACATGAATTTTTTGACAAAAATCCAATGTGAACTATATCCAACAAAGATTAGAATTGTAATCATTAATGTTGGAATTTTTTTTGCCCGTGGCCTGGCATTGAATATTTATATGAAGGTTTTTTTATAATACAAACTCTATATACTACTGAAATAAATCAGCCAAGTAGAAGACTTAGCACTATTATTGGACTTGTTGAATTATTGATTCAAATTAGCTTTTTTGGCCTTTAGTCCACAAAAATTGGCGTTTCGTCCGGGTTATCTCACATGGACTCATCAGTTGACTTGTGAGGACCTTGTCAATACGCAATTTTTGTTAAGTTCAGTTCATCTTACATGAATTTTTTGACAAAAATCCAATGTGAACTATATCCAACAAAGATTAGAATTGTAATCATTAATGTTGGAATTTTTTTTGCCCGTGGCCTGGCATTGAATATTTATATGAAGGTTTTTTTATAATACAAACTCTATATACTACTGAAATAAATCAGCCAAGTAGAAGACTTAGCACTATTATTGGACTTGTTGAATTATTGATTCAAATTAGCTTTTTTGGCCTTTAGTCCACAAAAATTGGCGTTTCGTCCGGGTTATCTCACATGGACTCATCAGTTGACTTGTGAGGACCTTGTCAATACGCAATTTTTGTTAAGTTCAGTTCATCTTACATGAATTTTTTGACAAAAATCCAATGTGAACTATATCCAACAAAGATTAGAATTGTAATCATTAATGTTGGAATTTTTTTTGCCCGTGGCCTGGCATTGAATATTTATATGAAGGTTTTTTTATAATACAAACTCTATATACTACTGAAATAAATCAGCCAAGTAGAAGACTTAGCACTATTATTGGACTTGTTGAATTATTGATTCAAATTAGCTTTTTTGGCCTTTAGTCCACAAAAATTGGCGTTTCGTCCGGGTTATCTCACATGGACTCATCAGTTGACTTGTGAGGACCTTGTCAATACGCAATTTTTGTTAAGTTCAGTTCATCTTACATGAATTTTTTGACAAAAATCCAATGTGAACTATATCCAACAAAGATTAGAATTGTAATCATTAATGTTGGAATTTTTTTTGCCCGTGGCCTGGCATTGAATATTTATATGAAGGTTTTTTTAATAATACAAACTCTATATACTACTGAAATAAATCAGCCAAGTAGAAGACTTAGCACTATTATTGGACTTGTTGAATTATTGATTCAAATTAGCTTTTTTGGCCTTTAGTCCACAAAAATTGGCGTTTCGTCCGGGTTATCTCACATGGACTCATCAGTTGACTTGTGAGGACCTTGTCAATACGCAATTTTTGTTAAGTTCAGTTCATCTTACATGAATTTTTTGACAAAAATCCAATGTGAACTATATCCAACAAAGATTAGAATTGTAATCATTAATGTTGGAATTTTTTTTGCCCGTGGCCTGGCATTGAATATTTATATGAAGGTTTTTTTATAATACAAACTCTATATACTACTGAAATAAATCATTATCATAAATTTTTTTGTGGACTAAAGGCCAAAAAAGCTAATTTGAATCAATAATTCAACAAGTCCAATAATAGTGCTAAGTCTTCTACTTGGCTGATTTATTTCAGTAGTATATAGAGTTTGTATTATAAAAAAACCTTCATATAAATATTCAATGCCAGGCCACGGGCAAAAAAAATTCCAACATTAATGATTACAATTCTAATCTTTGTTGGATATAGTTCACATTGGATTTTTGTCAAAAAATTCATGTAAGATGAACTGAACTTAACAAAAATTGCGTATTGACAAGGTCCTCACAAGTCAACTGATGAGTCCATGTGAGATAACCCGGACGAAACGCCAATTTTTGTGGACTAAAGGCCAAAAAAGCTAATTTGAATCAATAATTCAACAAGTCCAATAATAGTGCTAAGTCTTCTACTTGGCTGATTTATTTCAGTAGTATATAGAGTTTGTATTATAAAAAAACCTTCATATAAATATTCAATGCCAGGCCACGGGCAAAAAAAAATTCCAACATTAATGATTACAATTCTAATCTTTGTTGGATATAGTTCACATTGGATTTTTGTCAAAAAATTCATGTAAGATGAACTGAACTTAACAAAAATTGCGTATTGACAAGGTCCTCACAAGTCAACTGATGAGTCCATGTGAGATAACCCGGACGAAACGCCAATTTTTGTGGACTAAAGGCCAAAAAAGCTAATTTGAATCAATAATTCAACAAGTCCAATAATAGTGCTAAGTCTTCTACTTGGCTGATTTATTTCAGTAGTATATAGAGTTTGTATTATAAAAAAACCTTCATATAAATATTCAATGCCAGGCCACGGGCAAAAAAAATTCCAACATTAATGATTACAATTCTAATCTTTGTTGGATATAGTTCACATTGGATTTTTGTCAAAAAATTCATGTAAGATGAACTGAACTTAACAAAAATTGCGTATTGACAAGGTCCTCACAAGTCAACTGATGAGTCCATGTGAGATAACCCGGACGAAACGCCAATTTTTGTGGACTAAAGGCCAAAAAAGCTAATTTGAATCGATATTTTTGGCAGCTAAATAATCAGTGTCTTCGTTCCATGTTTCCACGTCTTTTTTCAAAAAATTTTATGAAATACCGAGGATCTGGAAGAATCTTAAGGAATTACTACTCACGAAGTTTTCTATCCACGAAGTGGATATGTGTGATATCAAGGTTTATTCTTTTAAAGCAATCTTCTGTACTTTCAATTTTCAGTGCTTCTACCATTTTTTTCTTCTCTTGAACTGAAATTTCGTCATCGAAAAAGGCAAGTGAAACTAGCTCTTCCGACAAATTCCACAAATGATTTAGAATCTTTTTCAGCGCAACAGTAGCTATATTTTTGTTAAAGCTTTCAAAGGCTTTAAGGTCTTTCAATAATTGTAAGTCGTTTTTTGGGGCTGACCATCCGGTAGAGGCTTGAGACTCACAGCCTTTTCTTCCTTCTTCGTTAGCTTAAGCTGATGCTTAAATAAATAGATTTTCAAACAGTACAAGGCTCAAAAACCAGGGCTCCTAAATAAAACGCCTTTTTCAGGAGCACCTCCTAGGAAAATGATAGTGAGATTCAACACTTCTCTGTCGAGGTTGATGTACTTCGACAAAAGAAATCCTGTCTGCGGCCACTTCTGCAAGAATATTTGCCTCAGCATCATCTGTTATTGTTTTGAAGTCGCTTTGGTCAATAGTGTTCCAATTGTTTTTAAATCTTAAAAATAGTTGTATATCAGGACCACTAGATGGGGCAAGCGATTGATCCAGTACAGCTGACAACATAATTTCCATTATGTGGTGACGACAAGCAAACCAAAGCATTTTATCCATTTTTCGTTCCAAAAGAACGCATACTCCACTTCTTAAGCCGGTATTTACAGCAGTAGTATCGATTTTGTCGCACTGCTAATAAAAACTCCTTGTCTTCTTCTAAAGTCATAATATTTAAAGCATCACGATGAGCAATATCAAGTAAATTTTCTAATTTTTGTTGCCAGTTTTGTTCTTTTTTTTTTCTTTAATGCTTCTGAACGTTTTTTCTTGTTTTCTTTATTTTTTTTAGATTCTACCATTCTTTGAATAGTTTTTCAATTTAACTGACAACAAGTTTTTTTAATTGAATTGGTATACATACTAGCTTTTTCTTCACAAATTTATAACTCCGAAAGCCATCAAAGTCGCAGATTGACGTATGCTTTTTTTTTCTTCATTTTTGTTGTAAAAAAAACGCAAAACTTCACCGATGGATGGCAACGTTGATCGGCTTAATTCGGATAGTAATTGTTCGATAAACCAAACTTTACTTTGATTTCTAGTAGCTTTACTGAGTCCGCAAATTGTAGACGCCATTGCAAGTCAAAACACGTTACTATGATTTTTACAAATAAAACGCGTGCGCTCTCATTAATAACTCATTATAACTGAAGTGCGGGA
Source organism: Chrysotoxum bicinctum (assembly GCA_911387755.1). Taxonomy (NCBI): domain Eukaryota; kingdom Metazoa; phylum Arthropoda; class Insecta; order Diptera; family Syrphidae; genus Chrysotoxum; species Chrysotoxum bicinctum. The sequence continues at coordinate 125,761,259 of OU426989.1, read as the reverse complement.
CGGGATAAGGGTGTTTGTTCACACAATCAAAAAGATAAGCCGTAAGAAGTACAATTTAAAACGTACGCCTATGCATTCGCACAATTTCCGGGGGGGAATTGTCGCAATACCAAAGAGTTTCAAGATCCATACACCTTAAAGGCTTTATATAATTCTTTAATACGGTCTAGATTAGAATACTGCTGTATAATATGGAGTCCCCACTGTCAGCGTAATGATGTTCGGATCGAAAGGGTCCAAAAGCGTTTTACCAAATTTGCCCTTCGTAAGATGGATTGGAACGGTAACTTACCAAACTACGAGGCCAGATGCGCCTTATTAGGACTAAAAACTTTAAATAAAAGACGAATTTATTACGGTGTTTTATTTGCACAGGATGTTTTAACTGGCAATATTGGCTGTCCGTACCTGCTTTCCTTATTTAATATTTACTCTCCATCTCGCACTCTACGTCCCAGAGATCATTATTTCTTTTATGTTCCTAGACACAATACTAACTATGGTCTTAACGAGCCAATATCCGTAGCATGGTTTCATTATAATTATTATAAAAATTCAATTGATTTCAACATGGAGAGACCGTATTATAAAAATCTTATTATGAGTTTAATGTGAATTGTATAAATTTTGTTTTTAAATTTAATGTAATCAAACCATATGTATATATATATTTTTTGTAATTGTTAATGTAGTCTATGAAAGTTATATTCTTGTTAGACGTAAATAAATAAATAAATAAGTAAACCAATTTTTAACTTATTATGATGTTAGTGCGCGCGCGTACGCCTTAAATGTACGTCTTACGGCTTATCTTTTTGATTGTGTGAACGGTCTAAATCTCGACGCGTCGGTACAGAAGAGAGGTCGAGGGAAGGAAGGGATAAGAAGCGAGTTCTACTTGCTCGGAAAATGTGATATAAACGCTTAAATGAAACATTAATGAAACTATCATTTAAGCTGTTCTTCAATGAATTTTGTAAAAATTTCGAAAGCTGGTAGCGATCTCTAAATCTTAACAAAACAAAAAAAAAAACATATTTCATATTTAGAGGTATATAATCAAATGAGAAAGTGCCCCGGGGATAATTCCAAAGTCGAAAAATAAGGGCCACCCTAATGTACATACATACATATCTATCCAAAAATTTGATGAATTAAAGTCAACGGACCAATTTTATTAAATTTTTGGATGCTTATATTTTTTTTAGATTTGTAGACATCGAAACATATCAAACAAAATATATAAAAAAAATTTTAAGTGATTATAGTAGATATTATATTATTTTAAAAGTCAACATAAACCTAAAGAATAAACTTACTTGGACTTAAGTTAACAAATATAAAAATTGTGCCAAACAAAATTATTTTTTCAATTACTAATGCTGTTTGCGAATTTCAGTGAATTCAAAAGTTTCGAAATGCCCGACTTTAAATACTGAAATTGTCTATAGTATATAATATACGGGGTGTCCCGTGAAACATGAATAATCTTAGAATGCTTTAGAAGAGAATTAATGAAGAAAAAAGGTGTATGACAAGCTGAAAAAAAGATGTGCGCACTTTTTCAGTGCATTTTTATTGGACTTATTTACGGTTTTGAATACCACAACTGCAAGTGAATGTTTGTCAAGCAATATTTTTCAATATTTGTGTCAAAATATAAATAGCAAAAAGCAAATGTAAGCCAAAATTCAAGAAGACCTTCAGTTTTTTGATAATATACGATAATAATAAAGCAATGAGTCAACAAGATGGCTACACAAACCTTCATAATCTCCAAATGTGGGTACTTCAAAACCCAAATTTATTTTTTTTTTATAATCTACCCGCGCTCAAGGGATTATGATTACCCTTTAAATGTTTCAACACAGCGCGGGCGTGAAGTTAATGAAGAGAAAGAAGGATAGGAAAGATGTGTGGCACGATGTTCTGAGACTGTTGGTGGTTGTCTCAGATATTTTTATCTCCAGGGATGGCGGCTGAGCTAAAGCAGAGAAATGCCGTGTCTTATTAAGATTTTATTTCGAAATGAAATTGATATACATATATGTATGTATGAACATTTTATTGATAAATAATAATTATCTATATAATTAAATAAACTATGATAGCTATTTAGACTCTAATGCTCGAAACTAGTACTTTAACAGAAACCATAGTAATACTAGATTATATCTTAAAACGACTTTAATGATGATTCCAATTTTAGTACAATTTTGTTAACATCTTATGTTTCAACAAAAAAAAAATCAAAGAAGGAACAAATTTTTAGTGCTTCTGTCTTTGTTCATACCATCTCCCTAATTTGTTTATAAACAAAACCATTATTATCATACTTCTTAATTACTTAACCACACATGCTAAGATCTTATATATTTCAAATACTTGTTCGAGCATTCAAGGGTACACTCGGGCGTATGCGCACTTTTAATTGTATTAAATTATAACCAGTTTCTGTTGTCTTCTTTTTACTTGCGACTTATAGGTACTATAAGGCAAGTTATGTATTCGTAAAAAAAATCGAACTCGAGATTTTGATCAAAGTTGACATTACGATGATAGCGAAGACCAAAAATGTGGGTCTTGCAATTCTGTCTGTCTGTCTGTCTGTCGGTTCGACTACAGCCTAAACGGCTCGACCGATTTTCTTCAAACTTGGTAGATATGGGTTTTAATTCCCCCCCCCCCCGGACGTTTTTTTCTGTTTTTTTTTAAGACCAAAAATAACGGTACCTGCCATACGATTTTTTTTATAAATTTTATAAATATTTTTTTTTCTCAAAAACTGTCCCACAGAATTTTTTAAAAAAAATTTGAAAAATTTCATTTGGTTAAGACTAATGGTTGAAAAATATTTTACAAAAAATTGTTATTTTTAGTAGCCCCCCTGTGTCCATTTTTTTTGTTTTTGATTTTTTCGAAAACGGTACAGCCGATTTAAATCATTTTTTTTTATGCTAAAGCTCCTCGAAAGTTTGAATATTATTACATATTCAAATTTTCAGTTTTTTTATTTTTTGGATTTAAAAAAAAAATTCAAATTTTTTTTTTGGAAACTCAATATTTCGAAAACCCCAATATCGATTTTTTTCAAACTTGACAAATAAAAGTTTCTTAACATAATCTACAAGATTTGAGAAAAAAAATTTTATTTTATCAAAAACTAACGGTACCTTCCATACGAATTTAAAAAAATGGTTTTCGAAAATCGTATTTTGCTCGAAAACGGTTCCGAGAATTTTGCTAAAAATTTTTTTCTTTTGATTAATCTTTACGATCTATAATTTTATAAAAAAAATTGAAATCTATATATTACTGACTGTACCTACCATAGAACGATTTTTTCGAATTTTGAATTTCTCATTATCGACATAACGGATTTTAATGAAATTTTTTATAAAAAAGCTCCTAAAAAGTTTAAAAAGCATTGCATTTAAAAACTTAAGAAAAAATATTTTTTCAATTTTTAGAAAAAAAAGTCATTTTTTTTTTTGAAAAAATTCGATATCTCAAGAACGGCTTAGTATTTTTTTTGGAAATTAGACTTTTATTCGTACAATAGTAAAAACTTAAGGTACCAAAATTTTTTCTTAAAAATGTTTTAAAAATTTTGTACATAAAAGCTTATTTTTTTAAGGAACCACTACAACGACTTATAATTTTTGTTCCTGCATAAATTCATATTGGCATAGCATTCTGTTTTTATCTCTTACTACTTAAAGGATTTAAAAAAATTCATTTTATCCTTATGAACAGTTTTCTCTAATAACATTCGTTTTTAAAATTCCTAGTCTATTCCATAGGAGCAAGTTCGTGCGACCCAGTCGTGCATTTTTTTTTTAAACCAAAAAGAAAAAATTGAAATCTAGGTGGATATATGTTCATTGAATTATTTTCTTTATTTTGTATGCTTCAAATTGATTTGAATATCTATTTTTCTTAGGGCCTTTCCAATAATGAAATTTTAGGACGATTATTTTATTATTTAATGAACTATTATAAATTGATCTTTTTATAATTAACGAAAGAAGTTATGAACTTAATATTCAAGTCGACTCTAAATAGTGGACCATTCATGATATGGAACCTAACAAAATTAAACATAGTATGTATGATTGATAAATATAGAGTGCGCTACATCTACATAATAGTTGTTAAAGTTGTCTTAAAACCATCATCAGAAATAATACTGAAGCTAAGTCGGCCCAAGACAAAGTGGAAGCGTTCGCCGACTACTTCGAAGGAAACTTCACACTGAACCCACCTACTGACCCCTCTTTCTTACAAAAAGTTGAGGCAACAGTTCAACAAACACTGCAATCAAATCCGGATAAAATAAATTTTAATATCATCAATCCAGATAACTGCAAGTCAAACATGAAGACTATTGGAGCTGGAGTCGTCCAAGGCTTGAAACTAGGCTCCTTCCTCTACAACTTGATCTCTTCCGACTAACCTTCTCCAATTGGATGCGAGAACCTTCTGTATGCTGATGACTCGCTAACATACGCCACATCAATATCACCACTAATCGCTGTTCGAAAAGTAGAAAAAAATATCAACAATTCTACCACAAATGGGGCATCCGAAAAAACACTTCCAAATCGGAACTTGTCTGCTTCAGGAGACCTTCAATTGGTAGAGGCATTCGCGCCGCAACAGTTTGCAGAAATCTGGTCCTGAGACTCTCTGACGGATCCACCAAATGAAAAGTATGTACCTGGGAGTGCACTTCAACGAGTTGGTAAGTTTTAACCTGCACTCAAGAAATGTTCTGAGAAAGGCCAGCTGGGTCTTCAGCTGTTTGCACCCATTGCTGAAAAGAAGATCAGGTCTTAGCCAACCGACAAAGATATTAATTTACAAGCAGCTATGAATGAACTTCAACTATTCGAAAGGAAGATACTGATGACAATGTAATCATGGACAACGAGGAAGTAGTCTCGTTCTACGCTGATATTGGGTCGGTCTACCACCGCAGCTAAAACGTCATTCCTGCCCACCATCCACAAAAATCACCACTGACAACCGGGAATGAACACCCAGAGGACAATATTTTTTTCATCATGTAAATTTTATATAAAAATAATTAAACCTAACTCACTTTGTGAGTCAACAAATGTAAATTTTCAAAAATATGTACTATCTTATTAGTTGTAAGTCAAATTGTCAATAGTATGTTCAATAAAACAAAACTTGATGAATTGATGACATCTTTTCATACATGAAAAAAACTTTTCAACTAGCCTTAACTTAGGCTTCTTACAGCATAGTTGCCTTCAATTTCGCACACGCGTGCTTTACTTGAGTCGCAGTCCTCCTCTCCATTCCACTGCATTATTCCACTGGTTTTGCTCTAGTACCTCAGCTCTACTACAATCCTTATAATAACTATAGTGAATTAAGTTTATAATTTATTTTATTTATTTATTTATTGCGCACCTTAACTTGTTGTTTCAGAAAGAAATGGATGAACCTATGCCAGGATATTTAAGCTTACATCAAAATCTTCAGTATTTGACGATCAAATGGACACCGAATCAATTAATGAATGGCTACAACGAATCAGAAGGCACTGACAAAAGCTCCTATTGGGCTTATGCACTTAATATAAATGTTGATGATATTGTCTATGTTCATTGCCACCAGAATCGAGGTGAAGATACTGGTGGAACCATAATTCTTGTAGGCCAAGATGGAGTACAACGACCTCCAATCCATTTTCCCGAAGGTGGTCACATGCAGTCGTTTCTAAGTTGCTTGGAGACTGGTCTCTTACCACATGGACAACTGGATCCACCACTATGGTCTCAACGTGGTATAGGTAAATTATTCCCTTGGCCAAAGTTTGGACGTCGACGAATATTACCATCGGTGATGGAATCTTCCGAAGAGACTCCAATTGATTATGTCTTCCGAATTGTTAGCAAGAGCAACCATCAGGAATTCTGTAAGTATAATGTTGTTTCATCTAATTTCAAAGATGACAGCAGCTTCGTGTATGTATATTTATTCCAAAAGTGGCTTCGCATCCTATCCTTGAAATCGGAAGAACAAGTCCTAGACGAACCCTGTTAAGTAGCTGTTCCACCAATGGCAGCAGTGATTGTTCGAGCAAGAGCATGTCTATTGACCAAGCGCTTTCTGAGTCTCCAAAGGTAAGCTAATTATTCTAAGGCACCGCATACGTTATATTGGTTTTCCAATTTCATAGGCTATTCATAACCAAACAGCTAGCATAGAACTGGTTTGCTCGACTATGCGAAGGCAGATAATTTCACGAGCTTTTTACGGATGGTTGGCATATTGCAGACATTTATCTACTGTTAGAACTCATCTTTCTGGATTGGTTAATGGAAGAATAACACCGGATTGTAACTTCCAAACAAAATAATTAATTTAAAAGTATATTGTAATGTCCTTATATTTCCAGTGGGTGCAGATGAGGAAGGCTTGACAAGAGCAAGGTGGGAAGAATTGCAAGAGGAAGGAGTTATAACTGACGATACTGAAGTTTATAGATTGGTCTACTTTGGTGGTGTTGAGCACGAGATTAGAAAAGATGTTTGGCCTTATCTATTGGGACATTATAGGTGAGCTCAAAAAAACATACACCTTTCAGCTAAAAAGTTGTATTCTATTTATTTCTACAAAACAAGTTTCGGAACGTCACCAGCAGAACGTCAAAAACTAGATGAAACCACTAAACATTATTATGAAACAACAATGAGTGAATGGTTAGCTGTTGAGGCCATAGTCCGCCAACGTGACAAGGAGAAGAATGCCCTAGCAAAAGCAAAACTCAGCTCAGGAAGCGGTGGAAATGGCGACAAGACCAAAGATGAACGTGAGGCTGATGTTGACAATGATGTATTCGAAGATAATGATGATTCTTCGGATATATCCGATCCGGGAGATTATGCCGAAGATGATTTGCTAGGGGAACAGAATGGGCTTCATGTTCAGCACAGCTCAGACTCAGGCAACGTCGAAGATGTTGATGCTTCGGATAACCAGCCAGATGCCAAGGAAGATCCTGATAAAGACCCTGAACAAGAAGGCATACAGATTCAGGAAAACTGTTTTTCCAACGACGAAGCAGAACCACAGGAAAATAATACTGAAACAGAAGTTATTCAGGAAGAAGCTGCTGTCATAAGTATTCTATCCATTCAAAGATCGCCTTCTACATCCTCTTACGAAACAGTGGGAACTGAGTTTATTGACACAGCCGAAATCCCAAATGTTTTGACACAAACTGATCAACCATCGAATATTCCAGAGTTTCATAGTGTAGACGATATTCAAGGGCAACTAAATGATGCCATTGATGAACCATGCTCCCTGGAGAATCAGGTACCAATTGATGGTGAACACGATGACAACGAAGCCTTACCACCACATGCTGCTGTGATTATAACTGATGCCTCAATTGATGTTGCACATTTTGAAAAGGATGGGAGTCCCGAACGGAAAAAAACTAACCTCATGTCAACTGTTCATGAAGATGGCAATTCTCTTGATGCTTTGCAAGAACCAAAGTCTGCCTGTGTATCACCAGCCAGTTCGAATGGAGGCGTTTATTCTGTAATTAAAAAATATTTCTTTGAGTCGTATTTGCTATACAAAAATTGTTTTTTTTTTTTTGTTTAGTGTGAACTATTGGAAAACTTTGGTTTGAACTTGCATCGTATAGAAAAAGACGTACAACGATGTGACAGAAATTATTGGTATTTTGCAAATGAAAATTTAGATAAACTTCGAAATGTTATTTCAACGTAAGAAACAAAATACTTGTACTTTATTCTAAAAAACTAAGTTTTATATTTGCGTGTTTTGTTTTAGATATGTATGGGAACACTTGGACATTGGATACATGCAAGGAATGTGTGATTTGGTGGCTCCACTTTTAGTCATTTTTGATGATGAGTCTTTGAGCTATGGATGTTTTTGTAAGCTTATGGAGCGGATGGTCGAAAATTTTCCCAACGGTGGGGCCATGGATATGCACTTTGCAAATATGAGGTACGTTTATTACTTCTTTTACCTAAACAGATTGGCGCAAGATTTTAGTTGAATTAGTTCGATTTTAAAGCTGTTTTAGTTTGAAACTGGGTTCAAACATCGATTTTGAAAATTTTAATCGAATGTAGCATCATATACTTTCTCTACCCTTTTATTAAAGTTAAAATCTTCGAATACCTATTTTTTAGTGTTCTAATATTTAAGTATCGTTCTATTTGCAAACGCCACACAAGGTCTGTTTACTTAGTTTTTTGAACGAATTGTCATTGTTTTCAGTGTTTTCAGAAGTAGTTTATTAAGAAAATTATAATTATAATTTATAATTAAATTATAATTTATAATATATCGAAAAATTTAAAAACTAAGAATGAGTAAGTAAACTACTTTAAAGTTAGCAAATTGTTTAGTAGTATCATAATACCTTGATAATAGGCTGTTTAAAATGTTGCGCCTTTGTGTTTTTCAGGTAGCACATTTGAGTTAGCCATTATTCTAATGGAAATTCAATATTTAATTAGATTATAATTTTTTTTCCAGCATTTAGATCTTAAATTTGAAAACAACTTGAATCCTAGTAGGTAACAAAGTCAAACAAGAAATTTCGATTAAATTTAACAAAACGATGACAGTGACGGCGAAAAAAGTGCGTCTTGCACTTTTGTCCGTCGTTTTCATCTATGATACAAATGAAAAAAGAATCATTTTACAGTTTATAATTTAAAAAATGTTAATTTTATCGAAGACATCTCAAACTTTTATTGTTTTATTTTTTAATCATTTCCTGAACAACATTTTCTTTGCGTTTGGTAAGCTCTCTCTAGATTGAAATTTCTTAGCTTTTACCACTACTTCTTCACCGAACCATTCCAGCCATTCTCAAATGCATGCATTCAGCCAATCATTTTCGTGATCATCGGTCTCGGGATATTGGCCGACTGGAAGCGTTTTTCGTTTCTCGGAAAACCGAAATCTCAACAAAATTTTGCTCTCACACTTACATTTATGAATTCATAATCAGTTCTTGGGTGCTTTTCAAAAACTAGCCGAATCTTGATGGCCGAGTTCAGACTTATCTTTGACTTAATTTCTTGGAGAAAAGAAAAAAAAGAATGAGACTAAAAAAATGTTTTCGGTAGAAATACGTATTTTTTTTATCTTTCCTTTTGAATCGAAACATTACGCGTGCCATCGCTCCAGTTGAACCTGATCTATCTGCCAGCGTCTTCGAAGATTGGACTTCTACATTTCCATTCCATTTCTTTTGGAAAACCCTCTAGTTGAAACATGGACTATGTTTTAGAAGAGAAAAATCTTTAAAAAAAAAACGTTCCATAGAACCGTAATTTCTTTTATTTCTTTCGATTTATTTTTTTTTGAAAACTTAAAATATTTGAAATTTAAATTTAAATACGAGTACCCAAACTAATGGTTTAGTGGAAGTTTATTTTTTAGTTCTGTAAAAAGAGCAAAATTTCATTAATTAAACAAAACTGTCTGCTTAGTGTCGTACCTACGATTAAGCTTATCAACAAACAAATATTGGTTTAGCAGCAAACGAGTAAGAAATGGAAAAGAGAAGACACTTTTACATCATTAACACTTTCACACAATGATGGAAGCTTTACACATAGTGAAGAGCAGAGGTCCTATCTGCTACTTAGCAAGCACTTTCGATGTAGTCAACCTTTAACAGGAGACTCTTTAGAGAAAATACCTCTAAATCCAAATAGAGAAGACTGGAGATTAGCTGCAACTATGTGTTCTAGTAAAAGGATATACTGGGCGATAAGCACTTTTCAGCATGTGAAATCGCCAGGTGTAAATGGAATCTTCCCAGCCTAAAAAAGAGTAAAGAAGATCTTATGCCTTATCTCATTTGCATTCTCTGTAGTAGTTTTGCTCTTGTTTGTATACAAAGTCTATGAAGAAAAACTAAGCTAATCTTCATTCCTAAAATTGGGAAAAAATGCAACCCATTTAAAGTATTTCAGACTGATAAGCTTAACATCCTTTCTAATCAAAACCTTTGAAAAAATAGTTAACAACCTTATAAGATCAGAAGTCTTAATAAATAGGCCTCTCAATGTACTTCAACAAGCCTACAGACATAGCTGGGCACCGTTAATCAAACAGTTAACTTTGTTGATCGTTAATCCGCTACTAAAAAAGTTAGCTTCGTTAAACGTTAAAGCGTTAAATTTCGGAAGAATTAACGCAAGTTAACGTTAATCGTTAATCCGTTAACATGTGATAAAAAGTGCATTTTATATATTTTTTTACTCTGAGCACCGGCGCTAAGTAATGCCGGTCGTCGACTTGGCGATCAATGCACAAATTTCGAATTCAACGCATTCAACACTAATGTACGGTGCCTTTAATTCTGTTCAACCAACGGGTTGGCGTTGGATCTAGTTGTTGGCCGTTGTTCAACGATTTGCGCAACCAGTGTACGGCTAGTGTACGAGCTCGTGTTGCTCCTTGAAAATGTTCGATCAACACGTTGAGCAACATTTTCAAGATAATGTGTTGCCCATTATTTGTTGAACGCGTTGATCAACTTTTTAATTTTCTTTGGGATTTCACGAGCGCTGTGGGATCAATCGATTTGAATTTCTCATATATTTCATTGAAAAAACAATTTTCTTCGCGACTCAAGAAAAAATCATCTACCCAGAATCGTCTTGGCTGTTTTTTCTTCCTTTGTCGTTCATTTTCTAATATGTTGTATTATTAATGCGGCAGCCACTTTTTTTTTCTTAGAGGAAATCATACTCATACGGAACAAATTTAAGAATTTTTTAAATCGAACGCGTGCGACAATAAATGTATGTACCGAACTGAAGTCAAAATTATTTCAGGTTTGACGTTTGAGTTTTTTGTTTATGGTGGTGCGTTCAACGCGTTCCCAACGAGTGATCATTGGTTAAGTGTACGAAGGTATCAACTCGTTCATCAACTGGTTGAGCAACAATATCAAAAACGCAGTTGATCAACTCGAAAAAAAAATTTTTCTGTCAAAATCGAACAAGTTTATCAAATAGTGTACGAGGTTGTTCAACATTTGAGTAAAATGGTCAACGGAGTGTACGGGGTGTACGGAGCTATTCACAACTGGAAAAAGTTTTAAGAGTTCATCAACTAGGTGTGCGAGGTTACTCAACATAATATGGGAAAGTTGGTCAATTATGTGTACGGGGTTCCAAACGCATTTTGTTCAACTTTAGTTGCTCAACGTGAATTACGTAAGTTGCTGCACTAGTATAAGAAGTTGTAAATTCGTTTATCAAACGAAAGAGTTGAATAAAAAGTTGAACGAAGTTGGTTGAACTTATCGCGCACATAGTGGACGACCGGCATAATGAAGTGATCAAACGAAATGAATCTCTTCGCAGTTTTCTCACTCGCACGCGCCGTCAAAATATAATACGTACCTAGCTGTTTTTGTTTCACCCGCGGCACGCGCCGTACGGCACTTATCTCATACTTGTCTGAATCTGTTTTTGGCACCGCGCGGTAAATAGTAGGCATTGGATTAACGATTAACGGACTTAACGTGAATTAACGGATTTAACGTGTCCGTTAACATTTTTAAAAGTTAACTTAAAAGTTAATCCGTTAATCAAAATGTTAACTTCGTTAATTAACGATTAACGGATTAACGAGTTAATGCCCAGCTATGCCTACAGAGCAGTTAGATCTACAGAAACCGACCTGTTTGAACTCATACCATACAAAAGCTATAGACTATAAGAAAACAGACACGCAGAATATATCGTTGGGAAAGCTATTAAACCCTTATGATGTTCAACAGACCTGCAGTTGGATGAACACCATGATGGTAAGCCCATAATTACGTATGGTGCGGTTGCATGGCAAAAAAAACTGAGTTGCAAACAGTTAGGAAAAATACAAAGGCTCGCTTGTTTATGCATTACTGGAGCAATAAGCACTTGTCCTACAGCAGCGATGGAGGTTATTCTTCATCTGTACCCAGTACTTGTAGTAATTGAAAGTGCTGCTAACAGAGCCATTATGAGATTTTCCAAGGAAGGGACTGGATCCGGCAAATGTATAAGTCACAAGGAAAGAGACTGCCTTTTAAAGTCAGCAATAATTAATCTGATCGACATTCCTGGGGATGGAATGATTACAAAATACAACTTTGTAATAAATTTTAAAACAGAGTTAAGTTACAAAAAAAGAGTGGGTATGCGAAACAAAAAAACATCACACTTAAATCCAATGCTATTAATTGGTACAACGATGGTTCCAGAATGACACAAGGGACTGGTGCTGGAATTTTTGGGCCTAGAACCAAACTTTTTTATACCTATGAGACAATCCACTAGCATCTTCCAGCCGGAAGTCAATGCCATAGCGGAATGTGCAGGTCGAAATCTCGAAAGGAATTATCGAAACCAAAACAAAAACATTGCCATTTTTTCAGATAACCAAGCTACACTCGAAGCACTAAGCTCATACACCATCACGTCTAAGTTGGTACCTCGAAATGTAGGTGTCCAGGGAAGTAAGGAGGCAGGGCCTGAGCTATGCTGCAGAATAGGATAAAAACAGGATTAAAAGCAAAATTAAAATAGAGGAGAATGCTAAAAGATAAAAAAAAAACTGGAAAGAACTGAGGCAGGTAACAATTCTTCTTGGGAACTATAAACAAGATCGTTTCATGAACTGTATCAGCTTAAGTAGGAACAATATTAGAATAGTAACGGGTCACTGTAAACTAATAAGACATTCTTGGCCTATAAAAAACATATGCATATTCTGTAATACTTATGATTAAACGCCGGAACATATACTAGGCATATGCGAAGCACTAATGCATCAAATCATTAAGTATTGTGGACTCTTGCACGTAGAAGAGGTGATTTATCTTCTCTGAAGTTCTTCCAAATAATCAAAATGATCAAAGGGATAAACTTTAAAAAAAGCTGTAGGGTTAGCAACTCATCTAGGTTTGGATGGGTCACAATAGATTTTTAGGTCGCAGTGTAAACCCTGTTTCGATATTCATTTATTGGAGGTAGACATATGAAGGTTATAAAGAAGATAATTCATTCTTATTTTAGTAGATTTTTGATAAAAGTCACTTTACTCGTACTATCCCATGAACTTTTTTACTTGCGACAAATGTCAAGTATTCATAAAAATATTGAACTCCAGATTTGGACCAGTCCTTGACATTTCTATAAAAGGAAAGACAAAAAAAGTTTCTGTCTGTTCAACTACTGCCTAAGCGCCTCGGACGATTTTCTTTAAACTTGGTAGTGATATCGTTTTTAAATTTGCCACCACACGTTGTTTTCTTTTTTGTTTAGATCAAAATTAATAATACAATTTTTTATCCAAATTTTTTAAAATACTTTTTTTCAAATTTGTTTTACAAAAAAAACCGTGGAACAGGGTTTTTTTGTAAAACAAATTCAATTAGGTAAATCTAGATATTGATTGTAATTTTTTTAAATAGTTAGTAATTGTATGTCCCGTAGAACAATTTTTATGGGTTCGATTTTGTCAAAAGCTTGTAAAAGGACTTTGATGAATTTTGTTATATTCTAGTTCCTAAAAATGTTGAATAATATTTTGAAAGTGTTTCAATTTTTTTTCTTGTAATTAAAACCTTATTTGGAAAACTTCAATTTTTCTAAGCACTTTCTTAAAATATTGCAAAATGGTTTTACAAAACGTATTTTTTCCGAAAATGGCACGTAATGTTTTTATAAAAAATTGTCTTTTATAGCATTTTTGTTTTAAAGGTTTGTACTTAAATAAAAATAACACCATCCAAAAAGTGCTATATAGGGTGGGCCATCAAGTGGTTTTTTTTTAAATAAAAGTTATTTTAACAGTGACAGCTATTTTCTGCTAGAAATCTTGACAGAAAGTCAGTATCATACTTCCGCGGCACGAAATGAGTCGCTTTACGCTTAAACAACGTTGGCAAATTGAAAATTTATTTCCAAAGTGAGTGCTGGTGTTTCCGCAGTAATAAGTGCTGATGTTGTCGAAAGTGTTCTTTCTATTAAGTCAAAAGCTGTTGCGCTCGATGATGTTCATCCTTCTTTCTTGTGTATAATTTTGCCAATTGTGTTGCCATATAATAACCTATAATACTATCTTGATGTCTGCCGTATACCCGGACTTATAAAAAGTTGCCAAAATCACACCACTTTCTTAAAATGCTAAAAAAGATGAATTTAGGCCTATCTCCATACTGCCATTTTCCACAAAGGTCTTTGAAAGGATTCAGCAAAAACAAATGAATGCTTATCTCGCTGCCAACTCATTGCTTAGTGCAAAGCAATCTGGTTTTCGTAAAAAGCACAGTTGTATTACTGCACTTTTGAATGATACTGAAGACCTTAGGCAAGCATTGGATAAAGATGAGATTACTTTTTTGATTTTGCCTGACTTTTCAAAGGCCTTTGATACTGTCAATCATATCAATTTGTGTAGACAACTCATGCAAAATTTCAATTTTTCTTCCGGTGCTGCAAAATTAATTTTTTTTCACCTGACCAACAGAAGACAAGCAGTGCAAGTTGGAGATAGCTTATCTAATTTTTTGCCAAATTTTACTGGTGTGCCTCAGGGATCCATTCTTGGACCCCTTTTGTTTTCAGTTTATGTGAATGAACTTCCATCTTCACTTGCAAATTGTTCCTCTCACATGTACGCTGATGACATTCAGCTGTATTTTAGCTGCCTATTGGGGCTTATTGAGCATGGGACAGTTTGCGTCAATGAGGACTTGGAGAAAGTGGTGAATTGGTCGGAATTGAATGGTCTTGTTTTAAACCCTAACAAATCTAAGTGCCTTGCCGTTTCAAGAAAATCTATTGATCTCATGTAATTTCCCACCGATTGTCTTGACCAATGCTCCAATCGAATCAAAGGGCACGGTAGTGCCCAGCCAAGTTCTGGCACTACACCCTTTTTTACAGGAACAAACTTAGGCGATTTTTGACCCCTCCCTATCTTCAGTACCACTGAAGTCAGAAACTTAAAATTCCGAATATTTGCTAAGCTAGTCAGGCACAGGCGCCTCACCAAATTTCAATTTTCTAGCACAAGCGGTTCCTGAGATATAAGGCCTAAAAAATCACAAAAACCGTAACTGACTGACTGACTGACTGACTGACAGATCATCAAAATTATGGAGCACTTCCCGACATCGTAGAATCTTGTAATTTTGCACAACGGTAGGTCTTGTCATGCAAACTAAGGAAAAAATCGAAAATTTGAGGTTTTTCATTCAGGGGGCGTGGTATCCGCCCACTTTCTCCAAATAGGTGTTGGTTGAATGGAGCACTTCCAAGTGCTGTAAAACGATGAAATTTGGTAAAATGGTAGGAATTAAATTGCTTGCAAAGAAAAAAATATAAAATTTGAAGTTCTCCATTCAGGGGCGTGGTAGCCGCCCACTTCCTCAGAACTGATGTAAATTATACATGGCACACTTCCGATTGCAGTAGAACAATGAAATTTGGTAGAACCGTAGGGCTCAAATTGCGTATAAAGGACCAAAAATAAAAATTGGGGTTTTCTATTCGGGGGGCGTGGTATCCACCCACTTTCTGAGAAAATGTTTAATTTATATGGAGCACTTCTGATTGCTGTAATTATGGTAGGTATGTTAGTGTTAGGTATCTTGCCAGGACAAGAAGAAATAATTGAAGCGCAAATCAAAACAACCAATAACAAAAAGAAAATATACCAAAAGATATAGGAAGCTATAAACTAAGTTGATTTTAGTAGGACGAGGCCACCCTTCTATCTTCCCGTATATTTCGAGATTTTGACATGGCAAAATATTAAAATCTTTGCAAAAAGGAGTGAGATCAGATCAAAAACATAAATGTTAAAAAAAGAGCCAAGTTCTTCTATACAAAAACCTTTGTCTAACAAGTCAGCCGTGAAAAGTACTGAGATCTAAAAGTACGGCAAGTTCTTACTTCATGAAGGTTTAATACCGAATATTTAAAGTAGAATAATATTGAAACAGCTACAATGTAATAGAGAAATTATATTATTTAATGATTACTGACTAAAATTTGATGGGCTTACTTGGCAAGTTTTTTTGTATGCCCAAATTCGAAAGGTTTTAAAAACTTGACAAGTGAACCCATCAAATTTTAGTCAGTAATCATTAAATAATAAAATTTCTCTATTACATTGTAGCTGTTTCAATATTATTCTACTTTAAATATTCGGTATTAAACCTTCATGAAGTAAGAACTTGGCGTACTTTTAGATCTCAGTACTTTTCACGGCTGACTTGTTAGACAAAGGTTTTTGTATAGAAGAACTTGGCTCTTTTTTTAACATTTATGTTTTTGGTCTGATACGTTTTAACAGCAAAAAATCTCGGAGTGACCTTCAACCGCTTTCAGACCTGGGATAACCACATTAATGGACTTGTTTGCAAGGTATATGGCGCACTTTGTAAGCTTTGGGTAACCCAGGCTTTTACTCTAGTAAAACCGCGTTTTCACCTTGCTAAAACTTTGATTATTGCTATCCTGATATATGGTTGCGAAATTTATTTTATATAAGCAGGCGTAAACTCAATGTCGCATTTAATTCTATCGTACGTTATGTATACGGGCTAAGTAGATATGACAGGATATCTGGTTTTACTTCGAGCATACTGAATATGCCATTTGAAAACCATATTATCAATTATCGAAGTTTAATTTTGTTCTCTGATAATCAAATTGATAATCTTACACGCCAGTCACAATACTGTTTTGAAAAAATTAGAAGTGGATCCTCACACAGATCTCATCAGTTGATTGTCCCTCGCTGCTTATTCCTAACATCAGAGCGACAATTTTTTGTAAATTCTGTCCGTCTTTGGAACTTGTATTTAAACCCGAAGTTATATTAATTTAATTTTTTGTATCCTTTTTATTTTTAAATGCTTTCAATTTTATTAATTAAAGTTACCTTTTTGGCTCATTTTTGTAAAATTAGTTTACTACTATCTTATAAGATTCTATATCTTACAGTTTGTTAAGCATCACGAAAAATAAAATAAAAATAGAGCATTCTGCACAAAGATCTTATATAATTCTGTTACAAGTTCCAGCAATTGAAGGCGCACGACCATCCTTTTCGTTATCGTTATGTTCCATAATTAATGGGAATATTTGCTCTTACTAATAAAGCCATAATACATGGACAAAATTTAATTTCATTCATTTTATTGCATTTTTAAAAAGAAACTTGTATCTGGCCATAATTTATGTACATAATTTATTTTTATATCTTGATGATTCGACTAGTTAGAATTTTTTAAATTTAGTTAAATCTACATTTGAACATTTTCATGGAACCTTTACCTTTTTTTTTAGATCCCTTATTCAAATTTTGGATTCAGAAATGTACGATCTTATGGATTCTCACGGAGACTATACTCATTTTTACTTTTGCTATCGCTGGTTTCTTTTGGATTTCAAACGTGAACTTATTTACGAAGATGTCTTTTCTACATGGGAAGTAATTTGGGCTGCAAAACATGTCGCCAGTGCACATTTTGTATTATTCTTGGCTTTGGCTTTGCTGGAAACCTACCGAGATATTATTCTATCAAACAGCATGGATTTTACAGATGTTATTAAATTTTTCAACGGTAAGTTCATTTTATCTACAACAATCTATGTTTAATTAACCATTTCATTATACATATATGTATGTTTGTTTTCAATTTAAAGAAATGGCTGAACGTCACAATGCTGCGTCAATTCTGCAATTGTCCCGTAGTTTGGTTCTGCAGCTGCAAACAATCATCGAAAATAAATAAGATCCTTTTAGTGGGCCATAAATATACATATAAAACAAATTAGAATTGATACGTACATTATGTCACAAGAAAGTAGGAAAGTTTTTACAAAGAAAAATAATGTTTTAGATGTAGAAGAATTGTAGTAGATGAACAAAAAAAAAAAAAAACATTTAGAGAATTTAGTAGAAGAAAATAAAACCCTTCCATTTCATAAAAAATACATCTAAAAAATATCGGTTTTAGTCAAAGATAGTATCTAAATAAAAATTTACAAAAAGGCAGAAAGGAGTTGCAATCCTTCTGCCAGACAGACTATAACACATATCCAACCCATACACATATTTGTGACTGGAGCCAGATATGTCTGAACACAGATTTGTTATTGTTATATTCTTCCGGAAACAAAGTACTGCAGTTATTGGAAGTCATTTTGTTTGCAAAAAATTAGAACGCGCGTATCCTTCAGCTCAAAAGCACTAATGATGTTATGATTGCAGTTAGCTTGTAGCTCGAAGTTGTCCACAAAATATCTTAATGGTAGGAAATATTCAAATTTGTAAATCTGATTTTTTTTTTAAAACAACAACTTGTTTCACACTTGTGGCATGTTATTAGGCTTTTATTTTTAAAATTTTTAATTTTATTCTTATTTTTATATAATTCTTATACAGTTTTCATTAAATTTAATTTTAATTTTCTCCCAACAACTCCTGACCAAAAAAGCTCTGTACCCTTTTCATTCTGCTAATTTCGAAAAGAACAAAATTTACTTAAAAAGTGAGAATTTCAAGGAGAATTTTTTTTTTGTAAATGTTGTTTTCATAAAATTCTTACCGACGTTATGTAGAGGCATTGCGAATTCTTTCGAATAAGTTGAACTTGTACAATGCGTCTTAGCTCAAAATTTTTTATTTTGAATAAATAGATTGTAATTTTTGTAAGTGAATTTTTAGGATTTTTTAAGGCATGTATCGCTGACACTTACTTACAAATTTTTGGGTCATTGGTAGTTACCTTAAAAATAAAATATATTTTAAAAATAAAATATATTTTAAAAATAAAATATATTTTTAAATTTTGAAACGAGCAAAACGAAAATGACACACATTTTTTGTCAAGGGAGCTTTTTTGAGATATCCATGAAAATGAATATTAGTTTTTTTCAGACACTTAAAATAAATCTTATTATTTTTAAGGTATCTACAATAAACCAAATTCTCGTAAGCTAGTAACATCTTTTGCCAGCAAAAATGATCTCCAAAACTTGCTCTAAAATTTAATTAAAACGAAAAAAAAAACTATCTGGCTTGAGTTTTCCCAATGGAGTACCTTTGTCGTATACCTGTAACGATATTTAATTTAAATTAAGGTATATGTTGTTAAAATAATATGTTAAAAACAAATTATGTATGAATACGAGATAAAGAAAGAAAACATCAATTGGTATACATATACTCGTACATACATAGATGCATATAATTAAAAAATATGTCAAGCAAAATATTAAAGTTGTTATTTTCAATTAAGTTGGTTTTTCCCTTATATAAGTATACCTAAATACATATATAAAAATTATGTTGAAACTCATTAAGATTAAAAAAAAAAACATACAATTATAGTCAAAATCAAATACATACATACATAAGTGATAAAAATATATAAAAGTCTTAGACATTTATACTTAAAAAATAAATATTATTTATAAAAAAAACCGAAGTTGTTAAAAAGTTTATATATTTACAAAAAAGTATATATAAAATTGAGATATTTTTATAATAAGTTTTGATTATTTTATCCAGCATATAATTAATTTTTTTAAGAAAAAAAAACGAGCACCCAACATGTTGAATCTGTAAAACTAGGTTTTATGATACAAATAGAGACAGATAGGTTATTTTAATATTTTTTTACTCTTATTTTATTCATACAGTTATTTTGAACAGTGAATTCTGAGAAATTATTGTTGATGTAAGAAATTAAAATAAGATACCTTTATAAATTGTGTTAGCAGGGTGATTCTCATAAAATAGGTATGTACTTTGTAAATACATATTCAAGTGTATGAAGGATAAAAAACAAGCTTAAAGTCGTTTGGAAGGTGGAAGGAGTTTTGGGTAGAAAATGATTTTTTATTAAAATTCATAAATTGGGAATATCTGTAATTGAAATATGTTTGAAATTTGAAAATAAAGAAGTCAAAAAAGATAACAGTCAGTCAAATCGTTTTAAATTTAAGACGGATATTAGGCATCTAAGGCTGGATTTTAATTGAGGTCACTTTTTATTAACCCCCAGTTTCACAGTGAAAGTTTAAACCTTACTTTTGGTTTAAGCTTCAGTTCAACAATAAATTTGGTTTCATAGTGTCATTTGAACTTTGAATAGAGTTCATTCTGTAGTTTAAGTCAAACGACACTATTTTGCATTTTAAACCTCAGTTAAACAACACATTTGAGAAGTAAATAATACTTTCATTTTTTAATTTTGTTTCCTGTAACAGGTCACAATGGAAACAAAGCAAACTTTTGTTGATTGTTTTTTTTTTGATTCAGATAGAAAGAGAAAATAATTTACTTAAACTACGAGTACGTTCAATGAACTGAAGTTCAAATTAGACTGTGAAACTGGAAGAGTTGAACTTCAAATTTAAATTCCAGTTGAGGTTCAGCTGAACTTAAGTTTTAACTTCTATTGTGAAACTGGGGGTCATTAATTTTAAAAACCGAAAAGATGATATTCGATTTGAAATTGAGAAACAAAACTATGAGAAACTGCAAAATTTCAGTTGTAAACTGCAATATGTGTTATCGATTAATTTTACGGGTGTGACCAAGTATGCTTTTAATGCATTAAAATAATATATTGAACTGCAGTTATACTGTTATATTTCATTAGTTTACACATACATATAGTACTTGTGGCTTGTTCAAGTTGAAAAATTTCTTAAAAATCGACATACGATTCTTACTATACGAGTACCACTCTGCTAAACGATTTTTTTCTTGCTTTGACCAAACTTACATGCGTTTGATATTTTATGCTAACTACCCTGTTTAAATTAGGTATATAATAATACAAAAAGAAATATTTTAGACAAAATTAAATACACGTTTATAATGTAAGACACATTGTTTTATTTATTATTTATTTGAAGTTGTGATGTACTCGTAGATCAGCCATGATGGGCGACTATAAAGTGAGGGCCATCTAGTGGTTTCTTTTTAAATCATAAGTAATTTTGACTTTTTGTGGGACTTGTATGCTAGTGGACAACACTTATGGTCTCAGTTGTCGTGCGGTGCGCACAGACGAACATCAACTCGCCATCGATCTCAACAGATCTCGGATTATTCGCTTACAAGGTCCAATTGACTCAGCAATTGAAGGCGCACAACCATCCGCTTGAACAACGCGACGTTTTGTTCTGTAATAAATGGGAATTTTTGTTTTTACTAATAAAGCCATAGTACACCAAAAAAAATAGTTTTGTTCATTTTTATCAGCGAATGTTTTTACATATTCTAAGTTTTCGAACTCTGAACTGGTTTTCCATTGAAAATTGCATTGGAGGGAAAAAAGCATTGGATGTCAAAAGAATTACATTTTTTCTTTTAAAATAAATATTTCAACGGATATTTCGATACTGTAAGGGCCTAATTATTGTTTCGTGAATCGAACCATAGCTTGTGGCCGAACAGCTTAGCGATTTTTTTATAATTCACAGGCTCCAAAGGTTTTATTTAAACCCTAACATCTTGAACATAAACATATCACGAGCGATTGGTAAATAAGGGAGGGACAGAAAGGAAGTGTCGATTAACATTGGTCTTTATTGTTTGCAAATTGAAATGGCAAGGGAAAACCGTGCTGTAAAATTATTCCATTAACGTGTTGTGCGACAAAAAAACGAATCTCTGTATTTGATGGTAGGAACAAAATTAGGCTGTATGGTGAACTGATTAGCATTCCTTGCAAAACGGGTATAACAAGTGAACTAATTGAAGGAATGAATGCAACTGTCTACTTCCAGTAAGCATTGCATGTGAAAAAAACTATAAAACAAGGAAAGATAAAAAAGATAGCTCTCTTTCCTATGAGTTTAACGCTCGCTTCTGGATCCTATTCAATAAATGGAGATAAGTTTGGGCTGCACCTGCCCAAAGATGTGAGCTGTACTCGAGTTTTGGACGTATAAACACCTTATAAATGGTAGCCAGATCAGACTATCGTTTCCAACGAAAATCGTCGTTGACACCCAATCCGACTACTGAGAGCTTTTCGGCTTATTCGATGTAAGTGTCATTAAACGACAATGGCATAAGAGGTACATTTTGATTCAACGACAATAGAGAGCACTGAGTCTTCGAAGCATTAAACTCCCATTTAACCATGCCGTAGATTGGAGTTTAATAAGCTTATCATACAATACCGTTGCAATTCCACTTCCGAACGAGATGGTCTTGAGTTCAAAAACGAGTATGAGAAGAACATTGAAATGAGTTAGAAGCTCAAGATAAGAGATCATTTAAAAAAATAAGGAAGAAAGTCGGAGACAAAACGGAGCCTAAGGGAACACCAGTATTTATTCTGTTATTGAACGATCGAGAAGGTAGTTTCTTATGTAAAGAATAAGGGTTTCGCTGATACCAAATGCACGTGTTGGAGAGCCTGTTCCTAATCTATATCAATTGCTTTAGAAATATGAAGCACAATAATCTTACTTTATCCAAAACAATGTAAAAACCTGTTCTACTGTTTGGTGAGACATGAGAGCACCAGTGGAACAATTGCTGCCAAAGCCGTATTGCCGGTCATTCATTCATGATTGATCAGCGATTTCATGAAGTTAGAAGGAAGGGACGTAAGTGCAATTAGTCAATAGGAAAAGGGGTGGGGGAAAGGGTCACCTTTTTTATAAAAAGGCTTGACAAATGCTTCTTGGTCAGTGAATTTGAGCCACATGTAATTGAAGTTCGTATTAGAACAATAGACGTTTTTAACAAGGGATTGGCATATTATATCTAATATTGACTAAAAGCCCGTGATGGCGAAAGAGAAATGGCACAAATTTAAACCAGGTAAGCGAAATTCTGATAGATGAGCGGTGGATCGACAGCGAATGAAGTTAAATTTAAAATTTGGGCTTGCGAATGAGCCAAAAATTCATCGTTGTGAAAAGAAAATTTAATTTATTGTCACTGATCTGAGTACGATCTTAATTTAAACTAAACAAAATACAAACACAATTTATTTATTTATTTATTTATTTATTTATTCATCTACGATACGTGATCTACAGATTATTATCTTACAAGCTATTCTAGAAAAAAATCTTAAATACTAGTTATTTAAAAATTTATGAGTTAAAAACAATATTAATAATTTTTTAAACTTATCTCTTTCAAAACTTATATCTAAACAATAGTAAGCCTCATTAAATATAGAACAACAATGACTCAAAGGTTCTCGAAAACCATAGTTAGTTCGATGTGGAGCTTCAAATAATAATGGTCTAATCCTAAGTGATCTCGATGGAGCATATAAATTTAATAGGAAAAGTAAATGAGAACAATTAACAAAATTACACAAAAGGTCTCTGACAAACATTATACTATACATTTCTCTACGCAATTCAAGAGATTGCATTCCTAATAAAAGACATTTTGAACGGTAAGAATAAGCACTTATATCAACATTGCCAAAAAATTTTCTTAGGCCAAAACGCAAAAAATTTTTTTGAACTCTTTCAATTTTATGAATATCTTTCTGAGTTGTTGGATTCCAAACTACACATGCATATTCCAAAGAAGGTCTAACGATACTATCATATAAAGCTTTGACAGTATAGGGATCAGAAAATTCGGAAGAGTTCCTTTTTAGGAATCCTAACAATGAATTAGATTTTGAAACTATGTAATTTATGTGACATTGGAAAGTGAACTTCTCATCAAATATAACACCAAGATCTTTAACATCATGAACAATTTTAATACAAACATTGTCTAAGAAATACGTTGGAATAATTTGAAACAAAGAACGATTATAAGACATAGAAGAACATTTATCGACATTGAGTTTTAAATCATTTTGTGAGCACCAGTGACAAAATGCATTCAGATCTTTCTGTAAAAGCAAACGATCAGTCTCACATGAAACTTTTGCAAAAAACTTAATGTCATCTGCAAACAAAAGACAGTTACAAAACTTGAGTAAAAATTTGAGTTGTGAAATGTGTGTATTTTTCCTTTATTTGTAAACGTTCTTCATATTTTGGTTGCAATTGCAAGTAATGTTGGGAATAATCGAATGATTAAAAGAATCCAGACATTAGTATTCGAACACTCAGAAAAAAAAGTTGTAATTTCAAGATCTTTATACTTTGGTACAACAACTTTCGTAGATTAAAATTAACCCAACAACTTGCAATTCTTGTAACAAGAATGTAAGTGTTAGCTATTAAGCGAGAACTTTTATTCTTGCTTTAAGAATGAAAATTGTCAAAATTCAAGAATAGAAATTGTTGTTACAAGAACCCATTATTGGAGAATTTCAACAACTAAAATCGTAATAACAAGAACCTGATTGTTAAAACGCCAAGAACCAAAATTCTTACTGGAAGAACGTATTGTTAACTAAATTTAAGAATTATCTAATTGTTGGTTCAATAAAAAAAGTGAACCTTTCAAGAATATAAATTGTTCTTAAAAAACAAAAATAGTCAACAATTTATGCAATATTATTTTCATTAATTTTTGACTATTTATCCTTTCCAACTTTTCACAATGTAGGTATGTATATGAGTATTATTCACATGAGGTTACATTTTTGTCTTTTAAACGAAGAATTAATTTTTAAATTTTGTTAACGACCGACGCGTTCTTGAAGTATGACTTCATTCAAATGTTTTAAATGTCTCTGCATTTTGAAAGTAGAATCCATTCCCCGAAAAATATAAAAGAACTATTTGCAAATAAAGAAAAACACTTAGAATTCAGAAACTTAAAATATTTATTTCATTTCATTTCGTAAAATAACATACAATATTTTTTACATAAAAGATAACTAAAATCGAACAACTTCTTCTGAACTGTTGAGAGTGATACTCCTTACACACTTCGAAAAATTTACAATATTTTTAATGTAGAAGTAGCTTACAGGATCTTTTATTTGAAATGACTGAACATTTTCTAAGAATAAACTTTTATATAATTGACATATCAAAAAACAATTTTTTACAGAATCCAAATATATTTTTAATATCTTAAGTGTTAAGTTTTCGTATTTAACAAAATATTGACTCTAAAAAAGACACCTTTAAAAAAATGACTGTCTACTTGCATCCCTATAGAAAAATCAGAACAAATATTTTCATAATATGGCAGTTCACTAAGGATGGGACAAGAGGAGAGTTCGTAAAAATCATATTGGAAAAATAAGTTTTGTATGTTTATATGTGAAAATTGTAGGGAACTTTTAAGACATAAGGTGTAGGGAACATTGATTCTAGAATCTATAACATGACAATATTGCTCAAATTAATGCTTTCCTTCAAATCTAAAGCAGCAAATATTTTTTAAGGGACCAACTTCTCTTATTACAATGCAACATAAAATGAAATTTAGGCTTCAATTTTTCCTTAAAAAATATCGAAACTTTATTCTTTAGGCAAGCAACTCTCTTTTGTTGAAAATATTCTCGATTTCGTGTGAATCAATCATTTTCAAAAGATCTAGGGATGCAATATGGCACTCTTCTAATGCGGATATTCAATCGAAGGACAATCCCCAACTTAAATATAGTTCAAGGGTTTCACAGTTAATGTTTTTAATCACTGTTTGTTCACTTTTATCACCACTTTCCATTTTAGTTATGTGTTTTAGTTAATTTCAATTTCTTAATTTTAACCACGTTGAACTGCCGCTCGGCCACATTGAAATAATGACACAAACTCCGATTTGTGCAAAGCAACAGTTTAACAGTTAGCTTTGTCTTATTTTAACAATAAGGTTATCGTATCAACAATTTATTTCTTGTTCCAAGAACTAGTTGTTGACAGCTTAACATTTTGTTGTTAAACGTCAAGAATGCGTTTTTAAAATAACATTTAAATTGTGAACACGATCGACCAATAAAAAAATAACATTTTAGATTCTTAAGTCAACAACTTTCATATTTGATACCTTAAGAATAAATTGTTAAATCCAAAATTCGGTTGTTGATAGGTTCAATAAATTGTCTTGAAAAATATTTAAGACAAAAATTTAATTATTGAACTTACAATTTTTCGGTTTTTAGAAAGTTTTAAAATATTAAGCATTTGATTTCAACAATTTCTTTCTTAAGCTAAGAATTGAATTTTTAAAAGAATAAAAACCCGTTGTTGTGCCAACAACTTTTTGTTACTCTAACAATTTTTAGCTCACAATCATTTGAAAACGCAAAATTCTTGGTTTAACAACGTTTTTTTTCTGAGTGAATGATTTAAAGAATCGGATGATAATTCGAATGATCTTCGAAACTGTTGCGACTAGCTTCTTAGCCGCAAATTTAGCTATATGAACAAAAAATCAATTGCAAAAAAAAAACTAAAACCAAATTTAATTTTAACTACTATTTTATTTTGGGACACAAGTTGTACCAATGAATTGTTATAATGGACTGTGTTTCTTTTTTACAACGGGTCTGCCTTATATAGGCTTTAACTTAATTCTAAATTACCGCTTCTTAAACTGGCATTGCATGATGATCTTAGCTGTTGTTTTTTTGCTTATGGTGCTGGTGCAGTAGCATAGGCGGCTCGCTGTCTGTTGAACTCAAAAGCCGATGATGTTGATGATGTAGATGACGATGATGACGATGGTGCGAATAGGCTTTCTATTTCTCGGTCGCAGGTACCGCTATTTGGGAGCGGCCGATGTCGATGGTTTGAATACAATGCAAGTTAAAGGCATTGACTGACATTGACATTGATCCAAATGTGTTGATTGATGGGTGCCATAAAATGTTTGCGATTTGGTAATTCTAACGACATGTGAATTTATAGGGTGATGTTTGGTTGTTTTGCTTTTGGAAACCAATAATGATTGCGAGTAGCAACAGAAACAATATCATAGCAAAAAAGGAGGAAACAAATACTCCATTTCAAAGCAAAAAAGAAAGCAAAACCAAAACAAACAAATCATTACAAGATTTTCGCTTCTCACCTTTCCCTCACGATTCCATATTCAACCTCCAACGATGCATCGAGTTCGAAAATGAATATCAAAGGGCTAGGTAGGTAGTGCCCAGCCAAGTTCTGGCACAACACCCTTTTTACAGGAAAAAACTCAGATGATTTTTGACCCCTCCCTATCTTCAGTACTAATGAAGTCAGAAACTTAAAATTCAGAAAATTTGCTAAACTAGTCAGGCACAGGCGCCTCACAAAATTTCTAGCATAAGCGGTTCCTGAGATATAAGTCCTCAAAAAGAACCGTAACTGACTGACTGACAGATCATCAAAATTATGGAGAACTTCCCGATATCGTAGAATCTTGTTATTTTGCACGACGGTAGGTCTTGTCATGCAAGCAGAGGAATAAATCGAAAATTTGAAGTTTTCCATTCAGGGGGCGTGGTATCCGCCCACTTTCTGAGAAAATGTTTAATATATATGGAGCACTTCCGATTGCTGTATGATGATGAAATTTGATAGAGCCGTATAGCTTAATGTACATTTAAAGCGAAAAATAGAAAATCTAAGATTTTTTATTCGAAGTGTCTTTTTATTGTCATTTTGAAACTATACATGCATCTTGAAAATTCATGACTTTTCTTAGAACTTGAGTGCTCGATTTGGTACTCTATGTTATGTTCACATGAATGAAAAAAACAAAAAATTTGCATACCTGAAAAAATTATGAGTTTACATTAAAAAAAACACTTAACTGTGATGAACGATAATTAAACCACTAATTAGGCTATTAATTGGTGAGCTACCGTCATTTAAAAAAATGAGTTAAAATTGCAACGAAAACATCATCGCATCCTCAACAATTATTGATTTTTTATGACTTTGAGCGGATGTAGGTACTATAGTATTTATAATTAAGGTAGGTATGTTAGTGTAGGGTATCTTGCCAGGACAAGAAGAAACAATTGAAGCGCAAATGAAAACAACCAATAACAAAAAGAAAATATACCAAAAGAAATAGGAAGCTATAAACTAAGTTGATTTTAGTAGTAGGTAGAGTCCACCCTTCTATCTTTCCGTATCTTTCGAGATTTTGACATGGCAAAATATTAAAATCTTTGCAAAAAGGAGTGAGATTAGACCAAAAGCATAAATGTTAAAAAAAGAGCCAAGTTCTTCTACACTAAAACGTTTGTGTAACAAAGTCAGCCGTGAAAAGTACTGAGATCTAAAAGTCCGCCAAATTCTTACTTTATGAAGGTTTAATACCGAATATTTAAAGTAGAATGATATAATATTGAAAGAGCTACAATGTAATAGAGATTTTATTATTAAATGATTACTGACTAAAATTTGATGGTCAAGTTCTTAAAACCTTTCGAATTGGGGATACAAAAAAACTTGCCAAGTAAGCCCATCAAATTTAAGTCAGTAATCATTTAATAAAGTTGCACAGTAATATAAATTGGCATGCCAATTTTTTTCTTGTAGTACCCCTTGGCATAATGGTTAGTGCGTTGGACTGTCATACGGAAGGTCTCGAGTTCGATTCTCAGCAGCTGCAAGAAAGTTTTCAGGGGTGTATTGCCTTTTGCGAGGAATTGACAACTTCTCCAAGAGCACTACCAAATTTATTAATTTTATGGACCGCGTTAAACTAAAAGAGTGCACTGAGCAAGAGCTGGATGCGCTCAATACCTGTTTGTAGTGTATAGTGAAAATTCTGATGGCCTTACTTTGACAGCAGAAGAAAGAAAATTTTCAATACCAGTGCAAGCAATTATGCTAGCCAATTTTCAACTCAAATCGTAACATCACGCCAGACAACTGGTACACTTTGATGGAAATAGTTATAGTAATGAGATCCAAAGGTCTTACCGTCGTTGAAAAATCCGATTCCGAAAGACCTTTTACCTCACAAAAATAGACGATTTTGATCATCGCTTTTCAGATTGACAAAAGATACGACAATGGTGAGCTATGCAAATTTGAGATTATCCTTTACTACAAAAGCACAAAAGGTGGTGTGGATTCTGCCGACCAAATGTGTTCAGTTTATTCAAGTAATCGCATTACTCGTCGTTGGCTAATGGCTGGTTTGTATAGAGCCATGAAAGAGCCTCGAAGATGAAGAAGATGATGTTTTTGAAAGGACTTGCCAATATTTTGTGTGAATAAAAGAGAGGTAATATCCCCACAAAATCCCTGTGCTACTGAGGATGAGCATTGGTATGGTTCTGAAACTTTAACTATAGTAGCTCCAGACAGTGATGAATCTTTAAAGTTTGAGAGAAATAAGAGAAAAAGGTGCTCTTAATGTGCACCTATTAAAAAAGCCAAGACTGTACATCTATTTGCCAAGGACAAGATGCCTATTTGCTTGACTTGTTCAAAACCAGTTTGATTTTCATGCCTTAAAAGTTAAAACTTTGACCAATGCCAGAATTTTCCAGAAAGAATATTTGAAGTTTTTGTTTAAATAGTTTTAAAGAGTACGTTTTTATTTATTGAAGAAAAATGTTTTGATTAAGATAGAAAGTAATTTCTGTTTAAGTGGAGTGATTGAATTTAATTCAATTAAAAGCTCAAGTGACCTCAACCTGGGCGAAACGCATCTTGGAGTTGAGGTCACTTGAGCTTTTAATTGAATTAAATTCAATCACTCCACTTAAACAGAAATTACTTTCTATCTTAATTGATTTAATAGTCTGACCACGGACATTATTATTCTAGGTGTCTGAATTTAATCAAATTCCCCTAGAAAAATAAAATTCACAGTCTATTAAAGCTGTAAATTTTATAAGAGTCGGTAAACATCGACCAATATTTGCGTCTTAGAAGGGTACGGCAACATCTAACTGATGAGCCCACTGTCGTACCTGGGCGAAACGCATCTTGGAGTTGAGGTCACTTGAGCTTTTAATTGAAAAAATGTTTTGTTTGATTTCTAGTTTTTTTTTTTTTGATTTTATACATAATGTACTCGTATATGTATATTTTTAAATTACATGTTTTTAGGTTAAGAATTTTTTTTAAATTGAAAAAAGTACAAATATGAAATAAAAAGTATTTTAAAACTTTATTTATAATTGTTCAAGTTTGATGTTTAATAAAAAAAATATAAAAAAAGCTAATACTTTTTTTAAGTATTATTAATCTAACTGACGATTTTTTTTTAATATTAGCAGTGTAATAATTTCTGATGAACTTACTTTTTATCCCGTGTAGTACTGATTGTTGTTCTTCTCGTAAAAGGGCACGTTGCATACATATACTAGGGTCAAGTTCATGTTGGAGGAGTTGTTGCACTTCTGAGTTGGGATGATCTTCGAGGTTCCTGATGGTGCCGTGAAATAAGGCCAAGTGAAATAAGGCCAACTTTCAAAAATTGGCCTTATTGCACTTTTATAAAGTGAAATTAGGCCAATTTTTGAAAGTTGGCGTTATTGCACTTTTACAAAGTGAAGTAAGGCCAAGTTGGTCTTATTTCAGTTTCAACGGTTGGTTTTCTTGCACTTTGACAAGGGGAAATAAGGCTGAACTGCATTTTTATGTTTATTTCATAAAAAAATTTTGCCTTATGTCACTTTACAAAAGCGACATAAGGCCAAACCTGTTTGTGACTTAAGGCCAAGTATAAAATGTTTCGTTAAAAATAAAAAAAGTAGTTTTTGCCGTTAGATTCGTATAAAACATAATTGTTTATCGGGGGCCGACCGCGACGCACGTTCTTGGTTTTCTTGGGCAAAAGTACCTTGGGTGGGCCGCTTCACCGGTTTTCAGGATTTTAACTCCCTTTTCGGGGCTCACACCCGCTCACGCAACTCCATTGCTCCGCTTAGGATATGTTCATTCGCCAGGCAGGCGCCTGTAGCAACAGTTTTGTATTTTACATTAATTGGAGTAAACAACTAACAGTTATATATCTACTGTTGCGCAAGAAAAACTGTTGCTACAGGCGCTTGCCTGGCGACTGAACATACCCTAAGCGGAGCAACGGAGTTGCGTGAGCGGGTGTGAGCCCCGAAAAGGGAGTTAAAATCCTGAAAACCCGCGAAGCGGGCCACCCAAAGTACTGTTGCCCAAAAAAACCCAGAACGTCTAATGTCGCTTTTATAAAGTGACATAAGGGCAAGTATTCAAATTTGGGCCTATGTCACTTGGCCTAATTTCACGGCACCACATTCAGTTGCTCTTCTTATGCTTTCAAAAAGTGAAATAAGACCAATTTGGTCTTATTTCTCAAAATCATTTGGCCTTATTTCACTTTGTCAAAGTGAAATAAGACCGACTACTGAAAATTGGCCTTATTTCACTTTATCAAAGTGTAAGAAGGCCAATTTTTGAAAGTTGGCCTTATTTCACTTGGCCTTATTTCACGGCACCGTTCCTGATGATTTTTCCGGAGAATAGCAGCAAATACTGATCCTGTGGTATTAATTTTAATTCCTCGTACAGCTTCTTAGTTGGTATATATGTCACGGTGTAGTCCAGTGCAAATACGGAGCATCTTTTTTTCAAAATGTCTTATCTTCTTCATTGCTGTAAACCAGATGAGAAAGGCGTAGGTCAGACCGGGTGGGATAAGTTATTTGTACACAAGCAGCTTAGTCTTCTTACTTAGTCGATTTCGCCTCTTGAATAGCGGATGTACCAAGTGCAGTGAATAGTTTACTCTCTTCAATATCAAGTTTGCATTCTTTTTGAATTTCAGTTTGTTGGAAAAGTTGATGATTTGACTGTTACTTCAGTTTTTTTCTGGAAATTTTATTTTTATCGAATCACAGCGTGTTGCAAACGTTCGTCTTCGAACTGGTGATCGGAAGTTCAGTATTTAAGATAAACTTCATTCTCTATTTGACATAGAATTTCCATAGGTTTTTAATGAGTTCTTGCAAGAGAGTGCAAGGCAACAATTTCTGATGGAAAACCGGTGGCATATGTAATGGAGTCGTCTTTGTATCTGGTTTGTTGGCTGGTTGATCAGCAGTATACATTTTGAACAGCAGCGTTCCAAGTTTGGATCCTTGAGGGACTCCAGCGTTGATTCCCTTGGTTGAAGATACTTGTTTTTTTATTTGTATATAAACAATTTTATGAGTTAGGAAATTTTTTAATTATTCTTACCAAGTGATTAGGAAGTCCAAATTCCTAGAGTTTGAACGGTAAACCTTTTACTTAAACGCTATCGAAACATTTTTCGATATCCAGCAAGCTCGCTACAGTAATTTCCTTTTTGTTTAGTCCAAGTGTAACATCAGTATGAAGTCTCAGTAGTGGATGTAGAGTAGAATGTTTATTTCTATAGCCGTACTTTGACTCTGGTATAATATCTCTTTCTCTGCAGAAAACGTTGAGTTTCTTCAATATTATCGCGGCCAGTATCTTTTTCATACATCAAAGCGACGTTATTTGCTGATATTCTTTCTCGTGGTGATGATAATCTCAGCAATTTCTTCAAGAGAAGTGAAAACAAATGTCAGTGTCAGCTCCAATGATGGGTTTACTTCGTTGTTCGTTCAACAAGATCACGGTTTCGGTGGTTGCTAATATCTCCTGAAATCGAGTTTCCACTTCTTTAGTAAACTCAGGAATGTGTATGGGAGGCTGGTCTTTGAAACTATCCTCTGTTTCAGATTTCTCAGCAGAAGTTGTTGAAACTTCTTGTCCATGGAGAATGGTGTCTCGAATTCAGTTCGCTCTTCCAACAATCAGATTGATCTTTTTAAACGTGTCAGGGCCAGGTTTGATATCTATTTATGAGTCTTATTCTGAAATCCTTTTACTGATGATGTTTTACTGCCTGGGTCAACCTTGTGTTGGTGCACTGAAGTTCTGAAT
The DNA here is from genome assembly GCA_911387755.1 of Chrysotoxum bicinctum. Classification (NCBI taxonomy): domain Eukaryota; kingdom Metazoa; phylum Arthropoda; class Insecta; order Diptera; family Syrphidae; genus Chrysotoxum; species Chrysotoxum bicinctum. The sequence continues at coordinate 125,728,416 of OU426989.1, read as the reverse complement.
GCAGTCGCTGGTATTCGTCTTTTGCCCTGTTGAAGTTTCTGTGGTTGATTCCAGGCTTTTGCAGAGTCTTTGAAGGCGAGCATACTCGTATATTACTTGAATATGCTGGGGCAAGTTTGTGTACCTGTCTCTGCTGGTGCGGGGAGTTTTCTGCCTATCGAAAGCGTTGTTCACCACTGACTGTTTCGAATTGATCAATAGTGCTATCGATCTCATTGTTGTCGAGGGTTTTTTGGAGACTCTGGGAGACGTTAATTCACTTCTGAACGGAATCTTCTCCAGTTAAATTTGTCGTATCAGATTTGGAATTCAGGAATACGTCATTCAGTTGTTATATTGTAATTCAATCTGACTCCTTACTATTGTGTGCAACAAAAGAAAATTTTTGAAACTCAGGAAGAATGTTCTTAAAGTTGGACTTCACTAAAAAGAAGTCCAGGAGAGACGGAGTTCTTGGAAATGTAATTCTCTGTTGTGATATAACTACAAGTGAGTGAAGCTCGGGTTTGTCTTGCAGTCAGTCCACAATTGGTTTCCCTTGTGTAGACTCGCTGATGTTCTTCAAGATTGGGTGCCGCGCATTGAAGTCACCTCCAAGTGACCTTGGCTAGAAAAATTGTTGATGACGTTGAGGTCATGCTTGATGCCACAGCTTGTTGTATTACGCTATAATTAATAACATTATCGTTCATTTTGTTCAACTATCAAATTCGACTCAAAATTTAAATATATGTACATATATAAGGACCATTGAGTTATTGTAACGTTTTTACATAAAATCTGTATTAAAATCATAAAGCCCCTTTTAGACGATCAGTTGTCAATTCAGTTATCAGTTCAGTTGTCAGTTCATTTGAAAAAGACAGTGTATTTAGACGTCAGTCCGGTGTTCAGTTGAACTTTCATTTTACTTGTGAGCATTCCAAAGTCAGAAGAAATACATTACGTAATGGCCTATGAAAGCCTTATTGCAATAAATAAATTTCAATAAAATCGACCATATTATTACTCCGTTTCCACACATCTAAAAAAAAAACAGGAACTCGAAAATGTTGATTCACCGTCCACTGCAATTGAAATAACGACTGAACTCTGGCAACTGAACTGAAACGTATTTACACAACAGTTTAACTGAAAACTTATGGGAATTCCATCAGTTTCAGTTTCAATTTAAGTTTCAGTTAAACGCTTCAGTTTTTGCATTTAGACATCAGTTTAACTGAAAGCTTAACTGATATCTCAACTGAAACTGATATAATAGCCTGAATAGGGCTTAAGAGTCGTTTTCCAAGGAAAACTAATTTTTGTTTTACGGATACAAACATTTAAACATTTCTTATGACAGGTACCCTCACTTTTGGTCCTGACAAAATATAAAATAATGAACAAAAAAGCTAGGTTCGATATTTTAAGAAAATTGAACCAGTCATTTGAGCTGTTTCCGAATAGACAGACATACAGATATTATTACGAGACCTACTTTTCATCTTCCCTATCTCCAGTTCTAAATATTGCAAGTTGAAATGATCTCACACTTTTTCAATATGTACCTACTAAAGATTTAACCTTTTTTTTTAAATACTTTCATTTATCGACAAAATGAAGTAATTTTTGATTTACTTTAGCTTATGGATTAAGAAGTTATAAAATATGTATCCTAAATCTAAATCTAAATTTCTGTTTCAATTTATCAATCATGATAAATTTTGTAAATGCTTATAGATTATACTCAAACCTGCTACCACATTGTTAAAGAATTCAAGTTGTACCAATAACCATCAATAAAACGTAAATCCAACTTCCGCCGCTAACGGTAAGGATCCCTATGCCTACTTAAAAATTCAGAGAGCGTTTATCGTCCCGCATTAAATTATTTATTTATTTCATCAAATAAAAGTCTCTATTGTGAATCGAGCATAATGTCCCACATTTTTTTCAACCCCAGTTACCAGACAATCATTGCGAAAAGGTACCGATTGAACCAATACTTTCATCAGTCTTCTAAAACTTTTTCTCTGGTTCGGACGTGTACAGACAATTGAAAACATATAGTGTTAGCTTTTTTTTTATCCAGAAACTAAATGATAAATATCCATTTTCTTTAAAGAAAGTGGAATAGTTTTAAGTTTATTTCAGTTTATGTTTTTTGAAAAAATACAAACGTTTAGTACGAGTATAAAAGATCTCCGTTTGCAAACCAATCTTGAAATCGAAAAATCAAAATCAAGTGAAAAATTATTTTCTGTGAATATGGTTCAAACATGCGGCAGTGGGGGTGAGTACCTACTTATAAAATGGATCAAGGGATAGGGGTGAAGTGAAAGCAGGAGCGCATAAACTTTTACTCTTCTAAGTCACTAGGAAGCATTCAACAGGAGAAAGTGACTACGGCTGAACCCAAACTTCAACACAGACTAACAACAAACCACCCCTGCGCAGTTAAATGTATAGAGCTTCTTGTGAATTCCATGTTTTCTTGCTTCTAATTTCAATTCATTCCTCGGGGCCAACTGTTGCAACAGAAAAACCATTATAATATTTACTGCTCATAACTAAATGCCATTACAAAAACTTCATCAAAACCAGCCTCACTTTTTCCTCAAAATATATACAAATACATATGTACGTATATTTGAAACGAACGTTCATTAAATTTGGTAAAATCACGAATTTTGAAAAATCGATTATGTACTTCAACTTCATCCTACCCCACTGGGAAGGTTTTAAGAAAACACCAAATTTTATGTTGTCTCAGGCACAAACAAATATGGCATGTCGTTGGGCAAACAAGTGGTTGAAATAAGTGCTGTCGTTTGTATCAGTCCAAAGGCAGAAAAAGGAGTTAGGTATTTTTTTTAATTTCTCCCAAAAAGTTTAAAAACCAGTTTTTTTAAAATGAAATTGAAGGTCTATTTGCACCATCATTTTTAAGCTTCATGTACGACTTAACTTTATTACAACTTATTAACAAATTTTTCAAATTATGTTTTGTTTGACTTCTCGTTCCACTTTAATTTTCTTAAATATCAATTCAATGTTAATCTGAATCCCACTTTAAAAAAAACTGTTTGAATATGGGGTATCTTTGATATTTGATAGAAGCCCAAAGTTCATAAATTTAAAAACACTGTATCATCTCCTGTTTTCCTAAAATGTAGAAATTCTATCTTTAACATATTTTCAACGAAGGACAAAGGATTTTATTCATAGATGTTTAATAACATTTTGCTTACCTATTACTAACCAAACTACAAACTTAAGCTTTTCATAAATAAATTTAAAATATAGTTTATGGCTAAGCATGTGATATAACTTTTAATATGCTGTGCTTAAGAAGTTATTATCACCGCCAATTGTCAAACATAATTGTTTCACGAAGTTAAAAGTTGACAAAATAGTGTACAGTTTTTAATAAATGTATGGTCAAGGAAAATATTAATCTTTTCCCTTGTCATTCAAAAATGCCTTTGCGACAACGTTTTAAAGTGAAAAAACTAATCTTTAACTTTCCGCTAAAGTGTAAAAACGACGTTTGTATTGTCAATGTGACAGCTCAAAGCAAAAAAGAGAACACAAAATAATTGATCGTTTTAGCCCAAGCAGGGTGGTTGCAGGGGGACATCATGCCCCCCTTACGTAGCTCGGTGCTTACACATCGTAATAACAAAGGGGATTATAAAAAAACGGGATTATAAGAGACGGGATATTAAAAAGCGGGATATCGTACCCAACCCAAAAAAAAAGGTTTCTTTCATAAGTTGTTATTTATACAAAAACTAAACACAACTATGATCGACAGTGGCGGAGCCGCATGCATGTGAGCATCATTCACTTTGCCACTGTCGACATTTTTCGAGTCGACATTTTTAAAATCGACTTTTTGAAAGTCGACATTTTTATCAATCGACATTTTGACGATCGCTTTTTTTAAATCGACATTTTAAAAATCGGTAAATCGTCCCCAATCCAAATGTTCAAAATTAAGAAAGAGTTAGTAATCTACTAAAAAATTAGCAAATTGTTAAGCAATATCATATACTTACTTTTTAAAAATAGGCTGTTTAAAATTTCGCGCCTATATGAAGGTTTTTTATAATATACGAGTAAGCTCTATGTACTACTGAAATAAATTAGTCCAGTAGAAGACCTAGGCCATTTTTGGTCACAAAAAATGACGTCACGACAATCTCCATTGGACTCATCAGTTGACTAGTGAGGACCTTGACGCAGCTCCAGCTTAATACTCAAATATATATTTCCAACTGTACAGAACTGACATTTCTGTTAGTATTTAATGCACAAAATAATTGTTAAGCACATTATTATCGAACATAATTTTGACAGATTATGGTATTCTTTGATTTTTTGTGAACTTTCTGAAATTAAAAATCGAAAAGGAGAACTATCTGGGGGAAAATAATTCATTACAACCGAAGCGAAGATTTCATTTTATATGTTTTAATTCTCTTGATATTTTGAAAACAGTTTTTTTGAAATGTTAGCATAAAATTTCTTTTGAGTGAACAGCTGTTTTATATGACACATTCTCCACAAAGATCTTATGTTCAAATTAAGCTAGGATTTTAGCTGATATTTGGAGAGAAAAGAGGGGGCTAAGATTTAGCGTGATCTGCTTACCGTGGGTAGACTTATATACTGACATAAGTGTTGTACAGTTGAAACCAAAAATTTGATTATTTTGCTGGAGCTGCGTACGGCTAAAATAATTGTCTAAGCTTTGGAGAGAACTTCATATAAGAGCTGACATTTAGCGTGATCTGCGAACTTCACTTTATAATCCAAAATTTTTATTTTGTTTTGGAATGTAAAGTAAATAATTTCTTGTTTTGATTCATGTGAATTCATATTCGCGTGAATTTTTAATATTACGAGTATATTAATACGTTGTAACTTATTCTTTCTATTATTAATTATTAATTTGTTTTCAATACTGTTAAGAAATTAAGTTTTCTCGAGAACAGTCTTGATTTTCTTTGGATCCCAAATGGAAGGTAGAATATTACTGTAGTTCTATCTGAAATAAAAAGTATTAATCGTGGTTTTAAAGCTAAAGAACTTGGCCAAAACAAAAGTTCAAGAATTGAATAATTTTGTAGAATAAGATAGGATTCGAAGATGTATTTAACCAAATAGCAAATCCATTAAAACTAGAACCAAACGCGCAAATCGATTTAAACTAAAAGATTTTCATTTTGCGAAGTAGATTTTGGCGGTCTCTGACGGTCATGTTGTTTTGGTGACATCTGTCATCTATATATTGTTTATTATTCAGTTACTGATGCCAAGTCACCATGGCAAGTTACACGGTTCAACAGCAGGTCCAAATGATAAAATTTTATTATCAAAATAAGTGTTCGTTATCGTTAGTGCAAACGTTGCGTGCATTGCACCCATTTTATGGCAGGAGTGGTGGCCCTTCAAGCCTAGTACGTAGATCGAGACAAGGCTAATTTTATCTCTACAATTTTAATCTCCACAAAACTTTTCCAAATCTAGCGCAAAAGTTTGAAGTTGGAGAGATGAAATCTAATTTAATGTGTTTTATAGTGTATCTCTGGAACGGGTTGGTTGTCCTACAAAAGTCGTTCATACCTTTTTTTAATCTCCTCTTGTTGCTCTCAAGACAAGCATCAGCACCTTTTACATAAAACCTGTATAACCAAAAATCACTTTCGGAAATACGGTGGCTGTCAAAATTTGTCCCGCAAAATTATGCTTGTATCATTCTTTTTTCCTGGCGAAATTTAGTGGAGACATTTTGTACAGCAATGCACAAAAGTATGAATTTTGCGCGCGAACTGCATACTGCTCGGAAAAATATCCAAGACAAAATTTGTCCCAGGACAAACAATGTATGGGAGACAAAATTTTTCCCGATTTGCGTACTAGGCTTCACCGTCGACTGTTGTTTGGGTTTGGTAGTCAAATTCGAGATGACCGGTTCGGTAACACAGCCGCACAAAAAAAAAACAAGTTCTCTGACTCTGATATGAGACCATGTGTCTTATAGGTTTTTTTGGGTCGCTGATTTCAAATCCGTGGTCCGTTTGACCCAATCAGGTCAGGTTTAAGGGCATTCGAAGGTCAAATCGCGAAATATTCATTTAAAAATCTGAAAACCTATATATATATATGTTTTTGGCATCGCTGAATTCGAATCCGGGCTTCTTTTGACCCCAACATATAAAGGTCAAGGTCAAACCTCTGAAATCTAACGATATATATAAAGAGCGTAAAATTTTACGTGCAAATATGTATTGACTTTTTTTTACCGACCTCTGAAGGTCATGTAGCGGTTTTCCAAAATAAGATTCGTTTCTTATATGATCTTTGTGTTTTTCGAGTCGCCGATCACGCTGTGTTAACAAGCAAAATTGCCATACATAGGACGACACCAACCCACACGAGCTTCACCAGGTGACAATGCATTCTCAGAATGTTACCGTGTCGTGTGGATTTTGGCCCGGCTGCGTCATAGGTCCGTAATTTTTCGAAAACGACCATACGGACCTAGACGACATGTCGCTCCAGCAGGACAGCGCTACGTTCAGACACAGCGGCATGAGCGACTTAAGGGTAAGGTTATGTCTTGCAGAACTGATATAAATTGGCCATTAAGGTCACACAATTTGAACCCACTAGACTTTTTTTTGTAAGGCTTCCTGAAGTTGTAGTTCTATGCGAATAAACCACAATCCTTAAAGTGAACATAACACAGGCCATCGATCAAATTCAGCTGGATCTATACGAAAGAGTCATTGAAAATTGGACCTCTCAGATCTGTGCCATTGTATAAAGCCAAGACGGGCATTTAAACAATGTCATATTCCTACATAATGGCATACATGGACCTTTCAAATAAATAAAGAATTTTGCTAAAACCTAACACACAGCTTGTTTTAATTCCATCTAGCCGCACTTTTTGAAAAACCCTTTATTAGCACATCATTTAAATTGGAAAAAGTTCAAATTGATTTTTTAATAATTTATATAGATTTAGGTTCACCAGAAAACTATTTGCGCTTAGGTTAAATTGACTTGCTATTTGATAAAATAAGTTTGCGAAAAAAATAAAATATTTTGCTAAACAGAGTTTAAGGTGTTTCCTTAACTATTTTGAGGGATCTGGATCCATATTGAAAATGTTTCTAGTCACAATTTTTTTTTTTTAAATGTTAGTTTTTCATGCCACATCTTAAATTGGTACTTTCGGCGGTATTAAGCCTATAAAATTGGAACTTACTCGTAATTTGTCAGAGGAATATTTTCATGGTCTAGCATTACTCTCTACTACAACCTACAAGGTGGCTCAAAAGTTGTAACCGAAAGATTCTATAATTTTCGCGAATGGCAGCAAATGTCAATAAAAATTTGACATTTGTTAAGTCATCAACCGCTACACTCTTAAAGAACCCGGAATTGTTGCAATTTTTTTGGGGAAGAATATATAAAAGTTAAAGCATCTTTCGATAGTGTGGCAAGTTTTGCTCCACCTTGTACATAACACATAACATACGTTTATTAAGTTTCCTTTTACACCAATACCGTACAAAATAATAAAAGCACTCTTGACTATGCCAACATTTTATTTTTATATTATCTCCATAAAAAGGTAAATAGTATTCGGCATTTTTAGAATATAATCTAATCGTAGAAACAGCCCTGTTTGTAATGCGTGCGGAGGATGAGAAATACTCGTAAGTTCCAATATGCTATCGATTTTTGTTTTATTTTTATTTTGTGTCACGAACTGAAGAGCAGTCGTGGTAGAGTCAGGGGTTGTTTTTTTTCAATTCTGCGAAACAGCTTTTGTTTATATTCAATGTCATAGACACCACCGAGTACTTTTGGTTGGAATCGAGGGAGGATGCAGTGGGGGTTTTCGTTTAGGGCGATATCCGTCGCATTTTTATAAAAGCGTGCTGCTATATGTTGTGTGGGCGATGAAAATAAGAACAGCTGTGGATGTGGATTCCCGTTCCCAATTAAAATTATATTCTCCTCATTTGAGTTTGATTTAATTTTTTTGTATAACATACTCGTACTCGTATTATACTTCCATTGAGATGGAAATGGCGCCATTTGAATGAGGTCGAGTTTAATGTTGTCTTGTTTTCGTTAAGGATCGTTAGTAAACAGTCTTAAGTATTTTTTTTTATTAATTTATTTTGTTGTGTTTTAGTATAGAGTAAATTGTAGTTGTGTGTTTGTGGATGTACTTGAAAGAAAGATACATTGTCGGAGGCGATGCAGTAAGTGTGTTTAAAGTACCCATTACATTTATATGCTGGTGTTAGGTTCCTTAAGCTTACATTACTCTATCCTACTTTCAGTTGAATGAGATGATATTGGTTTTGAAGGCTGGTTGTATCTTAAATGGGTTAAAAGGTTTTGAAGAATTTAAGAGATTTTTTTTCATAAATTGGTAATCTTCTTACTATGCTGATAGATTTCTTATAGGAAACAAGATTTGGGAAAACTGAAGAAAATAAAAATAAGAAAAATAAATAGTTAGGTATTATTGAATTCTGTTTTCTTATTTCTGAATTCAATGTAAGCTGGATGATTCGGTGAGAATTTCCGTGATTTCCCATATCAATTCCATCCCTGGGTTCATAAGAGTTATGGTATCAAAATGCCGCACTTCAGCGGTAATTCGACCCACAGGGCTAGACTGACAGTGGTCGCTATGTCTACTTACATATCTACCTATGATTGAATTCGTAATTAATTTGAAATTCACTAATTTCTCCCCAAAAGGCAAATGTTCTCTCACCGCGTTGGGCTCAATTCTGCGAAGGTGTTCTCAAGGCATTTTAGTCGGTGGCGTGAATATACATATTCACCGAGAAAATACATTTTGTTTTGCTGTCTATTGACTTAAAGTTTTTGTGTATCGCTCTTTTGTACCTATTATCGGATTGAATGCATTTTAAAAGCATCTATACTCTGTCCAACAAAAATTGTCAGTACAGGGAAGATAGGACGTTTGTCTCTCATTCTGGATGCATTGCCATGCATAAGTATGTCGCCTTTTAAAGCTCTCACATGGATTCCGCAGTTTAAATTATAAATCGCCGCAAATGAGAGTAAAAAAACTCGTAGGGCTACCGTCTGCCGATTCAAAATGACTGAAAACAATATTCAATTTTCCTTTTCCCACAACGCCAAGCAGTAAGATAATAGGCGCGTTTTTTAAGTTGAAAAGCAATACGACAACACTCAACATACTCATCTTCTTAAAATGTGTTCTTAAAAGCTTCAAATCCCAAAAGCTCCTTAATAAAAACCACTGAAAAAGCTACTTGCTTGCAATTGAGAATGATAATGGTAACTCTGTTTTGATGTAGATAAAGAGCGCACGATCGTATTGAGTCTGAGTACTGACTACTGAGTGACACTTGACACTCTTGACAGTATCTCATCTAGTGATGTAAAAAGTAGTTACTTTCGGGTAATCGTTACTTTCGTTACTTTTTCAAAAGTAATCGGTACTTTGTAACGATTACTTTGATTACTTTTTGCACCAAAAAAAATTATTTGCTTTTTTTTTATTGCGTGAATACGATAACTCAAGCAGAAAACAATCAAAAGGGTAATATAACACTGATTTTTGGGTAGCTGTGTTCACAAATTTGCATTATACAATTAAAGAACTTAAATTTTTTTTTAAATGTTCATAATCTTATAATTTGCACAAAAGTATCAAAACGCTGAACATGATTAAAAAAAATTATGGTTCGTGCAGTAAACGTAGTAAAATTAATATTTTTACTTGCGACTTATAGGTACACAAGGCAAGTTATGCATTCGTAAAAAAAATTGAACTCGAGATTTTCATCAAATTTGACATTACGACGATAGCGAAGACGAAAAAAGTGGGTTTCGCAATTCTGTCTGTCTGTCTGTAAGACTGCAGACTAGACGACTCGGCCGATTTTTTTTAAACTCGGTAGATATCGTTTTTAATTTTTTCCCCCCACACGTTTTTATCTTTTTTTTTTATTTAAAAATAACGGTACCTGCCATTCGTTTTTTTTCGAAATTTTATAAATAATTTTTTCCCAAAAACTGTCCAACAGATTTCAAAAAAATTCAAAATATTTCATTGAGTTAAAGCTAGGTAATGGTTGAAAAAATTTTTCCAAAAAATTGTTATTTTTTGAACCCCCCTTGGAAACATTTTTTTGTTTTTGATTTTTTCAAAAACAGTAGAACCGATTTTGATAATTCTTTTTATGTTAAGGCTCCCCAGCAGATTAATGTGTATTCAAATTTTCAAAAAAAAAATTTAGGGCACTCCTTAGATCACGAATATGTTATTTTTAAGTTGCTACGATGCTTAGTTAAGCCGCAAATCAAGTTTAAAAAGAAAAATACATGCAAAGTTGAAAATTGTCGTTTCACATAGTTTTTAATAATTTAAATTAATTAATTAATTTATTTATTTAAAAACAACAATTTTACCTTAAAATAAATAAATAAATAATGGACCACCCTAATGTTTAATATTTGTTTCTTCATTTTATTTAAACATTGACCATAGTGTAACGAAGATATAATTTAACTAACTTTAATCCAAAAACACGGAAATATTTATCTTCGCAAGACAATATTCTCGGTTTATCGGTTTTCCGATCTCGTGGCTGACAGTGCCACGAAACACGATGACCTACTTTGTGCTCGTAACCAAAACCTTAAAGAACTCAAAACCAAAAGTAATCAAATTTAAAAGTAATCAAATCCAACAGTAACGATATGTAACGAAAAGTAATCAAATCCAAAAGTAATCAAAAGTAATCATTTGGTACTCGGATTCAAAAGTAACGAAATACGAAAAGTAATCAAATCCAAAAGTAATCAATTGGATTTGATTACTTTTCGTATTTCGTTACTTTTGAATCCGAGTACCAAATGATTACTTTTGTACTTTTGTATTTCGTTACTTTTGATTCCGAGTACCAAATGATTACTTTTGATTACTTTTGGATTTGATTACTTTTCGTTACATCGATGGAAAGAGGACACTCCCTAGATCACAAATATATCATTTTTAATTCGCTACGATGCTTAGTTTCACTGTAAATCGCGTTTGAAGAGAAAAAAGGTGTCAAGTTTGAAGTCTCTGCGACGCTTAGTTTGGCCGCAAATCGCGTTTAAAGGCAAAAGTTGGGTTTTCGTATCGTGTTATACATCGATGGAAAGAGGACACTTCCCAGATGACGAATATGTTGTTTTTAATTCCCTACGATGCTTAGTTTCACTGCAAATCGCGTTTAAAGAGAAAAATACGTCGATTTTTCAAAGTTGGTTTTTCGTATCGTGCGATATATCGATGGAAAGAGGATACTCCCTAGATCATGAATATTTAATTTTTAATTCGCTACGATGCTTAGTTTCACTGTAAATCGCGTTTGAAGAGAAAAAAGGTGTCAAGTTTGAAGTCTCTGCGATGCTTAGTATGGCCGCAAATCGCGTTTAAAGGCAAAAGTTAGATTTTCGTATCGTGTTATACATCGATGAAGGGCACTTCATAGATCACGAATAATGTCATTTTAAGCTGCTACGATGCTTAGTTAAGCCACAAATCAAGTTTAAAAAGAATAAAATGCACGGCTGGATCGCATGAACTTGCTCTTATGTAAGAGTACTTTGGGATTTAAAATACATTTTATAAATACAATGCATGGAATGGCCGTCTGATTTCCGGAAAAGTATGAATTTACGCAAAGAAAGTTTAAAAATCGTTTTATTAAAGTAATTTTTTATACAACAAATTTCTTTCAAATTTTCCTAGAACAAAATTTGGGATGCCAATTTTAATTGTTTAGTAATATATATAGATTTTAGGAAATTATTTCAAAAAATAAGCGGTCACACGTTTTCAAGATATTGATTTTTCAAAAAATAAATTGGAATTTATTTTTTCAAAAAACAAAATAAATATTTCTTTTTTTTTCGAATATTTTTATATACAATATTTTTTTAAAGTTAAGGGGCTCCTGGTGAAAATGTTTGGTTAAAATCGTTAGAGTAGTTGATGAGAAAGTCGAAAATCAAAAAAGGTTTTATGACAGGTACCATTAATAACATTTTGTCCCTAAAATTTTTTTTACAAAAAGTAGTCCACGTCCATAACATCATACAAAATTTTTTTTATCAAAATCGTTAGAGCCGTTTTCGAGATAAATAAGATTTTGCATTACGGGTTCCCCTCTAGGGAATCACCGAAGACCCTTAAGTACCAAGTTTAAAGAAAATACCTCCAGTAGTTTAGGCTGTAGTTCGAGGTACAGACATACAGACATACAGACATACAGACATACAGACATACAGACAGACAGACAGACGGAATTGTCGGACCCACTTTTTTCGTCTTCGCTATCATCGTAATGTCAACTTTCATCAAAATCTCGAGTTCAATTTTTTTTTTCAAATGCAGATCTTGCCCTATAGTACCTACTCGTATATCGCAAATAAAAAATACATGCAAAGTTGAAAATAGTCGTTTCACATAGTTTTTAATTATTTAAATTAATTAATTAATTTATTTATTTAAAAACAACATTTTACCTTAAAACTTCAGAAATACTTTTTTTTTTACCACCCTAATATTTAATATTTGTTTCTTCATTTTATTTAAACATTGACCATAGTGTAACAAAGATATAATTTAAATAACTTTAATCCAAAAACACGGAAATATTTATCTACGCAAGACAATATTCTCGGTTTATCGGTTTTCCGATCTCGTGGCTGACAGTGCCACGAAACACGATGACCTACTTTGTACACGTAACCTAAACCTTAAAGAACTTAAATCCAAAAGTAATCAAATTTAAAAGTAATCAAATCCAACAGTAACGATATGTAACGAAAAGTAATCAAATCCAAAAGTAATCATTTGGTACTCGGACTCAAAAGTAACGAAATACGAAAAGTAATCAAATCCAACAGTAATCATTAGTAGTCGTTATTCTGGTAATCGTTAGTAATCGTTACTATGGTAATCGTTAGTAATCGTTAGTCAAAAAAGTAATCGATTACTTTGATTACTTAAAGTAATCGTTGCATTTTTTCTAACGCATTGTAGTGAGGGTGCATCAGGCGCCACTGCTTTAGAAAAAGCTCTCCCATAAGGCCTGTACTGACAATTTTTGTTGGACAGAGTATAGTAAAATATTTTAGTACCTACTTACACTTCAGGTATTCTCTAGTTCTGATTTTACATTAACCATTTTACATCTAATTTGTTTAAGTAAAATTTGTTAGTCAAGTCAAATTTTCCATTCGATTTAATCAAAGAGCGTTTCACTAACTTTTATTTAATGGCTGTTATGGAAAGACGAAACTTATACATATACTTGGTTTACTATTATATTCGGCATTAAGTATAAAGTAATTCTTTGCTAATTAATCCTGTAGACCAGGAGCCGACAGAAAATTTTGGGGTTGGATATAGATTAGGTGGCTTTCAACAGGCAAGACCATGACCCACTCAGACCATCAGTTGGTTCATTGTGATACCAAATTGAATCTTGGACACTTTCTCCCTAATAATTAAACTGATCGAAGCTCCTACGCTATCAAGATTGCCTATATCTACATATGGTATATCTGGTGTTCTGGAAAATCACTTAGATCATTGATAAGAAGTCTCTCTGATAGAAACTAGCCTTTGGGATAGGGCAGGACATATACACAGAAGGTGAGGGATCGACTCTTCTTCCTCCATGCAGCTTCTGCAGAAATTGTTAGAATAAGTTCCAAGCCGCATTGCGTGCTTGCTTATCAAACGACAAACAGTGTCATGTTATAATACTTATTATGGGGCCTAACGTGAGGGATGTTGTAATCGATGCTACTTAAAAGTGAACCGAATAAATTCAGAATGATAGAGTGGCCGATCGCATTATTGAATTGAAGGGGGTCTATATGGAGAATATCATAGAAGAGGACAAGATCTGTTTTGTGAGGGTTAACGATCGGCCCAGTTTGTTCTTTGATCTTTGCGGGAAGAGGATGCTTTCCTGATCCGAATAGTTAATACTCGTAACTTTGTAACTCTTCGCTTTCAGATATCACAATAGCTCAACAGAAGGTGAGATAGGACACCGTCTTGCTGCGAACTTCCTGTGAAATGGGTTTCTAGAAGAAGGTTGAGCGATTCTTCGCAAGAGTATGTCCATGAGTCATCGGCATTTTTCAAACAGATAGGCATTACTCGGTTAGTTGAGAGAATTTTTCTTCAACTGAATGCTTCGAAGGTCTCTTTTATGTTATCACAGAATATTCTCCAAGAAAATCTTTCTGATTTCCTCAATTCTATTTGAAGGATTCCTTGTAGGAGTCCAGTATGCCTCATTTCTAGTGCTTTTTGCTCGATAAAACAGTTTTCTTCAGCTTCTTCGAGCCCTGAGTTCCAAAACTGTGGCTTCCACTTTCCCCTAATATGTGTAAGTGGACAAGAAATTGCCAAGGATATATTCAGAGGTGTAGTAAGATCCTTGACTTTGCTATAAAGTTCATTTATATGAGAGGGAGGAAGTTTAGGTTTGACTAGACTTTCAAGAGTTTTCTTTAATTGAACCAGTAATTTTTCTGATAACTTCAAAAAACTATACGGCTAGGAGATTCGTCATTCAGACTGAATTAAATGTATCTGTGGGCAGAAAATGAATGTTCTCTCGATAGTTTCCAATCCATAATCATGTGGTGAGGATATCGGAGACAAGAGTTATATCTAGAATTCCTGTCTATTCCTATAGTAACAAATAAAAAATGTTCATTTCCTACGTTAATCAATATAAGATTAGTACTTAGAATAAAATCAAAGAGAGACTCACTTCTATCGTTAATATCAGTACCACCCCAAACTGTATGATGTTAGTATCACTAAATTGTCTGCCGTTCTGCTTCAGCGATGATTCTTTCAAGTTTTTTTTTCCCGGGAGAGGGCCAAGGTGGTCGTGGCCAAGATACGCCGACACTACCCAGTATGAGACTTTGGCCGTTTCAAGCTTAGCGTTGGTGTTATCTTTATCGCTTAAATCAGTTTCTAAAAATACATTAATGCTACATTTTACTATAGAATGCAGGATTTTGGTTTAACTTTGCTTGCTGCTTATAGTGTTTAGTACCCAGAAATCTTTGGATCTTACAACCCAAGGTTATTGGATTAGAACTTTATATTCCCTATCTGTTGACAGGAGGAGAAGTAGGGAGTCCGTAGCCTTAATGGAGTGTTAAAGGTTTATATATACATACTAGCTGCAGCATTTTGACT
The DNA here is from genome assembly GCA_911387755.1 of Chrysotoxum bicinctum. Classification (NCBI taxonomy): domain Eukaryota; kingdom Metazoa; phylum Arthropoda; class Insecta; order Diptera; family Syrphidae; genus Chrysotoxum; species Chrysotoxum bicinctum. The sequence continues at coordinate 125,713,109 of OU426989.1, read as the reverse complement.
ACAATTGTCATCCACCAACTCAGAAGATCAGTTAGAAAGCCAGGACCAGTTTGTGAGTGATGGTAAAACTGTCGATATAAGTAGAAGATTATGTAGCTTATTCATGGATGAACTTGATGCATCGTATTCCACAGTTGGAAATTTAATGTAACCGATGCACCAGCATCCTTAAACACAGGTGCAACTTCGAAGGGTTGTAGAGGTTCGCCTTCTACTTCTAACTTGTCCATTTGTCCAGTCGTATTCTAAAGTCATCGATACGTCCGTTTGTCAAATGCAAGTAATAAAATCTGCATGCGAAATGTTCCATGACTTACCTGTAAGAATATTGGAATTGTATGTTGCATCTTGACAACATGTAACATGTTTGTTACAAATTCGGCAATTTTTCGCTTGTGGAAATGTGGAATCATGACATCAACAAATTAGTGTTCTAATCCCCAGTTTCACAAAAAAAAATTATTTATTCTTATTTATTGAGATTTTTTTTTTTTTTTTAGAAACAGATTTCAAAGATCGTCTGATATTCTCGGTCAAACGAGAAGTAAAACAACTCATGGAAGAAGCAGTAACAAAGAAGTTTATTCACGAAGAGAGTAATGCAGTGACAGCCCTTTGTGCTGCGGTAGAAGCTTGTCTTAGTCAAGGCCTTCGTCGACGAGCATTGGGATTATTCAAAACATCTTCAACAACAGCTCTTTTGCATAAGATAGCCAAAAATTGCCCTGAAGCTGAGATTATAAGCAAAAAAGTTCAAGAATTGGAGAACAGCGACAAAAGATCAGCAAGTACAAGCACGGATAGTATTCACAAAGCTCCATTGCTTAAAAAAGGAAGCAGCAACTCTGTTTCTGCTGCCAATCCTCCTCCAAGTGTTCCTGTTGTAAGGTGTGTATATCTTAATTAAATAAATTTTCAAAACTTGGTATTCAAAATGAATAATTCTTTTGAACCTCAGATTTCTCTGGATACGTCTGGCTTTGTTCGAAAAGAAATTAGCTAAAATAATTGAATATTTGGCAGCGAATGCAAATAACTTTTATGACAAAGATGCATTGGTTGCGGATCCAGATTGTGGATCTATTTTGAGCTCGCTGTTGGTTGGTCCTTGTGCTCTAGAATTTACTAGAGCAAAGACAGCCGATCATTATTGGACAGATCCCCACGCAGATGAATTAGTAATTGAGCTACTTTTTGGTAAACATAATAATAACGAAATAACCACGTCTCTTCATGTACATAGGTTCAGCGCCACAGAATAAGCACTGGGTCTAGACAATCTTCAACCGTTCAAAGACCTATTATTAACTTTAAGCGAAGTCTTCATGCTAACTCTGAAGATTCAAGTTCAACTTCATTTAAACCTAGCGGGTCCGTTAGTGTGGCGAAAGATTACGTTGAGTCACTTCACCAGAATTCGAGAGCAACACTTCTTTATGGAAAGAATAACGTCATGGTGCTTCCGGTGAGTTTTTATAACATTTTTAAGTCTTCCAATATTTTTTTTTAATTTTTTTTTTTGAAAAAAAAAAAGAAACATATTAAACTTAAATTCATTTGTAGTTATTTATTCCGTGTTTGAACTTAGAAATAAAACGCATTAAGGAAACTGCACGCTCATAATTTTCGAGTCGAGATCAAGATGTTTTAGTGCTCGTTAGTACCTGTTTAAACAGGTGTTTTGTAACTAATAAACAGTATTTTGGGAATTAATTCATGGAGATGTTGTAAGAAATAAAATACACGACTGGGTCGCACGAACTTGCTCCTATGTAATAGACTAGGAATTTTATGTTATTCAAGAAAACCGTTTATAAGGATAAAATGATTTTTTTAAATTCTTTTAGTAATAAGAGATGAAACCAGAATGCTATGCAAATATGAATTTATGCAAGGACAAAAATTATAAGACCTTCCTTAAAAAAATAAGCTTTTATGTACAAAATTTTTAAAACATTTTTAAGAAAAAATTTTGGTACGCCAACCTTAAGTTTTTATTATTGTACGAATAAGAGTTAAATTTCCAAAAAAAATACTACGCCGTTCTTGAGATATCGAATTTTTCAAAAAAAAAAAAATGACTTTTTTTTTAAATTGAAAAAATATTTTTTTTTAAGTTTTGAAATGCAATGTTTTTAAACTTTTTATGAGCTTCTTTATAAAAAATTTCATTAAAATCCGTTATGCCGATAATGAGAAATTCAAAATTCGAAAAAATCGTTCTATGGTAGGTACAGTCAGTAATATCTAGATTTAAATTTTTTTATTAAATTATAAATCGTAAAAATTAATCAAAAGAAAAAAATTTTTAGCAAAATTCTCGGAACCGTTTTCGAGCAAAATACGATTTTCGAAAACCATTTTTTAAAATTTGTATGGAAGGTACCGTTAGTTTTAGATAAAACAAAAATTTTGATTTTTTTTTTAAATCCAAAAAATAAAAAATTTGAATATGGAATAATATTCAAAATTTGGAGGAGCTTTGGCATAAAAAAAGTTATTTAAATCGGCTGTACCGTTTTCGAGAAAATCAAAAACAAAAAAAAAATGGACCCAGGGGAGCTACCAAAAATAACAATTTCTTGGAAATTTTTTTTCAACCATTAGCTAGTTTTAACCAAATGAAAGTTTTCAATTATTTTTTTTTAATTCTGTGGGACAGTTTTTGAGAAAAAAAAAATATTTATAAAACTTCGAAAAAAAATCGTATGATCTTAAAAAAAAAAAGAAAAAAAACGTGTGGGGGGAAAAAATTAAAACCCATATCTACCGAGTTTGAAGAAAATCGGTCGAGCCGTTTAGGCTGTAGTCGAACCGTCAGACAGACAGAATTGCGAGACCCACTTTTTTGGTCTTCGCTATCATCGTAATGTCAACGAATGCATAACTTGCCTTATAGTCGCAAGTAAAAATAGTTTTAGCGTAAGATCCGTAAGCACTTATCTCCAATGTGTACAACATCTACAAAGGATTTAAGAAAAAAGGCTAACGTTCGATGGTTCACAGGTTCAAATGTTTTTAACTCCATCTTTGGCTCCTCTAACCCAAAAGTCGGTAGTTATATTACTGCACCGATAAAGATACACTAAACTTAATCCTAAGGGACCATTTGTGCAGTGACCAAGTTCTTATTACTACGAGTATATATACTTTTCGATGGTTTTGGGAATCGGGATCAGTTTCATAAACGATATACGCGACCTGGCAGGGCAGCCTTAAGGTGTGTCCACACCAAAGAAACATTTCAGGAAACATTGTTTAAAAAATGTTTCTGAAATGTTTCCAATTTGTTTAAGAAACATTTCAGAAATGTTTCTGATTTGTTTTTTTGGTATGGACGCTTTGAGAAATAGGTATTTCTGAAATGTTTCTTTGTTTCCCATTGTTTCCAGATTGAGTTGTCTGTAATTTTTTTTTTCGCCAGTGTTGTACTTTAAGCGCATGAATTTTTTTTCTACTTCATCTTTATCACAATTTATATTTTCGCAAATTTCAGATATATCATTGGCTTTTTTGATTTTATTTTTAAAATTTTCGTCAAGAGTGGTTCCGAGCGTCCAGACCAAAGAAAACATTTCAGAAACATTTCAGAAATGTTTCTCTGTTTCTGAAATGTTTTTTAAATGTTTTAAAAATGTTTCTTTGGTCTGGACACACCTTTACAAGTAAGAAGAATTTCGGCTGATAAAAGAATATTGATAGCTTATGTAATTAAAATTATTACCAGAGCACATTAGTAGCACAAGGTTGCACTTACGGATGAGTGAGAAATAAACTGTTTACTTTTAAGAATGTTGCAGATGAGTGTGCTTTTGCGTTTTTCAGCGTTAACTCACGCACATGAGATTTTATTGCCAGTAAGGTGGTTAATGAGAGCATATGACAAATTAAACAGGTATACACACATTTTGGTGCCGATACTTTTTGAACTGTTCTTTAGTAAATTTGACCTCCTGAAAACGAATCTGCAATCGGTTTTTGCCTAGCATCTCCCGTTTTCATGTTATGGGGTAGGGTGTTGCAAACCTGACACCACTTAGAAATACCCAAAATAATTGGGAAAAGAAGAAAGTAAAACATTTTTTCTTTGAAAATCCAAGCTCATTTAGTGATATTTACATATAAATATAAAAAAAAATAATAAAATAATAATTTTATTAACAAGATACTAGCGAGTACATTTCATATACAATATATTTTTCACTGCTGATTTGATGTACTGGAACCCAAGAAGCTTCGTTTTTTGCTTGATCTGCAATGTGGTTTTTCCGGACAATCTCTTAGCAGATTCCAGCAGTAATCTGCCATCATATGCGTATCCCACTTGCCCTGGTATCGTTCTTCCATTGTCTTTATATCCTGGTGAAATCGTTCACCATGCTCTTCACTCAAGTCTCCCAAGTTTTCAGGAAACCGGTCCAAATGGTTTTGCAAGTAATGCACCTTGATGCTCATGTTGCATCCAAGCTCACGAAAAGCGGTCAACATGTTCTGAACTAAATCCTTATAATTTAAAGCCTTGTTGTTGCCTAGAAAGTTTTCGACAACTGACACAAATGATATCCACGCTTTTCGCTCTTTTTCATTCATAGATTCAACAAAATTGGTGTCCTTTATTAACCGTCTGATTTGAGGTCCATCGAATATGCCAGCTTTTATTTTTTCAATGCTTAATCCTTGCATCTTTGTAGATATGAATTTAAAACATGATGAATCCTTGTCTAGAGCCTTAAAAAATTGCTTCATTAAGCCAAGTTTTATATGAAGTGGAGGCAGGATTATTTTATTCCGATCAACCAAAGGCTCATTAATAACATTTTTTCCTCCAACAACCATGTTCTCTCTTTCAAGCCAGTCTTTTTTTACCCAGTGATCTTGTTTAGCTCTGCTATCCCAAAGGCACAAGAAGCAGGGATATTTTGTGTATCCACCTTGCTGTCCAAGGAGAAAGTTAACCATTTTCAAGTCAACACAAATGACCCACCCATGTTCGTGATACTTAATCTTTTCCAAGACTATAGCTGTATTCTTTCTTCACAAATTCAGTAATGGATTTTCTGTTCTGATTTGCCGTGTATTCACCACATACATAACAAAATTGCTCGGGATGATTTACAGAGATTCTGCGGCTAGATGACATTTTTGAAAATTAGCTCTTAATCACTTAAAGTATTGTAATGTTTTACCAAGGGTTCGTAATAAATAAAACTTATTCACTTTGTTTTAAACTTCCACTTATTTATTTCGTAAATAAAACACTTCACTTTTTTACAACCAAACAATTTATTGTTCAACATTCAAATATACCGAAACTAATTTTCGAAAACAATTTACTTATCTCTTTACAACCAACTTTACCCTTTCACTATTAAAAACAAACTGTGTCCAGGTCGGCAACACAGTTATCTTATATAGCAAAATTTAGGTTCTATTATTTTAATTATATAATTATCTTTCTATGGCAGGTAGAGGGGGTGATAATTACCCTTCGAACATTCTTTCATATAAATTTCTTGCATATGAATTTTTTAAATTAGCGTAAATTGAATATTTCTGTAACTCAAAAACTAGAGCTGCTAGGGAAAAATGGTTTTCAGTTTTGAAATCAGCGTTAGAAGTATAAATAAAATCAGCTGCAAAACTCAAGGCACCAAAAAATTTTCTTTTTTTTTGTAGACCTGTGTTATGGACAAGTTTGCCCAAAATTAATCACTCTAACGGAAGACGTTATAATTATTGTAAATGGCGTCGTACGTCAATCATATTTGACATTTGTGAACTATATAAGCTCTTAAATTCGTAAAAGCATGAAATAATTGTGTTGATTTTTCTTACCCACAAATGTTCATTAGTGAATTCCGTGAATCTCAACAACGAAGAGGACGATTTGTTTCGCAAATCACCATGAGTGATGAGGCGCATTCAATTAAAGCGGTTACGTCAATAAACAAAATCTTCATTTTTGAGAACGCCATAGGCAATACTGGGACTGTTACTGGCGAACGCTACAGGGCCATGATAAACGACTTCTTACTGCCGGAATTGAATGAGCGGGGCTTGGTGAAAATGTGGTCTCAACAAGACGGTGCAACCCCACACACAGCACGAGCCACAATGGATATTGTTAAGGAAGTGTTTCCTGGTCGCGTAATCTCCCGTTTTGCCGATTTGGCATGGCCAGCAAGATCGCCCAGGCTTCTTTCTTTGGGGCTACTTGAAGTTGCGGATTTATGTCAACAAGCCTTAGACAATCGCAGCCCTAAAGGAGAATATTCGACAGAAATGCAAACAGTTATCACTGGAGATCTTGCGGAAAGTTATGGAAAATGAGATAAAACCGACACAAATGAGTATGAACACTGGCGGTAGCTACTTGACGGATCTCATCTTTTCCACTTAACAGAAAAATGTCCATCATTCAAAATCATGTTTTTATTTAGTTAAAAAGTTGTTCAAAAACAACTCAAACTTCCTCTATTTATACCTTTATTTATTATTTTAACGAACCAATAACTAGACAACTTATTTAGGTCTGCTTTACCGATTAGGTTAGGACGTTATTCTTTGAAGAATATGGATATTAATATGTACATAACTTATCGTAATGTTGAAAGCTTCAATTCTATTAATTTAACCTTCATTAAATTATCTTTTTTGCAGAAGGATGTTAAGGAAAAAATGCCTGGATATTTAAGCCTTCATCAGCATGTACAAACCTTGATCATTAAATGGACACCAAATCAATTGATGAATGGCCATAATGAAGTTGAAGTCAATGATAAAAATTCTTATTGGGATTATGCTTTAAACATAAACGTAAGCGATATTGTTTACGTACATTGTCACCAGAATCGTGGCGAGGATACTGGAGGAACTATAATCCTTGTTGGCCAAGATGGAGTTCAACGTCCGCCAATACATTTTCCCGAAGGAGGTCATATGCAAGCTTTTCTGAGTTGTCTGGAAACTGGACTCTTGCCACATGGGCAGCTGGATCCACCACTGTGGTCACACCGAGGCATAGGCAAACTTTTGGCTTGGCCTAAGTTCGGTCGTAGACGTATTCTCTCTTCACTTATGGAATCCACAGAAGAGACTCCAATTGATTATGTTTTCAGGATTGTAAGCAAAAGTAATCATGAAGATTTTTGTAAGTATCTACGCAGATGCTCGTAATTTCGAACATTTTATTTAAAAAAAAAAATAAATTTAACTTCCAGTGGCTGTACATCCGATACTTGAGTTGGGACGAACAAGTCCCCGTCGAGCGCAATTAAGTAGCTGTTCTACAAATGAAAGCAGTGATTATTCAAGTAAGAGCATTTCTATAGATCAGGTGTCGATAGACTCGCCACTTATTCAAGGCAATCAGGCTGCCAGCATTGAGTTGGTATGCTCGACAATGAGACGCCAGATTATATCACGGGCTTTTTATGGATGGCTGGCGTATTGTAGACACTTGTCAACAGTGAGAACTCATCTTTCGGGGTTGGTCAATGGACGGATTACACCGGAAAGTAAGTTTTAGCTTTAAAATAAATGTTTTGAGAAACTGATTTTAGTTTTTGAAACATTTTAGTGGGAACTGATGAGAAGGGTCTGACCAAAGAACGTTGGGATGCATTGAACATCGATGGAGTGATAACCAATGAAACAGAATTTTTTCGTTTGGTCTACTTTGGAGGTGTTGAACCAGAACTGCGCAAAACTGTCTGGCCGTATCTTTTAGGACATTACAGGTAAATAAAATCAAGGCTTTGTAAAATGCACTGTAAGTGGTAGGTTTATGCCTACAATATGATATTTATCAATAATATGATGATTAGGTACTTAGTTCAGATTTCTAACATCTTTATATACTTAAGGATATAGAATCAAATTTCTTTTAATAATTTGACTTGGTTAAAGTATCTCCAAGTTGTTCAACAACTCTTATGCAAGATTTCCAATAGTCCGTTTGCAACATGATCTCTTATAATATAATGCTTCACTGTAAAAAATTTGTATCTTTTGCATTAACAAATTCTTGATTGTCTTCAAAAATTGCGATACAACAATTCGAATCATAAAGCTTTCGAAACGGTCGAGCTAAGTGCCTCACTTGACGATATTGCCACTGTGGGTTGTTTCTAACTTGACCATGATACACAATTGTCAAATCATTTGAGAACATATCCGCTTACCAATTTGTAATCAACGATATCTGAAGCACAAAATTCACATTTCAACCCAAATGACTACTTTCAGTAGGATTGTCTGGTCTGGCCTTACGGATAAATTCAAAAGTTCTCAGTAGTTTTCGGTATTGCTGATTTGTATGTCTTCAGCAATCTTATGGTCCTTCTCTATTAGTGTTATTGCAGGTTAAATCTTTTGAGTTTCGTATATGGTTGCTTTAACAAGAACATTTTCCCTGCTTGTTTCCATACCAAATTTCAGTTGTGATTTGGTTTTCTTTTAGTTTTCTAGTTGAACTGCTATTTATAATGAACTCTGTAGTTAGACCAGGCTCACCTCCACATATATTTTGAAAGCATCCAACAACTATTAAAACCTTCCCGTTTTACCATTTTGATGAGCAGAATATGCATGTGTTCATTCAATTTAAATTCCTTTTTACTTGTAGAATGTCTTTTGTTACGATAAACAATATTTACGGCCTCGAACAGATCGACGAACTGACATTTTCAGGTTTACTTTTTGTCACAAGTGCCTCATACTGTTGAAATTTTTCCAATACCTCAGATTCCTTTCTTATAAGATAAATGAAGGTTAAGTGAGTCTACAAAACTATGAAACAAAATATTATTCATGTCCATCATAAATTGCAGGGGTAACTGGACCGTGTACGTCATTGTGAATTCGTTTTCAATTGCTTTTCAATGATGGGTTCTCGGCAGTATTTCCCTAAACACATATTTAAAAAAAAAAAAAAAAAAAAGTAGGGGCTTATAGGCTTCATTCCAATTCCAGCGCCACTTCTAGCCATTTCTGTCAAAGATTTTTGATTTATGTGTCCAAGTCTTCCACAGTTTACTTTTATCTTCTATAAAATTTGGCTTTAATCGGGCTAAAACTGGTTCATTATTAGTCTTTATAAATAGTTGCTTTATATTTCTTTTAGTAAAATTTTATTCCAGAAATCGTAAGGCGACGACGAGCAGACATTCGATTTGCACGTAATTTTCGAACATACAACAAGTCTTCAAAGGTTCCTTCATTATTGTATAACAGAAATCTCTCCCACTTCTTCGGCAATCAGGCCTTCTTCAGTTCTGGCAACGTTTTTTAACTGTTTCAATTCTGGCAAGCACATTACATTCATTAGCAGGTTCTTCGCTCGATCCTGAATCCATCATGAAAGGCATTAACGAAACATTACGCTGTTGTTTATTTAGAAACTCTTTTGCTCTGATTCTTATTGGCCATCTCTAGGCTTTATTTTTTGTGACATTTTCCATTGAATCTAAAATTTCTATCTCTCCACGCAGAAACATTGCAGGGTTAAAAACAACCAAATCTTGGTAATAAACAGCCGAGTAACATGATTACTATAGCACCTACGGAGTTAGTCGGCAAAAAACAGCCACGACAACTTGATTATGAAAACTCGTGAAAAAACAACCAAGTTGATGCTATAAAAAATAATCAATATCATTTCCCCTCCGAAACCTACTCAGGCATAAATAGACAACTAACTGTGCTAAAAAATACCAACTTACTTGGCTATATTAAGCCAACACACTTGTTTGAAATTAGCCAACCTACTCTGTTAAAATTACATAAATAGCCGAGATTTATGGTGGAATTTAGCCAACATACTCGGTTATAATCAGCCAACCTACTTTGTTGAATTTAGCCATTCTACTATGTTATAATAAGTCAAGTTACTTGGGTATAATTAACTAAGCAACTCGATAAAATTCAGTCAACCTAATTGGTTGAAATCTGTCTACTTACTCCGTACAAAGTAGCCGAATCACTCTGGTGATTATAGTCAACCAACTTGGTTGAATTGAGTCAACTTGCTATGCTAAAATCTGTCAACGTATTTGGTAAAAAATAGCCAAGGTATTAAGTTGTTATTAACCAACCCACTTAGCTGAATTCAGCCAACCTAGTTAATAATAATCAACCAACCAACTCGGTTTAATTTAGTCAACCTGCTCTGTTGAAATCAGTCAACTTTCTCGGTACAAATTAGCCAACGTATTTAATTGATTTTAGCCAACTGACTCGGTTGAATTCAGTCACCTAGCTCTGTTGAAATCTGTCGATCTACTTGGTAAAAATTAGCCAGGATACTTAGTTATTATTAGCCAACCCACTCGTTTAAATTCAGTTAACCTACTCCGTTGAATTCAGTCAACATACTCGGTTCAAATTAGCCAACCGACTCGGTTGAATTCAGTCACCTAACTCTGTTGAAATCTGTCGATCTACTTGGTAAAAATTAGCCAGGATACTAAGTTATTATTAGCCAACCCACTCGTTTAAATTCAGTTAACCTACTCCGTTGAATTCAGTCAACATACTCGGTTCAAATTATCCAACCGACTCGGTTGAATTCAGTCACCTAACTCTGTTGAAATCTGTCGATCTACTTGGTAAAAATTAGCCAGGATACTTAGTTATTATTAGCCAACCCACTCGTTTAAATTCAGTTAACCTACTCCGTTGAATTCAGTCAACATACTCGGTTCAAATTAGCCAACTTACTCGGTTTAGTTTTGGTAAGCAACTCGGTTGAATTTAATCCAGTTGCTCTGTTGAAATCTGTCAACCTTCTCGGTTAAAATTAGCTTACTTACTTGTTTTATTTTAACTAACTAACTAGGTTGGATTTAGTCAACTTACTCTGTTGAATTCAATCAATCTACTTGGTAAAAAAGAACCAACATATTCTGTTTATTTTTGCCAAGCTTCTCCATTATTATTAGCTTACGTACTTGGCTGAATTTAGCCAATCTGCTCAGTTATAATTAGCCAATCTACTAGCTTCTAATTTACCAACGTAATCGGCTATAATTAGTCAACCTACTCAGCTGATATTAACCAACCTAGTTTTAATTGGTCTGTTAATTCATCTGATTTACTCTATTGCAAATAACAGACTCACTTGGTTGAATTTTAACCAATCTACTTGGTTCTAATTGCCAAACGTACTCTGTTGCAGCCATTTCCATCCAGTACGAATACTTACCTTTATACAGCATTTTTCCAAACTTCGGTGAACCTGAAAACTGAAAAATCTCTTTTCGAAGACAAATATCATCCATTAAGGAAAAGACTAAAGCGTTTAAATTTTTAGTACAAACATATTGGTACAGTGATTTTATTTACAGAAATACAAAAGTTCTAAACTAGGTTAACTTAAGTATAGTAACATGATTAAACTTATTTTCTAGGACAATAATAAAAAACAAAACAATAATTTTTAATTAGAATTACTATATACTTAAAGTACTCGTTGTATACATTTTACGATATTTTTAAAAGTTTTCTGATGAATTAACTATTATAGTTTACACATTATTTTAATTTATTAAATCATAATTTTATTTAAACAGTTTTTAATTTAAAAGAAAGTCTTGGATTGCTTATTGAATAAGCTTTTTACGTAAACATTTTCCAGACAGTTTTAAAAAGGAAAAAAAAAAGTAATATCCCTTATTACTACGATTTGGTGCAAACGGTCTATTAAAAGTACACAATTGAAAAACTAGTGATAGTTGAAAGTTTGCACTATATACTATAAACCATTGGAATGAGATCGGGAATACCTTCTTTATTTTAGAACTCAACCGGTGAATATAAATTTACAGTGGACTTCTTAAGGTTATGTACTGCTTGCCGTTTGGTAAAATATTTATAGTGTTTGGAATTGGTGAAAGGAAGGACTCAAAAAACTCGTTACTTTGTTGACCCATTGATGGAATTTCAACTTCATATGCATAGTAATGTTCGATAAACCATAAAGTTTTCAGTACTGTGCCAGCGAAAATTAAGCGATTAGAGTCATATACATAAATTTTTTTTAATAAGAAAAATTCATAGAGATAACAGTCTGAACTAAGACCTTTTACTAAGACGGATCCAATTTTATAATTTATGGAAGAAATAGTCGCCCAACTAACCCTATTCAATGATTTTGTAGGATCCAGTGATAGACTAGATTGCAAAAGTTTAATTTCAGATAGCAAGACACTTTTTATGGGTCCTACGTCAAGTATGTTGGAAAGTTTGCCCCTGAGAAACATTTCATTTAGCTGAAGTTGATGTTTTATTGCTAAAGTTAAAGTGACATTAATACGGTTACAAGATGATCTAGCTGACATTTTGGATTGCCTATGCTTTGCTTCAAACCTCATTGACCAAAGTGATGATAATGGGCCATGTTTTTTAAGTGCAGTGTGATAATGAATAAGATTATGAAACTTTGGCTTAAGAGAATCTTTGGTAAGCTTTATATACTGTTCATTAAGTTCAGCTATTAAAACCTGCAGTAAATCTTCAGTTCCTGTTGAAATTTTAATGCTGAGAAGTATGTCAAGAACTTTTCTCAATGTTATGTAGAGAGCCCAAATTGAATCGTCCTTAGGCACAAAATCTCCTATTAATAATCCCAAAAATCGTAAGAGAGTAAGCATTTCTCCAGAAGATAAACGTACATTTCCCCGTTTCAGATGTTCCCTTTCAATGGGGCAAGGTTTATTTTTACTATCAGGGCCATAGGCAAAAGCTAATAATTTGTCATTGAAAATAGATAAAGAAAAAAATTGGTAATGTTCGGTATACTGCAAAAGAATAAAACTCAAAATGTATTTCGCTACACCCTCCAGGACATCATGCATAATATCAACCCCTACTTGATGAAACAAGTCGAAATCCTTTACGTCCAAAAATATACACCTTTCCTTTACACCAGTTAAAGACAAATTATTTATAGCCAGATCGGCTTCATAGGTTTTTACTGTCCGAAGAGAAGTTGGATCCTCATACACCTGCTCTCTTAATACTTGTTTTTGAACTTTGCACACTCTGCACGAAAAATTAGCTGAAAAGCTCTCTACAAATCCAATCATAGAGTGTAGCCCTAAATTGTCACCCAGAATCAGAGCAAGTTCAAAAAATAAAGTTCCCTTGAAACTTGGAATATCTATTTCTATACCCACTTTGGTTAGAAAATTGAACTCATCAATAACTGGCTTAAAGATAACATTGTTGCCAAAATCTGCTCTGTCAGATGAATGAAAAAGTAAAACAAGGAATATGTGGGACAGGACTGATAGACGCCAGGGCGGAAGACACGGAATTGAGACATATACTGCTCCTAGTTTATGAACACCAGCGTGACTTCCAAGAACGTTTCCAGTTTCATAATCATCGAAATACATAAATAAAGGAAAAACAATTCGATTGGAGTGATGCTCCAGTCGGTTTTTCCAATAAGTACCTTGGATAAAATTTTCGACCGCATTTTTATTTTTAAGACTGTCCATGTATTCCAGAGTTTCAGAGAGTATGTCTTCAAGAGAAAAAAAAGTTTTCAGTACATGTCTTAAAGAAATAAAATGTTCTTGGCATGTGACAGGTTCCATACGTGTTACACCTTCTTTTTTAACATTATCGAATCTTTGACCAATTACAATTCCTTGTGGTTTTAAGTAAGTTTTGTTTTTTGAAAAATAGGCAATCCTTTTTCGTTCAGTTGAAAAATTTTCTAAAGGGGATATGATTGAATATTTGAGTGTTTGGACTAATGATTTTGAAACATCTTTGGAAAGGGAGTGTTCAAGACAAATTTTTTCTACACAGTTGTTAATAGTTGGAGTCAATGATCCGAACAAATCTTTTAAGCCATCAATTACTTTTTGCACTACATTTCTAGGCAAGAGTACATTACCGTATAAGGATGCTATAAAAAGCGAAAGTGGTGAACTGACTGACGGGATTTCTGTTAAAATAGATTCACAATTTTCTTTCAATTGTGTTTCGGAAGAAAGTTTAGTTTCTTTTTGTGTGTTTTCAACATTCAAATGAGAACAGAATTCTTGATTCTGTCTTTCAGAATCATGTTCTTTTTTAAAGTGTCTTCTAAATGAAAAAAAAGAAGGAAATGAACGCTTACAATCGCCTTCATTGCATTCGTAGTGTTTAAAATTATATCCGAAGTGATTAAAAGCAAAGTGTTGTCTAAGACATTTAAGGTTCTTAAGGTTTGATTTGCATAGAAAACAAACAACCATTATGTAAGTTTAGCTAAGTTTTTTATAATAAGGATAAGTAAATTCTTTTATAGTACACATAAAGTGGTTATACATACAGTCACTCACACTCAAAGTGGGATAAGAAAAAAACACGCAATTAAAGAAACATTTTTGAATAAAAAACATTAAATGGCTAACGTTTCCGAAAAGTTATAATTAGATAATAAAAAAAAATTGAAAAAATTAAATAAGTGAACTATCTGTTTTCATTTATTCACACCTAAGGTGGGACACTTGCTGTTTTCTATGAAAACTAGTCTTGCAGTCTTTTTACAGCTTTCATGTGATTACATTTAACAAAAAAAATCAAAATGTCCAGACATAAAACTGTTGAAAAAAGGCAAGTTCTGATTTTAAACCATCAAGAGGGTAAAAGAGTACGCGAAATAAGTGATTTAAAAAAAAAAGCAAATCCACTTTATTTAATAAAAAAATGGTTAAAAGAAGGCCGAATAGAAAATTAACCTAAAAGTGTTGAAAATAAAAGAAAAATAAGTGCTAAAGATGAGAAGTTTTATTAAAAAAAGTGTGGAAAAACTTGGGATCATGGATGACTTTGTCTTTTACCAAGATAACTATCCCAAGCATAAATCTTGGTTCGCGAAGATGTGGCTTCTTGACAACTGTCCAAAAGTTCTCACTACACCTGCTCAATCACCTGATTTAAATGTAATTGAGCATTTGTGGGCAGAACTAAAGACAAGAGCATAAAAGCTCTTTAAACAGTTGCGATCTTGGGATGGATGAAAGGGAATCTAAAGAGCCATCCTTTCGCGAGAAAGTTGGTCGAGAATATGCCAAAAAGTCTTGAAGCGACTATCCAAAAAAATGGGAACGTGGCCAAATATTAAACAATTATTGAGTATTTTTTTAATATGAATTTGCAGTGTGCAGGTTTGAGTGTGACTTATAATTAGTAAAAACACGGCAAATCATTTTCTTCTTTTTTTTGTTTCCGAATCGAAATGTTGATGATTATTTCCTTTTTAATTATTGTATATTACCTTGTAGTCAGTATTTAACAAGAAAAATAATAATATTTAAAAATCTTGTATTTTTACCCTATATAAATTTGTAGAAGATATGTGAGTGTGAAAAGTGTGAGTGTGAGTGACTGTATACTCGTAATAGCTTTCTTATATTTCTATTTAATTCCTAGCTCAACAAGCAAGGTATTGGCCGCTGTAGATTCTTGGTCGAATTTAGTTGCAATCTTAAAAAATGCTTTTTGGATGAACATCCAAGTGCATTTGCTTTCAGCTGGATATTCCGCATTTACCATAAAAATAATTTTAAAGCAAATATCGACTGCCTCTAAAATAGTAGGCAGTAGATATTTTGTGTCGTTAACAACTACAAAATAGCTACTTATTTGTTGTATTGACGTACCAACTATGAGGATAAAAGGTTGAAGTGTTAGACCCAGCTGCTTTAGTTTATCACGGCGTAGAGTTATGGCTTCGTCAATCTCTGCATCACTGTAGACGTGCGTTATGAATCCGTTTCTGGCCTCGGTTTTCGAAGGGCGCCAAATTTTTCTACTGACTCCCTTTAGGCGTACAGATGACAGCGTTAAAAGTGATGGTATTAAGAGGAAAGCTCCGAGGTTACTAAGATCTTCCAATGCTGTAATGAAAACAAACAAAACAAAGCCAATTTGAAACGTGTTAAAGATTATAGTTAAAAAATATAAACATAATGTATACATACATACGTATGTATATGAAATATATAGCCATTATTTTAATTCCAAATTTAACGGTACAAGCGTTATGAACAATTATATTTATCTGGAAAACGGCTTTAAGGGTTCAAATAAAAAAAATATGGATGCTTCTTTAGACATGGACTACATTTTGCTGGAAACAAAATTTAGGAAAACATGTTATTAACAGTACCTGTGATATAACCGTTTTTTCGACTTTCTTATTAATAGCTCTAACGATTTTGATAAAAAAAATGTATGCAGCAGCTGCTTTTAATTTGAAATATAAGGCGTATTTTATTGGTAATGTATACATAGTGCAGCAATGGAAGTCCGAATAAAATGCTTTTTTGACTGCATATACACTTTTACTTTAAATTTTAAAGTTGATATGCATTGCATTTATACCCGTGTCAAAATCAGCTGATTTGAAAAAGAAGTAAAATAAATATGTAATTTCTTACAAAAATAATACAAATTGAAATGAATAAAGATCCAAAACAGAAAAGGGCTATACATACGTAATTTCTGAGTTTCTTTTAACAAATCATCTTAATTTAGTAGACTCATTAAGTGAACGAAGTAAAAGGAAACGAAAACTAAAAATAAAATATGTACTCGTACCTACGAATAAACAATCCACTTTTGAACAAGCTAAGGGATGCGTTGGAAAAGTATACGTTTTGATGTGGTGTATGCTGAATTAACATCACTGACAAATTTGCTGTCAAACAAGTACCAAAATTATTAATAAAATCAAATCTCAATGGCATGTATGTACACAAAGTCAAATAAAGGCTCGGTGCCAGAAAAAAATTATTTTCATGTCCTTTTTTAATCATTTGGCATCGCAGCCATCCTTCGATGAATTTCATCCTCTCAGGTGACATAGGAAACATGCACATGCATTAATAGGCAACATTTTGACCATTGACTATTAACGTTTACCGTCTAATCGTAAATTAATATTTCAAACCACATAATTTTGGCTCTTGTGAAAATTTACCATAAAATGAACAAATATCAGCGAACACATTCTCGAATAATTAAAACCTGCCAAAATTTTACTGTGCTGCCTATACATTTACCAATAAAAAACGACTATTATTGTAGGTACACACCAGGGTTCTAACTTTACTTCGATCGAAGTAGATCTACTTCGATTTTGAGAAAAAAAATTTATTCTACTTCTCTTTTTTACTTCTTATCTATGTACTTCTCTTTGAAAAAATTCTCAGCCAGCATATTTAAAGATAGCGCTGATCGCTCTGTATTACATAAAAGTTTAGGAATCGTTAAAACGTATGCACCATGGAAAATTTAATGTTTTTCAGATCACTTACAGAAAAAGGTAAGGATTTTTATGAGGCACCTTTTAAATTGATAAAATTCATACAAAAATACAAGTTCGTTGATGGAAAGTTTACTTTAAAATAGTTACATATATTTCATTAATATTTTTTTACAAACCTGAAGTTTGAATTTACTTTTATGTTATGTTATGTTTATACTTATATTTTTAAGAAGTCTTTATTTACTGTTTTATGTATATTTAATCTGTTTCCATTGAAGTCTGAAGTTTGTGTTATACATAGCTATATATATTTTATTTTAAGTCTGAATTTCTTGCAACTTATTGATACTTGTACGGAATCAATTATTTTTTAATGAAAAATAATGAAGTAATATTAAATAAACTTTTGTTAAGAATTTTGTTTCGAAAAATATGTTTTTTTTTTTTTATAATTTTCTAAAACTACTTCGAAAATTTTTAGATATACTTCAGTTTTTTTCCGTATTTACTTCGAAAATTTAAAACCTAAGTCAGTCCAAAACCTGGTACACACAAACAATTAAATTATTTTTTGAAAAATCAAATTTTTTTTTTAAATGTCTCGACTGAAAAGGTAAAGTATCTTAATCTTAAGTCAATTTTGATGATTTTTCAGGAGAGCAAAAAAACACTTCAAAGCTGTATCCCAAAAAATTTTTCATATATAGACTTTATTCAACAAACCATTTAAATGTAAAATTTTATGATCTTTTTTTTGAAATTATTTTCGAAAACATATTTTTAATATTTTGGTCGTTATGAGGAAAAATATGACTTAAGATAGTTTGGCTTTTCTATAAATTGAATTTTATATTAATTTCCAAAATCTTAAGTTGAGATAAGATATTTTGCCTTGCGTTTTCGAAGGACGTTTTCAATTCTTATGTCCATTTAAGATGAGTTGCGTGTGCAAAAGTGGAAAAAAAGAGATTTAAGATGATACTCGTATTTGGTGGTTTTTATTTATGAAAAAGTCACATTTGTTCTATAGAGCTTTAATAATAAAAAAAAATAATAACTAATAAAGACTTGAATTTCTTTAAAAAAAAAAAGGCTATAAAATCACATTTGGTTCACAGAATAGAAACAGTTTAGTTTTATTCAAATAATTTATTTAAAAAAATATTAAAATAAAATATAAAATAAATTATTAAATTATTTAAAAAAAAATCATTGATGATTGTAAAAAAGGTTACATGAAAACATATTTTTAAGAGTCAAATTAATAATAACAAAAACCTATTGGAAAAAATTTACCTAAGGGACCCAAGGGGAGATAGGAGAAATTGAAAATTGTTTTTACTTCCAAAACTAACGTTATCGCACCCGTAGTGTAAGATCTTATTTATCTGGAAAACGGCTGAATAACATGTTATTAACGGTACCTGTCATAGAACCGTTTTTTTTTAAGTAAAACTTCTTTTCTTGCGTTGGGGGTAAAAAAATGTCTATGCAGCTGTCAGTGACGTGTCAAAACGACACGCAATCAGTCAAAGACAGCGACATGTAAGGAAGTTTTACTTCTACCGCGCGTACGTCAGTACACACAACCTTTTTCTTTTTATTTTCGACTTTCTCATTAACGGTTCTAACGATTTAAATCATTTTTTTTAGCAGGAACCTCCGAAGCTTAAAATAGTATTTTATATAAGAACATTCGCAAAAATATTTTTTGGATCTTTTGAAAAAAAAATTTAATTTGGTTTTTGAAAAATCAATATCTTCAAAAAAAGTGAAACGATTATTTTTTTAAATTATTTCCCAAAATCAATGGCACAAAATTTTAATTGAATTAGTACGACCGACGTTAAAGCTGATTTAATATGAAACTAAGTTAAATCAACGATTTAGCAAATTTTATTCGAATATAGCATCATACTATATCTATATTAAAGTTAAAATCATCGTAAGAATATCGTGCTTTTAGAAACGCCACAAAAGGTTTGTTTACTTAGTTTTTTGCACGAACTGTCAATGTTTTCGGTGTGTTCAGAAGCAATTTATTAAGAATTCCTTTAGTACGATACTAGTTGGAAAATGTTTTAAACTAAGAATGAGTTAGTAAACTGCTTTAAAGTTAGCAAATTGTTAAGTAGTATCATACAAAGAAATTAAAAATAATATGTTGTTTGACATTTCGCGCCAATCTTTTTAGAACTATTCGCCAATACTACTACGTAATTACTTAAAATTAGTATCCCAAATTGTATTCTTGAAAAGCTTTGAAGAAATTTCTAGCATGAAAATTCTTTTAATAATAAAACTATTTTTGAGCTTTGTGTGAATAAATTCTTAGTTTTCTGAAAATCAGATGGCAATTTCATACATGTGAACATTTTTATTTCATTAAATCCATGTCTTATTTTTATAAAATGTATTTTTAGTTCCAAATTCGTGCAATTCAACTCTTTTTTGTTGTATACGTATGTGTTTCATTTGTAATAATTTTTCAATCGCGTATGAAACAAAACTGTCTGAAACACTAAATGAAAAAATGAGAAAAACGGTCGCACAAAAGGCCATCTAGAAACAAAATACGCTTAAAAATATCTTAAGTCCTTGTTATTACGGAAATTGTTTTAGGTTTGCAAACGGTAAAATATTCTATGACTACTTAGGGAGCGAAAAATTTCAGTTTTAAATTTAAAAATTCATCTTATGTTCACATAAGATGATTTGCGTTTTCACACTTTTTTGGAATTTTTTTAAGGATTTTATCTTATGTCGACTTAAGGATGACTCCTGTTTGCACGCGCGAAAATATCTTAAGTCAACTTAATATGATTTACGATTTCACAATAATAAAAAAGTCTTAAGCCAATATAATCTTAAGTCTATTTTAGGTTTTAAAATTAAGCAGAACACACAACCTTATGTGGACTTAAGATATTTTACCGCGTATAGAGATGTGTCTTTTGAACATAAGATGAGGTTGGTTTTGTCTTTAAAAAAAGCACAGGAGTGAGATAGAAGGAAGCCGATAATACACAACTGTAGCCTTTTAGAATGGCACTAAGGATCAACGAAAAAACGCGAAATATCTTAAGTCGACTTAAGATACTTTACCTTTTTAGTCGAGATGTATATTATTAAA
Source organism: Chrysotoxum bicinctum (assembly GCA_911387755.1). Classification (NCBI taxonomy): domain Eukaryota; kingdom Metazoa; phylum Arthropoda; class Insecta; order Diptera; family Syrphidae; genus Chrysotoxum; species Chrysotoxum bicinctum. The sequence goes on along the minus strand of OU426989.1, from coordinate 125,692,707 downwards.
TACTTTAAATTGAAGTGATACCAAACTTTCATGTATCATAAATATTAAATGAGCAGTTTCCATTAAACATTTAAAAGCAGCACCCTTAGACAAGTTAAAAATTACTTATTTCTGACTAAACATTTGTTTGCTAGTTTTCAGAAGGTAATGGTTATGCCATACCAACTATGAGAATGAATGGTTGAAGGATAATGCATAACTTCATGCCGCTATTCAACAAAAATAAAATAATAGGAACCAGCAATATGGATTCCTTAATGGTATATTTGAAATTGTTAATAGCAATGGAATTAAAATAAATGCATGTATATTGACGTTTCATGTATTATTTTTCAATTATGACCTCTTACAAATATAAGTTTTTTAAATACTCACAGTTCTCTAATAATAATATTTCCGCGATAGAGCTGTCTTTACCGCTCAGTTTCTTCCTTGCAATGGTGTATAAATCCTGTTTGACTTTGGGGAAATGTTCACATAAGCCCATGCAGTTTTCCCTGTATAAACTGTTGAAGTCCTTTTCAAGCTATTTAAAATTCAATAAAACATGTATTAGAAAATATTAGGAAAGAACAAGTACGATTAGAATATATGTATATTTCGTAAGTGCATATGTATGGTTGTAAAATATTTATTACCAGTTTATATCCTAATACATTTTTGAGAGCCGGGTACTCATCAAAATACTGTGATATGCTTAAGTCCTTTAAAAGATGAAGCCGAGCACAAGTGGTTTTCTCCCATTTTTCCTCCGTCTTGTCCCAAGGATGGCTAGAATTTCGAAGCCATTCCAGATTTGAATCTGACAGTTCTTCCTGTTCTCCAATTTTCAACGCTGTTGCTAGGCGTTTGGTCGATTTCGGACTAGAGGTGGGTGATAATGACAAAGAACGCTGGCGTTTGGTAATTATACCTGTTTCACGATATTTTCTTTTTAGATTATGAACGTGGTCTGGCAACTTGCCTGCCAAACGGTTAATTATCCCACGACTTGATTCCACAATTTTGTTGTGAAAATAAACAGATCTATTTTCAGAAGGGAACAAATGTACAATTTCATTTGCCCACTTTCCATAAATTTGGGCTGTAATGTTGCGCTCCGGGTTTGTTTTAAGAATATATGTGCATATAATCCGCACCAATCTAAGTCTAGCTTTATTTTCAAGTGGTTTATTTGTATCTATTGATAAGATACCTTTCCCATCTAAGGAACTTTCAAGAAGTTTACGAAGATCCTAAAATGAAAATATTGCATTATGAATTAGAAAAATCTGCTTTTGTTTCTTTGTTAGCTTTGGTTAATTACGAATTAGCCTATTTTCAAATTCAATTATTGTATTTCAAATTCATAAAACTATTTTGTCGTTATGCAAACAAAGTTTAAAAATCGTTTTATTATCAAAGTAATTTTTTATATAAATTTTTTCGAGAACAAAATTTGGGATGCCAATTTTAAATATGAAGTAGTATAGATTTTAGGAAACATGTAATTTCAAAAAATAATCGTTCGCACGTTTTAAAGATATTTGTGCAAAATTTTAGTTGAGTTTGTACGATGTTAAAGCTGTTTTAGTATGAAACTAGATAAAAATGACGGTTTTGCACATTTTAATCGAATATAGCATCATACTTTCTCTACCCTTTTATTAAAGGTAAAACCATCGAAAACCTATCAAAACATCAAAACAGGTCTGTTTACTTAGTTGTTTGCATAATCTGTCATTACTTTAGGTGTGTTTAGAAGCAATTTATTGGAAAAATAGCCTTAGCACGATACTATTTAGAAATTGTTTAAAATTATGAAAGAGCTAGTAATCTACTAAAACGTTAGCAAATTGTTAAGTAGTATCATACTAATTCCCTAATAGTAAGCTGTTTAAAATTTTGCGCCATGGATTTTTCAAAAAAAAAAACTTGGATTTTTTTTAATATCAAAAACAACGGTATACCTGCCATACGATTTTTGTCGAAATTTTAATAATATTTTTTTTATCAAAAACTATCCCACAGAATTAAAAAAAAACATTCAAAAATTTCATTTATTTAAAGTTATCTAGTTGAAAAAAAAAAAATAAAAAAAATGGTTATTTTTGGTAACAGTACCTTCCATACAAATGTTAAAAAATGATTTTCGAAAATCGTATATTTCTCGAAAACGTTTCCGAGAATTTTGCTAATATTTTTTTCTTTTTATTCATTTTAACAATCTATAATTTAATAAAAAAAAATTGAAATCAAGATATTACTGACTGTACCTACCATATAACCATTTTTTTCGAATTTTGAATTTGTCATTATCGGCATAACGTATTTTAATGATTTTTTTTAAATAGAAGCTTCTAAAAAGTTTAAAAAACAATTGCGTTTAACACTGGAAAACATGCATGGTCTTTGTTTAAGACCAAAGTAACAGTTAATTTATTTATTTAATTTTTTTTGGACTGAAAAAGCATTTTTTTTTTTATTTAAAGTTCCTTACTAATATTTATGAATTAAAACTATTAAATGTTTAAGACAGTAAGTGAATATAATTTTTAAATATTTGTTTTTCATTTAAATCTTTATTAATCTAAAAATGATTTAGATTTTAAATGGTCTACCATAGTAGCCCACGCGTTCATTTGTGTACAAAAATAGGGCGCGTGTACTCCAGTGTTAAAAACTTAACAAAAAAAATATTTTTTGAATTTTTGATATCTCAAAAACAAATTTTTTTCTTTAAAATGTTTTAAATTTGTATATAAAAGCTTATTTTTTTAGGAGACAACTACAACGACTTATAATTTTTGTTCCTGCATGAACTAATATTTGCTTGAATCACACGGCATCCTGTTTTTAGCACCAACTACGAAGAGAGTGGTTTTTTAAAATGAATTTTATACTTATGAACAGTTTTTCATTTTTCAAATTCGTAGTCTTTTATATAAGAGCAAGTTCCAGTCCTGCATTTTATTTTATTAACCATTTTTATTTTGCGAACTTTATATGTATTTATAGATTCGAAGTTTTACTTAGTTCAACCAAACAAGAATATTACTTTAATTTGTCTTTTTTAAAAACCATTTGAATTTTGCAATAATCAATACGAAGACATATTAGTTTCTAAATATGTACCTATTTAAACTAGCTGGGACCATTCTATCATTTACAAAATTTTGAAGTACAAAATGATATAAGCTGAAAGGGGTCTTTTTAAAAATATTTTTTAATTATATATAATATACTCGCATATATGTATATACATATATGTATATATATGTATATATAAATAAATAGCAAAACATGTTATCTAAATTGTCAATGTGTCTAGCTCTCAAACCATTAGGCGGTCACATATAAATTAAGCTCTAACCGCCAAATTATAGTAATTTATTATAGTTTCGTTTCTGCTGATCAACAGAACCAAATACCAGCATTGTGAATTATAAACAATACTTTAAATGAAAGACGAAAATTTTGATCTTATTACTGTAAATGTTAAAGCTTAGTTTACATCTAAATTGAGTGAAATTTTCGTTTAAAATTTCCGTTTTTTCACAGACGTGGAAATTATAATAAAAATAAGTACAATTATTTTTGTGACAAGGATGATCAAATTTGTTTAGAACGAAAAATAATTCAATGGTTTTATCTAAACCAAAGATTTAAGCGAGATTAATTGATGCTTCACTTCGATTTTCAAATCACTTAATTGATTTATAAGCTAGGCTAAACAATTTGAAACTACTATAAAATGGCGCTACAGCCTCGAAATAATCGGTGTCTATCTGAAACAAATTTGTGGGTACTTACTTCTATGACTTCGTTTGATAGATTTTTCTTAGTAGTAAGTGGTGATGCAACAGTTGAATCTAGTAATTGAATACCGCCACCATCGTGATATTCAGGGAGAAAGTCACATAGTGCAAAACTTATTTCGCTCGGGTTTTGAGAGCTACCAACACTTATTTCTTGAGAATCGAATGTCTGTAGGATATTCATACTTTAATTTCTACCATAACAAAAGGAAAACATTAAGGTTTGATTGAATAATTATAACTAACCAGAGGGTTAACAGCATTAGGATGCATTGCTTTTCTCCACTCTTCTAAGTTTCTGGTAAAAATCACACGATGTCCTATGACTGGGAGCAACTCCCTTATCTCTGTAGCACCTAGTAACGGCAGAGACATTGAAGTTATGACATTGTCTACAGCAAGTAAATGAAATGTGTTTTACATTAAATTTAATTTCTATATTCTTAAGCAGTTTTAAGAGATTTTGAAAACACAGAAACACACATTTTGTCAAAGAAAACTCTTTGTTTGCCGAAACTGCCAAAAAAAGATAATGTACATTAAAAAGAACGTAATAAATTGCAGCTATACATAGCGCAATTAAAAAAGACTGGACAAAAGCTAAATTTAGTATCTAACTATTACATTAAGCAAACAATGTAAGTTGTCTACGAAATTTTTAATCAAATTTTTGAAAGTTGCGGCAAAAATGATTATTTCTCATTTTTTTATTGTATCTACGTACAATATTTTAGGAAGTAAATAATGAACAGTAAATATAAAAATATGATCTTTTTAACACTTAGAATAGATAGTCAAATTAACTTTAGCTTATATATGGAGGGCTCACAGCTGTACCGAACCAAGTCATTTTAAAGAAATCCAAACTAACGCCAGGATTGCCGCGAAATTGACCTCTATTTAGAGCTATGTATGTTCATTACAGCTCTAAATAGAGGTCAATTTTGCAGAAATGTTGGTGTTAGTTTTGGATTTTTTTTTTTAAATTACTTGGTTTGGTACAGCAGTGAGCCCTCCATATAATATCGATACCTTCCCGTAAGAATTTATTAAGCGACATTTTCAGGAAACGAAAAAAACGTCTCATTTAGTTATTTTCTTGTGTATTTTATTGGACGAAACAGATTTGGTTCCCGAAAGAATGTATTAAGCGACATTTTTAAATTTGTTTTGTCCAATAAAATGCACAAAAAAATAACTAGGTATCGATATGATATTTAGAATTGTGATGTATAAAAAAACGTACGAGTACATACCTTGGAAAGCACAAATGTAATTTTCGAGCCCCCACTCCTTTAGCAGGTTGCACACTTCTTCATCCATGATCTGTGAAATATGTTATAAAAAAACAAAGAACAGCATTAGTTTCAAATATTTAGAAAATTTCCCTTGCTTCAAAAAACTATCTTAACTTGTAAGCCAAAGAGAACAAAATTGGATACCACGCCCGCCAGCAAAAATTAATTGTCGCGGCGTCAATAATCAATTTTATAGACGACTTTAATATTTGAGTGGAATGAACAATTATGTATGTAATTAAAAATAATTGCTGTTTTATTTTGTAGGTACCAGAATAGTTCATTATTTAAAGTTAACATAAATATTGAGTTCATAGAACGTATGGTTAATTATATAAAGTTCATTACATAATTATCATTTCACTAATCGTTGTATATATTCATTACGGCAATGGAGTCCATTTATTTTACATACATATATATAAAATGGCTTTTTATAGGGAAACGATTTTTTTCTATCTTCTAGTTTAAATATTAGTTTAACAAAGCCAATTTTGTTTACTAGCTACTCATAAATTTTTTTAAATTGATTATATTATAAGTATTTACTTACCAAAATATTTTCCAAAAACACTTTTTGTTGAACTTAAACTTGCAAGCCAAAGCGAACACGAGACGACAGCAACCGAACACGAACCAAACCACTGCACTATTCAAACAAAACTAAACTGAACACTGAAACTGAAACGAATATGACGCTTCCTCTGCAAGAAAAGGATAGCGTAGCGACGCGCGACTACATCTGGCATCATAATTTGTGATAGTATGTGTAACTCTAAAGAACAAAACTGGTTGTTGATGCGAAATCAGTGTTGCCACATATTGTCCATTACATCTATGTATCTATATAAATGAATGTCTTAAATTCTAAGATTAGATGTGTTTTTACATGAACATAAAATGTATTCCTAATAAAATTATGTTTGAAAAATAAGTTTCTATTTAATGACATTATTTACTGGGATATGGTGTTATTTGACATAGGTATTTATAATGAAAAATTTAAAATAATAATACTTATTTACATATTGTACAACCCAATTTTTCCTTATTTTCCATATTCTTTTTATTTATCTCACAGTATTTAAATGTGTTGTTCAATACATTCAAAACGGAAATGATAAAATTCAGTACCATTAATAATAGAAACGAAGTAAAATTGCTTTTTACACAGATGTCTTTAAATTAATATTTTTTTTAAATAAAAATATTAATTGGAAAACATTGCGGTAACACTGATAGGAATGGTTCAAGTGAATTGCTCTAAAAAGTACATTTGTGTGCGTTCAAATCTGAAAGAAAACAATAGAGTGTGTCTGTTCAAATTAGCCGAGTTGACTTTTAAAATCAGCCGAGTTCTAAGAATGTAACAGAGTGTGTTTGTTAAAATTAGATAAGAATGGTTCAAGTGAATTGCTCTAAAAAGTACATTTGTGTGCGTTCAAATCTGAAAGAAAACAATAGAGTGTGTCTGTTCAAATTAGCCGAGTTGACTTTTAAAATCAGCCGAGTTCTAAGAATGTAACAGAGTGTGTTTGTTAAAATTAGATAAGTTGATTGCTGATATCTGCGGAGTTGAAATTTACAGGTTTAGATTTCGACGCTACAAATATAACAGAGTATGTCTGTTGAAATTAACCAAGTGGACTGTTAATATCACCTAAGTAAATATACACAGTTTTGTATGGAAAATATTATTTTTAAAGCTAAATATCTCAAAATCTGTGCAAAATTTTGATTTTTTGCTCTTAATATTTTAATTTTCATTTGTTGAGTTCTACAAGAATCTGCTTTAAAAATTTGAGAAAAACGAGTTTTCAAAAAAAAACCATTTTTTTTTCTGAAATTCAATACCAACGAAATTATTGTCTAGGCTAAATATCTCGAAATCTGTGCAAAATTTTGATTTTTTGCTCTTAATATTTTAATTTTCATTTGTTGAGTTCTACTAGAATCTGCTTTAAAAATTTGAGAAAAACGAGTTTTGAAGAAAAACCATGTTTTTTCTGAAATTCAATACCAACGAAATTATTGTCTAGGCTAAATATCTCGAAATCTGTGCAAAATTTTGATTTTTTGCTCTTAATATTTTAATTTTCATTTGTTGAGTTCTACTAGAATCTGCTTTAAAAATTTGAGAAAAACGAGTTTTGAAGAAAAACCATGTTTTTTCTGAAATTCAATACCAACGAAATTATTGTCTAGGCTAAATATCTCGAAATCTGTGCAAAATTTTGATTTTTTGCTCTTAATATTTTAATTTTCATTTGTTGAGTTCTACAAGAATCTGCTTTAAAAATTTGAGAAAAACGAGTTTTGAAGAAAAACCATGTTTTTTCTGAAATTCAATACCAACGAAATTAATATTGTCTAGGCTAAATATCTCGAAATCTGTGCAAAATTTTGATTTTTTGCTCTTAATATTTTAATTTTCATTTGTTGAGTTCTACAAGAATCTGCTTTAAAAATTTGAGAAAAACGAGTTTTCAAAAAAAAACCATGTTTTTTTCTGAAATTCAATACCAACGAAATTATTGTCTAGGCTAAATATCTCGAAATCTGTGCAAAATTTTGATTTTTTGCTCTTAATATTTTAATTTTCATTTGTTGAGTTCTACTAGAATCTGCTTTAAAAATTTGAGAAAAACGAGTTTTGAAGAAAAACCATGTTTTTTCTGAAATTCAATACCAACGAAATTATTGTCTAGGCTAAATATCTCGAAATCTGTGCAAAATTTTGATTTTTTGCTCTTAATATTTTAATTTTCATTTGTTGAGTTCTACAAGAATCTGCTTTAAAAATTTGAGAAAAACGAGTTTTAAAAAAAAAAACATTTTTTTTTCTGAAATTCAATACCAACGAAATTATTGTCTAGGCTAAATATCTCGAAATCTGTGCAAAATTTTGATTTTTTGCTCTTAATATTTTAATTTTCATTTGTTGAGTTCTACAAGAATCTGCTTTAAAAATTTGAGAAAAACGAGTTTTCAAAAAAAAACCATGTTTTTTTCTGAAATTCAATACCAACGAAATTATTGTCTAGGCTAAATATCTCGAAATCTGTGCAAAATTTTGATTTTTTGCTCTTAATATTTTAATTTTCATTTGTTGAGTTCTACTAGAATCTGCTTTAAAAATTTGAGAAAAACGAGTTTTGAAGAAAAACCATGTTTTTTCTGAAATTCAATACCAACGAAATTATTGTCTAGGCTAAATATCTCGAAATCTGTGCAAAATTTTGATTTTTTGCTCTTAATATTTTAATTTTCATTTGTTGAGTTCTACAAGAATCTGCTTTAAAAATTTGAGAAAAACGAGTTTTCAAAAAAAAACCATGTTTTTTTCTGAAATTCAATACCAACGAAATTATTGTCTAGGCTAAATATCTCGAAATCTGTGCAAAATTTTGATTTTTTGCTCTTAATATTTTAATTTTCATTTGTTGAGTTCTACAAGAATCTGCTTTAAAAATTTGAGAAAAACGAGTTTTGAAGAAAAACCATGTTTTTTCTGAAATTCAATACCAACGAAATTAATATTGTCTAGGCTAAATATCTCGAAATCTGTGCAAAATTTTGATTTTTTGCTCTTAATATTTTAATTTTCATTTGTTGAGTTCTACAAGAATCTGCTTTAAAAATTTGAGAAAAACGAGTTTTCAAAAAAAAACCATGTTTTTTTCTGAAATTCAATACCAACGAAATTATTGTCTAGGCTAAATATCTCGAAATCTGTGCAAAATTTTGATTTTTTGCTCTTAATATTTTAATTTTCATTTGTTAAGTTCTACAAGAATCTGCTTTAAAAATTGGAGAAAAACGAGTTTTGAAGAAAAACCATGTTTTTTCTGAAATTCAATACCAACGAAATTATTGTCTAGGCTAAATATCTCGAAATCTGTGCAAAATTTTGATTTTTTGCTCTTAATATTTTAATTTTCATTTGTTGAGTTCTACAAGAATCTGCTTTAAAAATTTGAGAAAAACGAGTTTTCAAAAAAAAACCATGTTTTTTTCTGAAATTCAATACCAACGAAATTATTGTCTAGGCTAAATATCTCGAAATCTGTGCAAAATTTAGATTTTTTGCTCTTAATATTTTAATTTTCATTTGTTGAGTTCTACAAGAATCTGCTTTAAAAATTTGAGAAAAACGAGTTTTGAAGAAAAACCATGTTTTTTCTGAAATTCAATACCAACGAAATTATTGTCTAGGCTAAATATCTCGAAATCTGTGCAAAATTTTGATTTTTTGCTCTTAATATTTTAAATTTCATTTGTTGAGTTCTACAAGAATCTGCTTTAAAAATTTGAGAAAAACGAGTTTTGAAGAAAAACCATGTTTTTTCTGAAATTCAATACCAACGAAATTAATATTGTCTAGGCTAAATATCTCGAAATCTGTGCAAAATTTTGATTTTTTGCTCTTAATATTTTAATTTTCATTTGTTGAGTTCTACAAGAATCTGCTTTAAAAATTTGAGAAAAACGAGTTTTCAAAAAAAAACCATGTTTTTTTCTGAAATTCAATACCAACGAAATTATTGTCTAGGCTAAATATCTCGAAATCTGTGCAAAATTTTGATTTTTTGCTCTTAATATTTTAATTTTCATTTGTTAAGTTCTACAAGAATCTGCTTTAAAAATTTGAGAAAAACGAGTTTTCAAAAAAAAACCATGTTTTTTTCTGAAATTCAATACCAACGAAATTATTGTCTAGGCTAAATATCTCGAAATCTGTGCAAAATTTTGATTTTTTGCTCTTAATATTTTAATTTTCATTTGTTGAGTTCTACAAGAATCTGCTTTAAAAATTTGAGAAAAACGAGTTTTGAAGAAAAACCATGTTTTTTCTGAAATTCAATACCAACGAAATTAATATTGTCTAGGCTAAATATCTCGAAATCTGTGCAAAATTTTGATTTTTTGCTCTTAATATTTTAATTTTCATTTGTTGAGTTCTACAAGAATCTGCTTTAAAAATTTGAGAAAAACGAGTTTTCAAAAAAAAACCATGTTTTTTTCTGAAATTCAATACCAACGAAATTATTGTCTAGGCTAAATATCTCGAAATCTGTGCAAAATTTTGATTTTTTGCTCTTAATATTTTAATTTTCATTTGTTAAGTTCTACAAGAATCTGCTTTAAAAATTTGAGAAAAACGAGTTTTCAAAAAAAAAAACATGTTTTTTTCTGAAATTCAATACCAACGAAATCATTGTCTAGGCTAAATATCTCGAAATCTGTGCAAAATTTTGATTTTTTGCTCTTAATATTTTAATTTTCATTTGTTGAGTTCTACTAGAATCTGCTTTAAAAATTTGAGAAAAACGAGTTTTGAAGAAAAACCATGTTTTTTCCGAAATTCAATACCAACGAAATTATTGTCTAGGCTAAATATCTCGAAATCTGTGCAAAATTTTGATTTTTTGCTCTTAATATTTTAATTTTCATTTGTTGAGTTCTACAAGAATCTGCTTTAAAAATTTGAGAAAAACGAGTTTTCAAAAAAAAACCATGTTTTTTTCTGAAATTCAATACCAACGAAATTATTGTCTAGGCTAAATATCTCGAAATCTGTGCAAAATTTTGATTTTTTGCTCTTAATATTTTAATTTTCATTTGTTGAGTTCTACAAGAATCTGCTTTAAAAATTTGAGAAAAACGAGTTTTGAAGAAAAAGCATGTTTTTTCTGAAATTCAATACCAACGAAATTATTGTCTAGGCTAAATATCTCGAAATCTGTGCAAAATTTTGATTTTTTGCTCTTAATATTTTAATTTTCATTTGTTGAGTTCTACAAGAATCTGCTTTAAAAATTTGAGAAAAACGAGTTTTCAAAAAAAAAAACATGTTTTTTTCTGAAATTCAATACCAACGAAATTATTGTCTAGGCTAAATATCTCGAAATCTGTGCAAAATTTTGATTTTTTGCTCTTAATATTTTAATTTTCATTTGTTGAGTTCTACAAGAATCTGCTTTAAAAATTTGAGAAAAACGAGTTTTGAAGAAAAACCATGTTTTTTCTGAAATTCAATACCAACGAAATTATTGTCTAGGCTAAATATCTCGAAATCTGTGCAAAATTTTGATTTTTTGCTCGTAATATTTTAATTTCCATTTGTTAAGGTCTACAAGAATCTGCGTTGATATGATTTATGATTTTCCTGAATAACAACCAAGTAGTTGAGTATATTTAAACGAGTTAAGTTGTTTGTTTACAACAGATTACTTGGGAGAAATCATCAAACGTAACTTAGTACAATTTTCCTGAGTAACTCTGACAAAAACAGCCAAGTAGTTGAGTATTTTTAAATGAGTTTAGTTGTTTGTTAACAACAGATTACTTGGAAGAAATCATCACACGGAACTTAGTACGATTTTCCTGAGTAACTCTGACAAAAACAGCCAAGTAGTTTAGTATTTTTAAATGAGTTTAGTAGTTTGTTTACAACAGATTACTTGGGAGAAATCATCACACGTAACTTAGTACGATTTTCCTGAGTAACTCTTACAAAAACAGCCAAGTAGTTGAGTATTTTTAAATGAGTTTAGTTGTTTGTTTACAACAGATTATACTTGGGAGAAATCATCACACGGAACTTAGTACGATTTTCCTGAGTAACTCTGAAAAAAACAGCCAAGTAGTTGAATATTTTTAAATGAGTTTAGTTGTTTGTTAACAACAGATTACTTGGGAGAAATCATCACACGGAACTTAGTACGATTTTCCTGAGTAACTCTGACAAAAACAGCCAAGTAATTTAGTATTTTTAAATGAGTTTAGTAGTTTGTTTACAACAGATTACTTGGGAGAAATCATCACACGTAACTTAATACGATTTTCCTGAGTAACTCTGACAAAAATAGCCAAGTAGTTTAGTATTTTTAAATGAGTTTAGTAGTTTGTTTACAACAGATTACTTGGGAGAAATCATCACACGGAACTTAGTACGATTTTCCTGAGTAACTCTGACAAAAACAGCCAAGTAGTTGAGTATTTTTAAATGAGTTTAGTTGTTTGTTAACAACAGATTACTTGGGAGAAATCATCACACGTAACTTAGTACGATTTTCCTGAGTAACTCTGACAAAAACAGCCAAGTAGTTGAGTATTTTTAAATGAGTTTAGTAGTTTGTTTACAACAGATTACTTGGGAGAAATCATCACACGGAACTTAGTACGATTTTCCTGAGTAACTCTGAAAAAAACAGCCAAGTAGTTGAGTATTTTTAAATGAGTTTAGTTGTTTGTTAACAACAGATTACTTGGGAGAAATCATCACACGGAACTTAGTACGATTTTCCTGAGTAACTCTGACAAAAACAGCCAAGTAGTTGAGTATTTTTAAATGAGTTTAGTTGTTTGTTAGCAACAGATTACTTGGGAGAAATCATCACACGGAACTTAGTACGATTTTCCTGAGTAACTCTGACAAAAACAGCCAAGTAGTTGAGTATTTTTAAATGAGTTTAGTAGTTTGTTTACAACAGATTACTTGGGAGAAATCATCACACGGAACTTAGTACGATTTTCCTCAGTAACTCTGACAAAAACAGCCAAGTAGTTGAGTATTTTTAAATGAGTTTAGTTGTTTGTTAACAACAGATTACTTGGGAGAAATCGTCACACGTAACTTAGTACGATTTTCCTGAGTAACTCTGACAAATACAGCCAAGTAGTTGAGTATTTTGAAATGAGTTTAGTAGTTTGTTTACAACAGATTACTTGGGAGAAATCATCACACGGAACTTAGTACGATTTTCCTGAGTAACTCTGACAAAAACAGCCAAGTAGTTGAGTATTTTTAAATGAGTTTAGTTGTTTGTTAACAACAGATTACTTGGGAGAATTCATCACACGTAACTTAGTACGATTTTCCTGAGTAACTCTTACAAAAACAGCCAAGTAGTTGAGTATTTTTTAACGAGTTTAGTTGTTTGTTTACAACAGATTACTTGGGAGAAATCATCACACGTAACTTAGTACGATTTTCCTGAGTAACTCTGACAAAAACAGCCAAGTAGTTGAGTATATTTAAACAAGTTTAGTTGTTTGTTTACAACAGATTACTTGGGAGAAATCATCACACGTAACTTAGTACTATTTTCCCTGAGTAACTCTGATAAAAACAGCCAAGTAGTTGAGTATATTTAAACAAGTTTAGTTGTTTGTTTACAGCAGATTACTTGAGAGAAATAATCACACGTAACTTAGTACAATTTTCCCTAAGTAACTCTGAAGAAAACAGCCAAGTAGTTGAGTATATTTAAACGAGGTTAGTTGTTTGTTTACAACAGATTACTTGTGAGAGTTTAGCAATGCATGATCTTCGTCAAATTTACATGAGTAAAATGATTACTAATAACCAACGACTCAGTTATAAACAGCAACTTGCTTGCTTATTTTCAGTCAAGATACTCGTTGAAATTTAACAAGCTTTAAACCCAAGTAGATAGGCTAATTTCAATCAATATACTTGGCAGATATTAAACGTTTACTCTGCTTTAATTAATCGTTTTTATTTAATCGTTTTATCTCTGCTATTATTAGCAACGAATACTTATGTATTTATTAACGAGGCTTAGCAGTTTTTAACCAATTTTTTTTTAACCAAGCAAAAATCAAACTCTGTTAAGGCAAATGTTTCTGCGTGTCTTCATAGCAAATGCAATATGTAGTGTGTCTTCACTAGTTTGCTCCACAAGCTGTATATGATGAGCTTCTCTTCTTTCATGTTCTTCATAGCTTTAATCAGTGGATCATATCTGTCCGGAAGTTCCAAGAACAGTTGCGGGATCAACTGTTGCACTAGCTAATTAAAGTTGTATTATACTAGATCATCGCATTCAAGTAAATGATCTCATATGTCTCTTCTGAAAACTTTAAGCGAGATATGGCGTTCTTTCCTGAAATTTTTTTGCAGAAAAATCCTCCAGTCCAGATATCTTTGGCTATCAAAAAATAGTCACCTACATTGCAGCACAACGATATTGGCTTGGCTATAGCAGTGGCGTCTGTCATCGCAGCTTCCAAGACATGAAGCGAATTCAGAAATATTTAATCTCGAAAACTACAATTTTCGTAAGCTTTACCATTAAACTGCATTATCCCCTGTGGAATTTCTTTTTGTTGGTCACCCATAACCTAATGTTTTATTATTAATTTTTAGAATAAAAGGCTTTTAATTTCATAAAAGATAAACATTGCGTGCTTCTTAAAACTCAATATTTGAATTTTTAATGGGCCACACTTTTACTTTGATCTTCGTGCCTAAAACAAAAATTAATTAAAATTTGGTCATATTCCACAAGTTTTAGGAGTCGCTTCCACAGTTCAAAGTTTCGAAAGAAACTGCAAATTTAAAGTTTGGGTAGACAAATTTAAAATTGATACCCAGATCTTTTATTTTAAGTAGTTTACTTAAAAGGTAAAATTTTTAGTTAAGCCATGGCATCAACAAGTAGTTCAATTGTTTCTACAGGAAAATGACAGAAGTATGCCTAATCGTAAAAAAATATCCATCGTTTGGTTTGACCAAATTACCATCGATAAAAGAGGCACTGTGATATTTTTTTCCATTGCAAAGACAACATCAAAATAAATGTAAGAGAATCTACCCATTGTACTGCAAACTATATTTTTAGTATTTCGAAAAATGTAGAATACCGAAGAAACTAAAAAATACATGTTGTAGAGAAAATAGAAACCCATATTAGAGAGTGGCATAAACTTAAAAAAAAAAAAATAAGAAAAATAATTCAAAAGGATCTGATTGTTTGAAACAGAAAAAGCAGAACCTTGGCAAAAAAGTCTAGAGAACCGTTTTGACATAGTGTACCCTGACGTTGTTGAAATTATTTGAATTCAAGAGGACAGAAAGTTTTCGCTTGTACAAAGCAAAGAAGGTCCACCGGGTTAGTTTGAAAACGTGGATAAGGCACTATAAAAAAAGAAAGAAGAAGCTCTGAAGCTAAAATCAAGACTGAGAGTTATGAGAGAACGTGAAGATAAAATTATTAATTCACAAATTGTGGCTAAAAAAGTTTTAATTCCGTCAGAAGAATATTTTACTGAAGATAAGGAATAAAGTCACTCTGAAAGCGACACCTTTTCGTCCAGTCCATTTACATCAAGAATCTCCAACGAAGAGAGGAAGTTAGAATTTTTTGAGCGATGATTTGGTAGTTTCTCTGGATCTTGCTAAAATAAGCTACCGAAAAGTGACTGTAGTTCTTAAACTTAAGACTCTCTTGTTTGTGACCCTTCAAAATTCAATGTTAAATCATCTTCAATTTGTGGTCAACTTATTTTAACTCGACAGAAGCTTGCTGAAAACCTAAAAAATGATTGTACATCAAATATTCTCCTTAAGATTCACTGGGATGAAAAAATGAAAGAAGATATTATTGGCCATGAAACTGTTGATAGGCTTCCAGTTTTGGTCCCCGTTATATTATATTGACCAGCTGCCTGCAACAGCAACAGCAACAGTTATTTATGAATGTTCGTCAAGTTAGCACTACTACTTCAAAATTTTAAAAATGTAATAATTGGATTAATTGTCGTGAATTTGTCGTAAATTTGTCGTGAAACGAAAAAATTTGTCGCGCTTGTATTTTAAAAAATAACTCCTGGTAATGCTAACTTGACAGTCAAGTTAGCACTACCACCCCTCAAAATAGGGTAAAATGAACTCGCAACATAAAAAGGACAGCGTAAATAACTGTCGTAAATTTGTAGTAAATATATCGTAAAATAAAAAAAGTTTTGGCATCATTTTTTCTCAAAAAAATGCAATTTGTTTAAACAATTGTCGTAAGACGTCGTTTTTTGGGCAAGAAGGGCGCGACAAATTATTTTATGACGGAACTTATTCAAAGACGTCTTACGACAATTGTTTAAACAAATTGCAGAGTAAAAAAATAGTTTTAACATATAGTTTTGGTATAGTAGTGCTAACTTTTATGAAAATATGCTATGTTAAGGACTTTTGCATTTTCATGGCAGTTTTTTGAGAAAAAATGATGCCAACATTTTTTTTATTTTACGATATATTTACGACAAATTTACGACAATTATTTACGCTGTCCTTTTTATTTTGCGAGTTCATTTCACCCTATTTTGGGGGGTGGTAGTGCTAACTTGACTGTCAAGTTAGCATTACCAGGGGTCATTTTTTAAAAATTTACGTTCGTAGCTGCAGGCGTACCGCGACAAAATTTTTGGTCTTACAGCATATTTACGACAAATTTACGACAATTATTTACGCTGTCCTTTTTCTTTTGCGAGTTCATTTTACCCTATTTTGGGGGGTGGTAGTGCTAACTTGACTGTCAAGTTAGCATTACTAGGGGTTATTTTTTTAAAAAATTGCGCTACAAAATTTTTGATTTTACAACATATTTACGACAAATTCACGACAATTATTAACACTTAACTTTTTCTTTTTCGAGTTCATTTTACCCTATTTTGAGGAGTGGTAGTGCTAACTTGACTGTCAAGTTAGCATTACTAGGGGTTATTTTTTAAAATACAAGCGCGACAAATTTTTTCGTTTCACGACAAATTTACGACAAATTCACGACAATTAATCCAATTATTACATTTTGAAAATTTTGAAGTGGTAGTGCTAACTTGACGGACATTATTTATGAAGCAATACATTCAGGGGGAGTTTTGAACCAAATTAAATGTATGAGCTTCGATACAACAGCTGCTAATACTGGTCCCAGGAATGTAGCTTACATTCTACTCGAGAGTAAAAGATGAACAAGGAAATGTTTTGGCTGCCCTGTCGCCTAAAGATGTATTTATTCGGTCGATTGGTTGCATTGCAAAATTTTCAAATAGCTAAAATGAAAATTTAAATAAATACGAGTAAGTTCGATCCAGAGTTCGGACTTCATAAATCGCAGATCGCAGTAAATTGGCCAAGAAATCGCAGTAAGACCAAAATTTAAATTTTCTCAGTAGAAATACATATATTTTTTTGATTAGGTAACAAAAAATTATAAACAAAGAAACCATAGTTAAATCACATTTAAATCATCGTTGATTGTTAAAACAACATAAGTGATATTTTAATTTTTTACGGAAGAGAAAAAAAAAACATATTAAAAAATCCTTAATGGCTTAAAAGTCGAAACACTCTTATAAGATTTTTGGGTTAAAAAAATGACAATGAAAATGTAGGATTTTTTGTATCTCCTGTGAAAAAAAAAAATTAAAATTTCAGTTATGTTGTTTTAACAATCACCGATTCATTTACATAGTATGTGTGAACAAATATACCCTTACTCGATGATGAAAACGTATAGTTTTAGCAAAAATATATGAAGCTAGGTAATCAAAATAAATAAAATGCACGACTGGGTACGAACTTGCTCCTATGTAATCGACTGGGAATTTTAAAAACGAATGTTATTAGAGAAAACTGTTCATAAGGATAAAATTAATTTTTAAATTCTTTTAGTAGTAACAGAATGCTATGCAAATATGAATTTATGCAAGAACAAAAATTATAAGTCCTTGTAGTGGTTTCTTTAAAAGAAGCTTTTATATACAAACTTTTTAAAAGCTTTTTAAGAAAAAATTTTGGTACGCTAATTTAAAGTTTTTATTATTGTTCGAATAAAAATTAAATTTACGAAAAGAAATATTGACCCGTTTCGGAGATATCGAATTTTCAAAAAAAGAAAAAAGAAAAAATAGATTTTTTTTTCAAAAATTCAAAAAATATTTATTTTAAGATTTTGAAATGCAATGTGTTTAAGACTTTTTAGAAGCTTCTCTATAAAAATGTTCATTAAGATCCGTTATGTGGATAATGAGAAATTCAAAATTCGAAAAAATGGTTCTATTGTAGGTACAAGCTGTAATATCTTAATTTCAATTTTTTTTTTATTAAATTAAAGATCGTAAAAATTAATTGAAAGAAAAAAAATGTTATCAAAATTCTAAGTGCCGTTTTCGAGAAAAATACGATTTTTGAAAACCATTTTTTTTAATTTTTAGCATTTGTATGGTAGGTACCTTTATTTTTAGGTAAAATAAAAAAATTTTTTTCACATTTTGTAAATTATATTGAGAAACTTTTATTTATCAAGTTTAAAAAAAATCTAGCATGGGGTTTTCGAAATATTGAGTTTTAAAAAAAAACTTTGAAGTTTTTTTTAAAAATCCAAAAAAAAAAATTTTTTGAAAATTTGAGTACACAATTCTATTTATGTTTTTGGGGAGCTTTAGCAAAAAAAAATGATCAAAATCGGTTGAACCGTTTTTGAGAAAATCAAAAACCAAAAAAATGGTTTCATTGGGGGGTACCCTCAATAACCATTTTTCGGAAAATTTTTTTCAACCAATACCTAGATTTAATTAAATGAAATTTTTCTGTATCTTTATTTTTAAAATCTGTTGAACAGTTTTTGAGAAAAAAAAATGTTTATAAAATTTCGAAAAAAATTCGTATGGGGGTTACCGTTATTTTTGATCTTAAAAAAAAAAAGAAAAAAAACGTGTGGGGGGAAAAAATTAAAAATGATATCTACCAAGTTTAAAGAAAATCGGCCTAGTCGTTTAGCCTGTAGTCGAACAGACAGACAGACAGACAGACAGACAGAATTGCGAGACCCACTTTTTTAGTCTTCGCTATCATCGTAATGTCAACTTTGATCAAAATCTCGAGTTCGATTTTTTTTACGAATGCATAACTTGCCTTATAGTACCTATAAGTCGCAAGTAAAAAATAGATAAGAGACGAGAATCTTTTTAAATTTTGACATTTTGTTATGAGCACATTTATTTCTATGATCAAACAAAATCTGGAGAATCGCAGTAGATTGTAGGAAAAGCGCAGTGGTGCAGTAGATTTAAGAAATAAGAAAAAAGTGCAGTAGATCTGCTGCTTTCGCAGTAAAGTCCGAACGCTGATTCTATCTGTTGTTGAAATCATTCTTTCGCTCAGAATCAAATCAACTAATTTCAATTTCGAGATGATTGTTATGAGCTTTTAAATCTAACTATCGTCTTCCTATGAGGTGCTCCTGAGAAAGGAATCTCTTTTCTTACCGCTGCCATATCCATCGATGGATATAGCAAAATCAATAATTTATTCCATAAAGATGTATTTATTTAAAATTTAAGGAGAAGAGAGAAGCATTTTAAATATTTGCCTGTTCACAGTTGCCGTATGCGTGAAATAATGGTTCGAATCACCTTCAGCTTCGTATGCCTACCGAAACTATCTTCAGCTTTTTTAATATTTAAGAAAGGTAAGAAATTTTTCATTGCCCAAATCAACGATGAAGAAGTTCCTTTGTCACTTATGGTACCTTTCGGTGGAACTTGTCATCTTTTCCTTTTTCGATGAAAAACGCTAAATGGTAAATGCTCTAAGAAATGAAGGAATTTGTGTTTCCTCTCAAAAAAATCACTGTTGATCTTGAAGTTATTTCTTTAAAGAACTTAAAAGATTTTGTGTCGAGCAATATACTCTAAGATTCTTCCGGAACTCGGGAGCTCCACGCGATTTTCTTAACATTGACTTTGAAACATGGAAATCAGATGATTTTTTTAGATCCTGCAGGGTCATCGTTGATTCCATGAGAGTTGTCAATGGTATTGCTTAGCGTTGCGTTGCCTTTATGGAAGAATTCAACAATACAAGTTGCATACTGCAAATGATGATCAAAAACAGTATTTATTGTCAATTGTGAAAAATCAAAAAACCCTGATTCCACAATATGTACACTTTTAAATTAAAAAACTCTAAACATGATTTCAATAAAATGTATTCTTATATAATCATTCCAATTAAAAAGTTATTATTTAACTTATTTTTTTTTCATTAAAAAATTGTATTGAAAATTATCTTTTTTGTATTACTTAGATCTTTAGTGAATGGTAGCGACCCCTAAAATTAAATATTAAAATCCTAAAAAATAGTGTTCTTATAGGGTAGAACATAATGGTGGTTCAATAAGAAATAGTTTTTTTTTTTTATATAAGAAGCACCCTAACGTACATTAGGGTATTTAAGAATAATAAAAGATTTAAAGAAAATGTTCTTATAGATTAAGAGGCGCAAAATTTTAAACATTTAAAACCTACTCTAAATGAATTTTAGAATGGAAGTCGACTCTAAATATTGAGTATAAAACGAGAACCGACTTTTTGTTAATTTTAAAGGACATAAACTATACTTTAACGTTAAAGAGCTCCTCTTACTTTAACAGCAGCAAATAGCTAGTTTATCTTTTAAAAGTATACTTAATCCATATTGACAATGGTCATTTCATACCAAAGCAAATGGAAGAAAAAATGTTTACTGATGTTTTATTCGATTTTGTAAAGATGTTTTTTGTAAAGAGTCTGAATAACTGAATATTATAAATTCGAAATAATCGTATGAAAGTGCTCTATGATGAACAAATCTGTAAATACCATGTATGTAGGTACATACATATCTTATGTATGCAGTATGCACGCGCGCCACCGCCACCGGCCGAGACGAGTATAGCTAAATGAATCTGCACCTTGCAACAACAAAATGATTTTTTATGCTGTGAATTTGCGATTTATACTTTATTTCCATCTAAAATAATGTAAATAACTTATAAACAATCAAAATCTGTACCGAGGTAGTATATAAAATGTACTTTTTCGGCGAAAAATTATTTGTTTTAGAGTTGTTTGTTCTTTTTACTTTTTTTTTGTGTTTTTGTAGTTGTGTGAGTTATGTATCTGTCAAATTAAGGGTTGTTCAACGCAAATTCGCTTAGGTTCTGTTGTAAAACCCACATCAGTTAGAAGAGTTGTCTAACGTGTTTAAAATTATGCAAAAGTTAGACGAAGTCTCCAAGCTAAACGATTGCGTTAAGTAGAGCCGGTTTTATTCCTTAAACGAGAACTGTTTAAAATTTTGCGCCAGAGTGTTTTTTTCTCCAGTATTGAAAATAAAAATCAATAAATTTACACGATGTCATTGTGAATCAATAAGAACAAAGATTTCCTCTGAAATCATTAGTTTCGAACCATTTCTTCGCTTTATGATATAAATGTAGAACACTTTGGCTCACAGTGCGAGTTTATCCTAGTTTTTGGACTAAACCGCGAATTATATGATATTATCTGACATAATTATTGTCAGTCAAGTTGGAAAGCAGTGCGTTGAATTTAACAGATACCACATTGTGCGTGTTGGAAAACTATCAAAATCGAAAGCCTGATTTCCGTAGTACCATACTTTGATTTCGATTGTGTTGTTCCCCCCGTCCGACGAGCTGACGCCGGGCACCGCAAGCAGGCTGCGTCCTCCGAAACTTTACATTCCTATCCCTTTCTAACCTATTCCTATCCCAGTTTCCTAACCTTTCCTTTTTCCTACCTATCCCTAATACAGACTCTCCTCCGCTCCTCTTGCCACTCAACACTCTTTATACAACACATGTGTACAATCCTGTTCTTTTTTGTGAAGATTATTATCATTTGAAAACCTTTGCCTTACCTCTGGAAACAGTTATTGGTGACGGAGGAAGCTAAATGCTAAGTTTTTCTATTTTAAATCGCATTCAAAATTGTCTAAAAAATTCTCTGCATGAATAGAAGGTCAACAGTAAGGCAATAATTTGAACTAAATTACGGACAAAATTGCTACGGCATAAAATGATAAAGAAAAATGTTTTGCCTCAGGTTTTGCTTTTATAATAGTCCCTGCTATAAGAAGCTTAAAAAAATTAAAGAATGATACAATTTATTATATTATATTGATATATATTTTTTTAATTTAAAGCTTTGGCACAATCCCTGAAGAACGTGAAAAGTTGGACGAAGAATGCAAGCACTACTATGAGACAACTATGAGCGAATGGCTTGCTGTAGAAGCTATAGTGCGCCAAAGAGATATGGAGAAAACAGCAAAGGCTGTTGCCAAATTAAGTTCAGGAAGTGGAAGCGTTGATAAGAATCGCATCGACTTGGACGAAGATATGGATAATGAAGTATTTGTAGAACAAGATATCTCCGACATATCAGACCCTTGTCAAGTTGATTCAAATAGGTTGGCTTGTCCAACGACAAGAAATATGAAACACAGCACAGATTCGGGAAATGTTGAGGATGTTGAGGCTCAAGACGGGTCGGGTTCTTTTGAAAATCAAAACATTAAGACAAAATCATCACCAGATGAAGCTACTAACAACTCGAATGGAAATGGAGGCACTATCAGAATCGTATCAATTGAAGAGGATTACTCAATTGAAGGTGCTCCTGAAGTCATAAAAACAGTTATAACGTTAAAAAGTGATCCTTGCTCACCATCCACATCATCATATGAAACTGTTGGCAACGAGTTTGCCGACCGTACTGACAATGATGTCCAAAATATTTCAGTTCAAGGAGTTGACGTTGTCACTGAGATTCCAGAATTCCATAGTATAGATGATATTAAGGGAGAGTTCGCAGACGTATTCGATGAGGACAGCAATTTAGAGCAGAAAACTTTAAGACCTCCAGCTGCCGTCATTGTGACAGATGCTTCAGTCGATTTAGTAAATGTTGAGGCAGACCACAAAAACTTTGAAGGAAGAAGTGCAGAGGTGTTGCCTTCCGTGCAAGAGGATGTAGCTGTTTCATCAATGGATGCTTTGCAGGAACCAAAGTCAACTTGTGTTTCACCGGCCAGTTCAAATGGCGGAGTGTACAGTGTATGTTTGGTTAATCTTTTTCTTTTTGAATTTGATCAGATTCTAAATAATTTATTTTAGTGTGAGTTGCTGGAAAATTTTGGGCTGAACCTGCATAGAATAGATAAAGATGTACAAAGGTGCGATCGAAACTACTGGTACTTCGCTAATGAAAATCTAGACAAATTGCGGAATGTGATTTCTACGTAAGATAATGCAGAATTATATCAACAAAAGGATACAGTTCATTTTCGGGTGTGAAAGATTTACAACAAATATATGTATGAGGAGAGAAGCTGAACATTAGCTGTCGGAATTAGGATGAGCGGTTTTCGACATTTTGATTTTAAGTTTAGCTCTTTCGTGTTTTTAAAATACCTTGAATTACTTAAAATGGAGTATTTTTGAAAAAGTTTGCCGAGTGTATTTGAAATCTTAAAAATAGGGTCATATACATATTTTCAAGATCTTTTTTATGAAGCTTGAAGACTATTTGAACTTTTTTTTTCTTAAAATTATAAACTAATCGAACGGGATCTTTCACACCAAAAATGGATTGTCACAGACCTTATAACTTAAAGGATTAATTCACAAATTTTTATATTTTTATATTTTAGATACGTTTGGGAGCATTTGGATGTTGGCTACATGCAAGGAATGTGCGATTTAGTGGCACCACTGTTAGTAATATTCGATGATGAATCTTTGAGTTACAGTTGTTTTTGTAAATTGATGGAACGAATGATTGAAAATTTTCCCAATGGAGGAGCAATGGATATGCATTTTGCTAATATGAGGTACAAAGTGATTTTGATAAATTAATTTTAATAAATTATTATCTAGAATTACAAAAATCTCGAATATACAACTTCTCGAAATATATTCAAGGACCTTAAAAACATTCGAAAACCTTGAAAGTACAAAAAACGCCAATTATATTAGTCTTATTAATATCCTTTGTCCAGGTTTCAAATGAGAGTTAAACAATTTATAAGTTAGTGTCTTAGAAACAGTTTACACACAGGTTGCCTAGTAATGGTTGACCAGATGGCAATATTAGTTTTTCAGCAGCAGTCAAAGTTACGGATGACATCCATCTGGCTCATTTGTAAATATGTACTCGTAAATTTCGTCGTGAAGTCGGTCGTCATTATGACTTCAGTGCGCACGCAATTTTTCGCAAAGTGGAAAAGTTTGAGCGTTAGAATACGTGTCGATTTGGCGGCGATCATCTCAATAGGAGCAAGTTGGCCGTTAGAAATTTTGGCCGGAGATCTGGGTTTCTGTCAAAAAATCATCATCTCGGACGAAGCTCAGCTGATTGACAACAAGGGAAGTTGGCATTATTGTAGGGAATAAGTGTTTGAGCAAGCATTAATAAATTTAAAAAGATTGAATGATCGGTTTGAAAACTCCAAAAAAATATCCGATATAGGTGGCCCAAAAAACTTCTGATTAAAAACCGGATTTTGGCTTACTAATCAGGCTACCATACAATAAAATGGTGAGAACATTGGTTTTTGCCATAATATTGTATAATAAAACGGCGAACATGTTTTTTGTGGAACACTTTTCGCGGCCCACAAAAACTGAAGGGGCATAAATTACATATTAAACGAAAGCATTTTTTGCATAGATGTGCAGAATGCCAAAATTATTTAAATATACTACTTACACAGAAATTGTTTAAAACAATAAATAAAAATTGCAAAAAAAGCCCGGAAAACAAAAACAATTAGAAATGTCAAATCGACTGACACATAAAATGTTAAATCCAGATTATGAAAAATGAAAGCATTCAGCGAAAACCCAAAGCCAGAACCCGAAACGTTAAGGTGGATTCACATTACACAAATCGCCC
This sequence comes from Chrysotoxum bicinctum, assembly GCA_911387755.1. Classification (NCBI taxonomy): domain Eukaryota; kingdom Metazoa; phylum Arthropoda; class Insecta; order Diptera; family Syrphidae; genus Chrysotoxum; species Chrysotoxum bicinctum. The sequence continues at coordinate 125,668,064 of OU426989.1, read as the reverse complement.
AACACGATAAAAGTTGATGAAGATGTTGTTGAATGTGAACCCTCCTAAGTGAAGAAATATTATCAATATAAATATTAGGCATGTGTTTTTTTAGTAGATAGTTGAGCTCTTACAATAATATTTTGAAATATTAAACGTCAACTACAATCGGCACTTTTTGCAAAAAGTGAAAAAGAATACACACATATGTACATCTGTTACTGAAAAGAGCGTATAATTTACACCATATAATATCAGTTCAGACATCTATCGGTGATTTTCTGAAAAAAATGTATTCCATGTAATAGTGTTTTTAAAAAGTGAAAAAGTAAAAAGGTTGAACCATTTAAACCATCAAGCGTTAACTACAATTGAAAATTTTTGCAAAAAGTACAATAAGTGAAAAAATGAAAAAGAATACACACATACACTAGCGACATCTGTTTCTTTCAGTTTGGCGACATCTATCGGTCATTTTATGAAGCAATTTATTCAATGTATTAGTGTTTTCAAAAAGTGAAACATTTACTTTTTGGTTTTTTGAGATGGGAGATAAAATTTTAAATGGAGTTGGAAAAGGAGAGCAGATTTTTTTTTACATTGTCACTTTTCAAGTTCATTGCACATTATGGCCAAAAGTGTAAGCTCTGTGTATTTGTATAAGTCAATTATTTTCAAAACTTATTTACATTATTGTCTGCATTTGAATTTTAAATATTTGCGAAAAAAGAGAATACAAAATACTCGAAATGTACTTTTCAGGAAAAGAGAGAAGATAAAATATGCAGACGTGAGACGTCGCACAGTGCGTTGATTCAGTGCAAGATAAGGAAAAAATTCAAAACAGCTTGATTTTAATATATTTTTTTCTTAAATATTTGTTTTTTATTTCAACTTAAGCAAATATTGTTTAAGTAATATAAATAACCTTAAAAAAAATGTTTTAGTTTGATTGTTCACATTTGTTTCATAGTAAGAGTGGAAATGATCGAGCCAGTCCTTATTTTTTTCCATAAATCGAAAACGGTTATTATAGCACTTTTGTCAGCGTTTATTAATATTTGCACACAGATTTGAAACATGTTTGTTCAAAATTCGCTCTTGGTCCGGCTCCAAACTAATGATAATTCTAAATTTATTTCGTATAAATTCTAATAAAACAGAAAACAGAAAATCGGTCGTTTTGGATTAAAAAACCACATCTCAAACAGTTCCCTATTCGTACACATTATCTATAAAAAGACGAGAAACAAACAGTTGTTACAAGGAGGGACGTGGACGGACGTGGATGAATGTTACTTTCTTGGAAAGATCGTATTTCCCACTTTATATCCTACTAACTTTTTTGATGAATACACGTGAATAAAACGTGATGCTGCAGTTTGAAAATAAGCTGTTTTGGGAGAAATAAACCGTTACTTAACCGTTTTTAAAACGATAAAAGGGTTTCGAGTGCAAAAAAAAACAATAAAATATGTTTGGCTTACCCTTCTAAAGAGTATCCAATTAAAAACCGGTTTATTTGGAGTAGTTTAACTCCGTGGTGCAGCGCTTCGTAGATCATCACTAAATGGCCTACTTTTGACATGTTACCTTTAAGAGGTTGTATAGCTTGCTGTAATTGCATTTTACAGAAAAAAATTTTACAGTTCATCTAGTTAAAGTTCTGGCTATAATTTTGCATTTTTCAAAACCGGTTTTAGAAGGTCATATTTTTTTACTTTTTTCCACTGGTCGCCGCACTGTGCGTCGCGTCGTCAAAAATGCGGACAAACATGACTTACGATACAAATTTAAATCTCCATGGCTGAATGCGTTCCATGGGCTCAAACCTGCCTCATTTTCAACACTTCCATTTATGTCATTTTTTGTTGACAATAAATAGCTGGCCGATCGATGTGCAAACAAAAAAAATTTTACAAAAGTAAATTGCATTTATGTTTTTGAAGTTAGCTATATTTCTTTAGGCGCGTTATGAAAAAATGATGAGAGTGAAATTTAAAAAAAAAATCAGATGTATGTAACACAAAATTCACAGGCTGACGTCACTGCAACGACGCGACGTGAGTTCAAGTCCCAATACAATGATAAATATTTTTACTTACGACTTATAGGCAAGTTATGGATTCGTAAAAAAAATTAAACTCGAGATTTTGATCAAAGTTGGCATTACGATGATAGCGAAGACTAAAAAAGTGGGTCTGGAAATTCTGTCTGTCTGTCTGTCTGTCGCTTCGACTACAGCCTAAACGGCTCGGCCGATTTTCTTTAAACTTGGTAGATATGGGTTTTGATTTTTTACCCCACACGTTTTTTTCTTTTTTTTTAAGACCAAAAATAACGGTACCTGCCATACGAATTTTGTATCGAAATTTTATAAATATTTTTTTTTCTCAAAAACTGCTGGACAGATTTAAAAACTAAAAACACAAACAAATTTCATTTAGTTAAATCTAGGTAATGCTTGAAAAAAATTTTCCGAAAAATGGTTATTGAGGGTACTCCCCATGGAACCATTTTTTTTTTTTGTTTTTGATTTTCTCAAAAACGGTTCCACCGATTTTGATAATTTTTTTTTTGCGAAGGCTCTTTAAAAATTTAAATAGAATTGTTTATTCAAATTTTCAAAAAAAATTTTTTTTGGATTTTTAAAAAAAAATTAAAATTTTTTTTTCAAAACTCAATATTTTGAAAATCCCATGCTAGATTTTTTTTAAACTTGATAAATAAAAGTTGCTTCATATAATCTACAAGATGTGAGAAAAAAAATTTTATTTTACCTTAAAATAAAGGTACCCACCATACAAATGTTAAAAAATTTAAAAAAATGGTTTTCAAAAAATCGTATTTTTCTCGAATACGGCACCTAGAATTTTGATAAAATTTTTTTTCTTTCAATTAATTTTTATGATCTTTAATTTAATAAAACAAATTTTGAAATTAAGATATTACAGCTTGTACCTACCATAGAACCATTTTTTCGAATTTTGAATTTCTCATCATCCACATAACGGTTCTTAATGAAATTTTTTATAGAGAAGCTTCTAAAAAGTCTTAAACACATTGCATTTCAAAACTTTAAAATAAATATTTTTTGAATTTTTGAAAAAAAAAATCTATTTTTTTCTTTTTTTGAAAATTCGATATCTCAGAAACGGCTCAATATTTTTTTTTTTTAATTTAATTTTTATTCGTATTGGCGTACCAAAATTTTTTCTTAAAAATCTTTTAAAAATTTTGTACATAAAAGCTTTTTTAAAGAAACCACTAAAACGACTTATAATTTTTGTTCTTGCATAAATTCATATTTGCATAGCATTCTGTTTTCGTCTCTTACTATTAAAAGAATTTAAAAAATTTATTTGATCCTTATGAACAGTTTTCTCTAATAACTTTTTTTTTTTTTAATTCTTAGTCTATTACATAGGAGCAAGTTCGTGCGACCCAGTCGTGCATTTTATTTTTGTTGCCGCGTTATGAAAAAAATATGAGAGTGAAAGTTTTAGATGTAACACAAAAATCACAGGTTGACGTCACTCCGGCGACGTTGGTTCGATTCCAATATTATGGCCATAACAACAGCTGAAGGACAATGACATGAAAGAATCGAAACAAAAATTGTTAATGTGTCAAAAATGTGTACATGTTTGAAAGTTCGTTTACCATTACCTGTTTTCCTTTAGACACCAGGATTGAGTGCTCAGTAGGTACTTCTCATTGCATTCAACAATAAAATCAATAAAAAAATCATGAATTCTCTGTCTTTTATTGAATGATAATGAATTAAATAAATAAATTGGCATTCGAATTTCGAGAGCTGGGCGGCTAGTAGTGTATAAATGCGCAAGAAATATTACATTACTACACTACTCCGTAGATAAATCTACGAAGTAGAGACACTGAAAGCACTGGCGACTGAGGCCATCGGCTTAGACATTACAACAGAGAGACACACAGAACAACAGAAGAACCACATGTCAACAGCACACGGTTGATACTTGAACGGTTTTCCATCCAAGTAAAGTACTAACCACGCACAATGATGCTTCATTTCGCTGATCGATGGGAAACGATGCTTTCATCAAAGTCAAGGAAGTGACCAATCGCAAGAAATATGATCATCCATGACATCTTGACAAACTTTTGTCAAATACAACTCTTTAATTTTTAACTCTGGAGTGTTGGTTACAAAAATAGTCTGACATTTTTTGGAATTAAATTCCAAAAAGTTCTGATGAGATCATTCAACAACTTGCAAAAGATTTGTATTAATTCTTGCGGTTGCATCCTTAAACATTCCAATCCGATAGGTCCAATAGATTTGTGTATCATCCGCATAACTTACGAATTTACTAGAATTTGAGGCTTGAGGCTAAATCGTAATGGAAAAGGGTGGACAGAAATGAACCTAAGATTGAGCATTCTGGTACACCGGAATGCGTTGATAGAAAACCAGAGAGTTATTTATTTATCACATTCCAATAAGATTTTTTTAAATGAGAGGGACAGACAAACTTTGAAAAAAGAAATTAGCTCAAAATATTAGTGGTATTACTACGAGGTTAAAACTGTTTAAGTATGATAATTGCTTAAATTTAAATTGAGCCTATTTTGTTAAGGTTTTAGTATCGTGCTTACTTTGTATGGCATTTAGAACGTCAAAAAAGATATCTTTTTCTTCCGTGAATTGACATTGTTTAAAGTGTCTAGAAGCAATTTATTAAAAATAAAATGCACGACTGGGTCGCACGAACTTGCTCTTATGTAAAAGACTAAGAATTTCAAAAATGAATGTTACTAGAGAAAAACTGGGACCAAATTACCGCATCAGTTATCGAGTAATACGTGACTAAATTATGTGAGTTTGGCATTACCGCTTACGTTATCGAGCAATAAATTACTCCAATTTGACATTTTCATTCGATCACTGATGGGACTCACTCACTCGTCACTGAAGCGGTAATCCGGGCCCTGTTCATGAACATAAAATTCATTTTTAATAGACTAAAACAACTGCTTTAGTATTTGGAGATGCCATGTGATTCAAGCAAATATTAGTTTATGCAAGAACAAAATTATAATTCGTTGAAGTGGTTTGTTTTTAAAAATAAGCTTTATATACATACAAAATTTTTAAAACATTTTTAAGAAAAAATTTTGGTACGCCAATTTAAAGTTTTTATTATTGTCCGAATAAAAATTAAATTTAATTTAATTTAAAAATTATTTTTTTTTTTAAGTTTTGAAATGCAGTGTTTTTTTTAACTTTTTAGAAGAAAATCCGTTTTGTCGATAATGAGATATTCTAAATTTGAAAAAAAAAAATGGTTCTATGGTAGGTACAAGTTGTAATAACTTAAATTCAATTTTTTTTACTAGATTACATATCGTAAAAATTAATCAAAAGAAAAAAAATTTTGCAAAATTCTGGGAACCCTTTTTGTTCAACAATGAACAAAATCTCGAGTTCAATTTAATTTTTTTACTAACTATCTTTCAAATGCTCTTGAAATGAAACGTTGGGCTTCTTGAGAACGGGGATAAATTTGCAAGCTTTCCGTAGTTTAAGGTAGCAGTGGGTAGTAAAGATGGTATTGAAAATGTGCAAAATGTAGGGTGATAACGATAAAATGATTTTTAATGAAACAAGGATGAATATTTTCCAGGCCAATTCTATTAGATTTTATTTCACTTCTCACCTTATTCAATATGTATGTACATATGTATGTGAGAAGTCAGATTAAGTCAGATTGAGTGGTACTGTTCTTAATTCTATCTTACAATAGCTAACCAAAGAAGCAGGTTCAACTCGCTTACAGCACAATCCACATTTTTGTGGAGTAATTTTATTAAACTCATAAATAAAATCCTTACTTAGAATTTTTGATCTTAGCGTTAACAGCGTTTTTTAAAAATTTAAAATTGATGCAATTTTTTTTCCAACCTTCCAGTTGTTAAATTTTTTTACTACACCATCCATTATCATTGTTTTTTATTTGGAATGTTTGATCGGATTGTAAGTTTCAAAAAGGTTGTTTATAGTTAAAGCGAATTGAAGCTTTTCATTAACCGGTGAAATGGTTTTCCAAGATGGAGTTGAACACATGAGATAAAAGAGCTTGTATGTTTTCCGATTATAAGTCTCTGAATGAATTTGGTTTACTAGATGGATTAGAAGTCACATTTAGATCTAAGAAGCAATGAGATTATGATTTGAGAAGCTTTTGGAGCATCAAGTTGTTTAAAGCAATTCTCAAAATTTGGCTGGCTGACAAGAAAAACATCTACCTATGGGACCTTCTTCATCATTGCCGAACGCAGCGTGTTTTTAAGTTAGCTATCGATATCGATGGAAAAGTTTACGCAATGAAGAGTAGGTAGAACACCTCTTCCGTCAGGACTAGTGGATATATTTATACCAAGATCTCAAATGGCTCTTGCAACCCTACGTTCTTGAGTACAGGAGGGATAAGTTGAGCTGCGATTACATTACCATATCTAAAGAGCTAGTTATTGGGATGTCGTTGCAGATTAGCGTTGAAACCAAATATGATGAAGATTTTTTTACGTTCTTGACAAATGGTCAGACATTTCTACTACATTTGGGACATTGCACTATTTTTAACTTCTGATGGTCATGTTAGAATTTGGTTCTTTTTACGACAGCATTGCATTAAGAAAAAATAGACCGGGAACATAAAACGCACCCTGTATAATTACAAAAATAATTCTTTTTTGCTCTTTAACCACTCTTTCAAATATTCAATTAAACTCACTGTTATTTTATTTATTTCTTTTCATTCTTTTCAGATCGCTTATCCAAATCCTTGATTCAGAAATGTATGACCTAATGGATTCCCATGGAGATTATACTCACTTCTACTTCTGCTACCGTTGGTTCCTATTAGATTTTAAACGAGAGCTCATCTATGCAGATGTATTCTCGACCTGGGAGGTAATTTGGGCAGCAAAACACGTTGCAAGTGCACATTTCGTACTCTTCTTGGCTTTGGCTTTGCTGGAAACCTACCGGGATATAATTCTTTCCAATAGCATGGATTTTACGGACGTAATCAAATTTTTCAATGGTATGTAATTACACTGACTCATATTTGTGGTTGTAGGTTCGTAAGTAGTGTATTTAGAATAGTGTCCATGACAACTTTTGCATTTTAAATATACTCTTATATGCCTTACAACCTCATTTATGAAAGGTGAATTAAGAAACTGATTTTTTCTTTAATTTTAAGAAATGGCAGAGCGTCACAATGCACAATCCATACTACAATTAGCTAGAAGTCTGGCACTACAATTGCAAATGATAATTGAAAATAAATAAAAAAAAATACTTTAAGCCATTATTATGATCATTCCACTATAGCCAACATAAAATAGTTCTTAGTAATATTTAGCAAGAATTAATTTTAAATTAATTCGTGTTCATATTAAATTTATTAAAATGTTTCCACCTTTTCAAAACATATTCTATTTGTAACATTGTATTCTTCCAATCATCAACAAAAATTCCTAACTATTTAAATCATGTATACCTAGAAAAAATATATGTACCTTTATTATACATACTTTATATTTTCTATCACACTTTTCTTATAGTAGAAATATTTTTGCAAAATGAAGTAAAATTTAATTATGTACCTAATTACCTTAACTTTAGTCCAATGTGTTCATATAGGTCAGAGACTATTATTTTAATTTTAATAGCTCCGGTTTTCAAGTCTTATATTTAATAAAACTTTTAATTTAAAAACGTTTTACTTTAAAATATAGTTACCAGAAATATCAATTGTACCTTAGCTCAATACCAATACCAATACCTTACACATCCATCATCTTGAGTTATGTACATATAACTGAGAAAGTGAGTTCCCAATTCAAACGCAATTTAAATAGCCAATATCGTCACCTGATTGCAAGAACTAGGTAACTCAATTTTTTTCGTTTTGAGATATCGACGAAAACGTTTTTTTATAACTTGATTAGGCTTTTTTTTAAAGTACCTACTCTTATCAATATAACAAACAACAATTTTTTTTGGTAGGAATTTTTATTTAGCGTAAAATGGCGAAATATTCGAAAGTAAATTGTTATTTTTTCTTGAATTATAAAATTATTAGCTAGAAAATTATCTATTATCTACTTGTCATAATTTTTTTTATGTTTGTCCCTCTGCTAACGAACAAATTCAAAAACAAATAAACTTTTTCTGAGCAGATCGTCCACGTCCCATTTCACAGTATATACGATCACGCGAGTAAGACATTTACAACCTCAAACCTTTTCTTAACCACAATAGCTCAAAAAAAGTTTTAATTCATTTTAATTAATTTTGTATTTAAAAATTAGTTTTTTTTTTTTAATTCGCTCAGTTTGTTTATTTTTTGTTAATTACATTTAGTATTCTTTTTAAGGAAAAAAAATATTTTTGTTTAAGAAAATAAACTGGGCTTTAATAATAAGCGAAAAAAATTAATATTCATTAACGTGTTTTTTTGTATAAAATGATATCATAGTGTAAAAACAACTTAAAAAACGAAAAAAACTAAACAGACTAAAACTGTAATAAATTCTTGATTGGTTATAACAAAAATCTTAGGAATCGGACGTAAATTGGCAAAGATAAGGCCAGTTAAGGCAAAAATCATAAAAATCATAATAACTCGAAAACGGGACGAAAACGAGAAAATTACCTCTTAAGTTTTTCGACTTAAAATGACCTCAGGAATCCATGATTTTCATTTGGGGCGGTGACTGTGAGACACCCTGTGTACAAATAAGTATTTTAATGTCACTTGTTGATCATCTTCATAAGCTTTCTTGGACTGCGGCAAATTTTTATAAAAATGAAAATAGTCGCCACTAATAGCAGGAGGATTGGAAGTGAAAATCGATAGTAAATAGTTGTATTTAACTTCCGTGATGGGATGTCCTGCAGGACAACATGGACTTAGCTTTACTGCAGCTAAGATTAAGCTCCTTGAGTTCCTCTTCAACCAATCAGCTGTTCTAAAATTTTCTGTTCCGAATGATTCCTGGCACCGGTATGAACATGTGCAGTTTTTTTTTTCAAATTTAAACCAAGACATTTTTTGAATCAGTATTGATTTTTCGGATGTGTCGATTTATCCTATCGTGAGGTATTGTTCCACAAACCTCTTCCAGTCAAGGATATCCTCCGAAGTTATGTCGTGTATAATGTAGTAATTTTAGTAACTTATTAAATCTTGGAAAATTTTAAACCTTTTTTTCGTTTTACTACAAGTAACTAGTAAATTACTAATTGCCTTTTATTAAAAAGGGTGCATCTGAACACGTCCAAACAGTGCCAGTTCGTGAAAAAATACAAAGGAAACAATACTAAATCTTAGGAACGGATCTAATAGTTTGACTTGTCAGAATTCAAAGTGACAACCACAATTTATTTCTCCCAAAGAATTGTAATGTAACCAGTACTTATAATTCTGGTGAAATTGAAATCCCACGGCATGTAATTCGATCTTGGATTTTCAGGTTTTCAACAAAGAACTGTTGTCTTGTCAAACTTATGCCGGGAGTAAAATTCTCCATCGTCTAGACTTAAAACATCGCACTTTTCTGCACAAAGCTGAGTCTTCAAACATATCGAAATCTTCGTCTTCCGAAAACATTTTATATTATTTTATTTATTTTTAAAAAAAATTAGCTCATGAATAAGAAAAAAAACACAATTTAACTCTTTCAAATACAATTATCAAGAAATTTTGTGCGAGCAAATTATGGATTTAGCAAATTACTAAAAGTTAAAGTAGCGAGTTTGTGATTTTAACATTAGTAAAATGTTAATAGATAGCAATATGTTAAAATTATTTCAAATTACCAAAATCCTTAGTATAATTTACTAAAATGGCTTTAACATAATTACTAAATCGTTTAAATTTTTGCGCCATTGTCTTTAAATTAGGAATAACTTGTACAGGGCACATGCACATCACAAAACCAAATTCATTTAAATTCTGACACAACGATCGCTAAAGCACTTCACTTCCTCGACGATTTCTGGGAGGGATCAAAAGTATCAGCAAAGAAGACTAGCCACCTTGCAACTTACCCTACTGCCTTGGTTCGATATAACCTCATAGATCGTGAAGTTGTAGGTTGCCAGTCGGCGCTTGTAGAAAAGAGCATTATTCGTTGGATCACTCGGACAGAGCAGAACCTGCTAAAAATCAAAGTTACAGCTTATTATTTTTGAGTTACTTTCTGCTGCCACCTCCTTGTCTTTTTTCGCATTGCGGGTATCTTCTTTCGTCTTTAAATTCATTATTTTTAATTTTTTATACTTTATAATACTTTTTATTTTTGCGGTGTTTTAAGGTTTTCTTTTTTATTTTTTAATTGCAACTTTTCCAAAGCTCTACTTCTAAAACCATAACCATCTTGTTTGAGAGTAGATTCTCATGCTAGTGCTCGTTGAGTTCTCAAAAAAATATTACTTGAATATTGAATTCTCATTGAGAACTCACTCAACAAATTCTTTCCACAAGTAGATGTCAGATATCTACTTCTTGCACTGAAAATGGTAGGGTTATTTTAGTTATCTAGTTTTTTCACTACTCAGTTTAAAAGGGGAGGGGGGAATTTCAGCTAAACATTAATTTAATTAAATGATCATCACCCTAAGGTACCTAAAGGCGATGCTAACTCAAAACTGTCAAAAATTGAGTTACCTAGTTCTTGCAATCGATATGATTGATAAATACTCGTATATGTTTACTTCCACAATACTACTTATTTCTGCAAATTTTAATCCAAAGTCTGATAAAGTTCATATGTATATAAAAATAAAATTGTGCAGTTTTGCGCAATACACCAACAGATACATGACTTTTTGTTCTTGAATATATAAATCTCATGTATTTACATTTTTGTATACTATTAACTATCGTAGAAATAAACGTTGTTGGTATTAGCAGTGATGTTTTTCAAACAGTTTGAATTTAATAGTATAAGATATTGACAATTTTTCAAAATCCCTTCATTATCCTCACAAAGTCAAATTAACGTTTTGAGTGTACTATTTTTTATTTTAGAAAAAAAGACTTGTATTTTAAATATTTAAAATGTGATTTGTGTTACTCACGTCACGAATTTAAATTTAAAACATGTTTTTCGAAAAATTATATTCAGAAACCGAAAAAGAACTTAAATCCAATCTGATTCTGTCTTAAATAAAAACACATTTAATGTAGAGACGAAAATTACGAGCATAAGAAGTACATATATAAATGGAACGAAAGGAGATACAATAGAATAATAGCTCAGACTTCATTTTAATTTTTAATATTAGGCGTATTTTATTGGTAACCTATACCTAGCGCAGCAAGGCAAGGCCAATAAAATGCTTCATTGACTTCATAAACACTTTTATTTTGTATTTTTAAAGTTGGTATGCTTGGCATTTATACCCATGTGAAAACCAGCTGATTTGGAAAAGAAGTAAAATAAACATGTAATTTCTTAGAAAATAAAAATTAAATGATCAAAGAAACAAAACAAATATATATTTATTTCACAACCATTAAGTGAAGAAACAAAAACATGATGTACCTACAAATGAGCAATCGACTTTTGAATAAGCTAAAGGATGTGTTGGAAAAGTATACGTTATTATATGTCAAGTTGAAATAGAGTTTTGATTTTGAAATTGATGTTTATAATGCAGTTAAAAAATAAAATTCTTAAAAAATTCGTTCATTTTAGATAATGTTTGATAAAAAAGAAATAAAATTTGAAAATCATTAATTCACATTAAACGTAGAGGTTTGTGCTGGATTTAGACCACAGACAAAATTTCTGTCACACTAGTCGATGATGGGTAATTCTTAAAGACTACTATATCATTTCCACTTAAATCTAACATTTTCATGATTTAGAATCGTTCTTGGAGAAAATAATATTATCCATTATTTGTAGTTTATGTTATTGTGAATATTGATTATTTATATTGTGAAATGTGGATTCATTCATGGCTATTTTGCATCCCCTCGGATATCATCAAGTTTTTAATGGTTTGTCGGCTAGTAGAAAACCGTGTTTCCATACTCTTCGTTTTCGAGATGTTGGCGCTGGCGGCAGACGAGTCCGATAATGTGAAAATTTGTTGTCGTTGCGGTCAGTGATTGGCTTATTTTGAATGTTTTCTTATGCACAAGCTTAATATTGATTAAAATAAGCTATGGTTTAATATTCAAACGTATTCGAAGTAATAGTAATGAAATACAATTTCAACATAAGCACAACAAGCTTAGATGAATCAAATCTTAGAAACTGAAATGTCAATAAAATAAATATATTCACAATCGTTAATGTCTGTTCAATATTCACAGACCCAATTGTCAATCAATTCATAAGTTTTAGAATTTATTAATATTTAACAATTGCAGTGATGGTATATATTTGCTGTGCACAACTATTTTTAGTTAAAAATAGTTTTTAATTGTGAAGGAGATTTGAAAAATCTTGAACGTTATATTAAATTTATTCTTTATAAGATATATGTGTATTACGTAAGGCACAATAATAGTTTCATAAAATTTTGATAAAACAGTCCATTTTTTTCTAAATATTATTTAACTTTCGTTTGCCCTTTTTTTATAAGTCCTCAGGGCAATTACAAACAGCTAGGTCTACCTCTTTCGTACATTTTTAAACACATTGGACTAGAAGTACAATATTATATTTACAAAAATAATATATGATCAAAAACTTAAAAATAAAAACCAGTTTTGATACTTATTTGTATATATTTATACCTATTATATAAAATATCAGTAAATGTATTTAAATTCACTATGAAACTGACGACACATCACTTACTTGCTGAAGACTGTATTTCAATAGCAAAACTAGATTTTGAGAAAATCTTTTGTGGCCAAAATTTGTACCTACTATAAATCTACAACATATTATATTTGTTAAATGTTTAATTTTTTAACTTTGTTGAAACAGTATGAAATTATTATTTGTACTTTGGATAAACTGAAGAAAAGAGATGAATATATTGTATAGAGAATATATGTGTGTAACATGTAACATTATTATAAAAGTAAATAAATCAATATATTTTAAACTAGAGAAGAAAACATCAAAGTTGTCTAATTTGTACACATATAAGCGATATTGATTCACATAGCCTTAAGGGTTGAATCAAGGTTGTTCCTGATATAATGTTTTTTTCAGAGAATTGGCCTCTGCGAATAAGTGGAAAATGCTCTCGTGATGATTAAGTAATTTGCTTTGCATCTTTGGCTCTTCCGATTCGGTAGAACATTTTAAGTCTCCTCCATTCCTGCCGACCAACAGAAGGAACACAGAGAGTAAGTCACTATTTATTTCTTATTAAAACTTTCTTTTTGAATTTCCGGATATTAATTCCTGAACAATATAATTAATATAGGCGATACAAACAAATAAGCATATTTTAACATTTCGAATCTATTAAATTTTTGTGTTAAAATTTTGTTAAAAAATTATTCCATAAATTGCAGAGTCACATTTTTACATACTGTGGGTTGTTTTAGTTGAGTACCATTAAACACCTGGGATCACTGTGAGGATTTTAGAAAATTAAATTTAAAAACTAAAAAAGACTGGTAAAAAAATAAAATGCACGACAGAATGGCACTTGCTCTTATGTAAGACTACTTTGGAATTCAAAAATTGTTTACAAAAATATAAAAACATGGATTTAATAAAAGCAAAATGCTCAAACGAAAATATTGCTTGATTTCTATAAGAATATGAATTTGTGCAAACAAAGTTTAAAAATATTTTTATTATTAAATGCCATTTTTAAGTATATTAAATAATATACATTTTGGGAAATAATTTCAAAAACTAATATTTCGCTCGTTTTTAAGATACATATTGCTTTTCTCAAAAATAAACATTGAAGTTCTTTTTTCAAAAATCTGAAAACTATTTTTTCAAAAAATTTTATAAACAATATTTCAAAGGAGCTTCCTGCGTACCAATTTTGGTCAAAATCTTTAGAGCCGTTAATAAGAAAATCGAAAACAAAAAACACCGTTCTATGATTTTTTTTTGACTAAAATGTAGTCCATGCCCATAGCAGCATACTTATTTTTTTAATCAAAATCATTAGAGCTGTTTTCGAGATAAATAAGATTTTGCACAACGGATGTATGGCAGGTACCGTTAGTTTTAGAGCTAAAAATAAAATCATTTTCCTTCTTTAATACAAAGTTCAGCGGCTTAGGCTGTAGGTGGGTGCAGACCATAGAGACATACAGACAGATAAGCTTTGATCAAAATCTGCAAAACTTACCCTATAGTACTTATATCAAGTATAAATTATGAAATTAAGATATTACTGCCTGTAACTACCAAGAACTACAGCAGAACTATCAATTTCATACAATGTATGATGTGTATGATTTGGGAAAGAGGCCCCTGATAATTTATCAGCTTTATAGGGCCCATACACGGCACTGACACGTTCGCTGCAGATCAATATATTTTGTTGTTGTGTACAAATATGTGCATACCGCCTGTGTGGTGTGTATCCATGTCGACTGTTTGCAGCGACCGTCTGATAACTACCTCATCTCAATTCTGACTTTATGAGCATTAAAATAAATTTATTTATTTATGTATTAATTTATTTATCAATTAATTAATTTAATTATTTATTTGCTTGTTTATGTATATTTATTTATTAATTTATTTATTTACTTAATTTTGTTATAGCTTTTTATTTTATTTAGCTTTATTCAATTTATTTTAAACATATGTAATTTTGTAAAAAATCACTGATTTGACGGAGGTTTTTTTTTTAGTCATTCCTTCCCCTTCTCTCTATCTAACCTCTTAAAAAAAGGTTTTTTTCTGTAGCTTTTCCTTCAATAAATATTTATTTAAGATCTGAAGTATTCAAAAATATTGTAATTAATTAAGGTAGCTTCATATCAAATCTCTGTAAATTGTTCAATATAGGTTAAATTAAAAAAAAAATTATAATAATTCAGCTACAATAAATGAAATCAAAAAAATAATAATAAATCACACTCTTACCCCACTTTTGGTTTAAACTTCAGATCAAACATAAATTTGGTTTCACAGTCCTTGAACAGAGTTCATTCTGTAGTTTAAGTTAAAGTCACTATTCTGCCGTTTAAATCTCAGTTCGACAACCCCTTCAAACATTTGAAAATATAATTTATTTTCATTTTTAATTTTTGTTTCCTGTCACAGGTAGGTAGGTTGGAGTGGCTGTCTAGTTGTTGTTGACTCACTTAGACCTCAAGGATCCGTTGTGATACCACTAAAGAAGTTACTCATGGGAGAGTAATGAATTTAAACAAACCATTCCGTGCTTTTAATAAAGTTAGAGAGACATTTTGTGTCGATCGTTGCCAGTTCACTGGTATTATCGAAGAAGGGATTACCGAGATAGTTATTCCTTCTATTGGAGAGTGCTGGACATGTACATAGGAGGTGTTGGACTGTTTCCTCTTCCTCCTCGTCCATGCAGCTTCTACAGAAGTCATTTGTGTAGACTCCTAGCCTCAAAGCATGTCTACCTATGAGGCAGTGTCCTGTTATAACTCCGATTGTAGAGCTTATATTTTGTCTGTTCAGGGAGATCAAGTCTTTTGACCGTTTAAGGTCTATGCTTGGCCATATTTGTTTAGTTGCCAGGCAGGTGGTACCCTGTGACCATCTAGCATTTGTTGATTCTAGAGCATGTTGTTTGAGAAGATATTTGCATGTAGCAAGTGGTGTTCCTATGTAATGTTTTTGTCTAACAGTAGGCAGAAGTGTTCCGTTTTTGGCGAGCTCATCGGCTTTGCAATTTCCCGGAATGTCTCTGTGGCCCGGCACCTAAATGAGGTGAATATTAAACTGTTCTGCCATCTCATTGAGAGATGATCGACAATCGTGGACTATTAGAGAGTTTGTGGAGACAGACGCGAGAGATTTGAGAGCGGCCTGGCTGTCCGAGAAGATTCGTATATCCTTGCAAGATATAACGTTTTCTTTGAGCCAGGATAGTGCCTCTTTAATCGCCATTACTTCTGCCTGGAATACACTACATTGATTGGGAAGTCTATATGAAAGACTGAGATTCAGTTGTTTCGAATAGATACCACTTCCAACGCCGTGATCGGTCTTTGAACCGTCTGTATAGAAGTGTACCGCATTGTCTTCCAGGGGTCTCTCTTCTTCCCAAGACGATCTTGAAGGGATGGAAACAAGGAAGTTGTTATCGAATATCATTTTTGGGGTGGTATAGTCTAAGCGATCTGGGATAGATCTGAAATTGTCTAAGATGGTAGTATGACCAGTATTGTTACTGATCCATTAAGAGGTGGCTCTAAGCCTCACGCATGAGTTGGTTGCCACCATTTTGGAGAAGATGTCAAGAGGTGTTAGGTTTAAAAGCACTTATAGGGCTGCGTTTGGTGTTGAGCGAAGTGCTCCTGTGATGCACATACCTGCTGACCGCTGGACTTTGATGAGTTTATCTAGATTTACCATCTTGTCCAGTGCGGTCCACCATACGACAACTCCATAAATGAGTATCGGTCTGATTACCGAGGTGTATAGCCAGTGGGTTATTTTTGGGGAGAAGCCCCATTTTGATCCTATAGCCTTTTTACAAGTAAAGAGCGCTACGGTAGCCTTTTTTACTCTTTCATCAATATTTGCCTTCCAATTTAGTTTTTTGTCTAAAATGAGGCCTAAATATTTGGCTTGGTCGGAAATGCTTAATGGTATTCCTTTAATCTTGGGTGGGTTAATCTGAGGAATTTTGTACCTTCTCGTAAAGAGTACTAATTCTGTTTTATGTAGATTGACGTCCAAGCCATATGCTTAGCCCACTTTGTTAGCCTATTTAAGGCATTTTGTAGGAGTTCTGAGAGAACTTGGGGATGTTTCCCAGATACAGATATTGCAACGTCGTCAGCATAAGCAATCACCTTGAAACCCTCTGCTTCCATTGATGTTAGAAGTTCGTTTACTACCATGTTCCATAAGAGAGGCGAAAGGACCCCACCTTGGGGGGTACCTCGATTCACCGATCTGGTGGTAGCAAAACTTCTCATGCTGGAAGTTATTGTCCTGCTTTTGAGCATGAGACTTATAAGTTCTATGAGTGATTTCTCTAATTTCAGCTTGTTCATTGCTGTTGTGATCGCCTGGTAGCTGACGTTGTTGAAAGCTCCTTCGATATCTAGGAAAGCTACTAGGTTGTATTCTTTGTATTTGAGGGAATATTCAATACCACGTACCAGCGAATGAAGTGCTGTTTCTACTGATTTTCCCCCTGTCACAGGTCACAACAAACTTTTCTTGATTGTTTTTTCTTTGATTTAGATAGAAAGAGAAAACAATTTACTCAAACTACGTTTAATAAACTGAAGTTCAGATAAGACTGTGAAACCGGACGAGATGAACTTCAAATTTAAACTCCAGTTCAGGTTCAGCAGAACTTAAGTTTAAACTCTCACTGTGAAACTGGAGGTTATCACTAATATTATATGTGCTGGAAAGCTTACTGCAGCCACCTCAAAAGTTTTCAAAAGAACTCAACTATTGACCCGACAGCGCAGCAAAATCAAAAAACATTGACATTGTTCACTAACAAATGTGAACTTCCCCACATTGATGAATATTTACATGACCCATTCAAATTCTGATAAAAACGGACTATAATAAATCTAAATTAAGTTTATGATAATTCCATAGCACATGCGACACGTCAAAGTAATTGTGAACAAAGTTTACTTGTTGTCGTTTTAAAACTCAAATCAATACTTGCATGCAATAGGTGATACCCTAAAAGGCTTCACTTTGGGGGAAGTTATGTGGGAAATTCAAATTTCCCAACAAATATTTGAGTTAATAATTTCCTTCAACCCTTTTAGTTTCAGATTTTTAAGCATTGAAAAATTTTCATTTTTTTTTTTCAAAAACACAAATGAAATATGGGTAAAATGTTTTTTATAAATTTCTATGGATCAAGAGGGACATAAGGAATTTCTGTTGGTGAGGACAATTTTCATAGATTCTCAGCAATTTCCCTTTTAGGATATGTATAAATACAAACGTATACGTTTAAAAATTTGAAAAAAAAATTAATATATGCTCATGGTCACGAGTAAATAAATATAACGGAAATGCATGCATATTAAGAAATAATTATTAAACGACTTACGACAGTGAAATCGTTTTTGTTTTAATACATCCAATCAGCAGTACAAACTAAAATCCCTATAAATATTTATTTGCAATTGGAATAAATTAGTAGCAAGTACTTACGTTAAATTTTTGATTTGCAAAGCGAAAGCGTTTTGCAATGCCTGAAAAGACATTTTCAAAATCAATGGCCTGTAGTTGTTTTACCTTCAACTAACAAGGTTCTCGCATTCTGTTTGAATCAGGTGACTCAAAAATGGTGAATTTCATAGAAAAATACTTTGATGTGACTCCAGGTAGGTATCAACTTAAAAACATCATTTGCCTATTGATTGAATCTTGAGATTCTTTTGGTTTATACATGTAAATCAATTGCTAAAAAATATAGTGTCAATTTTTTAATTTAATTAATGTGTTGTTTATAATTAATTTGAAGAATTCAGTTTAAATTTTGTTCCTTGGAATCCATGCTAGATTTATAAATACAATCAATAGCTCATACAAAATATGGTGCTCAGATTAGACTTATTTTGGGTAGGTGGCTAGTTATTTATTTATTTTTCCACAAAAGCGATTTGAACAGACATGTTCCAATGAGTGTATTAAATCCAAATTTTAAGTTGTGACTTGTGCAAAATATACAGCGGTCGGATTCAAAAATCTAGCTGGACAAATATATAAGAGGTGTAAAATCGGTTTTTTTTTTTAAATGACTTTAACCCTTTTCGGTGGCAACCAGTTCCAGTTAACTTAGAAACTTCAAATTTCACATACTGTTTTTTTGGAGTTAGAGGAAATCTGTAAAAAAAAAATGCAAAAGCTTCTGTTTTTCCAGAAAATTCACGTTACGTTTTCGCAACGGTCACCGAAAGGGGTATCAAAATTATTCTTCTTACGTAGAATATGAATCAGATCAAAAAACATAAATGTTAAAAAAAGAGCCAAGTTCTTCTATACAAAAACCTTTGTGTAATAAGTCAGCCGTGAAAAGTACTGAGATCTAAAAGTACACCAAGTTCTTACTTCATGAAGGTTTAATACCGAATATTTAAAGTAGAATAATATTGAAACAGCTACAATGTAATAGAGAAATTTTATTATTTAATGATTACTGACTAAAATTTGATGGGCTTACTGGTCAAGTTTTCAAAACCTTTTGAATTTGGGCATACAAAAAAACTACTTGCCAAGTAAGCCTATCAAATTTTAGTCAGTAATCATTAAATAATAAAATTTCTCTATTATATTGTAGCTGTTTCAATATTATTCTACTTTAAATATTCGGTATTAAACCTTCATGAAGTAAGAACTTGGTGTACTTTTAGATCTCAATACTTTTCACGGCTGACTTATTACACAAAGGTTTTTGTATAGAAGAACTTGGCTCTTTTTTAACATTTATGTTTTTTGATCTGATCTCACTTCTTTTTGCAAAGATTTTAATATTTTGCCATGTCAAAATCTCGAAAGATACGGAAAGTTAGAAGGGTGGACTCTACCTACTAAAATCAACTTAGTTTATAGCTTCCTATTTCTTTTGGTATATTTTCTTTTTGTTATTGGTTGTTTTGATTTGCGCTTCAAGTATTTCTTCTTATCCTGGCAAGATATCTAACACTAACATACCTACCTTAATTACAGCAATCGGAAGTGCTCCATATAAATTAAACATTTTCTCAGAAAGTGGGCGGGTACCACACCCCCTGAATGGAAAACCTCAATTTTTATTTTTGTCCTTTATATGCAATTTGAGCCCTACCGTTCTACCAAATTTCATTGTTCTACATCTACTGCAATCGGAAGTGTGCCATATATAATTAACATTAGTTCTGAGGAAGTGAGCGGATACCACGCAATTTAAGCCCTACCACTTTACAAAATTTCAACGTTTTACAGCAGTCGGAAGTGCTCCATTCAACCAATACCAATTCGGAGAAAGTGGGTGGATACCACGCCCTCTGAATTGAAAACTTCAATTTGGAGAAAGTGGGCGGATACCACGCCCCTGAAGGGAAAATCGCTAATTTTATATTTTTTTCTTTGTATGCAATTTAAGCCCTACCACTGTACCAAATTTCATCGTTTTACAGCAGTTGGAAGTGCTTCATTCAACCAATACCAATTCGGAGAAAGTGGGTGGATACCACGCCCTCTGAATTGAAAACTTCAAATTGTCGATTTTTTCCTCTGCTTGCATGACAAGACCTACCGTTGTGAAAAATTACAAGATTCTACGATATCGGGAAGTGCACCATAATTTTGATGATCTGTCAGTCAGTCAGTCAGTTACGGTTTTTGTGATTTTTGAGGCCTTATATCTCAGGAACCGCTTATGCTAGAAAATTGAAATTTGGGGAGGGCCTGACTAGCTTAGCAAATAGTCGGAATTGGTACTGAAGATAGGGAGAGGTCAAAAATCGCCTGAGTTTGTTCCCGTAAAAAGGGTGTAGTGCCAGAACTTGGCTGGGCACTACCGTGCCCTTTGATAAACTTTATTTGAATACTTTCATGAAAAATTAATTAAATATACAATAGATTATAATGTTTGCAAATTGAAATGGCAAGGGAAAACCGTGCCGTGTAAGTTATTCCATAATCGTGTTGTGTAATTAAAAGAAGGATGTCTATATTTGACGGTACGATCAAAGTTAGGCTCGAGGAAGAACTGATGCGCATTCCTAGTGAAACGGGTATCACGGGTGAACTGATAAAGGGGAGGAATGCAACTGGCTACTTCGATTGAGTATTGCTTGTGAAAGAAGCGATACAACAAGGAAATACATGAAACATTCCGACGGAGTTCAAGAGATGGGATTTTTTTTTAGATTAAGAATTTTATTTTTCAATTTGTTTTATATACAACAACAATAGGGGCCCAACGTTCTTCATTTGGCTTTACATAATGCTATTTGCTTACAATATCATATTAATGTTTTCTTAATCTAATTCATGATTTTTTTAATATTAACTAAATATTAATTTTTGATGAGTGTAGTATTGATTTTTGTTCTTCTCGTAAAAGGGTGCGTTGTCGTTATGGATGATGTCTTCAAATTGATCGTCAGTGATGGCTCGAGTGTATAGATACTTGTCACGAGGCTCTAGTTCATGCTGGAGAAGTTGTTGCACTTCTGTGTTGGGATGATCTTCCAGGTTCCTGATGATTTTTCCGGAGAGCTGCAGTAAATACTTGTCCAATGGTATTAATTTTGCTTCTTTATACAGATTCCTTGTTGGTATATATTTCTTCGTCAGTGTGTTACGGTACAGTCCAGTGCAAATGCGGAGCATCTTTCTTTCAAAAAGCTTCATCTTTTTCATTGCTGTAGGTGAAATAGTAAACCAGATGGGAAAGGCGTAGGTCAGAACGGGTCGGATAAGTTGTTTGTACACAAGCAGCTTGGTTTTCTTACTTAGTCCACTTCGCCTCCTGAGAAGCGGATGGACCAAGTGCAGAGAATAGTTGGCTCTCTTCAACATCAAGTCTGCATGCCTTTTGAATTTGAATTTATTGGAAAAGTTGATTCCTAAGTACTTCGTTGATGATTTGACTGTCACTTCAGTGTTGTCTGGAAGCTTTATTTTGATTGCATCACAGCGTGTTGCAAACGCTCGTCTTCGAATGACAGTCACTGGTGTTCGGAAGCAGATGAGTTCAGTCTTTTCGCTGTTTATCCTCAGTCCCCATTTGACATAGTATTCCCATTGGTTTTTAATGTGCTCTTGCACTCTCCTGGCAGCAATTTCTGGTGAAAAAGCGGTGGCGTATGTGATTGAGTCGTCTGCATAAAGCTTCGTCTTTGTACCAGATATGTTGGCTGGTTGATCAGCAGTGTAAATGTTGAACAGCAGTGGTCCAAGTTTTGATTCTTGAGGAACTCCAGCGTTAATTCCTTTGGTTGATGACACATGTTTTTCTACCTGTACATAAAAAAGTCTATGGGTTAGGAAATTTTTGATTATTCTTACCAGGTAATTAGCAAGTCCAAGTTCCGAGAATTTGAATAGTAATCCTTTTATCCAAACGCTGTCGAAAGCTTTTTCGATGTCCAGCAAACACGCTACAGTGGTTTCCTTTTTGTTGAGTCCAATTGTAACATCAGAATGGAGTCCCAGTAATGGATGTATGGTAGAATGTTTATTTCGAAAGCCATACTGAAACTCCGGTATGACATCTCTTTCTCTGCAGAAAACGTTGAGTTTCTTCAATATCAATGCCTCCAGTATCTTACTCATGCAGCTGAGCAAAGAAATTGGCCGATATCCTTCCACATTTGCGCGGTTGTTCTTCTTCGGGACAGGGACCACTTTTGCGGTTTTCCAGGCTCCAGTGAAATAGCTGTTGTTCAGGCAGTTATTGAAGATTATAGTCAACAGGAGAACAGCAAGATTTGGTAACTTTTTAAGCACGTAATTAGAAATCTTGTCGCTTCCTGCTGATTTTTTGGAGTTTCCAGTGAAGATAATGTCAGCTACTTCTTCAGGAGAAGTGAAAACATCTGTCAGCATCGGCTCCGATGATAGGTTTTCCTCATTGAATAGGGTCACGGTTTCGGTGTTTGCTGATATCTCTTGAAAGCGAGTTTCTACATCTTCGATAAAGTCAGTAAGGTGCACGGGAGGGCGATCTTTGAAACTATCATGAATTCAAGAGATGGGAAATTGGGAATTAATCCATGATTGTTCAGTTTTCGCGCTCTGTTCTGAATTATATCCAATAAGTGGAGAGAAGTTTGTGCTGCCCCTGCCCAAGCAGCATTTTTGACGGTCTTGAGAAGATCGTTGTTGACACATATACCTAGTACCCTCCTTGCCACTATCTATGAGTGGCACTTGCATCAATGAAACTGAACATCTCGATATTCTCGGTATGTGCATTACGAACCACCTCTTGTGGAACGATCACATACGCGATGTTGCCAAAAATGCCGCAAGATGTTTGGGTTTTTTGAGACGGTGCAAGAAATTTTTCTCTTCTTCTGATCTGGCTACAATCTATAAAACCTATATACGTCCAAAACTTGAGTATAACTCCCATCTATGGGCTGGTGCTCCAGTTACTTACTTAAGTCTCTTGGACAGTATTCAAAGAAGAGCTTTTAAAATGATTGGCGACAATAACATCATTGACTCATTTACGTCACTCCAACATCGTCGTAATGTTTCTTGTCTCACCCTTTTTTACCGTTATTTTAACGGACTATGCTCTAGTGAAATAGCCAGCTGCATTCCTCCCCTTAAACAATTTAACCGTAATACTCGCACTTCTAGGAATGCCCATCAGTTTACCCTTGAGCCCAACTTCGGCCGTACTGTGAAGTACAGAGATTCGTTCTTCAGCCGTACTACGCGAATGTGGAATTCTTTGCCACGCTCTGTCTTTCCCAGTCATTGCAATGTTCAAGAATTCAAAACCAATGTACACCGACACCTCCTTTCCAACCCTTCCCTTTTTTCTTAATGCTCACACTGTGTCTCTGGCATATTAAGCGGCAAATACACACGACACTTGTGTGCACACCGGTGTCGGTGTACGGAAATGTGTCCCGTCTGTGGGCTGGTGCGCACACCGATTTTCGGTGTCCGACACCGTGTGGGTAAAATCAAAAGTTTTTGATTTTTGGTGTCGGTGTCTCGATCGGTGTGATGTGTATTGCGATGTGCGCGCACATTTGCTATTCAGTATTCACTATTCACTATATTCAGTTGCAGCCGAATCATTGTGCGGTAAAGCACGTCGAAAAATTTACTTGCGATTTATAGGCAGGGTTGCGAAAGCTTATGTCAGTGGTGGGTGACTTATGAATTAAAAACAATGTAATTCAGCATCTAGTTACTGACTTAGAAATTAAAAACAAATAAGTCATGAGCAAGTGATTTAAGAATTTAAAAAAAAAATAAATTTATTTAAAAGCTTCCTAGTGACTTATGAATTAAAAAAAAAAATTCATAAGCTAATGGATGATATCTGATTAAAAAATTATTAATTGGAAAATTTATGAGCTAGCATGATAGTTTTATGACACACAAAAGCTTGAAATCTACTTTCGTTAATAATTAAATAATTATGTAGCCAAAACAAGCTTAAACATTTCCAATCTACCAACTACATAGCTTAAGAATTAATTTTTTTTTCATTCATAAGTCAAGTAGGTTGTGAATTAATGTTTTTTTTAATTCATAAGTCACTTAGTAGTTTATGAATTAAATTTTTTTTAAATCATAAGTCACTATCTAACTTATGAATTAATTTTTTTTAATTCACAAATCATCTACGGACTTATTACTTATGTTGTTTTTTAATTCAAAATTCGCAACCTTGCTTATATGTAGGTACCATAATCTATAGTAATAATAATAATAATTTTGACATTACGATGATAGCGAAGACTAAGAAAGTGGGTCTCGCAATTCTGTTTATATGTCAGTTTGACTATAGCTTAAACGTCTGGGCCGATTTACTTTAAACTTGGTAGATATTATTTTGAATTTTTCCACCCACAGGTTTTTTTATTTTTTTTAAGACCAAAAATAACGGTACCTTTCATACGAATTTTATAAATATTTGTTCTTCTCAAAAAATGTTCAACAGATTTAAAAACATTTTCCGAAAAATGGTTATTGAGAGTACCCGCCATGGAACCATTTTTTTTTTTTTTTGTTTTTGATTTTCTCAAAAACGGTACCACCGACCAGACCACACAGAACCATTTTTTCAAATTTTGAATTACTCATTATCGACATAATTGATTTCAATGAATTTTTTTTATAGAGATGCATTCATTGCACATTGCATTCCAAACTTTAAACAAAATATTTTTTGAATTTTTGAAGAACAAAAAATAATTTTCTTCCATGCAAGAAGCGATTTCAATTAACGCGCCAACTTCATCGTCCAATGGACGACGTCCATATCACTCGTGGTTAGATCTCTCCAGTATGAGATCTCTTGCACAACTAAAGTGTGCACGATTCGGTGTGCCGTGTGTAGTGGAATGCTACACCGGTGTAGGCACACCGGTGTGCACACAAGTGTCGTGTGTATTTGCCGCTTTAAGGGTATACAAAAAACCCCTTGAGTGTGCGCTGATTATAAAAAAAAAAAAAAAAAAAAAAAAAAAAAAAAAAAAAAAAGTACTGAGAGCTTTTCGGTTTCTTCGATGCAAGTACCAATGGCATAAGGGGCACAGTTTGCTTCAACGACAATAGACAGCATTGGGTTTTCAAAGCATTAAACTCCACACGGTCTTGTATGCCCCACTTAACAATGCTGTAAAGATTGGTGTTGCAATTCCACTTCCGAAGAAGATGGAAGTGAATTTGAGAAAGAGTATGAGAAGCTGAGAGTACACTCAAGAAATTTCGTGTGTAAATATTACTAATTCATGCGTGCATTCTACGAATTTTCTTCGTGGTTTTCAGCCACTATTAGTATTCGTAATATGGACGCTTACTAGTACATATTACGAATATTTTATTAGTATTCGTAGAAAAACAAACGTACATTGTACGAATACTATTGGTATATATAGGCATGGTTTTATTTCCCATTCGTGCAACGTACGAATATTATTGTAATATTTACCAATGCCCTTGTAATTCATTCGTAAATTACACAGCTGCATTCGTATATTGTACGAATATTATTGTAATATTTACGAATGCCCTTGTAATTCATTCGTATATTTTATGAATATTATTATAGAACTTACCATTGCCCTCTGACATTTCCTTAAATATCCATTGTTAGAAATAATAACAACAGGTAATGTATTTTTTAAGTTAAAAATAGTTTTCTTATTCATTTTATTGTCATGTTTAGTATATACTCGTAAATAAATGTTAAGAAAACTAAAAAGTATCTAAAAATTAATTAATTCATTATAGATATAATATACAATAAAATTAATATTTACAAACTTCACATTTTCTGTATTGAAGACCACTGAAAATAAATTTAACATTTAGCAATCGAAATCGTCCAAACCAATTTTGTACTTACATTGATTTTTTTCCAGTAAAGCATCGGTAACAGGATTTTTTTCTTATTGTACGCCTTCCATTCTTTTAATATAAATTACTTTTATTTTAATTATCCACTATACTTATGAACGCGCACTGCACAATAATACAATCTTCTATTTAATAGAAGAAATAAACGGTTCTTTGGTTACAAGTATTTTTTTACTCATGATTTATAAATAATACGAGTACTAATGCAATAAATGAAAGTACGAAGTTATTAGTACATTCTACGCTTAATGAGTACGGTCAACCTACGAATGAATTCTGTTTACTAATATTAGTTTAACTTAGTAAATAGTACGAATTTATTAGTAAATACTACGAATATAATAGATTAAAGTACGAAGCCATTCCTATGAGGAATCAGGGAATTCTATTAGTTATATGTACACAATTATTCGTAAAATGTACTCAAAAAAATTGTTAACTTCTTGTTTACGAATAAAATTAGTGTATTAAATGAATAGATTCATGGTCATTCGAAGCAATTTTACTAATAAATATTTTGAGTGTAAAGTCATCGGCAAAACAATGAAGTAGAGTAGAAGTTTCAGACAAGAGATCATTTATCAAAATGAGAAAGAGAGTCGGAGAAAAAACGGAGCCTTCGTGAACACCAGCATTTATTTTATGAAGATCAGACTTGAAACCGTACAATACATGTATTGAACGATCTAGAAAGTAATTTCTAATCCAAAGAATAAGGGTTTCGTTGATACCAAACGCATGCATTTTCGTAAAGAGAGCCTGGTGCCAAACTCTATCAAATGCCTTAGAAATATCAAGCGCAATAATCTTACTTTCTCCAAAACAATGTAAAGATCTGTTCCACTCTTCGGTGAGATATGCCATCAGATCACCAGTGGAACGATTGCTGCGAAAGCCGTATTGCCTGTCATTAAGAAGCTTTCGATCTTCGAGATATTTCTTGAGCTGATGACTTATCAGCGATTCCATGACCTTGGAAAGAAGGGACGTAAGTGCGATTGGTCGATAGGACGAGGGGGAGGAAGGGTCACCTTTTTTAGGAACAGGCTGGACAAATGCTGTTTTCCATCTTCTAGGGAAGATTACAGAACAGTAGGAGCGATGGAAAAGCTTACGCAATGGTTTTGCCAGCGATGAAGAAGACCTCTTCAGAAGAATGGGAGGTATACCATCAGGACCAGCGGATTTGTTTATATCAAGATCTTGAAGGGCTCTTGCAACTGTACGAGTGCGGAAATATACCTGTCCCATTGAATGATTTACGTTCTTAAGTACAGGAGGGGCAATGTTGCTAACAGGCAACGTGGAGTTAGCAGCAAAATGAGCTGCAAGTGCATTTGCCTTCTCTAAAGAGCTTGTTATCGGTTTTTCTTTGTAGATGAGCGTTGGAACCGAAGATGAAATTGAATTTTTTACGTTCTTGACAAATGACCAGAAATTTCTATATTCAGTGGTTTCAGGATGCAGGACCACCGAAGGCACTAACCTTTATATAGAACAAGATTTGTTACTGGACAAAAAATATAACAGACATTATATACTTTGCAGCTGCCAAAGCTGATGCAAACATTTTGTTTCCTATTCTACTCTGTCTGTTATTTATAAAGGTTATATTTGTCCAAAGCTTGAAGCAAATTCTTATATTTGAGCAGGTGATCCACTAACACACTTGACTCCTTGGAAAAGTATTTAAGGTTAGTAGGTATAGATTATTTTCATCAATCAGAGAATAATACACCCACTCTTACAGGCTAAGATATTTACATTTTTGTGGGTGGGTATATAAAAAATTACAATTTTTTAATAAACATAATTATTAATCTAAAATTTGATAACAATGTTTAAAAAAGTTTAACAATATTTATAATTAAAATAAACATCTTTAGGATAATTTATTATATTTACTTCGTTTATAAATTTTAAAAAAAAATAAGGATTTGAATTTTTCTCTAGTGCAAATCATATAAAAATTTATTTCAGAGCATAATAAATTAGTTTCTCTAATTTAATTTTAATTTTGGCCTTAGTTTCTGATCACTAATGAAAAATATTTACGGCGAGTTTTCAACGATCTTATTCCGAATAGAAGTCACCTGGTTTCATAAGAAGGGGAATAGTTTTCCAATTCAACTAAAAAAGCAAATCGAGTAAAATTCATTTGAACTTTTTCAATGTTTTCGGATGAGTTAGCATAACAAGTACAGCAATACTTAAGCACAGATCTAATAATAGAGTTATAATGAAAGTAAAGTGTAGGACTCAGAAAATTTTTTTGTATTTCTTATAATGAAACCTAGCATCTGGCTGGCTTTGCTAACCTTGTAGTAGTTGTAATGAGGAAGAAATGAAAGATTAACGTCTAGGACTACTCCTTAGTCTTTTTTCTGATTAACTCTTGCTGTTGATATTGTAGTAGAAGACAATTGGATACAAAATCCTAAATTTTTAAAAATGTCAGGAATATGTCATCAAAATTATAATTTTTAATTTTAAAATTTGTAGTCTTTCAGTCAGTTATACTTCAACCACAAGACCTTAGTAACTTCCGGTGAGGTTGATTGCAATGTTCTCAATCAAAAGTTTGTCGACTTACCTTTTCCTCCGCGTCCTGTCATTTCTTCAATTCGTATTGATAATGAGTCTGGACTTCAAAGTACCTTGGCTAATTCTTTCCAATTCTCCAGAATATATTGCACGGAAGTCGTTGAAAGTGTCTTGTCAATAAAATCAAATGCCACCGGAACAGATGGCATACACCCTAAGTTCTTGAAAGTAATTTTTCCAATACTATTGCCGCATATAACACACATCTTTAATGCAATTTTGACAACTGGTGTTTTTCCCAATCAGTGGAAATCAGCAAAAATAATTCCGATTGCAAAAGGTGCAAATGATTTTAGACCGATTTCAATTCTACTGTTTTTGTCAAAGGTATTTGAAAAAATTATGCAAAATCAAATAAACTGTCATCTGCGGAGAAATGATATGTTATCACCGAAACAATCTGGTTTTAGGGCAAATCACAGTTGTTCCACAGCACTAATGAATGTTATTGAAGACCAGGGGCGGACATAATGTTTATTGTTATTAACATAAATATGTTATAACTAAACAATATTGGCTCTTAGGGATAGTGACTTTTGGAACAATTTCATACAGCTAATCGCAAAAACAAAACATTATAAGGATGTTGCAAGGGATACCTATTTGGCAAATTTGAATAATGTTACCAAAAGTTGGAAAACGTTCTCTACGAGGGCGTGTTTGGTACTTCTTTTTTGTGCATTTTTATTTCGGAATTAGTTTTTAGACATAGACTTTAACTACGGGCCCTGTGATCATTAATGCAACAAGAAGAAAAAGAGCGTAAGTGATTCCATAAGTGTATAGGTACCTTAAAATAGAATTATAATAAGTTCCACAAAACTAAATCCGGAATATATTGATACGTGAAGTCATAACTTGTTGTACTTTTGCAATCATACGAAAAAGAGTTTTACGAACATATAATGACACAGCAACACTCAACTGGTACCTACATTAACTATATATGTACTACATAATTATCCATGTGTTACTCATTTGTAACTGTAACTTTCACAAAAACAAAATGAGTAACTGGGTCGCACGAAATTTGCTTTTATTTAAAAGACTAAGAATTTCAAAATTTAATGTTATTAGAGAAAAACTGTTTATAAGCATTCAAATTCTTTTTTAAATGAATAAAACAACTCCTTTAGTAGTTGGAGCTACAAACAAGATGCCATGTAATTCAAGCAAATATTAATTTATGCAAGAACAAAAATTATAAGGCGTAGTGCTTTTTAAAAAAATAATATCTACAAAATTCTTAAAACATTTTTAAGAAAAAATGTTGGTACCTCAACTTGTAGTATTCATCATTGTACGAATAAAAAATAAATTTCCAAACAAAAATATTGAGCCGTTTTTGAGATAACGAATTTTAAAATACAATGTTTTTTTTAACTTTTTAGAAGCTTTTCCATGAAAAATGTCATTCAAATCCGTTCTGCCTATAATGCGAAATTCAAAATTCGTAAAAAACGATTCATGGTACTATGGTAGGTACATTCAGTTATATCTTAATTTTAATATTTTATTTATTAAATTATAGTTCGTAAAAATTAAGCGAAATAAAAAAACTTTATCAAAATTTTCGGAGCTGTTTTTGAAAAAATACGATTTTCGAAAATAATGTTTTACATTTGTGTGGTACCTTTATTTTTAGGTAAAAAAATTTTGGGGCTTCCAAAAAATAACAATTTTTTTTAACCACTGCCTAGATTAAACTCAATGAAATTTTATGATTTTTTTCTTAATTCTGTGGGATAGTTTTTGAGAAAAAAAAATATTCATAAAATTTCGTAAAAAAATCGTATGGGTAGGTAGCTTTATTTTTGGCTTAAAAAAAAGAAAAAAACCTGTGGGGAAGTAATTCAAAACGATTTCCTTGTGACACGGGGGCATAAAACCATTCAATATGGCTGTTTTTTATTTAATTACTTGTGGTATGAATATAGTATAAATGAAGTTGTTTACTTTTGTTCCTACTTTATAATTTATTTAATATCCCTGTTTAAGGAAGTACAAGTTTTGACCAAAACTTTAAATTTTTGCCAATTTCAAAGAAAATTGCTTCAATTTTTATTTCGCGGAACTCCTATTCTTGGGCCGTACGTTAATACTAATATTTGAACTATGGAACCTTTTTATGAAAAGATATAGAAGAATTTATGGCACGAAAATAAACACTTTGTTTTTTTTTAAGAAAATGAATCCTTATTTTTTTATTCCACATGTTTCGGAGGGGGTTTGAACCCCCAAAACCCCCACCTGCGTTCGCCCCTGTTGAAGACATACGAAAATCATTAGATACTGGTAATGTGACTTTCTTGGTTCTGTTGGACTTTTCAAAAGCATTCGACACCGTTGATCATGTGAATCTTTGCAAAAAACTATCACGGTTGTACAAATTTTCGTATTCTGTCGTTAAACTGATATCGTCCTACATAACAGGAAGAAACCAAGCTTTAGTGGTGAATGGGAAATCACCTAACTTTCTAGATACATTTAGACTTTAGAGGTGTTCCTCAGGGATCAATTCTTGGGCCCCTATTATTTTCTTTGTATATAAATGAACTTCCGGATACTGTTTCTCAATCCTTAATTCAAATGTACGCGGACGACGTTCAATTGTACAAATATTGCCCTCTTGGAATGATCAAAGATTCTGTTTCAGTTAAAAACGATGATTTGGACAAAATATTAATCTTTGCCCAACGTAATGGCCTCTTCTTAAATCCAAGTAAATCCAAATGTCTCATCATCTCAAAAAAAACCTGTGGACTCTTCATACTTTCCTCGAATTTTCCTTGACGGCGCTGTAGTTGAATATGTAGAGATTGCAAGAAATCTTGGAATGCTTTTTAATCGAAGACTAACTTGGGATACGCACATTAATACAATAATAGGAAAAGTATATGGAGTGCTCCGCATGCTGTGGGTCACGCAATATTATACTCTCCTAAAAACTAGACTTATGCTTGCTAAAATGCTAAGACACTGGTTATACCAATATTGATTTATGGATGTGAAATATATTGTAGTTGTGACTCTAACAGTAGAAGGAAGTTAAACGTAGCATACAATAGTATTGCTAGATACATTATGGACTGAGAAGAAACGAATGGATTTCGACCTACTCAAAAGCCCAATCTGTCATTTGATAACCTTGTCCTATACAGAACTTTAATATTATTGTTTAAGATCATGCGAACACATCAGCCTTTTTACCTTTTCACCCGATTGCAAATGTCTTCATTACTTAGGTCGCAACAACTTATCCAATTCAGATTCTCGTGTTTAACCTCTGAACGCCAATTCTTTATCAACGCTATTCGTTTGTGGAACAGATTACCACCAAGTATTAGTAGTAGCGGAAATTCCCAGGAATTAAAAAAAAAAAAAACTAGAGGCGCATTTGGCCTATAACTAAAAGTCGTTTTACGTTTATTTTTGTTTTTCCCCAGAGAAAAAGCATAAAAAAAGAAAAAAAAAAAATTAAATTAGATTCATAAAATAAGTGATCTTTATGAATTGTATGTTATAGGTATACTTATACTTTGTTCAAAAATGGAAAATCCTATCCTACTAATATTATAAATGTGAATGTTACGATGCATGGATGTTTGTTACTCAATAACGCTTGAACAACTGAATGGATCTTGATAAAATTTAACACACAAATAAGTTATAGTCTGGATTACCGTATAGGCTACTTTTTTTTATTATCAGGGGAGGGGCATTGGGTGGTCGAAACACCCCAAAATTATTTATCTCTACTTCTATCTTCGTATTGCACTGAAATGTAGTACATATACATAAGTACCTAGTTGCATTGAAATGCCATACTTTGGTGGTGCGGGCCCAGAGGAGGGGCATTTTTTGATTAATTTACCTAAGCAGTAACGATAAAAACAATCAAAAAAGTTTAAAAAAAAAAATAAAACAAAAATAAAATTCTCCGAATTAGGAACAAAAAAAAATTGGACAAATATTTGTGTCTTTGAATTTAAACTATTTTAAGGTAAGTTAAACTTTATCAGCCTTATTTATTATTTTTCACTAATACTGGGTTCAACCTCGGAATAGTTAAACCGAGCCGAAGCACTTACTTCGGGTTTACGCCACGTCAAATAAATCCTTATTTAATATATATTTTCTTAGCCGTATTAGCTACGCCGTCCTTATGTCAAATATACTGAGGAAAAAAGTCACCAATCTTGAACTCTGGTTATTATACACAAACAAAAACCCCAGCAAACCGCAGCTGATTTCCATTATTATTCATTTTATTATCATTGTATGCATATTGGAAATTGTATACATTTAAAATTGGATTGTATAAAGTTCAAATCCAATAAATGAATGTACCTAACAAACCACATTGCGTTCCCAATACCGTACAACTGTTAGAGCGTTTGGAAAATATAAATAATTTATGCAAAATATCTATCCTCTTTGTCTTAGTAAGAAACGAAAAAAAAATTTCTTACATTCCTTTTGTAAATTTCACAAGATGTCATCTCAAAATGACATTAAGATACTTAAACGGCCTTAAACCTCCTATGAACCAGTTTTAGCTTATTCCACCGCTATTCCTCGTGCATTTTCATTATAAATAAGGTTTTCAGGATTAGAGCCGTTGTAAAGTCGAAGTAACTTTACTCCGTCGCTAAAACGAGTTAGTAAATAAGGCTGTATGTGCCTACAGGTTTAACTATACATACATTGTTATAGGATAGTTACATACGTATGTGATTTGCTCATTGTTTGTTAGTTTTTTTCAAAATATCCTTCGCTTGGCTCCATTACCTTTAAGAAAAGGACTTGATTGGATTTATTGGTTTGCTGTTTTGTTTTAATCCAGGTGCATGCATACGTTAAATAAAAATAATTCGTACGCTTTCAACTTCTCATGTTGAACAGGAGATCAGTTGTGACAGTTCTTGGCTAAGCTAAACGTGTTTATTATTTCAGTGGTAAGTTGTCTTTTTCAAATAGAGCTGTTCAACGATGACACACAGAACTAAAATAAACACCCAAAAACAACATTCCATACTTCACACAAGATTTCCATTTACACAAGATTTCCAATGCAAGAAAAACTGAGCGAATCTACAGAAACTTTAGACACATGATTTATTTTGAAAAACTTCAGTTGAAAAAAAAAATTTTGCTTGCGGGAGTTCCCGCACGGATACGCTAGTATATACATATTAGTTTAATAATTTTAATATCTATTTTGTATTATATAAAATTAAATTCTTATCGTTAGCTTAGAAATGTATCAGACCAAAAACATAAATGTTAAAAAAAGAGCCAAGTTCTTCTATACAAAAACCTTTGTGTAGCAAGTCAGCCGTGAAAAGTACTGAGATCTAAAAGTACGCCAAGTTCTTACTTCATGAAGGTTTAATACCGAATATTTAAAGTAGAATAATATTGAAACAGCTACAATGTAATAGAGAAATTTTATTATTTAATGAATACTGAATAAAATTTGATGGGTTAACTTGTCAAGTTTTTAAAACCTTTCGAATTGGGCATAAAAAAAAACTTGCCAAGTGAGCCCATCAAATTTTAGTCAGTATTCATTAAATAATAAAATTTCTCTATTACATTATAGCTGTTTCAATATTATTCTACTTTAAATATTCGGTATTAAACCTTCATGAAGTAAGAACTTGGCGTACTTTTAGATCTCAGTACTTTTCACGGCTGACTTGTTACACAAAGGTTTTTGTATAGAAGAACTTGGCTCTTTTTTTAACATTTATGTTTTTGGTCTGATCTCACTCCTTTTTGCAAAGATTTTAATATTTTGCCATGTAAAAATCTCGAAAGATACGGAAAAATAGAAGGGTGAAATAGAAGGTAAAATCAACTTAGAGTATAGCTTCCTATTTTTTGTTTGGTATATTTTCTTTTTGTTATTGGTTGTTTTGATTTGCGCTTCAATTGTTTCTTCTTGTCCTGGCAAGATACCTAACACTAACATACTTACTTTAATGTTAAATACTAGTACCTACATCCGCTCAAAGCCATAAAAAAGCAATAATTGTTGAGGATGCGATGATGTTTTTGTTGCAATTTTAACTCCTTTTTTTAAATGAAGGTAGACCACCAATTAACAGCCTAATTAGTGGTTTTATTATAGTTCACATCACAGTTAAGAGTTTTTTTTTATGTAAACTCATAATTTTTTCAGGTATGCAAATGTTTTCTTTTTTCATTCATGTTAACATAACATAGAGTACCAAATCGAGCACTCTAGTTCTAGGAAAAGTTATGAAATTTCAAAATGCATGTATAGTTTCAAAATGACAATAAAAAGACACTTCGAATGAAAAATCTTAGATTTTCTGTTTTTCGCTTTGAATGTACATTAAGCTATATACCCTTCCACCAAACTTCATCATTCTACAGCAGTCGGAAGTGCTCCATATAAATCAAACTTTTTCTCGGAAAGTGGGCGGATACCACGCCCCCTGAATGGAAAACCTCAATTTTTATCTTGGGTCCTTTATATGCGATTTGAGCCCTACCGTTTTACCAAATTTCATTGTTCTACTGCAATCAGAAGTTTGCCATATATAATTTACATCAGTTCTGAGGAAGTGGGCGGATACCACGCCCCCTGAAAGGAAAACCTTGGTGTTTATTTTTGGTTCTTTATATGCAATATAAGCCCTACCGGTTCACCAAATTTCATCGTTTTACAGCAGTCGGAAGTGCTCCATAATACGATGTCGGGAAGTGCTCCAAAATTCGGAGAAAGTGGGCGGATACCACGCCCCCTGAATGGAAAATTTCAAATTTTCGATTTTTTCCTCTGCTTGCATGACAAGACCTAACGTTGCGCAAAATTACAAGATTCTACGATGTCGGGAAGTGCTCCATAATTTTGATGATCTGTCAGTCAGTCAGTCAGTCAGTCAGTTACGGTTTTTGTGATTTTTGAGGCCTTATATCTCAGGAACCGCTTATGCTAGAAAATTGAAAATTGGTGAGGCGCCTGTGCCTGACTACCTTAGCAAATATTCGGAGTTTTAAGTTTCTGACTTCATTGGTACTGAAGATAGGGAGGGGTCAAAAATCGCCTGAGTTTGTTCCTGTAAAAAGGGTGTAGTGCCAGAACTTGGCTGGGCACTACCGTGCCCTTTGATATCATATTGAAACTTGTACTAGCTTATAAGATACTGTATCTTAAAATGCACGTAGCCTAATAAAATGAAATCTAAATCATTCTAAAAGTGCTGAATTATTGCCTAAAGAAAACAATTTGTGGAGCAGAGTTTTGTGATGGAATCTTTCAAAAGCATTTGCGAAGTGTGTAAAAATAATGTCAGCTTTTTTCTATATTAGTTATAATTGAATTGCACATTATGGTTAAGTTATTTCAAGTAGATTTTCCTTATACAATTATATAATTGTGTTGGAAAACTGAGAATTTGTCTCGGATAACAGAAGAAATTCTATTATGTAAGTAAGACTTTTTCAAATAGTTTTTGTATGGCGGACAGTTTGCAGCTAGGTCTTTAGTTTGTGACTTCCTTTGATCCAGATTTGAAAATTGGTACAAAAACGATATGTTCTACGCTATTAAAAATAGGCCTTTAGCTAACGATAGAGTAAGTGTCTTCATAAGGCTAGCCGCGCACTAGCAACTTTTAGTTGCGAAACTGCTTGGTTCGAGCAACTAAAAAGTTTGTGTTTTGACACAAACTAAACGATTGCCTAAAATAAGTTCGCCATTTTATTGAACATATAATTATCTGCAAATTCACGGACATTCAACCAAACAGTTCATCTGTTTTCTATAAGTAACCAACCAGTTTCGCAACTAAAAATTGCTAGTGCGCGGCTAGCCTAAAAGACCTTTAAAAATGGTACGTAATTTGACTTAAATAGAAACACTAACAAACACTAGCCAATTGTATTTCACCCCTAAACCCATTTAATTGTAATACTCATGCTTTAGGGAATGCCCAGAGTTTCTTTCTTTAGTCACACTACATGAAGGAATTATAAGATACCGGTCCGATATTTTCTTCCCATTGCGATATTCAGACATTTAGTCATTCTGGAGAATGAGCTTCGGGAGAAAATTGTGGGTAACCTTAGTTGCTGACGATAACACGTAAACAGGATTAATTGTAAGTCACTAGGCCCTGGAACTCTAAGATCTTTGTGATCGATAAACTTTTAATTAATTTAATTTATTAAATGGAAAATCAAAATTCTATGTGTCGTCTGCTGTTACAAATTTTGATTGCAAAGTGCTTGTGATAGCGTTTCTTTTTAGTGAATGTTTCTCTTGGTGATGGGGTTACTACTCGTAGGTATATCAAACACATAATAATAATAAAGCCTTTCCATCTTGAACTTTTTACTTTTCAGATCCGAGATCCAAAAAATTGTATCTTATGGGCTCACCGTTCCAGATAATGTTACTCCTCACGATATATGTATGTTTTGTAAAGAAATGGGGCCCATTATTCATGCAAAATCGAAAACCTTTTGAGTTAAAAGCGGTCCTTATAGTCTACAATATACTTCAAATTATTGTCAACGCCTCCTTAGTATTTTTGGTAAGTTCGGCTTAATTAAAGAACACTAACATTCGCTCGCTAATATAACTCTTAAATTCCCCTAGGCTACTCCAATGATTGTGTACCATAGAGAATGGATTGGAAGTTGCCTTAGAATCAGCGAAAGAGACCCCGAAATTGAAAAAAATCACATGCGGCTTTCTTATTCATTTTGCATGGTTAAACTTTTCGATCTGTGCGACACAATTTTCTTTGTTTTGCGAAAACGATACAAACAAATATCATTTCTGCATTTCTATCATCACTTAATGGTCAGTGCAGCGGCTTGTATAATCTTCAGATATGTTCCCAATGGACCTGTTGGAGTAATTGGTTACGTTAACAGTATTGTTCATACAGTCATGTACTTCTATTATCTACTGTCCAGTTATAAGCCAAATTTGAAACAATCAATTTGGTGGAAGAAATATATTACAGTCATGCAGATGGTGCAGTTTGTATTTGTATCATTATTTATGTCATATCCTTGGTTGAGAGGAGAAAATTGTGGTTATCCATTTAAATTATATACATTTGCTTGGCTTCAAAATTTTGTACTGTTGTATTTGTTTAGTAAGTTTTATATTAAAACTTATGGGACAACAAAAAGACCAATACAATAATAAAATGTTGGCTTTGTTTTTTTTATAATAACTGCGACTCTTTTCTTAATATTTTATTGCTCGTGGGTCAGTATTGTTTTGACATAATGCGTAAGTATGGTATTTTTGAGAAGTAACTGGATCTGCTCAATTTTAAATACCTTTTTTTATAACTATCTCAAAGATAGACAAAATTCGTACATTCTAGCCTGCTTATTAAATGTAAATTATGTAGAAAAAATAAGTGAAACTATATCTTAATTCAAAACCTTTCGGCCTAAAAACTATTTTTATACATATGTAAAAAAACTCTTTATCTTTTTTTGTTTATATGGCACAAATGAAATTTTTTAAAAATGCAATAAAATGAGCAAACTTAATTTGTTTCCTATGTATTATGGCTTTATTATACTCTGTTCAGCAAAATTGTCAGTACAGGCCTTATGGGAGAGCTTTTTCCAAAGCAGTGGCGCCTGATGCAGTTATCACTAGACAACGCTTGTAAAAATGCCACTTAAAAAAGAGCAAGCCACTGATTTTCCTTGAAGATTAGTTGTTGTAATTCTTCGCAAAAAGTTGTACACCCCAAAGAGACCGTTGAATCCCACTGCTGAAGGGATAGGGATACTGTCAAGTCAATACGATCGTGCGCTTGCTTTATACATCAGAACAGAGTTACCATTATCATTCTAAATTACAAGTAAGGAGCTTATTCATTGGATTTTATTAAGGAGCTTTTGGGATTTGAAGCTTTTGAGAACAAGTTTTATAAAGTTGAGTATGTTGAGTGTTGGCGACTTATAATGCAAACTAGGGAAACCCTGTGAGAGCTTCAAAAAGGCGACACACTTATGCAAGCCAATGAAACCAGAGTGAGAGGCAAACGTCCTATCTTCCCTGTACTGACAATTTTTGTTGAACAGAGTATAGCAAGAGAAAACATCCCCATTAATTATGCAACACGACGCCGTTTCTCGCAGCTCCGAGGTTGACCGAAACTTTATTGCCAGCCTCATTTTAGGAGAAAAATTGTCCAATGATGCCATAACTACACAATCCGCACCAAAAGCCAAAATGTGGCAATTCTGTTTGTTAAGGTAGCCGCCGAGATAAAAATGTGCCTCGTCAGAAAAGGTGAATTTTCGCCCAAAATCGTTGTCCAATTCAAGCTGCTCAAAGGCCCAAACTTCGAGACAATAACGAAGCGGATAATCGTGCGCCTGTAATTTCTGAGCTAACTGGACCTTGTAAGTGAATAATACCAGATTTTTGTGCAGAATTCTTCTCAGGCTAGTGCGTGAAATGTTGAGATTTTCAGATCAATGGCGTGTTAATGTTCGCCACATTCTTGTCTGCGCGCATAGTACGACGACGCACGCACAGTGGGGCAAAATGGCGAAAAGATGGCATTTAATTAACCAACAGGGCTAGGCTAGGGCTGATACAAATGTTAATACATGACCAAAGTTTCAAATTTCATTAGTTTACGAAATTTCGAAATGGCTCAAACGATTTAAATAAAACTCTGCGTGTGTTGCATCCTTATAGTGATTGTTATACAACTACATTTATAAAAAAATGAAAAGCAAATTATAGTGTTACCATTTTGGAATATTTTTTGTTCTAGTTTTTTTGCTAAACTTAGTATCCTTTCTTCAAAAGAAATGGATTCCTTTTGTTAAGCATTACAAATATAACATTTTTGTATAGAAGAGTTTTCTGAAATGGCATTACACACTTTTCCATCAACCATGGCGAAGATCAAGTTCTGGTGAATAGAAATTGTATTTGCACTTTCTCTTACAATACTAGGCTTTGCTTTTCACCTACGGATACTAATAAAGATTCTTTTAAAAATTCAGTTTTAACAGGTCTCCAATATCTATTTGAGCTTGGACGTTGATTTTATTATATTATTTTTACACCAGAAACTAAACGGAGTGGAACAAGGCAAGTAATAAAAACAGCCGAATCGATCTAGTTCAATTTATAAAAGGCTTGCTTATTTGAATTGTGACCAAAACTCCCATCAATGCACAAGGATACATCTTTCAATTCTTAGTGAATCAATCTCGTCTTTTTAGAGAATAATTATGCGTTTAACTGTTAAGCTTAGCAAACTTTAGAAAACTGTACTCACAGAAGTTTCCAAAACACTGATTTTTTCAGGATCAGAATAGCAATTTTTTTTACACTCCTGAACGATTTTATACGATGGAAATACTTAAGAAGCTTTTGATCTGATAATTTCATTTTGAAATTTAGACAAGCCTGCTTCGAAAATTAACGCTAAAGCTTCTTTACCAGTCATTGAAGTAGGTTCAATGGACTCTCTTAAAGCTTTAGTACACTTTTCGACTTTCTTAGGACTTTTGGGTACTTCGTGAATTAGTTTTTCACCTCCCGACTGCCCAGATGCTCTTGAACTCATTTCAACTGCATATGCCAATTCAGAAAGAATTTGTCATTTTAAAAGATACTCGAGTATTGAGTTCGCCTTACAATTTATTCCTTTAAAACACCATCTGGCTATTAAATCCTTGGCAACTTGACTTCTTTATTATATTAAAAAGATCTTGCCTGGTTATTGATAGTATTTTGGATGTTGTTCGGCCTAAGAAGGGTCAAAAATACAATAATATTGACCAAAAATGTCTTTTTCTAGAAAGTGATGTCACCAACAAAAATGTACACAACACACAGGGGAGCAAATTGTAGCAAAAAATTTTCACACATTCTGAAAGAAGAGAAAACACTTAACAAAATGACATATAAAACTTATTGGCGTTTTACGGCTAACACAACTAAACGCCTAAGGATTTCAGAAAAATGCAAGAAAATAAGCAATTTTTAACTTATTTTCATATTCAACTACGAATTAAAATAACAAGCATTTATTTTTTATAAAAAAAAACATACAAATATGCACCTGAGCTTACTGATTCTATTACAATTTAATTCAATTTGTTACTGGCAATAAATAATAAACTGTACACAATTTACTTAACCAACTCGAAATAGCAAAAAGAGGTCTGCGATCGACGTGAACTTACTCTTCATTTGGGACGATCTGCAGAAAAGAATACGTGATTCAAATAAACTTTCTCTCTCTCATTTCTAATTCTCTATCATATTTTGAAGAGAAATAGAACGGTAATTTAAGATATAGCTCAACTTCGTAATTTGATTAAATGCCAGCTTTTTTACGTTTTGCCCCATTATGCGACGGGATCATGAGTGTTGTCCACTAGCAAACCAGTCACACGAACTTTTAGCACAGACTTGCGTACAGCAGGAGCGGTGGGTGCTTCATTTCGGCCAAAAAGTCTTTAAAAAAAACGCACTCTTTGGGCTACACGAAACTCACTTTGGAAATAAGTTTTCATTATTTCCGAACGTTGTTAAGTTTAAAGCGATTCATTCCGTTTCGCGGAGATATGATTCTGACTTTCTGTCAAGATTTCAAGCAGGAAGCAGCTGTCTTTAGTAAAATAACCTATGATTTAAAAATATACCACTAGATGGCCCACCCTTACAACCTGTAATTTACAAAACCTAATTAAGACTTTTTCAAACTATTTACTTAAAACTAAAACAACCACAGCAGCAGTTTTAGACTTTTTATATAGGTATTATTTTTTTGTGCAACACTGACTGTCCCTTCCTAATATTAACCTTAAGTCTACATATGTTAATCTGCCAAGACATATTAGTCCAACTTTCTCTATCATTAGACAACCACCAGAACTGGTTCTTTAGTCTCACCCTGTTCCTCCGGTCCTGATCGGGCACAGTCCTACTGAAACGAAGGTGCTCTGCTCCGCCTTGTACGACGAAGCATCGTCACGACTATAAAGGAGCTGTTTAGCCACAGTCCCACGCAGGAGCATGACGTAGATTAGCGAATTGAATTCGCCGTTTATTTAAGTAGGGAAATTAGTTCGTTTCGTCATTAACATTTTAATTAGATAAACACAAAATAAACGCTGGTGTGTCTGGACTCTTTTCCATATCTTAACAAATGATCTCTTGTCTGAAGCTTCTTGTCAATCGAAAAATTATTAAAAAAAAAAAAAACAAATAAATGACATGACTTGTCTTTGTGTACTTTTCTTAATACGTGCGTACTCAACAACTCTAATATTTAAGTAAGTATGGGGTTTCTATAAGCCTATGCAACGATAAATTGATTCAAGTCTCTTTTTAAACTCAATCTTCGGTACAGGTACGACATCTAAGACGCACAAAAAGAGTTTTAACTGAAGATATCATAGTTTTCGAGATATCACGGTCGACCAATTAGAGAGTTCGATTTAAATGTTTATTAGAATATTATTTTCTTTTTTGTTACGTTAACGGTATGTTACAAAATCAAAAACAAACAAAAAAAATGGTTCCAGGGGGGCTACCAAAAATAACCATTTTTTGTAAAAAAAATGTCAACCATTACCTTAGCCTTACCTACATATATGTAAATGAAATTTTTAAGTCTGTGGGACATTTTTTGAGAAAAAAAAAATATTAATTAAATTTCGAAAAAATTGAAAACCATATCTACCAAGTTTGAAGAAAATCGGCCGAGTTGTTTAGGCTGCAGGCGAACATATATAGACAGACAGAATTGCGAGACCCACTTTTTTAGTCTTCGCTATCATCGTAATTTTAACTTTGATCAAGATCTCGAGTTCGATTTTTTTTACGAATGCATAACTTGCCTTATAGTACCTTTAAGTCGCAAGTAAAAATAAATTTGGTGGCAACAGCTCGAAGAGAATCAGGACCTAGTGACTTACAACTCTCAACCATTCCTGTGTGCGTATTGCCAGGAATGGAGGGGACCTACAATTTTCTGCCGATTCTGAACGGCTAATGAGCAGCACTTTTTATGATAAGAGGATTTTTCAATTCTTCGTAAGAGGCAGTAAGCCCGTGATACATTTTTTTTGCGGCTGAAAATCTAACCCAAG
Organism: Chrysotoxum bicinctum; assembly: GCA_911387755.1. Classification (NCBI taxonomy): domain Eukaryota; kingdom Metazoa; phylum Arthropoda; class Insecta; order Diptera; family Syrphidae; genus Chrysotoxum; species Chrysotoxum bicinctum. Next base: position 125,625,110 of record OU426989.1, on the reverse strand, counting down.
ACCTTCCGCATGATATAGTCTAACGCACTAACTATTATGCGAAGGAGTTCTACGTATAAAAAGCATAATGATATGATATTCATGGTTGAATTCGTTAAGCAAATTATGTCACTTAGCGAGAATATGCGTGAGAAAGAGAGGATAACGAAATGTGAATACCTTGTATTCTATAAAGGGTGCCCCTTAATTCGTGCATAATATTTTTGAGCGTGGTTCTTGGGTATATTCGTTCTACAGTAAAGGCCTTTCTCCAGTTTTTATATCATAATAATATCCGGGATTTAAGAAAAGGCCTATTTTGGTTTACCCTGACCCATGTTTACAGTAATTGCGCGTTAGTACTTACGATAGAAACTTTATTTAGATCTTTATTTTTAGTAAAAATATCAGCCTTTGTAATTACGCTTAAGAAAATATGATATCCTATCTCGATCTTGAGATATCCAGTTCCTAACATGTTTCGTTTTTGCTGCCCAAGCTAATTTTTGACTTTGGGCTCAATTTCCTCCAGAAAATGCTACTTTTTACTTCCTTTACTACCCTTGGGACCTTGTATTATTTTTTGCCTAATTTTTTGGTCATGCAAAAATTGGTCTGTCGAATATGATCATTATCATATGAACTTATTCCGGTTTTCCACAGCAGGGTTGGGTTAATAAGATTAGAAATTTAAGCTCTCATTTCGACTAGAATTAAATTTGTAATCAGATCTGTACTGGAGTCCACGTCACTATCGAGGAAACATAGTGACCAGCTAAAGTTCCTGAAGAAATTGTTGAGATCGTCCCAGTTGGCTTTTTCGTATTGCCAAACGGTTCTCTTGGGTTTTTTTTTAACTGAATTGTTTTGACACCAGCAATTCGCAGATATGACACAGTGCTCTGATGTGCTTATGATCTATAATAAACTGATGGTGTATTTATCAGGATCAGAGGTAAGGAACAAGTCTGGAATGTTTGCAGTTTACGGTCAATATATTTTCCTGCGGGTGATGCCTGAATAGAACAGCGAAGCCAACTAATATTGTATTTGTATTTGTATTTAACATTTATTTCAAATTTAACAAAATTCAACAAGATATAATCTTTTAAAAGAATTGAAAAAAGTATTACCAAGTCATACAAAATAACTATTTAAATCAAAAAGAAAAGAACAAAAATAATAAATTTTTCAAAAATGAAATGAGTTATAAATATACCAGTATACAAAATTGAGAAAACAAAAGAGAAAAATAAAGTTATAAGTTTCAGTACATATTATTAGTTTAATATTTATTGGGTTTATGTTGAGAAATACAAAAATATCTTTTTCTTGAAGGTGGTTGGTGAGGTAATTCTCTGTAATTCGATTGGTAATGTGTTCCACAATCGAACAACAGCTACAAAAAAAGATCTCTCTCCAATGGTGTGCGTAAAGCGCGGTAAAATTAATCTTAGGCCTCTTTGTGACTGAGCAAACTGAAGCATTTCCCCTAAGTACTCCGGGCTCCTGTTATGAATTATGTTGTAAAGGTAAATAATGTTCCTTTATCTGAGGTAGTTTTCCAAACTTATCCCCAATATCGATGTTTGTGTATGCGATACACTGTCATATCTTCGTTTATTGTGTATAAAACGCAGGCAGTCATTGAAAGCTACGTTAAGTTTTCGCTTACACTCGAAATCCAACACAGGATAGACAGAGTAATTGAAAGTGAAAAACGGTAGAACTAGGGTTCTGAAAAGATGTTTCTTCATTTCTGAAGTTAAAAAATGTGATGAAGATCTTAAGGAACGAAGTGCAAAATAAATTCTTCTTATTGCTTCAGAAATAGCATCGCAGCAGGTTAATTTATTATTTATTTGAAAACCTAGATACTTTACTTTATTAACATACTGAATAACTTGCCCGCTCAAAACAACGTTAGGGAAACCACGACAATTGACATGACCTCGTGCGCAAAGCATACTCAAAGTTTTTGCAGGGTTAAGGTTGAGTTTATTCGAGTCAGCCTATCTTTGGATGCTAAGTAAATCTTCGTTTAATCGTATAACACAATCTTCTATTAAGCCCAATTCACGAAAACTATATATTAAGACATCATCTGCATACATTTGGATGTAGGAGCTTAGAACGATATCAGGTAGATCATTTATGAATAAAGAGAATAATAGGGGTCCAAGGACAGAGCCCTGTGGAACCCCACAGTTTACCGTAAACGCACTTGAAGTACCTTGGTCAGTTCTAATAGTTTGACTCCGATTGATCAAAAAATTTCTCAGAAGCTTTATTGCTGTACCTGAGAAATTAAATTTTCTTTCCAGCTTTGAAATCAAGATTGAGTGTTTAATACAGTCAAAGGCCTTTGAAAAATCCAAAAGAACCATTATCCCAAGCTGACCACTACGAAAATCTGAGGTAACTTTTAAAACTGCTGATTCACAACTGTGTTTGTCTCGGAAACCGGATTGAAATTTCGATAAGTAGTTGTTGAATTGAAGATAAATAACTGATAAAATAACTGACCATAAAATGATTACATTAAACATCTTTTCTGATAACCATTCTCAAAATATGAAACCCGTAAGTGCAGTGAAACATTGCGTTGACTATAAATTATTAAAAGAATTTTTAACTTTTGAATGCTGGGACCAAGTTTATTCTGAAAACAATCCCTCTCAGGCATTTGATTTGTTTATAAGTATTTTAAAAAATCATATCAGTTCAAGTACTTTCCAAAAAAAGCATTCAAGTAAAACGAAACATCTTAAACCTTGGATGAACAATAATCTTCTTCATAAAATAAGAAGAAAGAAGAAAATGAGTTTGAAATGCAAAAAACATCAAAACAATAAAAAACTTAAAAAATACTATGATAGTATATGCAAAACAGTTAATAAAGAAATTGATGAGACTCGTAATAATTATTATGCTAATAAGTTTTTAAATGCTAAGGGGAATATTCGTGAAGAGTGGAAAATAGTTGATAACATTTTAGGTAAAAATACTGATTCAATCAAAATTGATTCTATTGAAATTGAAGGAGTACATATATCTGATTCTCGAATTATATCCAATAAATTTAACGAATATTTTACTGAAATTTCAGTCAAATTAAAACCTACTATTAAATCTTGTATAAGTTGTAACTGTTCCATTTCTTCAGAAATTTGCTCAGATGATATGCAACCAAATAGTTTTGTTTTTAGTGCAATAACATCAAGAGAAGTATTCAATGTTATTATGTCTTTAAAAAACAAACATTCATGTACTAGTGATGGTGTATCTAGCCATTTGTTGAAAAATGTTGCTTGGTATGTTATGGACGTACTAGCGGTTGTATTTAACAAATGTGTTGAAACTGGTTGTTTTCCGGATCATCTTAAATGTGCTGAAGTTATACCGCTCTTTAAAAAAGGAAATAGAAAACTTATATCAAATTATAGACCAATTTCACTACTTTCAACTTTTTCAAAAATCTTTGAGAAGTTAATCAAAGTCCGAATTATGTCCTTCTTAGAAAAGACTAAATTCTTCTGTAATAATCAATTTGGTTTCAGAGCTGGTTTGTCAACAGAAGATGCTATTTTAAGGGTATGTAGTCAACTTTATGGAAGTTTGAATAGTAATAAAATAACTATGGGCCTGTTCATTGATATGACTAAAGCCTTTGATCTAGTCAATCACGATCTGTTGCTTAACAAACTTTATAATGCAGGTTTTCGCGGTAATTTTTTTAATTTGCTCAATTCTTATTTAAAAATTAGAAAACAAAGAGTCAACAACAATGGAATCTTTAGTGAACCAAGACTGCTTAAAAATGGCGTTCCTCAGGGATCAGTGCTTGGCCCTTTGTTTTTCTTAATTTATATAAACTCCATTTTCAAACTTAAACTAAATGGTATTTCGACACATATTCACATACTCTTCAAATACTGTCTTTGAAAGTATTGCAAACATTGGAAACGATCTTGAAATCTTAAGGCAGTGGTTTACTTATCACAAATTAATTATAAGTGAAAAAACTAAATTGATGTGTTTTGAGGTGTCTGGTAATAGCGTTTATGACTTTACGAGTATCTTACTGTTCCATGCTCACGATTGTAATCAGTATTCTTTACCTATTCACAAGTGTGGAATAAGTAATTTTAAATCCGAATATCAATGTTCAAAAAATTGTTTTAAAGTTGAAGTAGTTCATCAATTTAAATACTTAGGAGTTATAATTGATAACAACCTGAATTGGAAAGCTCATATTCAAATGATCAAAAATTATTTGTTAACGGTCACACGAAAAATGTATTTGATAAAACCCTTTTGCTCTCAAAAAGTTTTGAAAATGATCTATTTTGGTCTTGCAAACTCGAAGTTACAATACGGTATTACTAGTTGGGGTGGATCTTATGCTAATAGCTTTATACCTTTATTAACAGCACAAAAACATTTAGTTAGAATTATTTTAAATAAAAATAGGATGGCCGAAAGTTTGTTTTTATTTAGAGAATTGCAAATTCTTCCAATGAGACATTTATATGTTTTCAAAGTCTTAAGAGAATTTTTTAAGCAAAGCGGAAACATCCCCAGTAGGAATTATCAAATGTATAACTTACGTGTAAACAATATGACTTTAGTCAATGTACCTTTTGCTTACAAGACACATTTCAATCATTTTTTCACATACACAGCTCCAAATATTTTTAATAAATTGCCCTTATCAATAAGAGAAACGCTTCGATTTTCAACTTTTATTAAAAAGATTAAAGACTGGTTATTCACTTTGAATTTTGATAACATTGAATCATTAATTTAGTTCTTAATTAAATAATCGAAAAATAATAAAATTTTGTAAACATACCTATTGTTATTAAATGTATGAATGTTCAAGAATTATAAGTTCTATCTATACTATACTTTTTCTATATTGTTGCTAGCAAGCTTTTCCTTCTATTATTATCATTATTTTTTTTCTCTTGTTTACTTAAATTACTGATTGTCACCCCACATCAGTTATTATTAAATATTTCAATTAGATGTGTCATTCGTCGCTAACTGCCCAGTTAAAGAATGTACACTATTATTCAAATTTTATTAATGAATTGTATATCTCTTGTTTTAAGTTTATTGAATGAATAAAAATCAAATACAATACAAAAAAAAAAATATTTTAATCTGATCATTTGTTGTTCAATAAAATTATTATACCAGGGACAACGTACAGAATTTTTGATAAGTTTGGTGACTATTGGGACATATTCGTTATATAGCCTGTTCACTAATTCATTAAACAATGAAACTTTGTGTCCAACATCATTTGTATAAAGAATGTCATCCCAATAGTCATTTGGAATATTGTTTTGCAAGTCTGAACAGTTAAAAGAACGAAAAGATCTATAACTTATAGTCCTGGTAGTATTTGAGTTAAATAAATCAAACCGAAACGAGCAAAATAAGTAATCGTGAATGAATTCAGATGTTGGTCTTACCTGGTCAATAGCCAATATTTTGTGCTTCGAACTCGTTAAAAACAAGTCAATGAGTGATGGATTGCTTTGTGATTGAAAACAGGTCAGCCAAAGCGTATTTACGACTGAAAAACTTAATTTCTCACAAAAGTAATGAAACAAACGTGTCGTGGTACTATTTTCAAATTGGTTTACATTAAAGTCACCGCCAATCAGAATATCATTATATTTTGCACTCAAGGTTAGCAGCGTATCTTCGAACTCTATTAAATTTTCTTCTTTGAATAAACATGGTGGGCTGTATACAACCACCAAGAGAGTACATTGAAATCGCCCGCAATGACGATCTCAGTATGAGAATAATGAGAAACAATAAAAATATATCATTCGATATTATCTATCGATATCATAAATCGTATGATTTTATTTCTCATGATAGTTTTTTGTTGTTTTTTTCGGTTTGTTATAAATAAAGGATGCACCAACATAACTTCTTTCATTCGAAAGGTACGCTTTTTTTTGCTTCACTGTTCCAAAGCATCATAGCTGTTAATCTGAAACTTTTGAATACTTCACTTTCACATGATACATATCTCACATGATATTCTTCTCGCATAATAGTTTTCTAAGGTGATATATTTGTCTCATGATATACATATGTATGTATTTCTCGAATGATTTTACTCCCGCAAGTTGTATTTCTTGGATGTTAGTTTTCTCGCTTTTTCGTGCGATAGTTTAGTCATACTATAATTTTCTTGCACGATGATAATATAATTTTATAGCATGATATATTTCTCGCATCATCCTTTTCTCCCATTATGATTTCTTGTTGCTGGAATTGTATATTTTTCGGATGATAGTTTTCCTGTACGATAGTTTTTCCCCCATGAAGGCTTTCTGGGATGGTATATTTTTCGGTGATAGTTTTATCACATGATACATTTCTCACGTGATAGTTTTTTCTCGTGGTATTTTTTTCGTAATTAATTTTTTCAAAATTAAATTGGCCCACGAAGAAATTTCTCAAATTCTCAATTGAGAAGCTAGCACCTCTTTTATTACTAAATTACACACATTGAAGAAACCAAATTTAAAGTAATTTAATGATCAATCTACAAAAGAAAAATGCAGTAAACAAAATATAAATTATTTAAAATAAAGCAAATATAACTATTCTTTCGTTTTTGTTACAGATCCAAATTCAAAGCAATTGTTTATTATTGGATCTTTAAAGCAAACCTACTTTATTGTAGCCGTTTCGATGATAGCACTGAAGAAATAAAAAATACTAACTTATGGTTAACCTACATATACTGTTTCGTGAAAATTATTGATCTTCTTGACACTGTGTTCTTTGTGCTGAGGAAACGTTATAAGCAAGTGTCCTTTCTTCATTTCTATCATCATCTGCTTCTAGCTTTAGTAGCTCCCACAGTCTTTCATTATGTTCCAAATGGTCATTTAACTATTATGGGCTACGTCAACAGTATTGTTCACACAGTAATGTACTTCTACTATTTTCTATCGAGTCTTAGACCGGACATGAAGAATTATATTTGGTGGAAAAAATACATTACATTGCTGCAGATAGTACAGTTTGTGTTCCTAATTGGATTTTTCCTATATCCCTTGATCAACAGTGAGCTATGTGGATATCCATTTCCTTTCCTCTATTTTTCACTTTTTCAAAACATTATTTTTCTCGTTTTGTTTAGTAATTTCTATATTAAAACTTATGTATCGAAATCAAAACAAAAAACATAGTTAAAAGTAATTTTTTGTACTGAATAAAGCTAATCGTTTTTTTTACTTTTTGTTATAAAATTAAATTGAGTGTGTACAATTGTTAGAGCGAAAGAGGAGATTATTTTTTTCTTGGTTTGCAAACATTTCATAAGATCTGGGGCTATGACTTGGAGTTCAAATTATGACACGACTTCTCGGAAATAGCGTAATACTATGTTTTCACTAAAACGAACTGATCTGCTAATTTTAAATTGAAAACTCGGGATTTTAACGAAATCTCAACGAAACTTGCTACGCTTACTTGAAAATCTAAGATTTGTGTTTGGTGGAAACATGGTTTAAGTTTTAAGAACACTTTTCACCGCAGAAAGTGGTCAAAAGCAGGAGTTATTCACCCCTATTACAGAATTCGTCGAATGAGCTAAAGTGACAGTTTCAATTAATTTCCAAACTTTTGCTATTACTGAATCCGATGAACGGAAGTTGAACGAATTTTGGTAACATACCCTGCACCACCGACATTCGGTTCAACTTATCTGGTATTACAAAATCCGCAATCCATCCGCACTCTATACAATTCCTATCATTTTACATTCCCACCAATTTCGAGACGAATCTGAAGTGAATTTTTGATTAAACGAAAAAAAAACGAAAATAAACAATGGAAAATGTAAGTCAAAAGCTTATCATACTGAATGCTAAAGTGTTTGTATAACAAATTTTAATAGAAAACGGACAACTAACAACGCAACCGGAGAGCCAGAAATTGAAAAAAAAGAAAAGAGAGAACACACGGTTGGTATTGAATAGTCCTCCATCCAAGTACTAACCACTCAAAACGATGTTTGATTTCGTTGATCGATAGCGAAGCGATACTATTATCAAAGCCTAGGCCGGTTGACTAAATGTCTGTAGCTGACAGGTAATTTTAGGAATAGACAATGTACTTCATCCGGCGAATTTCATAATTCAGTTTTACAGCGGATGCGAAAGGTCAACGGATCGAGACAACTCACCGGGAGTAAAATTCTGCGAATTCTGTAATCGGCTTGATTGACTTTAAGCCTGTAAATGATAGCCTGGTTATGATACGTATGGAATCCACTTTCTAAAAATTAAAATTCTTTAATAGGGGTGAATATAGATACTCGTAAAACATGGTTTTAATGAAATAAAAATGTTGTCTGATTTCTAGAAAAGTATGAATTTTTGCAAACGAAGTTTAAAAAATTGTTTTATTATTCAGTAAATTTTTTACATACGAAATTTCTTTAAAATTGTTGAAGATAAAAATTATGCAAATTTTAAGTATTTGGTAATATAGATGTTAAGAAATAAAGATATTGATTTTTCATAAAAAAAATTCCTGCAAAAAACCCAAAAAATATTTTTTCGAATATTTTGATATACTATACTAGATGTCCCGGTGAACTTCGTATCACCTACATATACATATTTTTGAAAAATATGGTCAAAATTTAATACAAAATTTGTATCTACAATAAAAAATATAGTTATACACTTAACTTTCAACGACTGTCCTTGTGATTTATTTATGGTCATCGCAAAGTCCAAACGGACGGGAAATTATAGACGCTTAAAATCGCATGGCAAATCCGTTGGAATCGCAGGTATACGCGGGATCAAGACGTCATCTACTCTGTATTTTTCTTTGATGATCTTGGCCTCGATGACATTATTCATTAGCTTTTTTACAGCCAGTATCGTTCCATTGCACAGTCGAAGTTGATTAATGTTACGCAGCACTTAATTGTAAATTGTGAAGTGGTAGTCCAGGTAAATCCAGAAAATTTAAAAACTTTGTAAAATAGTTGATTACATCATCCTGGTTTTTAACCGGTCAACTGATTTGTAAGAAAACAACTCTCCGCGAAGAAAATTCTGTGTGTTTGCATTGAGATCATCAACATCTTTGTTTTTGGTCGTCAATATTGCTCATTCACTCAGCCAACTATGGTTTCTGAATTGTTGTTCTATGTCCTGTCCGTAAAACAACGCTCCTCTTTTGAGTCGACGAAGTGACAAAAATCCGTGGGTAGTGTAATTAATCTGGTCGAGGTGTCAACTGCGACTTTACCATTTCCAATATCTAATAGCTGCTTCTTAAAAGCAATCGCAGTTTGATCTTGTTCCAAAACCACTCGCATGTTAGTTGTTTATTGGAGTGTCTTTACATGCTGCCAAAAATTAGATAATTATAAACATGCGTTTAGTTCGTCAGCAACAGTTGATCGGGGAATAATTGGAAGAGTCCGACGAAAATCATCTGCCAACAGAATCATGGCTCCACCAAAAATGTTTTGGTTGTCACGAAGATCTTATAACGTTCTGTCCAGTGCCCCCAGTGACCTCTTGTGAGCCATCGTACATTCATCCCAAACGATCAATTTGCATATCTGTAGAATCTTCGCCATTGTGCTGTTTTTGGCGATGTTGAAAGCTGGTGCTCCGTTGATTTGCATGTTTATTGGTAATTTCAAGGCAGAATGTGCAGTTCGTCGACCTTCTAACAATGTTAGGGCAATGCTAGGGCTACTTCATTTTGTGATTTCATCTTTGTAAACAGCATCTTTGCCCGGAGCATCAAGGAATTAAATTCCACCAGATTCACCGTTCACAATTTCCATCAAAGTATCAAACGCAATTCTTTGTTGTTCATTCAATTGCGGAACATTTGAACGAAGTGTTTCGGCTAATTATTCAGTATCGTATTCTTGTTCTCTTTTCAACTCGTGCATCTTGCATAGGACGATTGGGTACTGTCATGCCCAAACACGACAATACTTTATTTACCATCAATAAACACATATCTTCTATCATTATCAATGTCTCATTGTAAATTTCTGCAGTAATTTGTAGTGTAGGATTCAAAGTTTGACAACGCACCCGATGCAACACATCCTCAGACATGTCTTCCACGCACCTATAAATATTTGACAACCAAGTGACTTTTTTTTTAAGCTAGGAACATTTTGTATTGGAAAATTAAATTGCCGTTTTTAGTATTTTCCGTTGCTTATTATTTATGTTTCTCACCGTTTAAACCTTCCCTGAACTTCCACAAATATTTCAAGAGGAAAATTAGCAAAATCGATCCAGCCATTCTCGAAGTTTAGCGAGACAAACGAACATGAGAAAGTTGAAAATCAAAAAGCAGTTCTATGACAGGTTCAATTAGTCCATGCCCATTATTATATAGCACACTAATTTTTTTTTTATCAAAATCGTTAAGGCCGTTTCAGATAAATACGATTTCGTATAACGTCTGTATGGTAGATACCATTAGTTTAGAGCTAAAAAATCAATTTCTCCTCTAGGGAATCACCGAAGACCCATAAGTATCGAGTTTGAAGACCCACTTTCTTCGTTTTCTCTAACATATTAATGTCAACTTTGATCAAAATATCAAATTCGAATTTTTCTAAATGCAAAATTTGTATAGTACCTATAAATATGTGGCAAGTAAAAAATATTTACCTGACAGGTTCTTTGAATCCCAACGGTTTTTCACCGATATAATGAAATCTAAAGTGTTGCATACATTTAGTTGTAATTCACATTTATTTTAGTTAATGCTTCAATGGTTCTAGGAGTCAATTACGCTTTCATTGTAGTTCTATTAAATTACTCAATTTTCATAATCCTGTTTCGTTTGTGTTGATAAGGAGTATTTTTATTTCATAATATAGTTGAATCGGTCATTTCAAAAACCTTATAAGTCATTCAATTAGAATTTTTCAGGAATCAATAAAAACTGTTTCATGCTCAAACAAATGAGTTTTAAACCACTTTTTTATGCTTAACTAAGTATTTAAGTGGTAAGAAAATCAAAAAGCGAACAAAATTCACAGTTTATTAATAAAAAATAATGAAAAAAACCTAAAAAACTGTTCTTCACTTAAGTTGTTTTAGCAAGGACTGGGGTAAGTGGTATATAATTTAACCACAAAAATGGTAGTAATTATATTTTGTATTGCTTATTATTGAAAATTACACTTAAGAATAACTTTTTGTAATGTTTTAATATCTTTAAGGTACATAGATTGATTATCTTCAACATTTTCTTATTGATTTGCACTTTTAAAACATAAGCCTTTGCTGATAGAAGTGAATCCGAAGTTGCAACTTTCTTTATTACTAATATAATGAATGTTTAATCAATCCATCAATATTTTCTTATGATAGTACCTTTTCTATGTGAATTTTGTGGGATTTTTTTCTATAAGATTCAGTTTTGTCAACATGTTTTTTTGTACAAATTTGGCCACAATTTCATGAATTCCAAAACATCTTCAGTTTTTAGCTCTATGACTATATTTTCTAAATTTCGAATGAGATGGACGTTAATTTAACAGACGTGACGGATGAATATGAAAAGCTAAGATAGACAATGAAGTGCAAATCATCAGATCATTCAGTTTCAGAGATCATTCATAAAAATGAGAAAGAGAGTCTAAGACTAAACGGAGACCTTGGGGTCCCCAGCATTTATTTTGTGATCCGATTTGAAACCTTCAAAAAAAAAAGTATTGGACAATCCAGTAGAAAATTTCTAATCCAACGATTAAGGGCTTCATTAATACCAAACCCACGTATTTTCGATATAATAGCTTGATGCCAAAATCCATCAAATGCCTTAGAAATATCAAGCTCAATGATCTTACTTCGACATATTATGATTCTACTCTTCTGCAACTTGATATCAACAGTTCCTCGGTTTTTCAAATCTCTTAGATAAATTAGTTTATGTCTTGTCTTTCAATTTTATAATTTGTTATAACATTTCATTAAGGTATTAGGTACACGTTCTCTTCTTTTTCGGCGCACCATCACTCTCTGTTTCACTTGAAGACATTTTTAAATTACTTTTCGCAGAAAATAGTTGTATGAAAAACGCAAATTTGACATTGATGACGGTTGTTATCAAATTAAAGATTTGAATATTGTTGAACCAATCAGAGTAAAGCAAATTTAAAATATTAAACTACTCCCGCCATTTTCGTAGTGCATGCAAAAACATCTTAAGTCACTGACTTATGTTGTTTATGCAATGAACGTCTTTCCTACGGTATTATTTGAAGAGGAAGGAATGTACAGACTTACGTGGTTCTTACCCAGAATACGCATCTCCCTTTAAGGAACCATTTTCAGCAAAAAAAGCATTTTGGAAAAGAATGTGACTTAAGAGGTTTTTGAAATGACCGATTCAGTTATTGGAGGGCTCACAGGTCACAGCTGAACTTAACCAAGTCAGAAAAAGATATTAAGAGGTCAGGTAAATAAACTGCCATTAATTACTGAAATACATATTTAACTCATAGTAAAGACATTTGGAAAGTTTTTTCACACAGTTTTTTTTTGACCAAAAATGAAAACCAAGAATTGAAAAATGAATCCAATATTTAAAAAAAAAATAAGAAAAAAGTGATTTAGTTCATTATTATCATTAACCCATTTACTCGTATTACCAAAGACATTTAAAACTAAAATTTCAAATTTTTGGTGATATAACTTTATTAAATAATGTCAAAGGAATACAAAAATACTTTTTTATTTTTTTAAGAAAAGTAGGAAGTGTGGTTTTTAAGCTGTACCCAAGCAGGTACAATGGGAAAATATGGTTGCTAGTTTTGTATATGAAATTTCTTAAAGCAGCCTTTTTCGACACACAGAACTATGTCGCAGAACTCACAAGCCCATCTGACTCGCATGTGGCATATTCTGCATCTAAGAGGCTTTTCAATTCTTTTTGGGAAAATTGTGACCTTCAGATAAAGCAACGCTTGCTGATATAGATGGAGCGTTTTGATGTCGAAGGTTGGAAAATTGTATATCTTCTAAGATAATATCGAGCAATGTCTCTTTGAAACGATAGCAACAGCAAGTCATCTTCGGAATTAGCTGTGACTTTATAAAGTTTTCAAGCGTTCACCAATGTAAAGCTAAGCATTGATGTAAAAAGCGGCCACCACCACTTTTTGCCTCGAAATTCGATTTTATAGGCATTGACATACTGGTCGTGTAAGTCAACGCCACCCATACCATTATTGTGTTCCTTCTTGAATTCTTTTTTCAGCTTCAATGGGAATTTTTTTGTTCGAAGGACTTCTCCCTCAAAAATTGTAAACGCTCATGAGAAGTAAAATAGTTGTCAAAATATATTATGTGGTCAGATGGAAATGGAACTTTTTCTCGAAGCTCAAGTAAAACTCGAGATCCCAATTGTATTTGTAACACATCAGCTTTCACATTTTTTGCACCACAATAAGTATCAAAGTTATATAGGTAGCCACAACTACTCGTCAGCATCCAGTTCTTGAAACCAAAACGAACAGGTTTTCCTTTTATAAACTGTTTCGAAGAATGGTGGCCAAAATACTTGATCATTCTACTATATTCTATACTTCATCAATGGACATTTTTTCGTGCATGAAGCCCCATTGTTGATATTTTTGGCACAAAAGATTCGTAAGCGGTCTGAGCTTTGCCCTTTTGTCTCGAGCATCTAATTGATTGTTATCTGCGAAATGAATGTATTTTTTGATCCCATAAAAACGATTTCGAGACATGTTGTTTGCTACCAATGCGGTTCTTGTATCCTCATCTAATTTCCAATACATAGACTCCCTGGGCATTGAGTGGTAACCACTGTAGAGCATAATGCCTATGAAAATTTCCAAGTCTTCTTTTTGAAAATTAAGGCTATGATGATTATGTTGAGAAGCATAAAGACTAGTTTGATTCAAGATCAATTCTATAACCTCATTATCAAAAAGTGTTTGAAATATTTCAACTGGAGATTTATTGTCTAAAGCACATTTCATATTCATCTTGTTTATCTCAAAATTATTAGAACGGTTCATCGTCATATCAGTACCTCTTTTAGACCAGCGTGGTTGGGTTTGAGATTGCCCTGATATTGTGGCTCTTATCACTGATAAAGGAACTTCGTCCTCGCTATCGAAATCCTCATCCATAATAAAAAGTTCAATGTTACCTGGAACATCATTTGGTATGTGATCGATATCCAAATTTTCTGTGTCTATTTCATCCTCTTCTGTATTGTAATCTGCATCTGGTGGTATAAATGCAATGTCAAATACAGCGTTTCGATAATTTTCTTCGATTGCATTTATTGCATTTGAAAGATTATCGAATCTCCTTCCATAAAACGATGATGTTGAGAATGCTTTGAAATCCATTGTAACTAAAAAAAAATCAGTTTTTCCCATTGTACCCAAGCGGGTACAACTAACTTCACGCGTATCTGAATTTATTATAAGTTCTTGAACTATTTCCAAAAAAAAATAAAAAGAAAATTGATAAAACGAATATTTGTTTTATTGCAAAATATAGACCAACCTCCGAAAAACCAAGAAAATCGTAATCGCACCTGATGAGGAGCAATAAAAAAGACTACCGTTTTATTTTTTTTCATCATTTTCATCGTCTTCATCAATTTGGGGCTGGTCCCGGTGCTGGCTCCTATTGTTAACTCTTGTTTAACGGGTCGGTTATTTTAAAAACTATGGCACATGGGTGGAATAAATTTAAGTAAATTCGTCATATCCATTTTTTTTTATCTGAGTAACTTTATGACGAGTTGGATAGAGGCAATTTTGTTGGTTCCTCCCTTTCCTAAAGAAACATAATCAAACTCCACTTCTTTATTTAGTATTTCCTTAAATTTGAAAGAAATAAGTGAATTGCGATCGAATCAAAGCCATCTGATTTGAAGCCATGAAAAATTATGTAAATCAACCGTCAAGGATATCTGGCTAGTAATGGTTTATTTCGCATTTTTCGCATAAATTTAAATTAAAAAAATGAGAAAAAAAGTGTAGACCAATGTTTTTTTTTCAAAATTGTGAAATAAAGTGCTGAATTGGCCACATATATGTATATTTAGAAAACAGCTATTGACATTGAATAAATAGGATAAATTCAAAGTTTCTTTAAATCCGGATTCTTTAAATGCATACACCCAACTCCGAAAACTGGAGGGGGATATGCGTTGTGCCTGCCGTTGCAAAAATATTAGCGAAAATATTACTGGAACGCATCAGCGAACATCTAGAAGCCACACTCGATCTCGATGCTGAACAAGCAGATTTCCGCGCTGAATCCGCATGCATTGATCATATCAATACTTTAAGGATCATAATTGACCAGTGTCGAATATCCATCACCACTTCACCTGAAATTCATTGACTTTGAGAAGGCTTTCGATAGTGTCAATAGAGAATTTATTTGGCTTGCTTTACGCAAGAGAGGTTTCCCGGATAAATTAATATCTAGCTATTATTAAGGCAACTTATGATGGATCCAAATGCCACGTTTTGCAAGAAGGGAGGCTGTCAGAAGAGTTTGAAGTCCAAAGTGGAATCAGACAGGGCTGCTTTCTGTTACCAATATTGCTTCTGTTGGTGATAAGCAATGTCCTGCGCTATGGTCTCTAAAAGATGGGAAAGCTGCAGGTGCGAATGGTATTCCAGTTGAATTTTACAAATATGGAACGGTTAATCTTAAAGAACGTCTTGTAACGCTTTTCAACAAAGCAATGGAAGGGGATCTTGTAGTCAAGGAATTTCAGGATGCCATTATATTCCCAATCCACAAAAAAGGATCAGTATTAGAAGCTTCGAACTACCGAGGAATTTCGTTTCTTAATGCAACGTATAAGATTTTTACAACAATGCTACTTAAACGACTCACTACCTGGATTGATGCAGAGAATATTTTGAATGAGTTCCAAGCCGGCTTCAGATCAGGATACTCTACTTTAGATAATATTTTCATCCTCAGAAGTATAGCGGAGAGCTTTAGCATGCAGAAAAGAAAACTTTATGTATTCTTTATAGACTTCAAAGCAGCTTTTGACACAATAAATCGAGGAGCTTTATTCTATAAATTATATGGTTTAGGATTATCGCTGAAGTTTGGACGTGTGCTTGAGGAGTTGTACAAAGGAACTCAGGCGGCAGTATGGAATGGTGTGGAACTTTCGGATTGGTTTGCTTCTACCTCGGGAGTGAGACAAGGTTGCACATTGAGTCCCACCTTGTTTTCGCTCTTTATTAATGATTTCATCGATTGCCTTCCTGGTGGCGTAGATTTTGCAGGAGTCCGTATCAAAGCATTACTATTTGCGGACGATATCATCATGTTTGCGAGCTCCCCTGAAACATTACAACTCATGATAAACAAAGTATACAATTATTGTTGCTTATGGAACTTAATTGTTAATACACAAAAGTCTAAGGTCATGATATTTAAGAAAGGTGGAGGTCGGAATGCCTCGAATGAAAAATGGACGTTTAACGGAGAGACTCTGGAAGTTGTCAGCGAATACAAGTACCTAGGTGTAATCTTTTCAAGGAATTTGAATATGGAAAGACATTTTACTGAAAAACTTCAAAAGGCAAAAGCTACCATCAATATCACCTGGAAAAGATGCTTCACAAACGGAAACATTGCGCACAGCAGTAAATTTAAGGTATTTGAAACCGTTGCTGAAAGTATCCTTTTGTATGGCTGTCAAGTGTGGGGATGCAAAAAGTTTCACACGGTAGAAAAACTCTTGACACATTTTATTAAGAGAATATTTCGCCTACCATTGAACACGCCCAATTACGTTATTATGTTAGAGACCGGACTGTCTCCTCTTTTCGTAAAAACCTTGAAATTACAAGCTGATTACCTTCTGAAAGTCTTCAAGTTGTCTGAGTCTCGTTTGGTCAGGAAGGTAATTCTCAAAGCCGTCCAAGAGCAAAACAGTTGGTACAGGGAGTGGACATGTCTCGCAGAAGGATGTAATCTCAGTTTTGATTTAAACATTGACAACATTTCGAGCTGCAAGGCCCTTCTATACGAAGTAATTTCGAAGATAGATGAGAAGAGTAGAGCTGAATATACAGATGAAGCTTCCAACTCCATTTATAGAACAGTATATAGCAGACTGAACCACAACTTGACAGATAGAAATTACTTCAAAGATGACAATAATATCAGCGTGATTTCTACAATGGTCAGACTTCGTAGTGAATTACTCAGCCTGAACTTCATACCACATAGATCCGATTTACCGTTGGAGTGTAGCATATGCAACTTGAAGGAAAGAGAAGATATCATTCATTTCATAGGAAAGTGTCCAACTCTAAGAGAATCCAGAAGAAGCATTCTTGGCAGTGATTTTTTGTCAGAAGAAGAAGTTCTTACCGAACTAAATGAGATGAACGTTGCAAAATTGTATGATTATTGTAAAATTGCGTTAAGGTACAGAGGAAGAATAATTAATGAAGATTTCTGAATAGATAAAAATTAGATTTCTAATGTATCGTTTTTTATTATTTTTTCAATTGGTTTTCATTTTTTTTTCTTTAAATGTAATCAAATCAAACTGTGATAATCATGTATAATGCTCTAAGATGTGTTAATTGTTGTCAATCTGGCAGACGGCAAATGCCATGTCATAATGATTTTTTGTATATAAACATGTATTGTAAGAAACCAATTTATAATTCAATAAAAATCTTTTCTATCTATCTATCTATCTATCAATGTCCTGCGAGCGGCCTTGATGGGAAACGGAGGGAATCGATGGACTCTGACGTTTCACCTGAAACATCTTGACTATGCGGACGTCGTATGCTTGCTCTCTCATAAGATCATGGATCTCCACCAAATCACAACAGGGGTGGAGAGAGAAGCAGAATTCGTTGGGCTAAAAATCAACTCGGACAAAACAAAGGTGATCAGCCTCGGAACCCAATCATCTTCTCTCATAAATATTTCTCAACAACCGGTAGAGAAAGTACAGAGCTTCCAATACCTTGGAAGTATCATCTTTACCGAGGGTGGCACCGAACAGGACATCAGCAGTCGAATCGGGAAGGCGGAGGATTTTCTGGCCCATTCGTACTTCAAACGAAGAGCTCCTCAGGAAAACGGGTCAGGAACCTATTGACTCCATTATACGACATCGAAAGTGGCATTGGATCGGAAACACGCTTCGAAAAGGCGACAACTATATTGCGGCGCATGCAATGTAGTGAAATCCGCTCACTCAAGAAGGAAGAAAAGCTGGACGACCAAGAAGTTAATGGAGAAGAACAGTAGAGGAGGAGTCAGCCCATCTAGGCAAGAGTTTTAGGGAGTTGCGACTCATATCCAGGAACCGAACACGATGGCGATCTGGCGTTGTGGATGCTGTATGCCCCACTAGGGGTCCCCCACGGACATAAAAGGTCTAAGGCCCTAAGTAAGTAAGTAAGTATACACGCAACCTCGCACATACCCCAGATCCTACAGTGTACCCTAGTAAGGGGGTTGCAGGGGGGAAGCATGCAGAACGAGATGAAAAAGACGAAACAAATCATACCCCCACGCCTGTTATAAAAAAAATAAAATTGACGAAAACTGAATAATACTGACTTGGTTCGTTTATGCTTCGAAATAAATCGAAAATGAGAGCCACTGACTTGGTTCTTTTACCGTTAAGTAAGGAACAAAACAATTTTTAAATTATTTCATTACAGCCCTAAATAGAGGTCAATTGTGCGGAGATTTTGGCACTAATTTTGGATTTTTTTTTTATGACTTGGTTCGGTACAGCTGTGAGCCCTTCATATGTTATAAATACGAAATAGCTTTTTTGGCAATTAGTGCACAAAAATTGGTGTCTTATCCCGGCAATCTCACTTAGACTCAACTTACTTAGTTAGTATTCACAAGGGTAAATACGCAATTCTTGTTAAATTCAGTTCATCTTACATCAAGACTGAAGAGTTGATGGGATCTGTTGTGAGAAATAAGTCTAGTTGCCAATCCATAAAATTTGGAATGCCGCTAACTTGACTGACTTGAGTTTGCAAATGCTTGGGTCTTATTTTAGATAAAAAACTAAGTTGGAAACTTAATATACAAGAAAGAGTAAAAAATGCCACAGTAGCTCTCTTTTCCTGTAAGAAAGCAGTGATGGGGAACAAACGGGGCTTGTTTCCACAAATCACCCACTGCCTACATATATACTGCGGTCATTAGACCGATACTCACTTATGGGGTGACTGTATGGTGAACGGCCTTAGATAAAGCGACAAATCGTGATAAGCTAAGCAAAGTGCACGGTTCAGCGTGTATGTGTATCAGCGGAGCCCTTCGCTCGACACCTTCCGCTGCATTAGACTGACACCCCTTGAACAAATGGCCGTGAGCGCAGCCGTACGTCTCAAAGCCATCTCTCAATGGCCCGATAACTCTATTGGCCACACCATCATTCTGAACTTATTCGGAACATTCCCAAGTCACTCCGAGTAAATCACTCCCTTTTGTTGGTTTTCGATAAGACTTTGAAGTCACCATTCCCTTCAGGTCAGCTTGGGAAGAAGAGGCTTTGATGGAAAATCAATCATTACATTTTTATACTGATGGATCGAAAACCGAAAACGGAGTGTGTGGTGGAGTGTACTCAGATAGACTAGACCTTAGTCTCTCCTTCCACCTACCAAACCATTTTAGCGTATTCCAAGCGGAAATTCTGTCGATAAAGGAAGTATTTTCTTGGCTTAAAGAAAACGTGATATCCAGTTCGGATATCGGCATCTTCTTAGAAAGTCTGGCTGCTTTAAAATGCCTCGCATCAGTCTCTTCAAACTCCATTCCAGCCCAAGACTATCGATCGTCTCTGATGGAGGTGGCCAAACAGTTTAATATTCACCTATTCTGGGTACCGGGACACAGAGATATTCCGGGGAGTTGTAAAGCCGATGAACTCACCTGAATTGGAACGGAAATGCTTATCTTGCCCGATATGATAAATATAGGTATGCCTATAGCTACTAGTAAAATTATGCTGAAACCAATTGCTCTGGAACAATCAAATACAAGATGGATTAACACTACCAATTGGTTGGCGACCAAACGAATCTGGCCCAAACTAGACTTGAAACGGTCAAATTGTTTGCTGTCCTTCAGAAGATCTCAAATCAGTTCCGTAATAGGTGTCATAACTGGACCCTGTCTTATAGGTAGAAACGCCGCACGACTCGGTGTACAAATCAAACGACTTCTGTAGGAGTTGCTTGGACGAGGAGGAAGAGGAAACAATCCCACACCTTCTTTGTACATGCCCTGCTCTTTCTCACGGACGCAAACTTCATCTAGGAAACTATTTCTTTAATGAACCAAGCGATCTCATCAACACAGACGTTAAAAGTCTCGTTCGCTTCATCAGAAGCTCCAAAAGGTTTTAACTAGTAGGGAACCTACTTTTTAGAGATATAGCGATGCAAAAAGTTGAAAAAGTTGTATTCTTTATAACATGCACACGGCTCCGCGCCACACGTGAGGTAGTGCACTTGGCGCGTTTTTTTTAAGGTGGCTTCCCCGGTAGGCCTATTCAGCGATCTATTGTGGTCCTGTTGAGTTGAAAATTTTGTATCTAATTGAAAAATAGTAATATTGGAAATGACAAAAGCGATTATGAGTATTTTCTACAAAAGATAAGTACCGAAACTTATCTAAGCACGTACTTACATTACAAATTTGACGCCGATATTGCAGTGCTTTCTTCATTTCAAACGCTTCATTCAATTCATTGCCACAGTATAAACGGCACTCTTTTAAACAAAAAACAATTCAAATGCTTCATTGTTAGCTCAAAATTGTTTAACGAGTAAGGGTGATTTTTGAAATCCTGTCGGTATCACAACGGACCAAATATTGGTCTAAGTGTGTTGGCTTTTCCGGTCAGCAGCCACCTTAACCTAACGTAACCTAAACAAAAACCTGTATCATTTGCGCGTGCTCTAGTACGAGGAGGACTTATTATTGATGTACCAGCTTGTTCTTGTTCGTGACGTCTTTTAACTGCGGTAATGGTACTCTTCCGAGTGTACTTTTTCCGACACTGCACATGAATTGTCACAGAAGTCTGGTCTTTTAAGTATTCCGAAAATTCATCACCTCTTTCAACGCTTGCATCAATTAATGTCTTTAGGCCACGTTCAACAGTAACAATTTCACTTTCGGCCAAATACACAAATACACAAATAAAGCAAAATTTAGACATTTCTTTTACAAACAAGAAACTGCACAAATTCTGTTTGCAATAACTACTTGTTCTTACTAAGAAGGAACGCTTGGGACTAATAATATTAAGATGCTGCTCAAGGCCGTATGATCACATAAAATGAGGGAAAATGAGGTTTTCTTTCGAGTTTATATTCTTAAGCCAAATATACATTGTTCAAATGCATGGCAAGCACGTGCAACGTGGACGTGCAAGTTTATTCGTAAATTCGGGTTAAAGTTACATATACACACATCAAGCATGAGCCTTTAATCTTTTATTTTTACATGGACGGTGTGGTGAGAGGACGAGTTTTTTTCGGCAAAATTGTGATTTTACGAATTTCTTTGAGATTTTTTTCAATTTTATCCGAGTAGGTAGTTTGTTTTATTTTGTCTGTCCACTTCATCATACAATTTTTGTTTACTGTTTTAATATTTAAATCAGTGCTTGTTAACAATCCGTCGAACACAGCGCAAGTTTGATCGGGTTGTCGGATTGTTATCGATAAAATGTGTATGTACCTCCCTTACACAAAGTTAAAACTTCTGCGGATTAAACTTCCGTTCTTTCCTTTCTTCCTTTTCTTACTTACTACTCAAAACTGTAAGCACGTGCCTCTGTGCCTATTTAAAGTAGAACTTTTGTAAAAGATATTAAACCAAGTATTAAAAAAGAAAAATTGTACTTAAAAAACTAAAAAGAAATTAATGTAAGTATATATAAGAAATGAATTATAAATGAATCTTATTAATAAAATCTTTATTAAAGGATTTTGTAACTCCTTCACCCGAACCAAATTGTTTTATCTGCCGAAGAGTTACAAGCTTAATTTCTGTTGTAACTACATCGTTGCAACAGTGCTTATGTTGTACTGTGCTCTCATCTCTTCAACGTACTATACGCAAATGAACCAATAAATGCATGATCAATCATCAATCTTGCATTTACATACACTACTTCAATGCAGAACGCTAGATTGAAAGAAAATCAAAAGATTTTCATTTTGCTTCAATCCTACATCCAATCTATACGTGTGATTTTCTAACCAATACACTTGCGCGTGCTTGTCATGCATTTGAACAGTGTATATCTGGCTTTAGAATTGTATATTATGTATGTATAGGCCACGAAAACTAATATTTTTACTTGTATTACCGTTCTGTTATGTATATAAAGGTAATTGACATACATATTATGAAGAACACAACTTTTTCAACTTTTGCATCGCTGTATCTCCAAAATGGTGATTCTTAGGAGAAAAAGTGTTAAGACAATTTCTATAGATAATTGCATGATGAATAATTTTTGTCTCACTTATTTTATGATAAAATTTTCCGTTTAGCTGAAAAATGAAAAAAACCGATTTTTGCAACATTTGACCTTGAATAATTTTTTCTCCACACGTCGGATCGATGGGGACTTTCGACAAATTGTTTGTAACAGTGTTCCCAACATTCATGCCAATTTTCAGCTTTGTGCGAATTAATGTAACCTTGAATGTCTATTTTGACCGGGCTATTAGTTACACATACAACCTGAGAAATAAATAAAAAAAAAATTATAAAATTATAAACTTTTTGAATTTATTTTATCCAGGAATTAGATTTCATCACAATCGCGAGGTCGGTGCTTTGTTTCATGTCATTAACATTCCAACATTTTTAATTTTCTTTTCTTCCCGTTCCCATACTCTCTCTCTCTCTCTTAATATCTTTTTTTTTTTTTTTTTTTTTTTTTTAAATCCATTTTTATTTTTCATTTATCTTAAAACTACTTGAAGCTAGACAAAAATTCATAAAAACTAGCCTAATTATCCACTAACTTAAAACTAACTTACTGGCCCCATGCGGGCGCTCTAAGCTAAACTATATCTCAAATCTAGTGCCTTTCGGCCTAAGAAAGTATTTTTAATTCAAAAACTATATTTTTTTTTTTTGTTTTCTCGAGAAAATTTAAAAAACTCGGATTCTTTAACTTTTTATGATTTTTATATAAAACTTACAAGCTAAAGTAAAACTAATTAAAACTACCGAAACCAACCTAAACTACTTAAAATAAACTAAAACTACTTAAAAACTAGAACAGCCACAGCAGCAGAGATGTTTTTTTTTTTTTATATACATTAGAAGAATGTACGCAAGTTTTTGTTTTGTTTTTTTTTTTTTTTTTTTTTTTTTTTGTGCCACCCTGACTGTCCCTACCTAAGAATACCTTAAAACTATGTAAGTCGGCCAAGACAACTTGTCAACTATCTCTATCAACAATAGACAACTACCAAAACTGGTTCTCCTGTCTCACCCTGTCTTTCAGGTCCCGATCGGACACAGTCCTACTGAACCGAAGTCGCTCAGCTCCGTCTTGTGCGAGGACGTCTCGACTATAAAGGAGCCGCCTATCCACAGCCCTACGGCCGACGTGGTAGATTAGCGGAACCGCCTCTCTATCCTGGATTAACCCTATACTATCTAAATAGAGGATTTGTGTTGGGGTAGTAAGCCCCAAAGATTAAGCTATTTGCTGAGGTCATCGCTCTCGCAATGTGACCCCGAATCAGCTTTATCAAAAAATTATCTATTCTGTTAATGTTGGCTCCGTTGTATAGAGTCCTGTTGGAATAGTAATGTTTGTACTCCGATTCTGGTGTTCTGTGTAATCCAAGACAACGTCTAAGACACTGCCTCTCAAACACCCGAATCTTTTCCATTTGAGATGGGGCAACGTTGAACCACACCGGGCAACCATAGGCAATCATCGGCCGGATGAGGGCCATGTAGCAAATCACCTTCACTCTGGTGTCAAGCCGGCTGCTGTAAAACAACCGTTTCGTCAGGGCAAAGGCTCCCCTAGCCCTGTTCAGAGCAGCATTTATATGTCTGTCGAAATACAAATACTGATCCAACCAGATGCCAAGGTACTTTACCACACTTCTGCTCGCCAGTGGTTGCAGGTGCGGCCCTACGATCATCAGCTTACGCCAGTTCTTTCTAGTATCCCTAGGGGATCTAGCCAACGGAGTCCTAAACAGAATCGTTTCACATTTCTGAAAGTTGATTTTCAACTTCCAGTCATCACAATATCGCTGAATCTTGTCGAAGTCACGCTGTAAGAGAATTCTGATAACCTCAACTTTTGTAGCTGTTCTGTACGCTATTAGGTCATCGGCATACGCAATTGCATGAGTTAGACTACTTATCAGATCGCTGGTGTAAATGCTGAATAGAATCGGCGAGTTCACCGCTCCCTGCTGAAGACCATTCTTGATATCGAAGATTGCGGTAGAAGTTACATTGCCACTCTCTTAATATCTATTCTATTCAATAGTTACGTTTTTTCGTTTTTTTTTGGGGCAAAATGTTATTAACGGTACCTGTCATAGAACCGTGTTTTGACTTTCTCATCAACAGCTCTAACGATTTTAACCAAAAATTTTCAACAGTAGCCCCCTTAGGTTTAAAATAATATTGTATATACAAATATTAAAAAAAAATATTTCTAAAATCTATACTACCTGATACTTAAAATTTGGAATCCCAAATTTTGTTCTCGAAAAATTTTAAGGGAATTTGTCATATAAAAAATTACTTAAATATTAAAAAGATTAATCAGACGGCAATTCCATACATTTGAACATTTTTATCTCATTAAATCCATGTTTTATATTTATAAAATGTATTTTTAAATTCCAAAGTACTTTTACATAAGAGCAAGTTTGTGCGATCCAGTCGTGCATTTTATTTTTTAAGTTACTTGAATACACTCAACAGCATTTTGGGTGACAAAAATGGATATTCAATTGACTACAGCGCCGTGCACATGAACTATTCTTTAAAAGCGAAACCATTTTAAAGTTTGGGTTGAGTGATCTCAGAAAGTAGTCAACCCGTTTATTTGAAATAAATTTTATTATTTTATTTATTGTTATATTTATAAAAAGCACAAACATGAACAAGCTCTTTTTTTCAAGTGTAAAAGAGAATCTAATTCGATACGGTATGTTATACATATAAACTAAAATTAATATTATTGTAGCAAATATGCTCAGTCCCATTGAGAAATGTTTTCATGTGCTAATATTAATATTAAGAAAATATTCGTAGTTACAATTTGCGAAGCAACGCGAGTACGGGTCGGCTAGTTATTGATAAAAGGAAAACGCTGATGGAAGAAGTATGCTTGACTTGGAAAAAGTATACTCATCTTTGCATGAAAATAAGAACTTATTATTAAAGCAAACAATACTGCCACTGCTATTTAGGAATAACATAAATAGTGTAGATGTGTCAATCAAAATTTAATTAGTATTTTAATTAGCTCACTGGTCATCAACTCACACAAATATTCAAGGAAATTCCACTTAATAAATGCAATATTTCACATTATTCGCTCTTTTTTGCATACATCATTTCACAGTCTTCGATGGCAAAAATGTAAATAAAAAACTCCCAAGAGTTGCGTAAGAGTCTAGAAACTTTTGTTCACAAATATTTACCAAAACAGTTTTCGGATGTCTTCACTAAAACATGTCGTAGGTACTTAATCAGAAAAGAAACAAAAAGTAATTACTACGAGTTTATACAATGTCCTTGAAAAGCAAGCGGTTGATATCGGTTAGTGTTCGAAGATTTCAATTATAAAATGCCTGGTGCATGTTAATAAGCACGTAGTTGGTAGATTGACCGAAATTCAAAAATAGCAAACAATAAACAATGTTATGGAAGTTCCTACAAAAAGAAAAACAAAAAAGCCCCACGCCATCCTTTGCTGGTGAATGATTTTCATTTTTTTCTTATTCGTAAGTGAAATAGCATCAGCAAGTGAAGGTGTGGAATCTTTATTTTCGGACATTGACTCAGTATGATATCTGTCGAAATTGGCCATGATCTGAATTAATTTATAGGTAACTTAGTGTCCAAACATGTGGTGGTTTTGGTATGTATATCATTTTGAATTTGCGTCCACAAAAGGCCAATTAGCTTAATATGGATGTACGAAAATATCAAAGCTATTGAGTTAGTCCAATAAATTCATATGCAACTGGTCTGTTAGTAAATAAAAAAATAATTTACCAGAGTTTAGGGCAGGCAATCAATTTAAAATATAGAAAATTCTTTAATTTTGCACTTTTAGTTTAGGATATCTAGAAAAGCTGCGTTAGTAATGTTGTATTTATGAAACAAACACGCTTTGAGAGAGGGGAAGGACACCCTCCCTTTCCCAATATTTTGGTTTAAATGTATTGGCAAAAACTCTTACGTCTAAGATAATAGAACCTAAGATCTAGCTTAGTCTAACAGAGCGAGGTTTTATGGGAGCGTTTGAAGAATTGGGAATAATATAGGATGAAGAGTTGGTGTAGAAAGACTGAAAGTCAAAATAATTTAGCATGCTTTTAGAAGTGCGCAGCATGTAGGTCGTGGGTTAGTATGATGAAAGTTTACACCAAAAAGTGACTAAAATTTCTAGGGTTTGTATGCAAAGAAATTTTTTGGAGAAGCGCAGGTCAACCAATATAACCAGTCAGAAAGTGATAAATAAAAGCAATTTCAGCTATGTATTTTGCGATATTTTTGTGTTATAATTCACACACGTTCAAGGGTTTATTTAGAGACCCTTACAATGTTGAACACAGAATGGGCGATGGAGAGGTTTTGAAAAGGAATTGAAAAGCTTAAGGCAATCGTCATAAGATGTGAGGTGAAACTCTATAAAGCCAAGGTAGTCCGATAATTGCAAACCCAAGTAATCTACGTTGAACAGCTTCAAAACGAAGGGAGTGTGTAAAATATATGGAATGAACGGAGCTAACAAATGTGATGTTTGTAAGGAGATTTTGTAACGTAGGAGCTGAGAATACTTCGACCAACGAAACCCAGTGTCGAGTTAGCTCTTTTAACAGAAGTAAGGATGTGAATTCTGAAATTAGGCTCCTTACCACACACAACTCATTGATCACACAGTGAATCAACTGCTGTAACTGCTTCACTGGCAATTAAGAATGAACGTTTAGGGAGTGGAGAACTTGAAACCTGCTTACGTTAAGCTCCAGAAAGTGCTTGTGGCACCTTCTAGCAAAATGTTTTTAAATCTTGTTGTAGAAAATATGAATCGGAAGGAGACATAAATAGCAATCGAAGAATCGCTGACGCCGCAATCAACATTATTGATAGGTATAATGAATAAGAGGGGACAGAGATGACTTCCCTGCGGAATACCAGGGGTTGCAGAGTTAGACTAATAACCTCTAAAGAGGATTTTGCATTTACGTTCGCTTAAATATGAATTGATCAATGAAATAAAGGAGGATTGAAAGCCGAATTAGTGAGATCTTATCAAAACTTTTGCTGATATCGGTTGCTATGACATCAACTTCTTTTCTACTATGATTTTCTTTCATTACTAAATCACAATTGAGAGCTATTTTAACTTGAAAATGTTGCCTCTAATTGAATATCTTAACGTTACAGACACGGATTCAGGGAGAAGGAAATGAGTGCGAATGTCCCGCTCGCTCAAGATCGAACAAGTATAAAGTAAGAATGTTGTTAAACTTTAATATATTGCAAAAAAAAGACGAAACAAATTTTTTCATTCCACATTTATAAGATTTAGTTTTGGTAGTTGTAACATTTCAACTATTAGCCTACAGGGTGTTTCTACAGTCTGCATAGTGTGTAATTGGTTGGATGTCTCTTATAATGTCGGATATTTTTTTTTTTTTGAAATAAACACACGCGGTCAGCCATCAGACGAATAGGGGGAATAACATGTAGCATACGAAAACATGTACGTGCCGTAACTATTCGGGACTGGTGGAAGTGTGATCATAGCCTCTCCGCGGCGGCCGCTAGAAACAAGCCTTTTAAAAAAGGTTTGGCTAATATGATCAGGCTGGTTCCTCAGGTTGGCGACAGGTTAATTTCCTCTCCCGTAAAACTAAAAGAATTACGAGACCGACAACAAGCCTCGGAAACGGACTGATCTCACGACAACAACCCACGCAAAGAAAAAGGAAAAACGATTTACGAATTTTCTTATGGAACGTACGATCGCTCTATAGAGCTCGAGCTGCTCAGCAGCTAGCCGATGCCCTGTCAAAATATAAAGCTGACATAACAGCTCTTCAAGAAATCAGATGGACAGAGAATGGTGTTTTACAGAAGAAAGAATATGACATATACTACAGCTGTCATACAAAACACCATGTGCTCGGGGTAGTCTTCCTAGTCAGCGAAAAAATGAAGTCTACTATCATCGGCTTTAACGCTATAAGCGAAAGGCTATGCACCCTTCGCGTGCGAGGCAAATTTACGAACATCAGCCTCATTAACGTTCACGGACCTACGGAGGAGTCCTCAGACGAAGAAAAAGAGACTTACTACGAACAAGTCGAGAGGGCCCTCAATGCCTGTCCAAGGTATGATGTTAAAATCATCCTTGGGGATTTGAACGCAAAAATAGGTCGGGAGCCGGTATTCAGGCATTACGCAGGCACCCATAGTTTGCATGAGAACACTAATGACAATGGACTTCGAGTCTTAGAATTGGCAGCATCGAAAAACATGGTCGTTGCGAGCACCAGGTTCCCGTGTAAAGATATCTACAAAGCCACCTGGGTATCACCTGATGCCCTGATGGAGTCACTCGTAACCAAATAGACCACGTGTTGATAGACCGTCGCCACTACTCGAACTTGATGACGATACGAACGTACCGAGGTGCCAATATCGACTCGGATCACTATCTTGTTGGTATGGTTTTCCGAGGGCGGATTGCCTTGCGAAGACGCATTGCATCCGCCGATCAGGTTCGAATCAACACGGCTGCCCTGGGCAATGAAAACACCAGTAACACCTTTGGTAATGAGTTAGGACTCGCCCTAGAAACACCTGACTTAGGAAGAGTAAGTCCTGGAGCCAGTATGCTGGGCGTAAATGAAAAGTGGCCACGTCTTAAAAATACTGTCATTAGTACTGCCAACTCCATCTTAGGCAGCAGTCGTAAAAATCGGAACGACTGGTTTGATGATGAATGCAAGCTAGCGACTGAACGTAAGAATGTTGCGTACCGAGCAATGCAACAATCTCATAGAACGCGGGCACGCGAAGAGGAATATAAAGAGCTCAGAAGAATAGAAAAACGGCTACACAGACAAAAAAAATCAGCCTGGGAGAAGAACCTAATCTGTGAAATAGAAAATAGCCGAGAGCGAGGTCCGCACCAGGCGCGGAAGTTCTACCAATCCGTCCGAAACATGACGCAGTACACACCACGCTGCACATACTGCAAGGATGGAGAGGGAAATCTGATAACCGATCCTGAAAGCATACTGGAGCGATGGGAAGTGTAATTCAATGAATTGCTAAATGGTCAGCTCACTGCAGAAGTGGAGGCTCCACCACTTCAAGAAGAATACCCTATGTTGCCGCCACCAAGCATAGAAGAGGTTGAGAAGGCTATAGGCCGGCTTAAACAGAACAAATCCCCGGGAGCCGATGGCATACCAGCCGAATTATTTCATCACGGCGGGCCAGCCTTACGTCAAGCAATTCATGATATTATAGTGCACGTATGGGAGCAGGAAGAAATGCCAGAAGACTGGCGAAAAGGCATAATATGCCCCATACATAAGAAGGGGGATGTCACAACGTGCAGCAATTATAGAGGAATCACGTTGTTGAGTACCGCCTATAAGATACTCTCCTCTATCCTACAAGACCGGATAACCCCATACGCTAAAACCGTCATCGGACAATATCAGTGTGGTTTCATTCCAGGCAAATCAACAACTGATCAGATCTTTACCCTTAGGCAGGCGATGGAAAAATGTCTAGAATTGAACATCCCAACATACCATCTGTTTATAGACTTTAAGGCCGCCTATGATAGCATAGCCAGGGTAGAACTTTACAAAGCCATGAGAGAATTCGGCATCCCAAATAAATTGATACGACTATGTAGGTTGACCATGACCAACGTAACAAGCCAAGTAAAAATAGCCGGATTGCTATCCAGACCAATCAAAATCTTTAATGGACTCCGACAAGGGGACGCGGACGGTTTGGCCTGCCTCCTCTTCAACCTGGCGTTGGAGAAAGCAATCCGTGACTCTGGCACGGCAACAAGAGGGACCATCGTCAACAGGTCCAGCCAGTTACTAGCTTACGCAGACGACATTGACATCATCGGAAGAACCGAACAAGCTGTACACGATTCCTTCATCCAGATCGAGCAGGCGGCACAAAATCTGGGGCTGCACATTAGTGAAGGTAAAACAAAGTACATGGTGGCGTCGAATGCGAGAGGAACAGTTGGTCAAACAATCAAGGTAGCGGAGCACGAATTTGAAGTGGTGCAATCCTTTAAATACCTTGGGTCAATAGTAGCAGCCGATAACAATATATAAGAAGAAATACGCGGGCGGCTTCTCAAATCCAACAGAGCCTACTATAGTCTGTCAAAGCTCTTCAAATCCAGAAATCTCACCATAACTTCAAAACTGCTGCTGTACAGGACCATGGTCCTGCCAGTACTCACATATGGATCCGAGACTTGGGTGCTTAGCAAAAGGCACTCCGACCTCTTAGCTGCGTTCGAGAGAAAAGTCTTAAGGAGAATTGTTGGCCCCATATGTGAGGAAGGACGATTCCGGAGACGGTACAATCATGAATTGTACGCAATCTACCGAGAAGCAGATATCGTGACAAAAATTAAGCTCGGTAGACTCCGGTGGGCAGGGCACCTAGCTCGCATGAGCGAAGAGGAACCTGCTCGGAAAGTTCTTTGTGGTACATTCTATGGTAGACGACAGCGTGGTAGACCATGCTTGCGCTGGAGAGATGGCGTAGACCAGGACGCCCGAAGCCTTGGGGTGCGCAACTGGATGGCGTCGGCTAGAGACCGGGATAGGTGGAGAGACTTGTTGAAAGAGGCCAGGACCGGAACCCGGTTGTCGAGCCGATGATGATGAAACACGAAGATGACTTCAAAAAGTATCAGTTACAGTCCAAATCTTGGTAGCCAAAGGAGTTCATGTTTTCATTTTCCTCGCACTTGTTCAGGGGTAAGAGGGTCAAGCGATATTTTAGTCTTGAGTATTTCAGGAAATATCATTTGCTTGTGTTTTCACATTAGAAAACTGATTTTATATTGAAAATGCTGCCCTTTTTCTAAACTCTTAGTACTGGTGGTGCTTTTACAAAAACTTCCTATTCAATACTAGATAGACCTTGAGTATTATGTAAATGGGCAGAAAAGAGATTTGGACTCAAACAAACTCCATTCCTATGGTAAACCCAATTTGGAAACAAACAACCGTGCACATCAACAGCGTTTCAAAAATTTGGAAGAAAACAGAGAACGCTTAAGTCCAACGCTTACCAACTAATCTGACATTACTGTGAACGAAGAAATTTTCAGAGAACTTTTAAGATTTTAAATATCTGCAGGATTAGAAACTAGAGCAGTCTTCTATAAATGCTACATAAAGCATAGACGATTTAAAAAAGGCTTATTTCATGCTGTGGGAAAAGTATTTATGATTATAATTTGAGTATTATGCAGGCATCACGATATTATTGAATACTTTTTGATGGCACAATCGATTTACATATCTCAACTCTCCAAATTGAGTCATACCTAACGTAACGGTCATGATGGTAATGTAAGGGAGGATTTGTTCGCTCTCGTGGATGCGTTTAAGGAACACGCTTGTGCTACAACTGGCGGAGAGTATGAGTCTGATGAAGAAGATTGGATAGAAACTATACGACTACTTAATACCAAAGAGATGTTAGATAGAACTTCTACGCCCAAGGAGTTGTCTTTAACTGACATCAGTGTTGCCATAAAATATTTTTAGAAATCGGGAGATTTCCATATCAGAAATCGGGGAAATCGGAGAATTAGAAGTTGAAATAATCTTACCTACTTTAAAAAAAAAATATTGTTCATTTTATTTTATTTTATTTTATTTTATTTTATTTAAGTTCATATTATTTAAACACAGTAAGTTCTTTGAATTAAAAATAAATATTTCTCCTCTAAAACAAATAGTCTTGTATATGGGTAGCTTATAAAAAACTTTAACATTAAGTTCTTCTAGCTTACAAAGAAAAAAATACTAAATAAGCGTTTAAGTTGAACCACATTATGTACTTATATACCTACATATAAATATTTATAGATTTATTTATAGATATTTAGAAATATGCGTTTCCTATCGCACTCACAAACGAACTTAGTGTTTCAATTTTTTTTTAAATTAAATTTATTTGTTTTAACTGAATTTTCTGAATAATTAATCAGAAACCTTAAGGTTCAAGCAATTACACTCCTTATACTTCAAGAAGTTCTAAGTTAGTAAAATTCCTTATTAGGTTCCAACATCAAGGCGATTTCTGAGTTTTGTTTTATTTAAATTTATTTGAGAACAAGTTCTCAACATTAGCTGCATAGTTTGGTACTGTTAATATCGATGAAATAAAGTTTGCCATCAATGGAAATGCCAAACTTTGATTGGTCCTTTTGATTGAACAAACAATTTTCCAAAATATTTCTCCCTTAGTATTTTTAAATTGACGTCACAAGCTGCCTATGTACTGAGGATAAAAAGATAAGGAAGCAAAATTAAAAACATGTTTGGATTTGTATTTACTTATATAATTTTTATTAAGCTGTCCTTACTTCACATTCACATATTTTTGACCGCTTTCTCCTGCCTGTTTTATTAATCCTATGACTTGTCGAAATCCATTTACGACCTTTCGTATTTGTCATTTTTTTTTAAACTGCTTGGCTTCCAAAGCAAATTTATTGACAAATCGTGAAGACGCGCACGTCGCACTTTTGTTTAATTTTTTAATAAAATAAAGCAAGTTTGACAATTTTATTTCTTATTCCTCCGCTAAACTACCTACTTTGGTGGTGTAGCTTAATCATAGTTAGATAGTAAACGTCACATTTTTTTATTTATGAAATTTCACACTTAGTCCAGGACTTAACGATAAACTCTCACTAAACCATCTTTATTAATATGGGTGTAAGAATTTAAGATATAATTCATTAGCAGGATCTTAATATTTAAAAATAACTTTTCCCCTTTCAAGATTATCTACTTTGGCTTCAAATGCAAAGTACCTACATTTTGAGAGGTTCGTATAATTCTAAAATCCGGGAAACAACACATTCTTATGATAAACATCGAGTTTGTGATGGATGAAGCAGCCATAATAATTTTAAAAATTCTTGATATTTCGCTACTCTTTTTGACTGTTTTAAATATAGTTATATATATATCGCGACACATTATTTCAAGAACTTTTGAAGTTTGAAGCAGGCATATGATGTACAGATGGTAAAAGAATTGCAGATGCATTTCAAAACTATAATGTTCGGGCAATGACCCTTTGAAAATGAAGCAACAGAGTTTTTACTATCTGACAAATTATTTTTTGCTACATCCGCCGCAAAACCGATTACATTTTTTTTTGTAATGTATTTTCATATCAAAAAAGTTGCTATTAATAGTTAGATGCAAATTTAAGTTATGTAAGATGTTACAAAATTTTTAATAAAATAATAAATTATTTTCATTCAAGAGCGGAGAATATATGAACTTTTTTGAAATATGAAAATCGGGAGAAAGTGCACTATTTACATCAAAAATCGGTGTATCGGAAATAGGTTTAGAAATCGGGAGAAATACGATAAATCGGTGTTTCTGGCAACACTGACTGACATGTCCATTGGTCATATTATCTCCCCCCAGCTAAGAACGAGACTGAAACTTGCTCTCGAAAGGTTTGTGGGAGTATAAATAGCTGGGACGTGGCGTTATGCTTCCCCAAGTTCGATTTGTTGTCACCGAGAAATAAATGGAAGGAAAAAACGCTGTAAGAACGCAAACTGAATAACTCTATTTCACGAAGTTCCAAAGGTACCAAAGTACATTTTATGCACTTCATTTATTATATAAGTCACAAAATGTTCAAAAGTATGACACATAATAATAATAATTGTTCTTAAAACTACATATTTACATGTTAGGTTCTATGCCAACTTTCCCTTTGGTTTGCCTCCTACACAGATTCTCCTCCTTATAAAATATTTAAAAAAAAAATTTTCAAAGACTAATTGATCCTTTGATTGTCATCAAGTAGAGTTAATGAATACAAATTACTTATGGTCTATAGTATGGCCACCCTGTATAGTTGTCATCGTTCTCGATAAAGCCATGCAACAAAATCAATTTTGTTCTTGGATTCAATAACGATTCTTTTCCATTGGATGTAGCTCGCACTATTTATTTTCATAAGGCCTTTACACCACCAAAACAAGATTTGCCAATTTTTCTTATATTTCTTGACATTCTTGGCAGCCCATCTTTGTTAAAGTGTTCTCCCATCCAACATGGCATTTACCTTCGTGATAGCGTATCATAAAAGCCGATCGACAATTTAGTGGCATAAATAATTTGTTACTTTCACCTTGGATTTTTCGATACAATAATCCCTTCTTCAAGGCATATTGTGAAATGGTGTCTTCGTCTGCCCCTTAATTTTTCGATTATTTCTATAAAATCGGTGTCAAAATTTTGTTGATATAAAGCCAATTTTCTGATAAACTATTTAGCTGATAACATAATTTTTTGTTGTGGATTTTGACTGAAATAATCGGTGTGTTGTATAATTTTCCCTTCGCCATATTATTAGGTTGAATTCGAAGTCTTGTAACCAAATCCACCACCTTTGGAAACACGAGCAACAAGGGCTTTCTTTTCTTTAGTTTTCTTGAATGATCTACAGTCCGTAATAATTGTAATTCTGATTCCAAGTATGTAGTTCGTTAAGTTTTTACAGCGATGGCAACAGCAAGCGTTTCAAGTTTATAGCTTTGACATTTTCCACATAAGTATTTGGACTTTGGCTATAGTAAGCCATAGCAGAACCTTAGCCCAAGGCACTAGCACCAGTGTGTAGTTCAGTTGGAAGGTTTGGTATATCAAAACTGCTCTGTTGGTTAATAATTGCTTGATAATGTACCTACTGACAAGTTTCTTCACATTCATTAGTTCATTTGAATCGTTCTTTGCATCTTGTGCAGCTATGCAGTTAGTTTTTGCTGCAAACTCTAGAATACATAACTTGACAGTCCCGTAAACTGTCGATTTGTCGTTAAAGCAGAATTTATAAAAGCCTGTATCTTTGACTTCCCGACTGTTCCTAATGCCTTATTGATTGCTGGCTGAAAAATCGTTAGTTGCGTTGGCAAGGCCAAATGAAAAACAAAAAATTGGAATGCCATGACGGCTTATAGAGAGCCTTACCCTAGTGACTTACAACTCTCAACAATTGCTGTTCTCAAAAAGTTATTCGATAAGCTTTCTGGTTTTCACTTCTCTCAAAGGTAACCCATACACGACAGAAGATGAGTATATGGGTCATTTTTTTTAAAATTGACATTTTTTATTGATCGTTTCAAAAAAAATTTTTTTCAGTTTTTCTTGGGTTTTAGTTTCTAAATCTATAGTAAAGAAGTAGAAAAGGAGTTCTCCGAGTTGCGCAAAAATAATTTCAAATATTTTTCATTTTACGAGTATTTTTCGATAAAAATTAAAATTGAAAATTTCGAATGTATTAAAAATGTTCCTTTCTTGCATAAAATAACAATAATCCACAAAATAATAGTAACAATAAATAGTTGAAATTTTGTGGAAAGCAAATAAATTTAATAGGATAATTAATAAAAAATACAAATTAAATAAATTCAAAATCATACTCTTCAGGGGAAAACTGTTTTATTCTTTGAAATTTATAATAATGAAAAAATTAAAATTAATAATGATGAAATTCAGTATATTTATCTAGAATATAAGAAAATTAATAATATTATGAGCCATTATAAACTAAAAGAACATAATAAAAAACAAATACGAAAATGGCCACATAGATTACAAAATCGACTATTTCTTAATTTTAATATAGTCAATGTAATTCAATGTCATCCAAATTATAATAGGTTCAAGTATGATTAAATACCTTTCTTTTAGCGATGGTTAGACTAAAAAATATTAATATGGTACAAAGATAACAAGGCCACGGAGATGGACATGCTTGTCAAATCTAATCTAATGCAGAATCACTCAAAACACCACGTGTAATTATTATTTCATTTTTAAGGTATTTTTTGTCAATGGTATGAAAAGTAACTTCAGTGCTGAGCTTTTCCAGTGAGATATACCATCAGATCACCAGTGGACCTATTGCTACGAAAACCATACTGCCGGTCATTAAGAAGCTTTCGTTCCTCAAGATATTTCTTAAACTGATAATTAATCAGCGTTTCCATGACCTTGGAAAGAAGGGACGTTAATGCGATCAGTCGATAATTTGATGGAGAAGAAGAGTCGGAATTGGCTGAACAAATGCTGTTTTCCAACTGCTCGGAACGAGCCCAGAAGAATAGGATAGATGAAAAAGCTTAAGCAGGGGTTTTGCTAGCTTGGAAGAACACCCCTTCAGAATTATAGCGGGGACCGGGGATACCATCCGGACCACATTTATTTTGGTAAAATCTAAACATTTTGAATGCTGGCTCTAATGAAACCAGCAAGAAGATACAACCACTATAATATGAATTATTATTATTGACTATAGTAATAGTACATACTCGAATTTGATTTAAAAAATTGCGCAACATTTTTTTTCGAATTAGTACGATGTTGATATTTTTATCGAATTAAGCATCACATTCTATCTGACACCTTACTTCAATTAAAATCATAGAACATGTATTTTATCTTTAAGTATCGTGCTAACTTCATATGACACTTTGCTATTTAGAAATGTTTAAAAGTTCTGTTTGATTTTTTTTCATTGTTTTATGTGTATTCAGAAGAAATTTATTAAAAAATAGATGCTAGTAAAAAGATATACAATTATGCTTAGGGGTTTTTTTAATTTTCCTTTTGGGAAGGGGTTACTTTAAGGGTAATTTTCTGCAGCCAATAGACCATGGCAATATGGGATATTTTAATCCCTATTTAAAGCCTTTGGCGCAAAATCTTAAACACTTAACACCAGCCCTAAAGGACTATTCACATGAGAGCGACCAACGATTAAAAAATCAAATTTGATTTTAAACATATACGAGTATAAGCCTAAATTCTTCACAAAAACTTTATAAAAGGGTAGAAATCCAGTTTAATTTAATGTTAATATTATTAAAATTTGCGTTATAATTGCTAAAAGGAGAGAAATTTGAGAAAATAAATTAGTCGTCGCGAATCGCAATATATGATTGCTACGAACTGTCAAACATTATTCGCGTTCCACATACCATCCACACTGCAACGAATGAATTGTTCGCGGGCGGCTAACCTCAAAATCAAAAAAGAACTATGATTGCTGTCTAAGTAAACGCCATTTGGAACGAATAAAAAAAAATACATGTGAACGAAATGTCAAAATGGGCTAATGTTCGTTCGTTGGTCGCACTCATGTGAATAGCCCTTAATATGGCTTAATGGGTGTCGACTTTAAAAAGTAATTTTAAAATTAGAGTCGACTGTTTTTTAAACGATATAAAGTATACTTTAACGTTAGGGAGATCGTCTAACTTTAAAACAAGGAAATCCCTTCTTTATCTTTTTAGAGTATGCTTTTATTGATATTTAATATTTGCCATTTTATAATAAAACTAATAAGAAAAATGTTTCCTGAGGTGGAAGATTTTTCAATTTTTGAAGATTTTTAACTTTTTACATTACATTACATATTCCACTACTCCGTAGATAAATCTACGAAGTAGAGACACTGAAAGCACTGGTAACTCAGACCATCGGCTTATACAATACAACAGAGAGAGACAGACAGAAAGAAAGAACAACAGAAAAACACATGTCAACAGCTCACGATTGGTATTTGAACGGTCCCCCATCCAAGTACTAACCGCGCGCAACGATGCTTGATTTCGCTGATCGATGGGAAGCGATGCTTTCATCGGAGCCAAGGCCGTTGACTTTTAACTTTTTAGAAAACCTAGAGTATTCAAAACTTGCGCAAATCCTTTTGAAGATCTTGACTTTTATTCAAGATATCGGTTTGATAAGACCACGGTTTTGTTCTTGGTTGAAAATCTTAACATAAGGGAGTCAGTGACAAATCGTGTCCGTCCCGATTCTCTAGTACTTCAAGTTCTGGTTACATTAGGGTTTTTTAGAAGAAATCTCCACCAACCCGATGTTGGTAAGTGCATTTAAGATTTCAGATCGGAAAAAAGCTTATATTTCAATGGTGCAGGGAAATAAGTCCACGGAGGGACTCAGTTCTCACTTAATGGGAACGAAATCCACTTTACTAAAGTGGTGTTTGTTCCCATGCAAGGTGGGAAATTCGTTACAAAAAACTGTGGGTTTTAGTTCCCTTTGAATGTGAAATAAATTCCCATGTTAAGCCATGGGAACGATACGTATAAACAGTGCCCCTGCTTGGGCACACTATAGGATTTGGGGTAGGTGCGAGGTTGGGTGTATGCAAAGTTTCTTTAGCATTTAAAGAATCTGGAAAATAACCAACATAAAATCAATAAGTTTTTGTTGTTGGAAATTCATTCCCACTTTATACTTTCGAGTGTGTACTAATTTCCCATAAGAAAGTGGACTTAGTTCTCACTTAATGGGAACAAAGACCGATTTAGTAAAGTGGATTTCGTTCCCATTAAGTGAGAACTGAGTCCCTCAGTGGACTTAGTTCCCGTGGACTTATTTCCCTGCACCTATTTCAATACAAACAAACAAACAATGTGTTCGTATTAGAGGAAAATCTGTATGCGAATTGTTGGTATGATCTTGTGATCAGAATGGAATTCCTTAGTTCTCCGTTGAAATTTGTTTGCTGAAGTTTTATTAAACAAGTTCTTTAGTTAGAATTTTTCGAAATGTTTAAAATTAAGAATAATTTAAACAAGGGTTCTTAACTAAAGGACAGCTTTAACTTGAGCCGGCTGTATTGCTATAACGGGAACTGTTTAAAATGTTGCCCCTATTTATGTATGTACGTTCAGAAAAAGAGTATCTAAATAAATAAATTTGGTGGAGAACAACTCTCCACCTGAAAAGTATATTTATTTAGAAGCTGTTTCCGTTAAACTCAGCTGATACATTGTGGTATGTATATTGTATGTATGTGCGTTCAATAATAATACACTCATAAATTCATAAACAGAATTTCCCTGCTCAATAATTTACTAAATCTCATTGTAGATGTCTTGTTCACGAATCCATAACTTGCCCTTGTAGTACTTTATGTACAAAATTGTCAGTAAACCCAAACCCAATTGGAGTTATAACTAAAACGTAGGAAGGTACCAATACGTATTACATAATTTCACTGGTCATAAAAGCACTTAAAACTTTCCCAGTAATTTTGCCTGCACTCTGGTTTCCCTGGTATTTATTAAAACAACGGAGATTCCAAGGTCGCATCAGACATTCGCAATCTTAAGAAAAGTTGCATTTGGTCCCACTTTTTATTTTAAATTATATCACTCGGTCGATAAATGTTTGTCATTAAATCAATTCTACCTTTTTCATCATAGCAACAGAGACCTTTCTCTCATCAATGTAAACAAAATAAAATTACGAATTTAACTCAATATCAAAGTCAATTCATGGACGATATAGGTACAGGTTAACGTTTGTACTGGTATACGAAATTAATCGCAAAATGTAAAATATCGTTTGAAGTCGCCTGAATGTGCTTGCATTAAGTTAAGATGAAATTTATTGCTATATAGTGTTTTGTTAATAATAATTATATAAGGTGTATTTTTTGTACGCGCATATGCACATACATATGTATACGCTTAAATTTGAATCCATTCAAAAAAGTCAAACAAAATAGTGTTCCTTAAGAACATCGAACTAATTTTTTTTTTTTTTTTTTTTTTTATAATCTACCCGCGCTCAAGGGATTATGATTATCCTTTAAATGTTTCAACACAGCGCGGGCGTGAAGTTACGGAAGAGAAAGAAGGATAGGAAAGATGTGTGGCACGATGTTCTGAGACTGAAGGTTGTTGTCTCAGATATTTTATCTCCAGCGATGGCGGCTGAACTAAAGCGGAGAATGCCGTGTCTTATTTCTATGTCGCTTATAATTCACATTATTTTATTCGTGTTCATCCTTATTGGGCATACTAGTTTAACTCAATTACATGTTGTTAGTGTTATGCCTGAACAACATGTAATGAGTAAACCAGCAACCCATTGATGACAATTTTAGAAGGTTTTTAATGGAATTAAAACGACATAGACGACGGCAGGGATCGAACCTGTGATCATGAGGTTCACAGGCGAGCACACATCCATCGCGCCACGGCCAACCCTACACTTACAGTCGTATTTTTTAGAATTCGCTAAACGCGTGAATAGTTCTCGACTGAAAAGGTAAAGTATCTTAAGTCAATTTTGATGATTTATCAGGAGAGCAAAAAAACACTTCAAAGCTGTATCCCAAAAATCTTTCAAATATAGACTTTACTTAACAAAGCATTTTATGATCTTTTTTTTGAAATTATTTTGAAAAATATATTTTTAATATTTTGGTCGTTATGAGGAAAAATATGACTTAAGATAGTTTGGCTTTTCTAAAAATTGAATTTTATATTAATTTCCAAAATCTTAAGTTGAGATAAGATATTTTGCCTTGCGTTTTCGAAGGACGTTTTCAATTCTTATGTCCATTTAAGATGAGTTGCGTGTGCAAAAGTGGAAAAAAATAGATTTAAGATGATATTTGGTGGTTTTTATTTAAGTCGTATATGAAAAAGTCACATTTGTTCTATAGAACTTTAATAATAAAAAAAATAATAACTAATAAAGACTTGAATTTCTAAAAAAAAGGCTATAAAATCACATTTGCTTCACAGAATAGAAACAGTTTAGTTTTATTCAAAAAATTTATTTAAAAAATATTAAAATAAAATATAAAATAAATTATTAAATTATTTAAAAAAAATCATTGATCATTGTTAAAACTGTTACATGAAAACATATTTTTAAAAGTCAAATTAATAATAACAAAAAACTATTGGAAAAAAATTATCTAAGAGACCCAGGGGGAGATAGGAGAAATTGAAAATTGTTTTTACCTTCGAAACTAACGGTATCGCACCCGTAGTGTAAGATCTTATTTATCTCGAAAACGGCTCTCATGATTTTGATAAAATAAAATTTTTGAATAACATGTTATTAACTGCACACTGTACCTGTAATAGAACCTTTTTTTTTTTAAGTAAAACTTCTTCTCCTGCGTTGGGGGTAAAAAAATGTCTATGCAGCTGTCAGTGACGTGTCAAAACGACACTCTATCAGTCAAGGATAGCGACATGTAAGTTTTATATATAAGAACATTCGCAAAAATATTTTTTGGATCTTTTGAAAAAAAAAATCTAATTTTGTTTTTTTGAAAAATCAATATCTTCAAAACAAGTGAAACGATTATTTTTTTAAATTATTTCCTAAAATTAATGGCACAAAAGCAATTTATTAAGAATTCCTTTAGTACGATACTAGTTGGAAAATGTTTTAAACTAAGAATGAGTTAGTAAACTACTTTAAAGTTATCAAATTGTTAAGTAGTATCAAACAAAGAAATTAAAAATAATATGTTGTTTGACATTTTTTGCGCCAGTCTTTTTAGAACTATTCGCCAATACTACTACGTAATTACTTAAAATTGGTATGCCAAATTGTATTCTTGAAAAGCTTTGAAGAAATTTCTAGCATAAAAATTCTTTTAATAATAAAACTATTTTTGAGCTTTGTGTGAATAAATTCTTAGCTTTCTGGAAATCAGACGGCAATTTCATACATGTGAACATTTTTATCTCATTAAATTCATGTTTTATTTTTATTAAATGTATTTTTAATTCCAAATTCGTGCAATTCAACTCTTTTTTGTTGTATACGTATGTGTTTCATTTGTAATAATTTTTCAATCGCGTATGAAACAAAACTGTCTGAAACACTAAATGAAAAAATAAGAAAAACGGTCGCACAAAAGGCAATCTAGAAACAAAATACGCTTTAAAATATCTTATGTTCTTGTTATTACGGAAATTGTTTTAGGTTTGCAAACGGTAAAATATCCTATGACTACTTAGGGAGCGAAAAATTTTAGTTTTAAATTTAAAAATTCATCTTATGTTCACATAAGATGATTTGCGTTTTCACACTTTTTTGGAATTTTTTTAAGAATTTTATCTTATGTCGACTTAAGGATGACTTTTGTTCCTGTTTGCACGCGCGAAAATATCTTAAGTCAACTTAATATGATTTACGATTTCACAATAATAAAAAAGTCTTAAGCCAATATAATCTTAAGTCTGTTTTAGGTTTTAAAATTAAGCAGAACACACAATCTTATATGGACTTAAGATATTTTACCTCGTGTAGAGTAGAGATGTGTCTTTTGAACATAAGATGAAGTTGTTTTTGTCTATAAAAAATCACAGGAGTGAGATAAAAGGAAGCCGATTACACAGAACTTTAGCCTTTTAGAATGGCACTAAGGATCAACAAAAAAACGCGAAATATCTTAAGTCGACTTAAGATACTTTACCTTTTCAGTCGAGAGTTATGCAATGCATAAGGACTTATTCATCCACTATGCAAATTCGTATTTATAAAACATTTGCCTACCCTGCATAGTTATAATGAGCATGTGTCAAATAAAGTACAAAAAAGTAAGAATCTATTACATTTAGCCTTCATAACACTCAGCTGTTTGTCAAAAAAACAAAAAAAAACATCTGTCTGTCTATCGAATTTAATAAACAAAAACGAAACTACAAAAAGCTAAAAGAATTCGAACAATTAACTTTGATTCATCAGATAAAGTTTGTTATTATCTCTAGCAAAATACTGGAAATCAAATTGTGATTCGTTTTATCCTAGCTGGAATACTCCTCAGACAAGTTCTTGAGGATAAAATTCAAAGGCATTTTATTTTGTTGATAATCTTTATAATTCAATGTGATGTCAAAGTGAATGTGACAGTTCAATACTAAAATGTCCTTATGTACTCGTAGGCACTATTCAACCTTCAAACGCGTTTAGCTTATAATGCCTCTATTCAACGTCACATAAGTTTTATAAATAACGATTTTGCGTTTAGAGACATTATAAGGGTTGCATAGCCTTATGTTCTCACTATAATGAGTTTATAAATATGGCTGTTAATTTTTACATGCGACTTATACTCGTAGGTGCTATAAGGTAAGTTATGGATTCGTAGAAAAATCGAGCTCAAGATTTTGATCAAAGTTGAAAAGGGTCTTAAGTCTTAAGATTGTTATTGTGGTTACTACTTAAATTCTAAGATAAAAAAGTTAAATTAAATTTTCATAACTTAAAATAGTTTTATTGGCTTCAAAATATTCACCACGAAGTTCAAAACATTTTTTCATGACTTTTAACCAGTTTTCTAAGCAATTTTGTCAATTTGATTTAGGTACCTCCAAAACATGCAAGTTTGACCATTTTTCAGGTGTCGAATAAAGTTAACCTCACTTTTATGTTTGATCTGCAGGCCTGTACGGCAAATGAATAATCAATTCGATGTTTTGAACGCTCAAAAAATTTCTTCTTTGAGTCGATGTGGTAAAGCTTGCATTGGTGGTGAAGATCAATCATTCTTCTGTGAATTGTTTTAAACAATTCTGGAAAGTAAACAGTGGTGTACCTGTACCATTCAGAATTGGCCATTCTTCATTGATATAATGGCACTGTAGTGGCATGTCCAATCATTTAGAATAAATAGGTGCCCAATTTTTTCGAAGTGCTTTGTGCTTGAACAACTTTTGTTGGATTTGGCTCGTGTTGAAACACCTATAATGTTGATTATTAATATTATTTATTTAATACGTTAATGGTCTAACGTTAAAAAACTTATAGCTATACGTATAACTACAATATTCGTATGTTAAAAAAGTTTTCTTTAAATTTTTTACTTTTGACATTGTCGTTTATAGAAGAAACTAAAAAATAATATTTATTGAAAACTGAAATCTGGTTTTGCCAACTCCATAGTGGTGTCGAAAACCGTTTTCTAATTGGGATTTCCAAACTTTTACAAGTGATGCGGCCATATTGTTGACGCTTCAT
The DNA here is from genome assembly GCA_911387755.1 of Chrysotoxum bicinctum. Taxonomy (NCBI): domain Eukaryota; kingdom Metazoa; phylum Arthropoda; class Insecta; order Diptera; family Syrphidae; genus Chrysotoxum; species Chrysotoxum bicinctum. Next base: position 125,580,664 of record OU426989.1, on the reverse strand, counting down.
CTGTCAAATTAGTTGTTATTTATTCTTGCCAAATCAACGTAAAGAGCTAAGGTTTCAGCAATATGTGCAAATTGTTAAATTGTTTTATGAAATTGGGTCTTCAGTTCGAGCAGCATTTCGCGCGCTTCGATTGAAAAATTATATTCAGCGTTGAGGCCTGTTTCTGGATGAAAGGGTTCGTCAACGTGCAAAATTGTCATGTGGTTATGACAGAATAGCTGGCACTGCGTGCCACTGCCCGTGCCTCAATGGACATTTTGCACGAGCGATTTCCGAAATAAGACCCTATACAAATGCCTTTGGTTGGAAATTTTTATTGCAAAACGGTTTCCCCGTTCGACAACGTTGAATTTCAATTAAATTATCTTATACTTCCTAAAGCTTTATCATAATAAGACCCATGATCAATACTGTTCAAGAGTTTTTCAAGACCATAATGTTAGTGATTATTAAGTTTTATAAATTCTCAATTTGGTTAAAGAGTTTAATTCCTATATAAGCTACTAAATGCTTAGTGTAATACGATTTGTTTAAAATTGATTTCTGAGCTTAAGGCATTTTGCAAAAACGCATAACATGTTCGCTTGGAAATTAAGTAACCAAAAGCAAAAACAAATAACCTCCTAGAAAAATACTAAATCCAATTAATTGAATAAAATTATCGCATATTTTTAATAGATTAGGTATAATGTCCGATGAAATGCGTCAAATTATTTGCTTCTTCAAAACATTGATTGTCACACAAAAATAGAAGAATAGATTATGAAATTAAAAAATGCACGCAATTTGATATGCGATGAAATAATGGAACTATTTTGTGCATAAGTTCACAGAGGTTAATTAAGAGAATATTAAATGTAGAAAATATTTTGTTCTGATTTTTGTATACAATTAATTATATGTCTGTATATACATATGTATGTAAAGTAAAATGAAATGCGCATTAATAATTTCATGTTTTTCATTGATTTGAAATTGATAAAAATATGCTTGGAATTTTGTTATGAACGCTTTTGATGGTGTAGCAAAAACAAAATTATTAAATAAATATTTTATTTTCTTTTTATTTATATAATCATATCTATGTCCATTATTACTCACTCAGATCATAAACAATAATCTTAATAATATACTTGTATTTAGCTTGGAAAACATTGGAAGCAAAGTTGACTAAATGTGTAAGAAAGTTGTGAAATATTTTACAGAGGTATAGCTTAGAAACCTGACAGTGTTTCATAGGTTTTTGATTACCTGAGGGTTGGCAAGTTATGCCTTATAGTAGGAGTTTAAAATATAGTTTTTCAATATAAAACATGGATTCAATGAGATAAAATTGTTCAATTCCATGAAATTGCCATCTAAATTCCAGAAAAGTATGAATTTATGCAAATAAAGCTCAAAAATCGTTTTAATATTAAATTAATTTTGTACATAAGAAATTTCCTTCAAATTTTTCAAAAACAAAATTCGGGATACCAATTTTAAGTAGATATTTAGTAGAATAGATTTTAGAAAATAATCTCAAAAAGATAATAGTTTTTCGAATATTTTTATGTTCCAATATTATTTTAAACTTTAAAAATTTGGTTAAAATCGTTTGAGCTGTTGATGAAAACTTTGAAATAAAAAAAAAACGGTTCTATGACAAGTTCCGTTAGTAAAATTTTTTTTTTTACCAAAATGTAGTCCATGTCCATAATAGCACACCAAATTTCTTATCAAAACCGTTAGAGCCGTTTTCGTCTTCGCTAATAGACTAAGAGCCCACAGCAATTTTTGGGTGTAATTGATAACAAAAAATAATTAGCATAATTAGATAGGCCTTTTATAGTTATTTACAAATGTGAAAGTCTTGCATACTCTAGTGGGAGCAATAGTGCATAATAGTGCATCAAGTACGCAGTTTTTTCCAAGTCCAAATAATTGTGATAACAATTTTGCCAAAATGTAAAGTTAAGCCCCCTGATTGAAAATATCGAGGTCCAAGACGTTTTACAGATAGCCTTCTGCCTGCCAGACGCGATAAGAATAGGCTACTTCTTGCACTAAGGAGGCCACCTTCAAAACGTCTTGGACCTCGATATTTGAAATCAGGGCACTTAGCTGTTCATTTTGAAGTTATGGCAAATTTTGTATCCCAATTTCTTAGAATTTGGAAAAAACTGCAAATTTGATGCACTATAATGCAAATGCACTATTGCGCCCACTAGAGTATGCAAGACGTTCACATTCATAAATAACTATAAAAGGTCTATCTAATTATGCTTATTAATTTTTGTTATCAATCACACCCAAAAATTGCTGTGGGCTCTCGGTCTATAACATCGTAATGTCAACTTTGATCAAAATTTCGAGTTCGATTTTTTTTTCCAAATGCAGAACTTGCCCTATAGTACCTATATCGCAAGTAAAAAGTGGGTCTCACAATTCTGTCTGCCTCTATGTCTTTCTGTTCGACTACAGGCTAAACAGCTCGGTTGGTTTTCTTTAAACTTGGCAGTTGGCAGATAGCATATCTTAATTTCCCCCACACGTTTTTTCCTGTTTTTTACTTGCGACTTATAGGTACATACTATAAGGCAAGTTATGCATTCGTAAAAAAAAATAGAACTCGAGATTTTGATCAAAGTTGACATTACGATGATAGCGAAGACCAAAAAAGTGGGTCTCGCAATTCTGTCTGTCTGTCTGTTTGATTGCAGCCTAAACGGCTCGGCCGATTTGCTTCAAACTTGGTAGATATGGGGTTTAATTTCACCACCCCACCACGTTTTTTTTAAGATCAAAAATAGCGGTACCTGCCATTCGAGTTTTTTTCGAAATTTTATATATATTTTTTTTTGTCTCCAAAACTGTCATACAGATAGGTAATGGTTGAAAAAAAAAATCCAAAAAATTGTTATTATTGGTACCCCCTTGCAACCATTTTTTTTGTTTTTGATTTTCTCAAAATGGTACAAGCGATTTTGATCATTTTTTTTTATGTTAAGGCTAACCAGTGCCGGATTAGCCACGAAGCAAGAGTAGCAAATGCTACGGGCCCCGCGCATTTGGGGGCCCCGCGCACCAACCTTTTCTGACCATAAAAAAGTATTATTTACATATTAGATTTAGTCACAATTACTAAGAAGAAAATATTTGCATCAAAATGATCAACTAAAATTTTATTTTTCTATCTGCTGGTCTTACCAAAAATCATGTTTCGCACCGCACCAAACGCAAATTGGACAACGGTATGAAATTCAGGTATTTATTGTCACCATTGATAGCGTACTCACTGCTTTAGGTAGACGTATATGAACAGTTATCATAAAATTGCTGGCATTTTCGGAATATTCCGAGAGCTAAAATCTCTTCCTGATTCAAAATATCTTTTTTGGCCTTAAGTCCACAAAAACTGGCGTTTCGTCCGGGTGATCGCACATGGACTCATCATTGGCTGTATGGACCTAGTCAATACGCAATTTTTATTGAATTCAGTTCATCTTACATCGATTTTTTGACAAAAATCCAATGCGGACTATATCCAACCAAGATTAAAATTATAATCATTAACGTTGGAATATTTTGCCCGTGGCCGAGCATTGATTCTATATGAAGGTTTTTATAATACAAATTCTATATACTACTGAAATAAATCAGCCTAGTAGAAGACTTAGCACTATTAATGGATTTGTTGAATTTGTTGAAAATAGCAAAATATTTCAACGTTAATGATTACAATTTTAATCTTGGTTGGATATAGTTCACATTGGATTTTTGTCAAAAAATCAATTAAAGATGAACTGAATTCAATAAAAATTGTGTATTGACAGGGTCCTCACAGCCAACTAATGAGTCCATGTGCGATTACCCGGACGAAACGCCAATTTTTGTGGACTAAAAGCCATAAAAGCTATTGTGAATCAATATTTCAACAAGTCCATTAATAGTGCTAAGTCTTCTACTTGGCTGATTTATTTCAGTAGTATATAGAATTTGTATTATTTAAAACTTCATATAAAATCTCTTCCACCAGAAGAAATTAAAAATCTGCAAACATAGTAAGTGCTTACGCAGATGATTTGGAGGACAGTCTGGGCAACGAATTAGTGCAATTCGCTTCAATGCTTAATTCTGATGTGGCTGGTATTATTGACAGCAGGAATCATGAGGCTCTGGAAATGCAGGTTTACAAGCTGTTGATAAATAATTCTTTACAATCTTGTTTCCCGAACGTTGAAATTGCTTTGCGCATTTATTTGTCTCTCATGATCACCAACTGCAGTGGTGAACGATCTTTTTCAACATTAAAACGTGTTAAAAATGAATTGAGGAACACGATGAGACAACAACGTCTTAATCTCCTGACTTTAATGAATATTGAACATGATTTACTCCGAGAAGTCGATATCAACAGCATTATTTATAAATTTTCCCAAATTAAATCAAGAAAAGTTTGTTTGTAACAGTTTTGTTTTATTTAATACCATAAACTTGATAAGTGCCTAACCTAAAACAGTCTAAGGGCCCCTTGATAGAATTTGCTACAGGCCCCGCGCTGGCTTAATCCGGCACTGAGGCTAACCAGCAGTTTCAGTTAATGTTAAAAAATGTGTTGCGCTTTATCTACTTAAGATTTTCTTATATTTGTAATTTTCGAACAATTTAATCAGTAATGCAACCATTTATACTGCCTCTACTGTTAAACGTATGTAATACATAATACATTCATAGACTTAAATACATAAAAACTGAGACAATATGGCTTTCTTGGAAATTAATTGCCTTTACTTCATTTTTGTTCTTTGATGCCATTGGCTTTTTAACGTGAAAAATGAATAATCATATTTTCCCACGAGTTCAGATACTGAAAGAGAGTTCAAAATCAAATAAGGTTTTTGAGAATGAACATTGCTGAGGGATCATTTTTTATTTGCGTCGTATAAGGTCTGTCTGTTCAATTATGAATGAAAATATTAAACTAATAAAACTCCCGGTCATTCACTGCATTTATTTCCGGCCAGTATAATGAGCTTTTCGCTATTGAATTATTGAAACGTCAAAACAAATAGGTATTTTGTTATTTAAATGCACATACACTTCGAAGGGAATTTCATTTTCGACAAAATATCAAAGTTCAGAAAAAAAATGTTGTTGATATTTTTTAATTAGTTAGAATTATATTTTTTAATCATTTTGAAAAGTTCGCTCTGTTCCTGGAATTTCGAGCTAACAATTATAGATTTATTTATTTATTTATAACGTCTAAAAAAAGTTCTGATTAGTATTACCAGACGCAAACATTATGGAACAGGAATAGAATCAGGAGTCTTTAGGCCAAAACTGACAACTTAGTGAATTATAAAATCTCAAAATAATACTTTTGGTACATGATTTATGAAAACGTACGTACCTACCCATGTGTCGGTCTTGGAATAACTGATATATTATCAGGAGAGGTTACACATGTTCCAAACATTTCTTGGTTAGTATGACTTTTTTTTATTGTATGTACCTTGTACCTAGTTGTTATTTTTCTTAATATCGTTAAGAATTTTATCGGCAAACACTTAAAAATTAATTTAATTTTCGTCATTCTGCAATTTCGCTACTTTAAGTTCGACAAATATACGGTTTGAGAATGAGAGTTAATACAATATCTACACTGAGAAAACTGTACTATGAGTTATTTAAATAGAAACATGTTTAACTGCATGTTTAATTAAGAACAAATAGAATTCGTTTATAACTAAACTCGAATCTGTTTAGATTCGAAAATACTATTATTTTAAAGTAAAATATGTTTAAATCAAACTCATTCATGTTTAAGAATTTCATTATGATGTGCACTTCATTTTGTATGTGTATTCAAATTAGTTTTAGTTTGATTTTTAAAATGCAGGTTTAATTGTTTTACTAACTTAAAAATTATAACATAAAACGAACATGAACGAGTTTGTTTGAAATATAAACGAAGTTAAAATATTTACATGAGTAAGAGATTAAACATAAATATTAAATTTAATCACGAACGAGTTTGAATTGAATAAAAATGAAGTAGCTAAATACAAATTTTCTTCTTTTTGACATCGAAAGTCATGGAGTGTGTTTATGTTCCGCGTGTGTTTGTGATCTTACTAAAGTGAGTAATTTATAAAATAATAAAGAAATATTTGATTACCATTATAATGTTAATGTTACATAACTGAAGTTCTGTTTCAAGCAAAAATATAAACCATGAGATTATTCGAGGAGTGGAAGTTAATACCATTGTTCCCTGCTCTCTATTGTAAGTGTAAAAAAAATATTTGTTTCAAAAACTGTTTATTTATATACTTAGTTTTATTTAAAAAAATACTGATTAAGAAGTATGTTTTATAATTAACTATCATTTGACTTCTATATTCTTGCCACAGAACGACTAGAGCACGACGAAAGAAGTAAAAAAAAGAAGCAATTTCCAGAAGACGAATTATATGAACCAGAATTTGAAGATGTTCTCGAGATGTGACAAAGATGAGATCTTTAAGCGCTCCACAACAATTTAATGACTTTTTGGAAAAATGTAAATAAATAAAATAAAAATATAAATACATACATAATGCAGGTACTTATTAATTTGTATTTGTGTTGAGTATTTTTTTTTATTTCTGAATTTCTGAAAAATCTGAAGTAACAAAAAATTAATATGATTCTATTTGAAACAACATCAAATAAAGTTAATAAAAACAAAGATAAGCATGTTTAAATCAAATAGAAAACGTGGTAAATTTAAACTAAATCATGTTCAAATCGGGTCAAACATGGGTAAATACGTTTCTATTCAAATTAAATAGATATCGATTCCATGCCAAATCGTATGTGTTTGAGTTTGATTTAAATATGAATATGTTTGATATTTTTCTCAGTGTACAAACTAGTAATAAATGTTGAAGAACTCATAAAGAATTTGAAAGGAAAGAAGCATTTTATTATTATTATTATTATTTATTAATCAACACATATAAATGTAGATACCGATTAATCTTATTAACTATCAGCGCTAGCTACATGGCTTATGGCTGGGAAGAAGCATTTTAGAAAATACTCCTAAAGTAAAAAGAAATTCTAAAAAAGTATTGCGCATATGCTGCTAACTTTTAGACAGTATAAATATGTGAGAGATTTTTACAATTAACGTTCATAATTTATTCAAACAAGTTACCTGCTACAGGACAGGTATATAATTTCCTCAGATATGCGTTAACTCTATTCATATTTATGAACATTTTAAATTAATGTAAAGACCTAGGCCTTAAAGGTATAACTATCAAAATTCAAAACCCAAGTTATTACCTTTTTTTGGAGGTTTGCATAAAGACGAGAAGACTCTCTCACTGGTGGTTGATAGCAGACAATCTACTATGCCGGAAATTCGGAATATGAGGGTATTTCTCTCCCATATATTTGAAACAAAATTTTCCCAGTGATAAATAAAAAATGTTCCTCTATTTAGTTTTATCCTTAAAATAACACCAATAAGTTTTCATTGAATTACAATTAAAATATTGTTTTAGAAAAGATGTTCTTATAGATGAAAATATTAGTTACTCGTAAATGCCAAGAATGAATTTCGAGGCTTTAATCTAACTTAACACTACCCTCATAGAAGTTTTTATTTATAAAACAATATCAGTGGGCATAAATTATGCAATGAAATTTCGAATATCCTGCTCGACCTTTCATATAAAGGTGAAAAACAGCACATATATCAATACAACTGTCATGAGACTATTATTTTATTGGTAATCTATACCTTCATTTTAAAGTTGATATAATTGGTATTTTTAACTATGTATATCAAAATCAGCTGACACAGAAAAGAAAATAAATATCATACTTTTGGTAAGAAAATAAAAATTAAAATTGATAAAAACACAACACCTATAAGAACTTCTGAACTTTACTTAACAAAGCAAAATATTTTATTAGATTTTTCAAATTCACCAGAAAATAAAAAAAACTTACAAATAACCTTTGTATATGACTTGGTAAGATGTGTTTGTGTATACTCCAACTTATTTCCAAAATTTGTTCTGATGAAAGTTTGCCTGATGAATGGAATCTCGGTGTGCCCCATTCATTAGTAAGATGTGCTCTGACATGTGCCAACTACAGAGGTATAAATCTCTTCAAAGTCGCATACAAAATCCTATCATCTGTACCGTTTGTCGACGATCGGCCCCTCTCAGTGTGGTGGCAATTCAACCATCGAATAAAGGTTTATATTTAGACAGAAAAAAACAAGGAGTTTCAAATCGATATACACCACCTCTTTATCGATCTTAAAGTCGCATATGATAGCGTAGACAGAGACGAATTATACAGAGCCATGTCGCATTACGGCATCCTTGCCAAACTCATCGACGAGACAGGATGAGTCTCGCTGCTCCTTCAAAGTCGTCAAAAACACCATCCAAGGCTTTGATTTCGAGAAAGGCTTGAAGCAAGGAATCTCAACATCGTCGATTTAAAAACAACGTCGCGATGGATAATGGTACAATTCGAAGTCGTCAAGGATTTTGTCTACCTGGGATCCAATATTACCTCGAAAAATGACATCACTGTAGTGATCAAACGAAGAATCACTCTCGCCAACAGCTGTTTCTTCAAGCTTAGAAGGCATTTAAGTAGTAAAGCCCTCTCTCAAAGAACCAAGGAGACCTTATATAAAACCCTAATCATCCCGCTCCTGCTGTATGGGGCATGGGGCGGGTGAGAATCTGCTTGGGTGCTTTGAAAGTAAGATTTTTCGGGTGATTTTCAGTCCAGTATGTATCGATGGAGTATAAAGGATAAGAGTCGAGTCAGCAACGGATTTTACGGGCTTTACGGCGACGTCGACCTGGTCAAAAAGCTGATAATATAGTGGCTCAAAACGCTGGGACACGTGAACCGTATTGACACCGACGCACCAGCTCGATGAGTCTTCGAATCTACCCTTGATGGTCAGTGCAGCCGAGGTAGATCCCACCTTAGGTGGTGCACACAAGTGGAGAACGACCTTAATCAACTCTTTATTGATTCCTCCTAAAAGGCAGTTACATACGCTGATATACGAAACCAAGAGTCCCTGCGTGAAAGTCCAATGCAATGCAAAGGGTGTTATAAGTGAAATGTATTGTTGGCAGTGCCTTAAAAACCCAGTATTATATAACTCGTTATCACTTCAAGTAGTGACGAACCACTTACGATTGCCAAGAGTACAAGGAATTCTCTCGCTGGCTTTCTCACTAGTAAGATCCCACTTAGTCTTAATTTTCTTAAACACTTTTATAATAATTGTATTAGTATGAATTTTACTTATTTAATAAACTAATAAATAATAAGAAAAAGTACTTTGATTTACATAATAATAAGCTAATCTTCAAAAACTGACTTTGGGATATGTAAACGCAGGCCTTTTCCAAAGTACGCCTCGCTCGCAAAACCACCACGCAAGAAACCAATACTGTAGAACCACGTATGTCCGAATGATACCTATGCAAACACTTCAACTCCTACAGCCTGTATATCTTACTTTCAACTGGTATGATTTTGAACGGCACAAACTGGAATACACTGCGCAATTATTGTAAAAGTACACTAAAATATAGAATAGCTTTATTTCAAAATTATACCTAAAACCAAGGACTGCCTGAGATTTTGTCCATACTTTGCGAATCCCTGCAGAACTGTATAATTTCCGAACTAGTACGTTTCTACCAGTTCATTAATGTTAAGAGAAAATCCGACTGGTTCCTTTCCACTCGTAAGTTTCTCAACCCATTTTCTGCTGGTTCTAAAATATTAGCAAACCTTTTCCCGACCTTCTCAGTTCTTCTTTCAGTGATCGAGATCTAAAACCTGACCCTAAATATTTCAGATACCTTTTGAACTGCCCGCAAACCCCTTTTGTCTATTTGGTCATAGAATCTTCAACAGTAAGAGCCAAAATCAATCTTCTTAAAGATGACTTCTAGCCCTGGTTTTGATGAGCTCCCTGCCATTTTTCTCAAAAACTGCATCAATTCCCTCTTTCAGCCTCTCAGAACTTTATTGCAGCTCTTTTTTTCTCAGTCCACTTTTTCTTTTATTTGGAAGAAATTCTTACATTTAAACAATCCATTATGTTTTCTGTACCTTAATGCCGGTCGTCCACCAGGCGATCAACGCACAAATTTCGAATTCAACGCATTCAACTCTAATGTACGGTGCCTTCAATTCTGTTCAACCAACGGGTTGGATATAGTTGTTGGCCGTTGCTCAACGAATTGCGCAACAAGTGTACGGCTAGTGTACGAGCTCGGGTTGCTCGTTGAAAATGTTCGATCAACACGTTGAGCAACATTTTCAAGATAATGTGTTGCACATTATTTGTTCAACGCGTTGATCAACTTTTTAATTTTATTTGGGATTTCTCAACGTAATATTGTGTTGCGTTGCGTTGGTTGCAGTGAAATGTGTCTACGTTGCCATGAACTTGCAAACTGTAGTTTATTTTGGTTTTTCGCCATGGAAGGTGATAAAAAAACAGAGTGGACCACGGAAGTAATTTTGTAATTGATTTCAGCAATTGAGGAAAAGCCCAATATATGGGACATTAAGAGCCCCTCTTATAAAAATCGAGATGCCAGGGAATTTGCTTGGTCTCAAATTTCCTCGAAAATGCAATTGCCTAAATCGGAAGTAAATGATAAATGGAGACTTTTGAGGCAACAATTTCTAGTAAGTTTTGATTAAATTTTCTTTTATTACATATTATTATTGGATTCACACAAATATTTATATAAATTTTCTTGCGGAACGCACTGGCCAAAATGGCAAAATTTAAAAGTGGAATGGCAGCAAAAAAAAACAAAGCCACCAAATGAATTTTTTTCGGCTATGCAGTTCATGAAGTCTATCGTGGAGCTCGCATCCCATCACCGTGAGTCAAATTTGGTAAGTTTAGTTAATTTCCATTTGTGTTTCTGAGAAACCGCAGGACTTATATTGCCAGTGCACCTCACCCTTTTCGGAAATAAAATATTTTTTAAATTCGTCTCGATTCCTGAACACTCGATGGTACCTGGAAATAATCAAATAATTTTATTTATTTATAATTTCAGGCTTCGACAGTTTTGTCTTCAACGGCTTCATCGACAGATTTAGACACTGTGAACGAAGCCTTCGAAGTATATTATGCGTCTGACATTGAAAATTCAACGCCATCGCCACCACCAATACCAACACCTTCTCCGCCAGGACCTTCTGTGCCAAAGCGAGCCCGCAGAAATAATTCGGATGACATGTATCGAGCTGCAGTGACAAAGGCAGTGGACATCGTGAATGCGGGAGACGAAAGTTCGGAGCATATTTGGGCTCGATATGTCGGATCAGTAATGACAGGCTATCCAAACCCTGACGCAGTGCGTGGATTTAAATTTATAGTCAACCGATTGGTGGAACAGCTTGAGATGGGAGACTTTGATGCGCCCTTGGAATCAGGGCAAAACCTGCTTATCTGCGAAGATCCTCTCATACATAACCGAGAAGTTCATTCAGAACAAATTCAGATTCATTCAGAGGACTCGTCTCCCCTACACAATGTCAAGATCGATGACTCTTCCTCGTCATCGTCTTTGTAAGAAAGATAATTTTTAAATAAAAAAAAAATATCTTTAAATAGTCGTCTTTCAATGTATTATAAATTGCTTCACAGGTTTCATGAACGATATGCGAAACCGTACTGTCTGCTATTCTTGAAATAAATCGTAGGCTGCTAAAACTCTCGCCGGTGGCCAAATAACGAAGAGTAACTTCAAGGCGCTGACCAGGTGAAATCGCTTTTCGGAACCGTGTATCTTGCTTCCTTATTAACGGCGACACAAGTTTGAGAAGCAAATCAAAATCATCGAGACTCATTCGCGTAAAGTTCTTAAAAAATGACTTTGAATTCGAATTCACGGGCGCGGTGGGATCAATCGATTTTATTTTCTCATATATTTCATTGAAAAAACAATTTTCTTCGCGACTCAAGAAAAAATCATCTACCCAGAAATGTCTTGGCTGTTTTTTTTTCCTTTGTCGTTCATTTTCTAATACTTATTATTAATGCGGCAGCCACTTTTTTTTTCTAAGAGGAAATCATACTCATACGGAACAAATTAAAAAAAATATTTAAAAGCGAAGGCGTGTGTCGACAATAAATGTATGTACCGAACTGAATACTGAAGTCAAAATTATTTCAGGTTTGACATTATGAGTTTTTTATTTATCGTGGTGCGTTCAACGCGTTCCCCAACGAGTGATCCTTGGTTAAGTGTACGAAGGTATCAACTCGTTCATCAACCGGTTGAGCAACCATATCGAAAACGCAGTTGATCAACTCGAAAAACTTTTTACGAGGTTATTCAACATTTGAGTAAGTTGGTCAACTAGGTGTACGGAGCTATTCAACACTGGAATAAGTTTTGAGAGTTGATCAACTAGGTGTGCGAGGTTAATCAACATATGGGAAAGTTGGTCAATTATGTGTATGGGGCTCCAAACGCATTTTGTTCAACTTTAGTTGCTCAACGTGAATTACGTTAGTTGCTGCACTAGTGTAAGAGGTTGTAAATTCGTTTATCCAACGAAAGAGTTGAACAAAAAGTTGAACGAAGTTGGTTGAACTTATCGCGCACATAGTGGACGACCGGCATTAGTCTATTAAAAATGAATTTTATGTTCATGAACAGTTTTTCTGTAATAACATTCATTTTTGAAATTCTTAGTCGTTCACATAAGAGCAAGTTCGTGCGACAGAGTTGTGCATTTTATTTTTTAATGCACTTGTCATTCGCTGCAAACAATTCCTAGAGAAAACAGTGTGTCGCAACATATATTGGTGCAGGATTCTTTGCAGAAACCCTTGGATTATCCAGCTCATTCAGACTTCCTGATTACAGCAGTGTCTTTCAAGCTGAGGTCCTAGCAGTGACGAAAGCTGCTAGATAAGTCTCAATGATGGCAATACCAGAAGCTTATATCACCTTTTTAATTGATAACCAAGCGGCAATAAAAGCGATTTCTGCCATTGAAATCAAATCGAAGCTTGTAACTTGCTGTCGCAAAGAGCTTGGGGTTCTTGGTACACAGTACAACATTAGACTCTGGTTCCTGTTCACTGTGGTGCCCCAGGAAATGAAAGCGCTGACGACCTGGCAATATTAGGATCAACACTTGATCCTTATCAAGCAGACACAACAGTTCAAGTCCCACCCTGTAATCTTAAACAGGTAATCAAGAGTAAAATTCTAGCCTTAGCAAACAAAAGATGGAACTCTCTCAATTCCTGTCTTACAACCAGAAAATTATGGCCTAGTTTCAGTAAATAAAAGACCGATGTTATCATCCAATTGAATACAAAATCTCTTTCTCTTCTCGTGAGCATCATCACAGGTCACTACCAAGAAAAAGATGAAACTCAGTATGGACGACTAATGCAGAGGCTGCGGTGACGAGATACATGAGGACAATCCTCACTACCTGTGTCACTGCCCTGCACTATATCATCTAAGAAACCGCCTTCAACTACAGTACGATAGTGTAGTACGAACGAAAACGACAACGACGCACGTGTTCCTTGTAGGAGCAGCACCAACGGAGAATGGGCACCTCGCCTATACACCTGCGGTTGCCACTCCTACATTGAACACGAGCATCAGTGGGTTGATGGGGCCACCTATACCTAAGATTGGTAAAATCCTCTTTGGTATGGAAACAGCCTCTTCGACTTAACTAAGGACCAAACAAACGAACATATACACCAAACACTGACTTTCAAACTCATCTACCAGACGTTGCAAGGAGCCACATGCTTCTACGGGCCTGGTAGGGGGAATGATTGCTCAAGTGGAGGTAAAGGAAAGGAATACCCCCTGAGAAGGCGTATACCTCTCCCTAGCCAGGCTATTATGTGACGATAGAAACTTGAATACTTTAGAAATACCCTCTGACATTTCTGGCTAAAGCTTGCTGTAACCCATCTATACCCTTAACGGGCTTTATCGACATAGGATTATCATAGGTTTCAGTACAAGGGGTCACAAACCCTATCTGATCTAAGTGTGACGTTAACAAGATCAACTGTCAGCCCAATAACCTAACTTAACCTATCCTAAGCTACAATTGGTCACTTTTATGTTCAAGTGGCAAACGTGCATGAGGTACCGAAATTCTCCCAACGCTTACTCCTATTTTGCATCTTCTTATAAAATATCAATTATTTTGATTTTATGTATTATAGCATTGAATATTCAAAGAAAAATTATCACTTGATTAAGAAGATAACAATCTAAATACTTCACTACACTACAATGCTCCAGCATCAAAGGCGAAATAGCACCTTAATGATATAAAGATACATTGAAACTCGGACTACTTCGAAAGATAAAGATGCATATGGGGGTGTCGCAATTTTCTTCTTACACTTCATATAAGTATAAACCTTACATCTTCAATTCAATTAATGAACCATCATTCTCGCCTCGCAACATAAACCCACATTTTCCTTCTGAAAGTCGCAGATAAAAATAAGGCCTGACGACCGATTTAGTTACTATGACCAAACTTAGCTTCACCTGGTATAAACTGCGCCAAGTATTTTTATCATCTCGTTAAACTACTCACAAAACGGTCTTTAAAACTAGAATCCGCATTTTATTCATCGGCAGCGTCACACTACTTGTCGGTCATTGCCTCCGAAAAAAAACTCAAATCACAATCACCCAACTATAAGACTGGAAGGTCGGCTGTTGATCTCATCACGTTTTGCTTGCTAAGCCGCAATACTTAATATTTTTATTGAAAACAAAATTAGCTTAGCAAAACAAAATCCACGATGTTTTCATAACAAGTTCTTGTTCAGCCCACATATCTACCCCGTGAGATAGCTACTACCACCTGTTGGAAAACAAGAGGTTATTTACATTTTTTCGAGCATCACTCAATGGATCCCTGATAAACATACGAAAATACGGATTTCATGATATGATGTTATTGTCAAGACGTTCGCAAGTTTAAAGTTCTAGAAAGCGATAGTTTCCTAAAAGAACAATCAAACTCACTTTCTGGTAGTGTGGATGACTGCTTTCTGTAAAAGAACATGCTCGGCTGTGTTGGCGCCCGACGAAATACCGACCACATCTTAGCTCCGGTTTTGGCTTAATGTGAATTCTTGGGGAATTTACGCATGGCAGAAGAACTTTGACGTAATGAATGAACCATTAAGTAGTCAGGTTCTTACGATTTTTGCAAACTTATCAAATGTTGCGAATCAATTTATGTAAATTAGTGTTGCTTAAACATCGATAGTCTATCGATAGTATCGATAGTAAAAAACTATCGCGTACATCGATAGTTTTAAAAAAACTATCAAAAAACTATCGATTGTTTCAATAATATATTTCAAATAATGTTATCACAGCGCTATCTTTCTGAATGCAACCACTGTTCAATTTTCAACTCCTACAATACTGGAAATCTACTGGAACTCTACTGGAAACCTTTACGTCTCATCATTGCAACTTGTGATTTTTGTTTGGGGGAACCACCGAATTTGTATTGCAATATGGATTGTTTTATTGCCAGTTGTCATTCTCTACTCTTTCGTTGCTCGTTATTGCGCGTGATTTGTGGTTTTATCCAAATTTGCTGTTTGCTTGGTAGTTTTTATTTTAATAATAATTGTGTTGCTTACTTATTTGCTATATTAATTTTATGTTTTAAATAGGTACGTTTTTAGGAATTCGGTGATGTCGTCAAGAAAAAAATCGTCAGTGTGGAATTTTTTCAAGCCCGTCGGTGGTGGTGACACCAAATTTGTTAAATGTTCCCTTTGTCAGAAGGAATATAAACATTCTGGTAATACGACCAATCTGAGCGACCATTTAAAAAGAAAGCATCCATGTAAACTAACAGAGTCATCGTCCTCAGAAGTCACCACCACCCCCGAATCGAAAACAGAAAAAGTACCAAGTCCAAAAAGGAGAAAGACGAACGCTGCTTCAATAAAGACTTTTTTGGACAGGAATAAAGTCTATGAAATAAATTCTGTGGAAAAAAAAGAACTAGATAAGCTTTATGCCCAAATGATCGTCAGAGATTATATGCCCTTTAGAACCTCTGATCATTTAGGGTTTAGGAACTTTGTCTCGGCCTTGAACAGCAGGTACGAATTACCTGATAGATCGGTTTTGAAGACTAGACTGATACCCTCACAGTGCAAAGAGATTGAACAAAAGCTAAAAATTACTCTTGATGAAACAAAATTTTGTTCAATCACCACCGATATGTGGACAAGTGTTGGGAATGAGGGCATTCTGGCAGTTACTTGCCACTTTGTGCACAGGGGACAGTTGAAATCACCCTTGCTAAAAGTTTCAAGAATAGAAGGTCGACATACATCGGAAGCAATGTCGAAGGTAAAACAAAATATGTCTATACTTATACTTAGTACTTTGTAATTTGAATTTTTTTTAATTAGGCTATAAATGATATTCTTACTGAGTTTAATATTCGTGATAAAGTGGTGGCAATGGTGACGGACAATGCTCAAAGCATGGTCAAAGCAGCAGAGCTTTTGAAGATCCGACATTTACCTTGCTTTGCACACACACTCAACCTAGTTGTACAAGACTGTTTCAAAGTGAATTCATTTTCTGCAATTTTATGTAAAGCTAAGACTATTGTCACTTTTTTTCGGTGTAGTACTGTAGCAAGTGACAATTTGAAAAATATTCAGAAGCAAAACAATAAAAGCGAGTTAAAGCTCCTACAAGAAGTAGAAACTCGGTGGAACAGCTCGTACTATATGCTTAAACGATTAACTGAAGTTCGAGGTGAGCTGGCTATAGCAATTAGTCAGAGTCCAAAAGCTCCTGCTGCTTTGAGCGCCGAAAATTTTCAAGCAATAGACGAAATATTACAGCTTCTTGAATGTTTTGAAATCGCCACCACCACGATATCAGGAGAAAAATTCGTAACAAGTTCCCTTATTATACCTCTTACAAGAGGAATCTCCGCAAAATTAATAGCCCTAGAAATGATAATTCAAACGGCTGAGGCCCAGGAAGTTCTTAAGACATTAACTGAGTCAGTAGGCAAACGATTAAAGCCTTATCACACCAGGACACCGCTCATACTATCAACACTCGTAGACCCCAGATTTAAAAAAAATGGCTTCAGAACACCTCAAGAAGCTGATTATGCCGTCCAGGTATTACAAAAAGAATACGCAGGATTTATTTCGTCAAATGCCAATCTCAACAAAGGTATGATAATTGAAGATGATGATGTGACACCACCTCAACCATCCACGTCTGGTTACAGTCCTATACAATCAAAAATAGATGAACTGCTCTTTTCCCCAACCGGCAGACAGCAACAAGACAGAGTGGCAACACCTATGAGTGATTCCATCGTTGATATTAGGCAATACTTGGAAAAACCTTTGTTGAACAAATCAGATTGTTCAATAAGCTTTTGGGAAAGATCTGAGAACATGATGGGAATAATTGCATTGAAATATTTAGCAATTCCTGCAACTTCGGTACCGTGTGAAAGGATATTTTCCAAGGCAGGCCAAGTGATGACTGAAAAGCGGAACAGACTTAAAATAAAGCATTTGAACGAAATTTTGTTTTTAAAGCATAACTTTGATCTTTTCACATAATTTTGTTTTGTAATGTATGTTAACTAAAAAGACTTTTATGAAATGCTTGTGATAATAATAATATTTCTTTTTTTTTTTGCATTGAATGCATTTTAGTTTTTATGTATTGAAAATATATTTATGAATACGTATGTATGTTATATTTTTTTTGTTATTTTTTTAATAAAATGAGTTAAAATAAAACTAATTTGATTTTTTACTTATTTTCCTTAAGAGCAGAAATTTACGTTATATTCAGGTCTTCTGCATTATTAATTTTTACTTGCGATATAGGCACTACACTATAAAGCAAGTTCTACATTTGGAAAAAAATCGAACTCGAGATTTTGATCAAAGTTGACATTACGTGATAGCGAAGATGAATAAAGTGGGTCCGGCAATTTCGTCTGTACCTCGATCTACAGCCTAAGCCAGTGGAGCTATTGCAAAATCTTATTATCTCAAAAACGGCTGTAACGATTTTGATAAAAAAAACTAGTTTGCTATAATGAGCATGAACTACATTTTGGTAAAAACTAAAATTGAGAAAAAGTGTTATTTACGGTAACTGCCAACTGCCATAGAAGTACAACCATTTTTTTGATTTTCGACTTTCTCATTAACTGTTCTAACGATTTTAACCAATTTTTTTAAGCACTAGTCCCCTTAATAATTAAAAAAATATTGTAGGTATATGAAAATATTCGAAAAAAATATTGTTTGGGTTTAAACATTTTTTTTTTTTTGAAAAATCAATATATCTTCAAGGCGTGTGAACGATTATTTTTTGTAATTATTTCCTAAAATCTATACTACTAAATACTTAAAATTTGCATCCCACATTATGTTCTTGAAAAATTTTAAAGAAATTTCTTGTATAAAAAATTACTTTAATAATAAAACGATTACTTTTCTGTAAATCAAGTGGCAATTTCATGCATTTGAACATATTTGTCATATAAAATCCATGTTTTATATGTATCAAATGTATATAAAATTCCAAATTATTTTTACATAAGAGTAAGTTCGTGGGTCCATTTGTGCATTTTATGTTACTTGCTCTTTAGGGCAAGTATTGATTTCGTATTAAAAAAATTCCTAATTGTAATCAAAATTGACACCACGATGATAGAGATAGTTAAATCCAAAAAAATGAATTCGCATTTAAAAAATTCGAAAACAATTTCTTGAAAAAAAAAATTTAATTAAAAAAAAAACAATTTTTTTTCTACTTTTGAATTTTTTAACATTTTTTCGTTAAACAATTTACTATTTACATTATTGAACCACTAAAATATCTCTTATATTATAGCTACCCTATCTGTAAGCAACAAGAAAAAGGTCGTGCGATCTAGTCGTGCTATATAATGGAGTTAAAAGCTCAAATGAATAAAATATTAAAATTTGTAGGTATTATTTAATAGATTTTGTAATAGAAAAGCATTTCTAAGGCTATTCAAAAATTCAGTTAATAAAACTATCGATAGTATCGATAGTATCGATAGTTTTTTTCAAAAACTATCGATACTATCGGAAATGGAAACTATCGATGTTTAAGCAACACTAATGTAAATCAAATGAATGGATAGTATAAATTAATTTGTATGGAAATTAACATAATTTGTACGAGTAAAATAATAATATCGGTTAGGTGCGTGAAAAGATTTAACACGTTTTTTCTTGTATGTTTACCTATAGAATTGTAATCTCCAAAATGTATGTTCTTTGATTGGGTAGTTCACCTGATGGTTTTCAAGGCTGATCCGGGTGTACAATGAACCAGAGCAAGCGTCTCTAAACTGATACCTCACCCTTAAATTCATAACAAGCTCTTTATTGGGAATCTGATACTTGGAAGAAAATAGAATTAATAAACGACCTCGAAATATAGAATTAAGGGTTATTCACCGGCACACTCGTGGAAAAAAATTGTTTTCAATTTGGGGTTCATGTGGACTCGGGGTGTTCGCAAGCTATTGAACAGCACGAATATCGTTTTCATGAATTTGTTTACCATCATAAGCGTGGCGGTATCGGCACTTCGGCACCTTTCAATTATAGTTTTGAAGACAAATATTTATTATGTTATTCGGAAAGAGATTTTTATCGTGCGGTGCTGTGAGAAAAAGTTTGTTTACTTGAATTAAATCGTTAATCTTGTTGAAAATCTGGTTTTTAGTTAGCCAAATGAATGGTTTTAAATACTAATTAATTTTAAGATGCTTTTTTGTCTGAATTTTGTATCTAAACAAAACTATAAAATAAATCGAAAAGTCATCGTTATTTTAACTTGTAGGTTCTAATGGAAAGTTATGCATTCGTAAGCAAAATAAACTCGAGATATTACGCTGATTTAGAGAATTAACAAACATTTGTCTCAATGGTTTTTTTACCATTAAGTTAACTTAAACTACCAAAGCAGATTAATTAAATTACATACATTTTATTTAAGTATTTTTTGCATTAAATATTTTTTGAATATTATATATTATGTATCTATATGTAATTCATAAGCAAGTCAATAATTTTGAATTATATTTATATTTAAAAAATGATACTTACATACTACTTACTTACTTAACCGGCTCCCGATCTATGAAAAATCTCTGCCAGTGACACGGTAGCATTCCACTTTCCACCCTCTGCGATCCCGAGCACGTTGGTTCTAGTCAGGTAGGCCAAGCGCTCTGGTATTCGCGATGAGGGCTCGAATTCAAAGACTCTCTTAGCTGGAGCATTGTTGTTCATTCGCTCAATGTGGCCGAGCCAATATGGTTGATGTGTTTTGGCTTTCTGAACTACATCCACATTTTGGTACAGCTGATAATCTTTTGCTCCCTTCGCCCTCCTGGCACACAGAACCAAATATCCGTCGAAGAATATTTCTTTCGAAAAAGCCCATTATCATCTTTCCCTTTCTCCTTACCGTATAGTCCAGCACTCTGCGTCGTAAAGCAGGGTTGGTAGTATAAGGGTTTTGTAGAGGGTGTATTTCATCTTAAGAGTGAGGAGTTTTGAACCTATTTGTTTACTAAACTGAAGTAGCAGCGGTTTCCTAGGGTAATTCTTTGTCGGATCTCCGCTAACATGTCATTCGTGTAGTTAGTATAAACTCCTTAATTATGTTGAAGTTTCATCAATCTAATTTTTCTCCAAAACCTGCCTATAGACTTTAATATAAAAATAACAAAAATTACTAAAAAACTTTCCAAAAGTGATATATGTAATAGATTTGTATGTACCTACCTATATTTTCAACATACCTATTTTTGAAAACTCAATTTTTACTTGCGACTTATAGGTTCTATAAGGCAAGTTATGCATTCGGAAAAAAAATCGAACTCGAGATTTTGATTAAAGTTGACATTACGATGATAGCCAAGACCAAAAAAGGAGGTCTCACAATTCTGTCTGTCTGTATTTTCGACTACAGCCTAAGCGGCTCGGCCGAAACTTGGTAGATATCATTTTAAATTTTTACCCCCCACACATTTTTTTCTTTTATAATAAGACCAAAAATAACGGTACCTGCCATACGATTTAAAAAAAAAATCAAAAATTTCATTTAGTTAGCTAGGTAATGGTTGAAAATTTTTTTTCAAAAAATACTTATTTTTGGTAGCACCCCTGGAACCATTTTTTTGTTTTTGATTTTCTCGAAAACGGTACAACCGATTTAAATCATTTTTTTTATGCTAAAGCTCCTCCAAAGTTTGAATATTATAAAATATTCAAATTTCTAATTTTTTATATTTTGTTTTCTTTTTTTTTTTTTAAACTTCAAAATGCTCGATTTTTTTCAAACTTGATTAACAAAAGTTACTTAACATAGTCTATAAGATTTGAGAAAAAAAAAATTGTTTTATCTAAGACTAACGGTACCTTCCATACAAATTCTAAAAAATGGTTTTCGAAAATCGTATTTTTCGGTTCCGAGAATTTTTTTATTAAAAAAAACTTTGAAATTAAGATATTACTGACTGTACCTACCATAGAACCATTTTTTCGAATTTTGAATGCCGATAATGGCTTAAAGGATTTTAATGAATTTTTTTATAGAGAAGCTTCTAAAAAGTTTAAAAAACATTGCGTTTCAAAACTTTAAAAAAATATATTTTGAAATTTCGAAAAAGAAAAATCAATTTTTTTTTTGAAAATTCGATATCTCAAAAATGGCTCTTTTTTTTGTAAATTTAATTTTTATTCGAACAATAATAAAAACTTTAAATTTTTTCTTAAAAATGTTTTAAGCATTTTGTATATAAAAGCTTATTTTTTTAAAAAACCACTACAACGAATTATAATTTTTGTTCTTGCATAAACTAAAATTAGCTTGAATCACATGGCATCCTGTTTTTAGCACCAACTACGAACGGAGTTGTTTTAGTCATTTAAAAAATTGAATTTTATGCTTATGAAGAGTTTTTCTCTAATAACATTC
Source organism: Chrysotoxum bicinctum (assembly GCA_911387755.1). Lineage (NCBI taxonomy): Eukaryota > Metazoa > Arthropoda > Insecta > Diptera > Syrphidae > Chrysotoxum > Chrysotoxum bicinctum. Next base: position 125,558,546 of record OU426989.1, on the reverse strand, counting down.
ATTTCTGAAATTCTTAGTCGTTTACATAAGAGCAAGTTCGTGAGCCCCAGTCGTGCATTTTAATTTTAATCTTGTCATCAAGAATCACAATTGTTATGTATATAAACACTGGAAAACCTTATTTTTCTCGAAATTGGCTTTCTCGAATTTTTCAGGGTTTTATTTTGGGGATAAGAGGGAGGGTAAAGAATTTTGAAAGTCACCTTTTTTGGTGCAATCTAGGGTTATGACATATTTAAGTGAAGAATTAGGATACATTTCAATGATATTTCTGATGAGAGTAAGGCCAAGAAGATGCGAACTCTGACAAAAACAAGGTACAAGTAAGCTTAACGAAATTATTATTTGTTCTTAAATCTAAGAATCAAGAGTCCATACGAATATCTAGGTTTTTCTTATTGTTATTATCTGTTTTTTTTTTTTTTTTTTTTTTTTTTTGTCGAAGGAGATCTTCAAAAGACACTCGGTTCGGTAGTGTGGGACTCTTACCTTACCAGAACCACCGGCATCAAAATCACGTAAAATTTTTGGAGGAAGGTTAAACTTTTAATACTTTCCCATAGCTTTTAGACCATCAGCTCATGAGGCTTGGTTCTTCTAAGTGTCTGAACATTGTCTTTTACATTTAATATGGTTTCTATCTCGGAGTTGGTACAACTTCGCAGTCGCTGATTGTGTGATACAGTTTGTTTTTTAACCACTTCTGTGACCATTTCAATTTGAAGGTCGCTATTTCGTATGTACTGAGGGGCATTAATTATTCCAGGAACCCACTTTGTTTTAGAATTTTTGGATGGGCTCAGAATTTGGTTTCCTTGCACAGCCCCATAGGTGGACACCATTCGTCAAAACGGGTTTCACCACTTGCTTGTTTAACATTATTTTGTTCTGAATAGATAGGCCAGAGTTTTGTCCTAGTAACTAGTACTTTAAGTTCAGTTCTTCTCTTTTCTTTTTGAAGTGCTCATTCCATTTTAGCTTTGCATCCAAAGTCATTCCAAGGTATTTGGCAATATTAACGTAGTTATATAGTTTTTTGTTTGTAGAGCTTATGTATATGCATCGATTTCATTAATTTTAATTTGATACGCCATCCAATTTGAACGTGATCCAATCTCTAACTTTATCGACTGCATTTTGCATTCTTTCGTCAGTATTGTCAAGTATTGGCCATTATAGCGTTGATGCGCACTGGAATATTCCTAGTATACAGGTATGGTCCTACGACACATCCTTGGGGTACACTGGCTTCAATTGGTCGTACTGTACTCTAAAGAGTTCGTAATGTTTGTAATGTATTATTTCAATATTTCGTATTACTGCCTGAAAAAATCCCTAAGCTAGTGTAAATGGTTCATTTCAAGTGATCGAGTCGTTCAACAATCGATTACCAAAATGATTTAATCATTTCAATTAATCGATCATTTTCATTTCACTCAAATGACATTTAGTTTTAGCGGGGTAGCAACCTTCAACGATACTTGCGGTCTTAAAACGTTGGACTAATATTCACTTTTGCAACAAAAAAACAAACCCAATCAAGAATGTTCTTCAATGTTGAGTTCAACCCAGTAATTCCAGTCAACCGTCCGTTAGGTGTTTATAATAGATATTGATTGAATCGGAACAAATGGAATCGGGTAAATCATGGTTAATCAAGTTAACTGATATCGAAAGTCAAGATTTATTGAAATGATTGAGATTGGAATTGAAAATCAAGAATCGAGAATCATATCGAAATGATTGAGATTGGGATCGATTGAAATAAAAATTTGCGATTTCAATCATCAATACTTTTCCATGATCGGATCCAGAAAATCGAATCGTTCTTGATTGAGCCAGCCCAACTAAGCAATTTGTACTTAAATCCCAAATGCCAAGCCTTATCAAAGGCTTGAGCAACATCTAACAATTGAGTTGAACATACTTGTTTTTCTTCAAGTGTTTTTTCTATGCACTTATGGTCTATCGTGGAATGTTTATTTCTAAATTCAAGCTGTACTGAAATCTGGAATAAAATTGTACTGAAATGATGTCAATTGTACCGAAAACGAATTTTGTATAAAAAAAAAACAAAATCAATAATTCAACTAATTAAAAGAGTTCCAAAGTATTTTATTTAAAAAATCAAAGCAGAAATGATCAGTTTGTCTTTTTATAAAAAAATATAAATAAATGCAAATAGCTCAACAGAAAAAAATACTGCTGTCATTTTAAAAAAATGAAATATAAAACTAAAATTTTCCAAGACGAAAAACCGCAATCACAAATCACATCCACAAGTTTACAGTTTAGTGTTTAGTAAACAAAACGATGCGATGTCGGAAAAAAAGCTGGGGCCAAATTACCATCAGTTTTCGAGTAATTCGTGATTGTGGGCCGTACCAACAATCAAATTAAGATACGACTTTAATATTTGAGCGAAATGGATGATTATTAAAAGAGCTCTATAAAGTTAACCATACATGTTATGAACTTAATATTTATGTGAACTCTATATTATGAACCATTTATTGTACGGAACATAAAAAATAAAATGCAGCATATATGGTCAGTTATATAGAGTCCATTAAATAATGCTTCATTTCGCTCAAATATTAAAGTCGTCTCTTAATTTGATTGTTGGTAAGGTCCTGTATTTTGTGAGTTTGGCATTACCGCTTACGTCATCCAGCAAGCGATTACCCTAATTTGACATTTTCATTCGATCACTGATGGGATTCACTCACTCTGTCACTGAAGCGGTAATTTGACTCCTGATCGATAAGGAGACAGAAAAGCCAGAAGTGAAAAGAAAACTGTAATTAAGAGTAATATGGGCTTACTGCTGAGAGTTATTGTTCTGGTATGAAAATGAATGCATTCAGGATGATGTATTCAACTTTTAATTTCCTTTTATGTGCTTTTGTTTGTTTTTTGTGAAATACATAAAATTGGAAATTTGAAAATTGTACTGAATTGAGACAAATTGTACTTTTGTACTTGTACAAACTCAATTGTATCGAATTCGGTACAATTGTACCGAATTTTCCATCCCTGTCGGGATACGTCTTCTTTCTTACATATCGACGGTTAACTATGAATACCTCCTATGTCGCATTTTGTAAACTTTAAAGGGGACACACAAAACTGCTTATAAGTCTCAAAATTAAAACGCATAATAATAAAATTTTATACATAATTATCAGTTTTGAATATCTATGATGTGAAATAGTTTAAATTTTAAAAATTCAGCGAATCAGATGGAAATTATTAACGAAACTGCATCAAAAAGTGAATTTCACAAAAAATTATGTTAGGATATATTCATAGTTAACCGTCGATATATTATTTTGCTAAGTCTTTTCAAGAGCAGTTCTCGAAAGATTTTGTCATAATTGAAATAAGCGATTTAGGTTTGTATGATGTTACTTCTGTTGGTGAGCTTACCTTGCTTAGGTTAACAATGACTTCTGCAATTCTTTAATGATGTGGCACATATCTTAGCTGAAGGCATGCGTTTATTATAAATTTGAGTTTCTTGAAGGCTATTGAAGGCATTTCTTTCAAAACCTGAGCTTTTATTAGATGGTACCCCAATGATTTTTTGTTGTTTTGTTATTGATTTTTTTTGGAGAGGAAAAATGTTAGTTTTTGATCCGTATTATTTTGTAAAAACAAGTTAAATAATGTCCGTCAAGTTAGCACTACCACTTCAAAATTAAAAAAATGAAATAATTGGATTAAGTAATTGTCGCGAATTTGTCGTGAAACGAAAAAAATTGTCGCGCTTGTTTTTTAAAAAATAACCCCTATCTCTTATAAATAATTTTTTACTCTGCAATTTGTTTAAACAATTGTCGTAAGACAATTATTTAACGACGGAACTTATTCAAAGATGTCTTACGACAATTGTTTAAACAAATTGCAGACTAAAAAATTAGTTATAAGAGATAACTTTGGTATCATAGTGCTAGGTTTTATGAAAAAATGTTATTTTAAGGACTTTTGCATTTTCATGGCATTTTTGTGAGAAAAAATGATGCGAACATTTTTTTCTTTTACGATATATTTACGAAAAAAAATTACGACAATTATTTACGCTGTCTTTTTTCTTTTTCGAGTTCATTTCATCCTGTTTTGAGGGGTGGTAGTGCTATCTTGACTGTCAAGTAAGCATTACCAGGGGTAAGTTTTTTAAAATTAACGTTCGTAGCCGCAGGCGTTTCGCTACAAAATTTTTGGTCTTACAGTAAATTTGCGACAAATTACGACAATTATTAGCACTGTCCATTTTCTTTTTCGCGTTCAATTTACCTTATTTTGAAGGGTGGTAGTGCTAACTTGACTGTCAAGTTAGCATTACCAGGGGTTATTTTTTAAAAAAACAAGTGCGACAATTTTTTCCGTTTCACGAAAAATTTACGACAAATTCACGACAATTAATCCAATTATTACATTTTTTTAATTTTGAAGTGGTAGTGCTAACTTGACAACAGTTACATAATAGGTATCTATTTTTAAGGTATAGTAATCCTTATTCCGGTAGTCGTTTAAATAAAACGCCTTTAAAACGAGAAGGCTCCAGAGACCACATTTTGGTGTTTTAATAATACGAAAAGGGCAGCGTTCTCTATGTTCTTCACTTTTCTAAACATTATAACGATAGTCGTTTCAATAAAATTCCAATTTTCTTTTCTAGAGCCTTATCGTTTTACTGGCGTTTTAGTAAAACGACTATCGGAATAAGGGTGAATATAAATGAATGTAAAATTAAGCCCATGAATCCAGAGACAAAAAAGTTGTATAGCCCTATTATGACTATCAAATATCAACACGATATTCCCCTTGCTACTGATTTTTCTAATAATCTTTTAATTTAAATTCTCTTCCTTATAAATCTACTAATAAATAAACAAATTATTGTTAAAAAGAACGAAATTTTTTAATAAATCAACTTAGATTATTCAACCAAAATAGCTTCGTAAACCACAAAACAAAGCCAAATGTGAACTATAAACGTCAAACGCCCAAACAGAAACCATTCACAATGTAATTTTGAACAGAATTCACAATAGAGTACAAATATTATCAATTGATACTCGTACTCATTCATAATACCTACCATATTATAACAGAATTGGTAGAAGTTTTCTGCTATCAAATAAACATTTGAACATTTGATAGCCATAGAGCTGATAGTCCTTTTTAAGTGAAAATGGCTGCATGTTCCGCGGTTTCCACGCTTGTCCTTAATTTAAATACATACCTATAAGAATTTTTATATTATTGTTTGACTTATTCTACCTGCACTATTTATGTTGAAAAAATTCAAGATTTGATCTGGGCTCTAAGTAGGGAAGTACAAAATAAATGTTTTATAATCTTAACAATAACTATGTAGATCTAGGTACAGTAAATATCTACCATGGAAGAAGGGTCAACATTATGTGATTATTCCACCGCCTTAAGATCACGTAGGCCAAATCTATTTTTAAGTTTACACTCTCAAGATGATTAGTCAAACTGAAATGCATTCCCTTATAGGTAGTACCTATATGAGTAGACAGTAAACGTGCAGAACCAAGATACACAACTGCCATACCTAACTGAATTGAAATATGAAAACGAAAATTTAAAAAAGGGCAAACAAAACATGAAAAACCTCTAGAATAATCCAGAAATAACACTGCAGAAAACAAAACTAGCTAAATAGGTACCTACAAATAAAACAAAAACCTTCTGACTCATATATATATAACTATGCATATCCATGATAAACAATAAACCAACCACGTGTAGAGAACATGATCTCCATTGGCTCTCATTTTTCGCTATTCGTCTGATGAAATTGTTTGCTTCCTACCTGCACCATGATCTCAACATTATCTTCACCATGTATTCCGAGAATGTCATCGAAGAACCTAGACCTTCGTAAAAAAAGCAGCATCCGAGCTCGATGGTGGAAGGAGACGAGCCATAGTCGCCAACTCACTTGGAGAAATACATACATAAATGTATTTAAGAGTTGTTTGCTCCTGAAGTGAAAAGGAATTTCTCGGCAATGACCTGTATCGGGTTTGTCGGTTACTATGAGTGTGGCAAATGCCCGCCAACCTATGGAATGCCATTGACCTCAATGATTCTATTGATAGTTCATCTATGACTCTTGCTTTTTTTTATTTTTTTCAACCGATATGCCAGGGATGAGGGATACGTTTTCTTGAAGTCAATGATGTAGCGTTGGCGTCGGAAGAATTTTAGGCTGAGGACTAATTTCACAGATAAATATTAAGGCGGTTCAACGAACTTATCACGCTGGCTGATCCTGTGAGCTCGTCATGGAAATGTACCCATGTTGTGTTGGTGTTTGACCTTGTTGGTGGAACAATTGTATCTAGGGGATGGGTTCGATGAACTCGTGGGAATGTATCAGTAAATTCTTTAAAATTATGAGCAAGATATTGTGTTGTTTTGGTTAAGAGGGTTTTCCCTCCAAAAAACATTTATAATTCTCAGAAAATAATTTAAGAATTTGTTTTTGTCTTCTATGTATGTACTGTACATAAGATACTCGTCAATATCTACATTTTTCTGTGGGAACAACTCAAGGTGGACAACAGTGTATTGTATTTTTCAATATGAAATTACGAAAGCCAAAGAATTGGATTTATGTAGGTATCTATACTTAAATATTTAAAAGGTTAAAAGAAATCACCGCCATAACATTAAGTATGAAACATAAATAGATCCATGAACCCGGAGAAAACGGATTGGTAGGTAGGTAGTTCGTTAGTTTACTTTTAAATTTCCTAAATATAAACATAATACATATAATAGGAGGTATAAGATATATTTACTTACGAAGGATAATGTAAACTGACACAGCCCACGGGGTCCGGGATTCAAGATAGTTGTTCAGTTTCGTTCTTAATACCTACCTAGTAACATTTTGGAAATAGGTACATATAGCGATTGACGGAAGTCTCTGTTTCTTTATAACAATGCGTTTGTCAGTGGCTTTTTCTGTAGTTACATACGTCATATGTACATCTGTTAGCTGATATTTTAGAATTCCTGTTACTTTCGAGTTATATTCAACATAGTTTAAGATTTTTTCAATTTGGATATATAGGTTTTACACGTAAGTTAAACATAAATCTAACTATAAATTTCGATCAAATTTAACATGGCGAAAGATGGCAAAAGTGGTTCTTCAAATCTGTCTGTTTGTTTGTCAAGTCTGTCTGTTCGGATATATTCTACACGGCTGGGTCTCAATCTTTTTTTATTTCTTGTGAAATAAAAATTTAAAAAACTTATACTTGTTATAAGAAAAAAATGTTCATAAGCATAGAATTAATTTTTTTAAATAACAACAACTCCTTTAGTACTCAAATTCCAAGCAAATATGAATTTTTGCAAAAACAATTATTATAGATTGTTGTAGCGAATTTAAAAAAAATTAGCAAAATGAAATTTTTAAAACATTCTTAAGAAGAAGTTCCGGTACGTCAATTTTAAGTTTTTATTATTAAAATCAGTTGTATTGTTTTCGAGAAATCGAAAAAAGTGGTGGTATGAGAGGTACCATTAAGAAGGGTTTTTTGAATTTTTTTCAGCCATAATTAAGCTTTAACTAAAAATTTTTTTTTGATTTTTTTTTAATCAGCGTTTGAGAAAATAAAATATTTTCCTAAATTTGGAATACAAATTTTATGGCACATGTCATTGCTTTTGGATTAAAAAAAAAACGTATCGGAAGAATAATTAGTACAAAAATGGCTGAATCGCTTAGCCTTTAGTGGAATAGACAGAATTTCGGGACGAGACCCACTGTCTCAGTGTTCCCTATCATAATAGGTTTTACGAATACATAACTTATATTTTGTTTGACTAGTTTAAAGGATTTTAACTTCCGCTCTCAACTCTATTGCTCCGCTAAGGGTATGTTCAGTCGTCGCACAGACGCCTATGTCAACAGTTTACAAAACAATAGATCGAGATCAGCTTTAAAACTTCCGGAAAAAATTGAAGTAGATTTCAAGAAAAAAGTAAAGTAACTTGAGGAAAATCGAAGTAGATTTCAAATTGACTTTTAACTTACATTTAGAAAAAAAATTGAACACGAGATTTTTATCAGTTTTACCTGGTTATATTATATCTTATTTATTTCAAAAACAGCTCTAATGATTTTGATAAAAAAAAATATGTGCAGACCTTACCAACAATGGTCTACATTTTAGGCAAAACAAATATTATTAACAGTATCTGTTATAGAATTTTTTTTATTTTATTTTCAACTTTCTCATTTTCGACTATATCGATTTCGATCAAAATTTTTATACAGGAGCTTCTTTGAATTTAAAATAATACTGTATACAAACATTTTTTTCCTTAAATGCGTATTTTATTGTCAATCTATTTTTTTTAATTTTAAAGAAATTTCGTATTATAAAAAATTAATTTATAAATAAAACTCCTCTAACATTTTCTAAAATTGTATTTGTGTATTTTATTTTTAAGCTTAGACAAAATGTTTGAGTAAAATGATGTATCTTATAAACTTGGACAGTTTTCTCTGATAACATTAATGTTTGCATATTTACGATACAATAAGCATAACTAGTTTTCTTTTTACAAAAAATAACATTAAAATTAATATAATTCAATATCATTTAATTTTAAAAAACATTCACACACGCAAGCGAAATTTTCATAAGATTCGTGTACAAATGTAAAATTATTCATTTTTAATGTGTTGACGCTCATTTTTTGCTGGAAAATCTGGGGTAATATGCTATATAATACCTAGAGTGAAATAGAGAAAAAGAAGTTTGGGATTTTTTTTGTAAAATTCAAGTAGGCTGAAACAGAGATTTTTAAAAGGAAGTAGTTGTAAATGTATTGCTAATAGTGCGAAGTAGGAAGTAGATTTTAAAATATTTTGAAAAAAAAGAAGTAGATCTACTTCAATTGAAGTAAAGTGGTACCACTGATCGAGATAGATCAAATGCGACACGAACTTTAACGAAATAACCTTAAACCAAAGGAAGGTACACGAAATGTCCGTCAAGTTAGCACTACCACTTAAAAATCTTAAAGATGTAATAACTTGATTAACTGTCGTGAATTTGTCGTAAATTTGTCGTGAAACGAAAGAATGTATCACGCTTCTTCTTCCTTTTCTTCGGCGCTGTTATGATCTCGATGTCGAGGGGATCATAACTCTCCCACGTATCTGCTTCACACTAGTGATCCGCCTGTGGGGTTCGCCGGGGTTCCATTTCTGAGGCCAACTGAATGCTGGTGTTTTTGCATTTGTTTGTACCAGGAGTGTTTAGGCCTACCTTTCTTTTTATTTCGAATTGGAACGTTGTATGATATTGCCTTTTTGACGGGGTTCTCAGGATCTCTCCTTTGAACATGGCAATACCAACTGAGTCGGTCGTGTTCAATTTTTTGGGAAATGGTATTCTTAACATGAAGGCTTCCTTGGATCTTCGTACTTCTAATTCGATCAAGCTTTGTAACTCCTGCTGTCATACGAAGCATCTTCATCTCAGCTGCCGTTAGCTTACTCTCATACTTTTTGTACATTGTCCAACATTGTGAACCGTATGTGAGTGCTGGACGCACAACTGAAGTGTAGAGCTTTCCTTTCAGCTTAGGGGGCATTTTTCGGTCACAGAAGATAGCAGAATTTTCCCGCCACTTCATCCACCCTACGCTTACGCGATGATTGATATCGTCATCACAAGTAGCTTCGTTATTAATCATAGACCCCAGATATTTAAACTTTTCACACTTGGGAAGCACTACTCCATTCAAATAAATGTCTGGAATAGGAATGTATCACGCTAGATATTTTAAATTAACCCCTGGTAATCTATTTATTTATTTATTTATTTATTTAATTCATCAAGCAGATATACATTAAAAAATATATAATCTTAAAGACTACTGAATAAATTTTTAGCAACATGCGATACTTTACAAATTTGAATAAATACCTTAAATAACTTAAAAATAATATAACACCTAACCACCAGAGTTTAAAACAGTTAATAAATTAATAATATGACTTTTAAAGATATCACGACTAATATTGTTATAAAAATCTATAATCGAAGCAACAGAGTTGGCCTGTCTAAGGCACCTAGTTATTGGCTCATTAAGATCATAATTAACCCTATGAAACGGTTCAAAAATATACTATGCACTCGAAGATCTCTCGTTGGAGCATATATTCTTGTAAGGTTCAAAAGAAAAGGGAAATTTATTTGATTTTTAAGAATGTCTCTAATAAAAATTATTTCAAAATACTTTCTCATCATCTAAAAGCTGAAGACCAATCAGATAACATCTAGTAAGATAAGATGGCATTCGTATATTCCAATGTAGTCTATAAATCACTATACAGGAAAATCTTTTTTGAATACTTTCGATTCGTTTTGAGTGGATAGCATAGTAGGGTTTCCAAATTACACAACAGTATTCAAAGACCGGCCTTACACAAGAATAAAATAATGCTCTGAATGTATAAGGGTCAGAAAATTCCTTAGAGTTACGTGAGATAAATCCAAGTAAGGAATTTGCTTTCGCAACAATAAAATCTATATGAAAGCAAAACGTTAGCTTAGGATCGAAGATGACACCTAGGTCTTTTTTTTCGGTAATTTTTTGCAATGGAATACCATTAATGTTATAAATATAGTTTATAGGCGATAAATTTCGGCGAAAAGATAGAAAATCACATTTGGAAACATTCAAAAACAACTGATTAGAGTTACACACATCAACTAAGTTATTTAGGTCATTCTGAAGAAAAGAAGGCAGTCTTCGACAGATTTAATGCATTGGAACATTTTTATACCATCAGCGAACATAAGACATTGAGAAGAAATTATACAATCGGGAATATGGTTAATAAGGAGCAAAAAAAGAAGCGGGCCTAAATGGCTTCCTTGAGGTACTCAAGAAGTCACATACACCCAGAGAAGAAAGCACGTAAAATAAAAAAAAAACAACTTTGAATCAAAGTGAAACCAATATGATTTGGCTCTAATGCCGAAAATATTTTAATCAAAGTTGTTAATCAATGAAAAGTGATTCCCTACTTCATTTCAAATCAAATTTGAAACCAATATGATTTAAAGTTGTAGCATTATAGTTTTAAATACGATCCGCATTTGATTCAAAAAAATATCAATTAGTTTTAAACACGCTTTGCGTTTAAAGTAAACAGAAATCGGAATCAACTCAATTAGAAACATATTTACATTAATTACTACGTAACATTAAATTGAAAAGCGCCATTATAGTTTTAAATACGATTCGCATTTGATTCAAAAAAATATCAATTGATTTTAAACACGCTTTGCGTTTAAAGTAAATATACATCGGGAATAAATCAATTACAAACAATTTAATAATATTTACTAGCATTTATTGATTTAAAGTCATTCTCACTATATTCAAATCGATTAAAAACAATTATTTTTGCAAAAGTATTTTCTTTTTATTGTAAATAAAATAATAAAAAAATTCTTATAAACTAACTTAATAACAAAACAACAAACAAAATTTACAAATATTTGTGTCTTACATAATGTATGTAAGCCTTGCCATTATTAATTTGATACAAGTGTAGTGGAGGGATTGTAAAGACTGGATCAATGATTTCCCTTTCGATGATGAGTTAAAAAGTTTTAAAATATCCTATAATATATACCTATATTACATTATAATTTTTATATTGAGAAAAAAGTATGTACACCCAGAGAAAAACAACATCATAAAATTAAGTAGAAAAGTATTTAAAATTAAGTTGCTATAACTTTTGATTTATACGCTTTAATTTAAATACGATCAACTTTGTTTCAAATAAGAAAAATGTTTAATTAATCACAGTATAGTTAAACACCATTGAATTAATGTTTTTCTATTTTGAAATGTAATCGAGGCATTTTCGTTGTTCATTTAAAGACGTTTGATATTTAATTTATTTGAATCAAACTTGAAACTTAATACATCAAAGTGGTAACTTATTTGATTTTCTTTCCTTTTTGAATCGTATACATAATTCACTTTGAACCAAAGTTAAAGTACAACAAATCAAAGTTGTAATCCCTTTGACTTGTGAACGATAACAGTAAACATTTTGTATAAGAAAGAAATCATATGTATGTGTGTTCGCGGCTGTCGTTGTTGCGGGTCGAGGAAAATGTATCTGCCATTCTCTTTAGAGCTTGTGAGCTGTACTTATTGTGAAGTGTTACCGAACGTTATAACCTATAAGTAATAAAATAAATTAAAATAATTCAAGTAGTGAACGAAAGCGGACAGCTTCGAATTTTAATTTATTCTAATCCTGTTAACGAGAACCACCGCGACGATTCCATCATTTCTTAAAATTGTAAGTATACATACACCCAGAGAAAAAAGCACGTAAAATAAAAAAAAACAACTTTGAATCAAAGTAAAACCAATATGATTTGGCTCTAATGGCGAAAATATTTAAATCAAAGTTGTTAATCAATGAAAAGTGATTCCCTACTTCATTTTAAATCAAATTTGAAACCAATATGATTTAAAGTTGTAGCATTATAGTTTTAAATACGATCCGCATTTGATTCAAAAAAATATCAATTAATTTTAAACACGCTTTGCGTTTAAAGTAAATAGATATCGGGAATAAATCAATTACAAACAATTTAATAATATTTACTAGCATTCATTGATTTAAAGTCATTCTCACTATATTCAAATCGATTAAAAACAATTATTTTTGCAAAAGTATTTTCTTTTTTTTGTAAATAAAATAAAAAAAAAAATTCTTATAAACTAACTTAATAACAAAACAGCAAACAAAATTTGCAAATATTTGTGTCTTACATAATGTATGTAAGTCTTGCCATTATTAATTTGATACAAGTTTAGTGGAGGGATTGTAAAGACTAGATCAATGATTTCCCTTTCGATGATGAGTTAAAAAGTTTTAAAATATCCTATAAAATATATATTATATATATATAATTTTTATATTGAGAAAAATGAATGTATGTATACTTACAATTTTAAGAAATGATTTTAAACTCGAGGTTGGTGTTGACGGGAATCAGAATTGTTGCAATTTTGGCACTGCCAATTTGCCACTTTGGAGATCTCTGAGAGGGTTTCGTTATCAATTCGGAACTTGAATAAAATTTATATAATAAGAAAAAAAAGAGATAGTTTAATGTTACCTTCAAATTTCTGAATAAGTATATTTCCAGATCTTCATGCAGCTTTGCGGAATCGTCGCGGTGGTTCTCGTTAACAGGATTAGAATAAATTAAAATTCGAAGCTGTCCGCTTTCGTCCACTACTTGAATTATTTTAATTTATTTTACTACTTTTAGGTTATAACGTTCGGTAACACTTCACAATAAGTACAGCTCACAAGCTCTAAAGAGAATGGCAGATACATTTTCCTCGACCCGCAACAACGACAGCCGCGAACACACATACATATGATTTCTTTCTTATACAAAATGTTTACTGTTATCGTTCACAAGTCAAAGGGATTACAACTTTGATTTGTTGTACTTTAACTTTGGTTCAAAGTGAATTATGTATACGATTCAAAAAGGAAAGAAAATCAAATAAGTTACCACTTTGATGTATTAAGTTTCAAGTTTGATTCAAATAAATTAAATATCAAACGTCTTTAAATGAACAACGAAAATGCCTCGATTACATTTCAAAATAGAAAAACATTAATTCAATGGTGTTTAACTATACTGTGATTAATTAAACATTTTTCTTATTTGAAACAAAGTTGATCGTATTTAAATTAAAGCGTATAAATCAAAAGTTATAGCAACGTAATTTTAAATACTTTCCTACTTAATTTTATGATGTTGTTTTTCTCTGGGTGTATATTTTCTAATTTTCAGGAGAGACGTTTTTGTGATGTTTTTTTTATCATTTTTCATTTTTCTGAGTTCCATGAATACTTTTGTAAGGTTCACTTTTAAAAATTTCAATATTAACATACTAGCTATAAAATAGATAAAATATTCCTCATTTTGTTTGTGGTTTAAAAGATATTTTATTCAATAAAGTGAAAAGATGTACTGTACCGATAATTGTAACTTTAACCCATTTTGTTTTGTTACGTTTTTGAATAGAATAATTTTCAAAAAAACTTTCTCATTAATTTAATTTTTATTAATTTTTGTCTTATAATATAAGTACAAGTACATAAGATAACACTTTCATCATCCAAATAGGAAGTTTTTAACGATTTGTAGAAATCGTTGTAGTGTGAGAGTATTATACGTTTGTTACAAAGGTCCAACAAATCATTATAATTGTCTCTTTTAATACACTTAGGTCCAGTAAAGCATTGAGTTAATTTTGGTAACTCATCTTTACTTGATTTGGCGAATTGAAATCTTGCTCTATTAGAATTCTTGGTGATCTAAATAAAATCGAAATTTTTGTGTTTGAGATTTGAAATCGTTTCCATATGAAATTATTGAAAATGAAAGAAGATTATTCAAAGAAATAATTTATTAACAAAGTTAACACAAAAAAAAAATTTATATCATAAAAAGAACGGATAAGAAAAGAAAATTTTTTCTGCATCGGTCAAAAATCTGAAAAGAACAATGAGTTGAACTGAAAATTAATTAATTATTTTGTTCTAACGAATTATTTGAAACTTAAAATGGGTTGAAGCTATCTCGTAGACTTTTTCTCAGTTTTAACGGAATTATTTGTATAGCTTTGAACTTTCGAGATTTTTGGCATACTTAAAAAATATGTTTTTACTATAGTGCTGCGAAGATATTTTTAGCGAATTAACATTATTCACTTAAGAATCAACCTTAAGATTTTTAATCCTTACGACAGTGTAATATCCAACGAGGTCAAATATATTTTTTTTTATGAACATCGTTCAATATGGGCATGAACGGAATCGCATTTCATCATAGTGTCCAAGTTCAAAATGGTTACGTTTCGATTCTGCCTTCCACAAGTATCACTCATCAGGACAAATGGTTTACCGTCGCAATGTTGCCTAAAATACATAATTATAAAGACATGATGCCACTTCGTTCGGCCCTCTTCTAGCCATTCCCTCATGCCACATAAAACAGGTATAGCTTCTTTGGTTCCAACTTGTATACGGTCAGCTTGTAAACTGCGAAACGTCTTTTATTAAATATGACTTTCGCATTTACACTAGGCCAGTGCAAATGCGACAACGTTACAATCTAATTTATTTCTTACTATATTTCTCAAAAATTTTTCAGAAACGTTGAATGTAACGTTGAAAAACCTTTGAATTTGTAGACCATTTTTAATTAGGAAAAACAACTTTGTGTTCGAACGTGTCGTCGTCGTGAATGTTGAGCTGGAATTCTAACTGACTTTTTTGTATTTCTTCGATCAACGAAGTAAGATATTGTATCTGTTTTTTTGGTGTCTCTTAGCTTTTCCCAGAAAGTTGTATGCGAATAATGCCTTGCCTTTTCGTCAAAATAAGTGTTACACTTTCTGTACATTTTGAACAGTATTTGGGTTGTACACTTTGCGCTTTGACTCTTTTGAAACGGATTGACACATATGACTTCTTAACCGATTGAAATAAAGCCCCACGGTTTGGGATCAAGCTTTCGCTTTCTTTCTGGTGTAGCATCGTTCTCTTCCCCAACGCTGTTAACTGTATCGACTTCAATATCAACAAAAGCTTAATCAAATCTTAATTGATGACATGACAATTAGTTGCTGAATTTGAAGTACACGTGCAGGTCAAACGGTTAAAACTTATTTCTATAGAAACGTATCTTCATTCAAATTTCTAGAATTTGGGTCATAGAAACGTAACGCCGAATTATTTTGAAAAAAATGTTGGTACGGCAAGTGGTAACTTCTAAGCTACTTCACGAAGTTACAATGAATTCAACTCGACTTTCATCTGATACTTCTTTCGAAATGTTATCTCTAAAAATCTATTTTAATCGTTTTTTTTTAAAGAATAGAAATGACCATGGGCCATATTCACTTTATAAAAGTGATCCTATGCACTTAGTCAATGTAAGTCATAACAGTCACTGAAAGGTTCGATTTTGATGTTAAAGAACCCTTAAATACCCTCAAACAGACAGGGATTTCAAATCTAAGACCTAAATCCTTCTTTAAAAAATGATTTAGCAATCAATATAATTAAATCTAGCTTTTGATAAAATAGTGTTTGTTAACTTTGACACTAGACATTCCTTGCTACCTTGGCACGTTGGCACAGACCCACTTTTATGCCAAAAATTTGGTCCCTCGGACTATTTTTTTCAGAAATAATACTGCTGACTATATCATTCTGGTCTCCCAAACTTATCTTCTTTAATATGCAAAGGCAGTTTAAATAGCAGTTCAATTCAATTCATTCATATTTGCATCTGAGTAAGAAAGTGAATGACTCTATCGGAGGTCGGTAAGCTTATAAAACTTAGATTGTCTGGGTCTAAGATCTATGTTGATACCTAATGCTATTTAATTGCTTTTAGTATCATAAACTTTTATTATTAAATGCTTCAGGTAAGTAAACAGTAATTAAAACAACACAGGCTTTGATGTCCAATTAATATAATATTATTAAATTTAAAATGAGTAGATATCATTTAATTGATATACCAGTTAACTGTTCGTTAAATTAATCTAAATACTTGTTTGCTGATCATCTAACGTGCATGTTGCCATTTTCAGTAAGGAATGCCTGAGAGTTATCGATGTTGAATAATTTTCAAATAAAATAAAGTTGATTGTTCTTTTGTTCTGTGTATGATGTAGCAATGCTGATTTTTTTGGATGCAAATTTAAAAGCCACAGAAAGGCCATGAAATGAAAGCGTTTCTTTAATGTATCTAATATCTTATTAAATTAGATTTAAGACAGCTCATAAAAGTCTCAAAATTAAACTGAAGCTGTTCCCATTTAGACTTGTTTTGTTTTAGTGTTGTCAGGGCCACTGTCTCTAATGGGTTTGTGTACCGATTTTTGTATAGCAATAAGAGTAAAAAATTAAGTAAGTTCAATTGAGTAATAGTTAGAGCAAATATTTAATGGCAAATTTTTCTCTCCCTTCACCCGCGAAACCGGAAAACCATTGTGTTATCAAATTCCAATCTCTATATCGGTATTAGGGTACTCTTCTGAAATCGCTAAGAATCACCGATTTTTTCTTAGGTGGGAAACGAATCCAAGCTGAATATTCTGTATTGTTTTCCAGTCGTCCTAGCTCAGCCCTCTTTTTAATAACATTCAAAAAAATACTAGCGACTAATTGTAAAAACTTATATGAAGCTTATTTATTATTAAAGAACGTTTGAATTAAATTATTATTTTATACCTTAAGGTGGAGCGAATAAGGATTAATGACATTATGACATAAAAAAGGTGTATACTCTAAATTTCAGGGAATATTAATTGTTCTATAGTGTTTTGGTGATTTGTTTTTTAAACACCACTTTGAATCTACCACGTGAATTAAGCTGCATTTAATTTCCTATTTACCTACAACTCAGCCAACCGTTCGAGTGCTTTTAGTTTTACTGAAATGATGTTTCAATAACAAAACACCCGTTTGTATCCTAGATGTGATTCTAGCTCCAAAAACTTCAGGCGAAGTTTTTATTACCATTGGAAGGTTACTTTTCACAACGCTTGACTCGATGGTCCTTAAAACTCCGATTAAAGGTGTAAAGTGATAAGAAAGATAAAGTTTTTTTTTAAAAAACACCATATATAGTAACCAGGTGCATTTTTCTCTGCGATTTGCATCCAGCAAGTTACGGCAACCTTATATGAGCCTCTTAGAGAGAAAGAGTTGTGTTAGCCAATAATTTAGAACAATTATTCCAAATTGTATTTTGTGCAATTTTTGGTGTATACAACATTCTATCACGCTTAAGGCCTTGGATCGATTCCCATCCGCTTCCACCTTAACACAAAAAACCTCTTAAAAGTAATTGTCCGAGAGAATATCTTCATGTAGAACTGTTTCTTATTTTAGTCGTTCGAACTCGAACAGAGCATCGGAAGTTCTTTCCATGAGCCTATTCGAGTTTCTGACGTTGCAGATCAAACCGCAAACACACTAGACTTGTTTCTTACATCTGACCCTGACAAATATCACCACTTGGCACAACCGACCATTGTGTTATATATTATCTGCAAATATCTCATACCAATCAAACCCAGTTAGAAAAATAATTCCCAGGACAACCGTTTGCAACGAGAAAGCCAACTGGGACGGTCTCAACAATTTCTTCAAGAACTTTAACTGATCACTATGTTTCCCCGATAGTGACGTGTACTCCAGTGCAGATATGAATACTAATTTTATTCTTTTCGGAATGAGAAATTTTATCGCGAATATAGAACAAATATATCAAACCGAACGAGAATTCATGGTTTGATTCGAGCTGCAAAGAAGTTATTTGCGTTATAAAGTATTCGTAAGTTTGATATAAGTAAGTTTAAGTAAGTAAGTAAGTAAGTTTTGTCTCCGACTATCTTTCTAATATTCATCAATGACCTTTTGTCTGAAACTTTTAATCCATTAAATTGTTTTGCTGATGACATAAACAACAGGCTTCTCATATTTGTTTTTGATGCATGTCCTTGTTCTTCGGATGCGGATCTAGAACGGCAGCGTATGATATGCTCATCAAATTCTGATCTCGATAGCATTGTCAAATGGGGAACCATAAAGAGCGTAGAATATAATGCTTTAGAAACGCAATGCTGCCTTCTGTCGTTAAAGCGTAACTGCTTTCTATGAGCGGCACTTGCATTAAGAAAACCGAACAGCTCTCAGTTCTCGGTATGTGCATCACAGGTGATCAGACAAAATAATCGTGGATGGGCTAAATCCGATAGAGAAAAAGCCGATTTATTTGCTGAACATCTAGAGGAAACTTTTAAACTTTTTGACGGCGTTGATAAATGAACATGGTGATATTCAATGGCCATCTGAAAACTTTTTTAATCGGAATATCACGTTATCAGAACCTTTTCAAGCTATTCAAAATCTTTAAAATAATAAAGCTCCTGGGTACGACCTAATTAATGCTCGCTTGCTTAAAGAGCCACCCAGAAAAGCAACAATTAAACTTCAGCACCTTATGAATGCGGCCTTAAGGCTTTCATACATTCCACGCTAACAAAAAGTCTTAATGGTTCCAAAGAAGTAAAGCGGATTATTCCTGACCATCAATTTGGTTTCTGGAAGAACCACTCAACAATTGATCAGGTGTACAGAATAACCAATGAAATTGAGAAATCACTAGAGGGAAAAAATGTATGTTCAAGCGCATTTCTTGACGTCTCTCAAGCCTTCAACAAGGTCTGGCACGATGGCCTTAAGTTTAAACTGCGACAGGTCTTTCTCCGGATCAAATATATTACATCCTTGAGTCCTACCTGGAAAATAGGCTATTTAGAGTTAAGCAAGGGAGGGAATATTCGGATTTTAAGGAATTCAATGCTGGTGTTCCCCAAGGAAGTGTTCTCGGTCCGATTCTTTTCGTACTATACACTAGCGATATTCCTCAAGAAAAAGATACCATAATAGGTACTTTTGTAGACGATACGGCTATACTTGCAATATCCGATTCAGTTGAATCTGCAACCAAGAAGCTCCAACGAGCTCTAAATAAAATATCGGCATGGACTTAGAAATGGCGAATTGTTCTTAATGATTCCAAATCAACACATGTTAATTTTACTAACAAAAAAATTACCAATCTGCCCACTTACATTAATTCGGTGCAAATACTATATATTAATGAAGCAAAGTACCTAGACGCTAAGCTTAAATGAAAAACTCACGTTGAAAAGAAACGAGATCAACTTGAAAATAAATTACGTGAAATGAATTGGCTTATTGGAAGATACTCCAAACTCAGCATCTACAATAAATTGTTTATCTATAAGCAAGTGATAAAACCAGTATGGACGTACGGTAAACAATTTTGGGGTGGTACTTAACCAAGCAATAGACAAATATTACAATCTTATCAAAGCAAAGTTCTCAGAGAAATTGTTAATGCTCCGTGGTACATTAGAAACAGTGATTTACACAGAGACTTTTGATTACCAACTGTTGAAGATAAAATAGCAGTTTTCGCTGGGAAGCTACGAACTCACTTAAATAATCATAGCAATAGATTTATTCGACAAACAATTAATGAGACAAACCTTGTGCGCCGACTTCAAAGAACGAGACCGTTCGACCTAGCGCCATAAGGAGTTGCCGCTTTCAAATGCGGTATCCGCAGGTCCTCTCAGTGGGGAGCTACCTGCCAAACATGATTATAACATTATGAAATTAAACTACTTGATAAGGTAACTTAGTTGTAGTCGCAGGAATAAAAGGGAGGTGTTTTTTAGTGAGTAAGAATCTCACACTACTATGAGTACCGGGCTCATAGTGTCAATGAAAATTTCTTCACCTACCCACGAAAAAATCTGTGTGTGTAGAATGACCACATATTCTACGTCGCCAAAAACGTAACTTGTAAGGCGTATATTCGTCCAAAGCTCGAGTACGATTCCTACGTTTGGGCAGGTGCTCCAATAACTCACTTGAGTCTCTTGGATAAAAACCAAAAAAGAGCTTTAAAAATTAAAGGTGAAAAAAATTATAACAGAAATATTGGAATCTCTCGAGCACCGTTGCAATATTTCTTGTCTTTCATTATTTTACTGTTAATTTTATAAACGCTGCTCTTGTGAAATAACCAGCTGCATTACGCCCCTTAAACAATATAACCGAAATACTCGCTCTTCAAGGAATGTCTATCAGCTTACCTCTGAGCCCAACTTCGGACGTACAGTTAAATTCAGGGATTCTTTCTTTAGCAGCACTACACGAATGTAGAATGCTTAACATGACTCTATATTTTCCTCCCATTATATTATTTAGACATTCAACACCAATGTGCATCGGTTTCTCCTTTAAAGTCCTCTCATACTTTCCTAAAATCCCGCACTGTGTACTATGTTCAAACTTTTTAAGGGTAGTCATAATCCATTTTTTGGGTGAAAAAAATCCTTCCGTCAACGCGCACACAAAAACGGTTGAGAGTTTTAAGTCACTAGCCATATGTCCCTTAAAATTTGAGGCACAACCAATTTTAATCTGATTTTCCAAAAGCTGTATTTATGTACATTTTTCTAATCCAAAATTGTTTTCTAAATAATAACTTATTAAAAAAAAACGAATGTAGTGCAGTTACAAACATTTCTCGCAAAATTGAAAATGAATTTTGTTCTATGAGAAACTATTGGGGATGTCTCGATAAAGCATTCGCATTTCTCTGAAAATCTTCAACCTTTTAGCCTTCACACATCAATAAAATTGTTAAAATTTATAACAAATTGTAAAATTTCAACACCCGAGAGCCTGAGAGAAATTATGGCAATAAATCACATTCTTAATCTTAATGCATATAATTTAAAAAAAATCTGGCATTTGCGGGTAATGCTCAAACACATATTTGATAATTTCTGTCCAGAAGTAATAAGCGCCTCTATTGCATTTCAAATAGTACAAATCATCACAGCATCTCCACACCTACCAGTTCATGAATTATTGAAAAATTAGATATCACTAATTTATTATTATCAGCTATTCAAGAAGCTGAACTTATCTCGGTGTGTCATTAACATTTAAATTCTATATTTAGCCACTAAGCCTCAAATAAAAGGCTTTGAATTATTAGAAGGTCATTATTTCTCAACATTGCGAAGCTTTGAATATGCTTTAATTAAGCCACAGTGAGCCCCTGCAAAAATAGTTCTTCTAAATATGAACCAAAAAAATCAAAAACATTCTATGACCATGCTAGGATTTAAATATCACAAATAGCTCTATCTATCTTCGTATCTCGTTCACTTAAAAGTTAAAAGTAAACAAAACAGCAGCAAGCTCGTATAGTATCTATTGTACGGTTCGTAAATGTTTGCCAAGCATTCACAACAATTATTATTATTATTATTCTGGCAAACATTGAGTAATCATTACTTCGTAATCGGGTTTATACTGATTTATTGTTGTTCGAATCAGCTACGTGTGTATATGTGCATGCAATGATTCAAGCGAGAGAGGTGTTGGTTAGACCCATTGAACTGCTTTGATCGGGTTTTGTCAAATGCAGTAGGTGACCTGATAAGATGCAACGATCTTCCTCTCTTACTATATATGTTTATTCTCTTCGATCGAAGCACATGTCTCATGGATTTGCATTCTCTTCATTATATTTTTGTGAATGAAATTAACCCAAATATCGTAAAAATCGCTTATCAGTCAAGCAGAAGAGAAAAAGAGTACTTGCATTTCCCCACTCAATTGTAATCTTAAGAAATCCCCTCTCCTAGAAGTAAACACACTCTTTTCGACCCGCAAGTGGGGGTTCGTTCTCTTTCTTTCATTCTCTGTAAAGTGAGCCAGAGGCTACGATCAGCTTCCCCAATGAATGAACATTTAATCTCGGCTTGGACGGGATCCATGATTGAGTGCGCTCAGTCTTCGTTCTGCGACACCACTTGTTTTGGGGGAAATGGAAATGTATCTGAAGTTGATTCCGTCATTATCGTCGGGCCATCGTCGTCATATTCGGCTTTATATCTTTGACGAAAAAAAGAGAGACAAGAAAAGAAGACAGCGGTAGCGTGGCGGTATCGGTGGCGGTGCGCGTGTAAAGTAAAGAAGAGACGGAACGAAAGAGTATCAGTGTGTATTTTTTTTTTTTTGTGTTGTTTCTTAAAATTCTTTAACGATCTTTGCCTACGCTCGGATTGACTTTATACTGAGCACACACATTAACAATTTTGTCTCTGTATTTGTGGTTTAAATCAAACTTTATGGAACTCAGCTCTCAAAAAATAAAAAAAAAACTCTCAGCACAGAATTTACCTACGATTTTCATCTTTAACGTGTGTGGATCGTTTGTTTACGCGCCCCCTCTACGATAGCCCTCGATCATCGTGCAAGTAGTGAGTGATCCGATCGTGCGCGCCGGCTGTTATAAAAGTAGCAAGGACATATGAACTGAACATTAGTCGAAATCTATTATTAACGCTGCGCAGTTTCGACGCTAGAGCTTAATATAAACGCTATTTTTTTTAAATACGAAAAAGTTAGTGGTGTTATTTTGTTATAATTTACTGTGGGTTTTTGACTACTTAAATAAAAAATAATTAAAGACTTTTTATATTTTTTCTTAAACTTAATAAGAAAAATAAAACTTTTTTATTTCATAAATATATTTAAAAATAAAAATTAAAAATGCTATCAGACTCGGTTTTTATAAAATTACTGCTTGGTCAGTTAAAAAATAACGATTTACAACACACATTGTTAGTCTTCTTGAGCATAATATCAGTGATAAAAATCGTTCAGTGGATTATGAGTTTGTACAAGGAGTTGAAATCCTTGCCACCAGGACCATGGGGTTTGCCTGTTATTGGATATTTGGCATTTATGGGAAATGAAAAACATACTCGATTTATGGAATTGGCCAAACGCTATGGAACGCTTTTTTCAACGCGTCTCGGCTCGCAGTTAACTGTGGTGATGAGTGATTATAAATTGATAAGAGAGTGTTTCCGTCGCGAAGAATTCACAGGCCGCCCGGATACTCCATTTATGCAGACGTTGAATGGATTCGGTAAGTTTGAATTTTTTATTTGTTAAAACAACAAAAACAGTATTGTGTGAAATATTCCATTATGTAATTATTTATGCCAATTAGTGGTTTTTTTTTTCTTTGAGTTTAATGCAGAGTGATATGAATACCTCTTCTTAATGAAACAAAAAATAAAACACTGCAGTTTTTTATAATTTTTGCAATTTTACATTTACAGTTACAAAATTGGTAGCACGAGTTCAGTATTCTTTTTTTTTCGTCAATGCCACCAACATGGTTTCTTACTTCGAAATTAGGGCAGTGGAGTAGTTTTATTTATATTCAATTGTACTTTTTGATTATCAAGATTTATTTCGGTTACTTGTTTTATATTAGTCTTGCTTTTTGTAAAGAGAAAAAAATTACTGAAAAAAACGAAAATTGTCTCCTTTAGTTCTTTTTAAGCTAAATTATTTGTGGGAAATAAATTTAATTCAGTAGTTAGAATATTAACACATACATAGGTCTTTTAATTTATCAGTGAAATTAAACAGAAAGTATTTGTATTTACTAACTGTTGTTATGTTTGGATTTTTATTAAAGGGATTGTCAATAGCACTGGCAAATTATGGAAAGATCAACGTCGCTTCTTACACGAAAAGCTACGTAATTTGGGCATGACTTACATGGGCAATGGAAAACATATGATGGAGACAAGAATAATGGTGAGTTATAATGATTAAAATGTAAAATACAAAAATAGAAAAAAATATTTATCAACCTAAGGGTGAATCAAATTAAACTAAACTTTGTGTTATTTTCCTGAGATTCATGAAAAATTGGTTTTTGGGGTCTCTCAGAAATGGCTCAGGATTATGTGGTTCCCACGTCGAAATTTTGACATATTTTTATTAAAATAAAACTTAAAACGATCTTTGCTATTTAATAGTTAAAATGTATCCATTTGTAGATAATCAGCGCTTAAGTTTTACTCATACAGATTTTACAAAACTAGAGCCATCATGTTGTCTGGTTCGCAACGTTTAGCGAAGATGAACAATTTAATTTTACGAACAAAATTATTTAAATTGAAAAAAAAAATATATTTAAAAAAAATCCTATAATTTTGTGTTTTAACTTTGTTTCAAGCTTTAAATCTGGAAACTTTGAAAGTAAAATAGAAATTAAATATTTCGTATTCATGCTTTTTCAAATTTTACATTTTAAACATAAGTACTGCTTTAATTTTCAATATTCGAAGAATTTATGAAGTTTTATTAGAAAACAGATGCATTTATGTTTTCTATAGCTTTTGGGATTTTTAGAGTAATCTTATATATATTTTTCTGTATATTTTTGGATTATTTTAATTTTAAGAGTGCAGTGCAGATAAGAACTCACCCTGAACGTTTCGCATCAAATTGCATTGAGCGTATACCGGAAAAAACCTTAAAAATTATATAGTTTTCTGATTTTCAATTTTCTCAAAAACTATAAGACCTTTTATTTAATGCGAAATTTTAGTATTAATCTTAAATTTAAAAAAATATTTAAATACAATATTTTTCTATCCATTTTTGTTTAAAAAAATTGTGTTCAATAATTTTATTTGGAATTACAACAGAATAATGACGTTATTTCTTAATAAATTTTATTTTCTATTGTTTTCTTCTTTTTTTGGAAAATAACCCCTTCTAATTTTCGGGAATAGAGCCACCTATCCTCATTCAAATCATCCTAAATATTTAACATATTGTTGGATTTTAAGTTAGCACTTATCATTTTCTAAAAATAAAATAATACATAAATTATAAGGTAAGGACCTTTTTTCCAGTATTTACGGTTAGAGACTAAGAAAATTTCAAATTTGCCTATACTTTTTCAAAATACATTTCTTATGGCAACACAAAATGGCAAATTTGAGCTCACAGTTTTAGAGCCCAAAGCAACCACATTTTCATTGTAACAAAATTTCGACGAATGTTTGTTTGATTTGACCACCCTAATGAACCTACATTAACAATTAGCTCCATTTTTTATATTTATTTGTAATCTATATAAAAAAATATAATTTAGAGTTGTCGCAAAGAGCATTTGAACTTGTTCATCGCACTGTGTTTTTCACAAAATTGAAACAAAATTTTCCATGTCTACCTATATAAAATTTTTCATTCTTAAAATGATCATATTTTTAAGAGATATTTGGTTATTAAAAATTAAGAATTAAAAAAAAAACTTTAGAAAATACTCAAAAAAATAAGAAAATCTTATTTCCCTAAAAATGGAAAAAATTATTGAATTTTAATTTTATGTAAAATCTAAATTTTGTTTCTGAGTAAGTTTTTGACTCCAAAATTATGTATTTTTATAAAAGATTATTTTGTTGTATCGAAATCCTAAAATCCTAATCATATTTCTTAAAATTCCACTAACACTTTTTAAAATTTCTTACTTATTTTCACTTTTTAACACTCATTTTCAGACCGAAGTTCATGAGTATATTCACAACTTACACTCCTCTGAAGGCCAGCCTATGGATATGGCCCCAGCTATTTCGGTAGCAGTTAGTAACGTCATATGTGGTATCATGATGTCAGTTCGATTTTCTATTGATGATCCGAAATTCCGACGTTTTAATTTTCTTATCGAAGAAGGCATGCGTTTATTTGGTGAAATACACACCGTCGATTATATTCCCACCGTTCAATATTTCCCCGGTGTGTTGAATGCCAAGAATAAGATTGCCAAGAACCGTGAAGAAATGCAAAGATTTTACCGTGACGTCATTGACGACCATAAGGATACCTATGATGCTGAAAATATTCGGGATCTGATAGATGTGTACATTGCCGAAATCGAAAAAGCAAAATTAGAGGGTCGTGATGGTGAACTTTTCGATGGAAAAGATCATGGTGAGTTTGTGTACAAACAAAACAGAACAAAAACTGTCTTCCTCTTGCTTTTATTTAAATTCGACTTATTATCAAACAGGATACTAATCACAGATTATGTGTTTCTTTTTGTTCTTTTTATCACCGAATATAGAAGAGCAAATCGTACAAGTCATCATTGATTTATTCTCAGCCGGCATGGAAACGATCAAGACCACTTTGCTATGGATCAACGTTTTTATGCTTCGCAACCCTGAAGAAATGCGTCGAGTTCAAGAAGAGTTGGATCAGGTTGTTGGCCGCCATCGATTGCCATCTATTGAGGATTTGCAATATTTGCCCGTGACTGAGTCAACAATATTGGAATCAATGCGCCGCTCAAGCATTGTACCATTGGCTACAACACACTCGCCTACAAGGTAAGATATATTTTTCGTCTTTGTTACAGGGTGACTCAGATAAGCCAGTCGTGAAAGTAAATCATAGAAATAGGTTTCTGTTCATTTTAATAGTACATCTTAAATCCGAAATAAATTATATCAGACGAAGAGCGAGTTTGCAACAAACGCATTCGAAAATCGAAGAACAACGTTTTTAGCTAATTATTTTATAATTCCTGTGATATTTTTTTGAATAAAGTTGACGAACTCGATTTTTCTCCAAAGTCAAATCAATCAAAAAAAAAAAAACCGGTAACTATTTCAAATGACAAGATCTAGTGAAGCTGACAAATAATCATTTTTTTTTTTGTTGAAAATATTCTACTTTCAAAATGACAAGTTTATTATGAACCATCCTGTAAATATATTTTGTTCGTTTTGTGTGCATAGAAACCTCTTAATCTCAAGTAAATGAGCGTGTGTGCATTTGACTCACGTGTAGTCACTGTAGTTGTGACTGTGGCTCAGACTGTGGTTGCACGGCGAAGACTTATTGCCTATTATAATTGGTTGCACCGGCCTTATAAAGGTAGCGAGCGTAAAAAAGTTAAAGTAGCTATTTATACTACAGCTGCACAGGGACGGATTATTCATAAGACAAGGCAATCCAAAGGCCCAAAACAATTTAGGGCTTTAGTTGAGATTTGAGCCAAATACAGAGTTGTCCTCTGTTTTGAAAAAAATATGCCATGGTAATACAGATTATTTCAAATGAGAGAAAAAATTCACACCTTTCAGAGATAACCATACTAGATGCAAAATAATTGTAAAATCAAAATTGACACCTGGCCAACAGCAAGCTTTAAAATATTAATGTAACTTCCATGGAACACGGCCAAAAACTTTAAAAAATAATTGAAAGAGTTTCTGCTTGAACAAATAAACTTGTTTCCTTTGATGCATTGAGGCATTAAAAACCAAAAACCTGAAAAGTTAAATACCATATAATGACAACAAGTCCATCCCTGTTTCTGGGTGTCTTTCGAAATGCACTTCAAGAGTTTAATGAACTGCCTTGCCATAGAAGTAGTATTTTCGTTTTCTTCATGTTGTTTCTACTTTTTTACTTTTACACGTAAACCAACTATGTCTATACTCGTATTTACTAGTAGTATATGGATGTGTGAAAACCAGGCCAATACTTAGAAGAAAACTATAGGTCGTCGGTGATGCTTCGACTTGCAAAGAAAAAATTACGCAAACAAGCCAGACAAACAACTTTAATATGAGAGTAGTGCAATGCTTAAATGACTCTTAAATTAAGTGTGACTGGTCTGTTTGGCGGCACGGCAGTATCTACTCGTATATATGTTAAATCTCGCGCCAAATTAATTAATAAGAAACGAAGAAAGGAAGGAAGAAAGAAATGAGACTTGCGTCATTAGGTTATCTCCAAGAAAGTGCTTGAAAAGATTTTACTGATCATTAAAATGACATTTATTGACACTTAGGTCGTAAATAAGAAACAGAAGCGTATAGGAGAGATTGATTCAAAAGTTAAAAATTCAGTGATTCAACCTAGACTTGGTTTAAAGATGTTCTCATTCAATAATATATTCCCAACGGACTTAGAGGTCTAAGATTAAATAACCCATTTAGCCAAATCATTGGTACATTTTTTTTTAACTGCCTAAAGATACATTTTGTAATTTAGAAATACTTTTTTTGTTACAGGGATGTTGAAGTAAATGGCTACAAAATACCAGCAGGTTCACACGTTATACCACTCATCAATTCAGTGCACATGGACCCCAATCTTTGGGAGAAACCTGAAGAATTCAATCCTCGTCGTTTCATAGACAGTGCAGGCAAAGTTCACAAGCCCGAATTCTTCATTCCATTCGGTGTTGGTCGTCGCATGTGCCTCGGAGATGTCCTTGCCCGCATGGAATTATTCCTCTTCTTTTCATCATTTATGCATTGCTTCCATATAAGCCTGCCCGAAGGAAAACCACTGCCCAGTCTGAAGGGGAATGTTGGCGTTACGATTACACCAGAATCTTTTAGAGTTTGCCTTACTCGACGACCGCTTACACTTGCCACTCCTGAGCCACTACACCAAAGGAATGTTGGTTTTCATTGAATCCTTTCATTCCCATTGAAGAAAAGATGCTGCTGCCTGCTGAAACTTGCAAGGCAAATCTATTTCAAGTTCGCGGGCAATTTGAGAGTGTCTCCGATTTTCCCGAGCACGGTCTTGTTCCTAAAATTCATTACACAAATTCACATACATACACACTCAAATCAATAATACTGATTTATTTCAATCAAAAAGCACGATTGCTGAGAAAATAAAGTGAAGATGGCTCTGTAGGCCGTTGAGTCTTTGAATTCGGTGATCAAACCAACAACACTCCTCCAAATAAGAAACCGAAACGGAGACTTTTATAAGGCTCCCATACAAATTTTCTCCACCTCCGCGCTGTGTTCAGTTTATTTTTAAACGAAAAACAAAATTCTGTGGTTCTAGTTTGTAGACATTTATTATGTAATCACTCATTATACAAAAAAAAACCATTTGTAACATAAAATAAAAAAGCCATCATATACATATACTTAAAATCATTTAATTTAATATTCAAAAAACATGTTTTAAATATACTTTATATACTATATAAGTATATTAAAATATGTATACGTACAAAAACACGTACCTTTACTTTTGCTTATAATTATCTATAAATAAATTGAATAAAACAAAATTCTGAGTGCCAATTAATTATAAAACAATTCATTGTACAATAATAATTAAATTCTTTTTGTGTTCATTAACTTAAAAATATTATTATAATTATCTTAAGTTGATTACATTGTTTTTAAATTGTTGTTATAATGTATCTTTGTTATCATAAAAATACGGATTAAAAAATAAAAAAAAAATAAACTATATATTAAATTTATGAATTTTTATTTCTATTTTTTAAATTGGTTTAAATAACAGCTTATGCGGCGGTGGTGTTAAAGTTATTCCACATTCACCTTCCATGTTGATTTCTGCATTTGTTGGGACGGAAATTTCAAAATTTATCAAAGTCAAACCAACAAAAAGGAACAGCAACATTTTAGCCATTTCTTCACCCGGACACATTCGCTTACCTTTTTTTTAAAAAAAAAGTTAATGTAAAAAATAATAACAAAACTTAAACTAAAATTTTGCTCACCTGATTGAAATGGTATAAAATGTGTTGGACAGAAGTATTTGCCTTCAGAGGTAATGAAACGAAATGGATTATACTCTTCAGGATTTGGCCATAGATTAGGGTCCATGTGGGTTGCCCATAACAGAGGAATTATCATTGAGTTTTTTGCAATTTTGTAACCATTTATCGTCATATCCTGCAAGGTAAAAATATTTAATAAAATAAAGTTATATAAAAAACTGTTTTTGCAGATACAGAACACACAGAGATACATTTTATTTTAATAAATAATGATTTCATGTTCGATTCGGAACAGTAAGAAAATCCTATAGAATTGACGAAAACTAAACAGTGTTGCAAAGCTATCTGGGAAAACGTTAGGAAACAGCATTACAAAAGTCGTGCTGTTTCAAGTTACCCCGACAAAGGGGTAAGTTGTAACATAAATAAAATGCACGACTGGGTCGCACGAACTTGCTCCTATGTAATAGACTAGGAATTTTAAAAACGAATGTTATTAAAGAAAACTGTTCATAAGGATAAAATGAATTTAAATTAAATTAAATTCTTTTAGTAGGTAGGTAGTAAGAGATAAAAACAGAATGCAATGCAACCATGAATTTATTCAAGAACAAAAATTATAAGTCGTTGTAGTGGTTCCTTAAAAAAATAAGCTTTTATGTAAAAAATTTTTAAAACATTTTTAAGAAAAAAATTTGGTACGCCAACCTTAAGTTTTTATTATTGTACGAATATAAGTCTAATTTCCAAAAAAAAATTCTAAGCTGATCTTGAGATATCGAATTTTTCAAAAAAAGAACGACTTTTTTTTATAAAAATTGAAAAAATATTTTTTCTTAAGTTTTTAAATGCAATGTTTTTTAAACTTTCTTGGAGCTTTTTTATAAAAAATTTCATTAAAATCCGTTACGTCGATAATGAGAAATTCAAAATTCGAAAAAATCGTTCTATGGTAGGTACAGTCAGTAATATCTAGATTCAAAATTTTTTTTATTAAATTATAGATCGTAAAGATTAATCAAAAGAAAAATAATTTTAGCAAAATTCTCGGAACCGTTTTCGAGAAAAATACGATTTTCGAAAATCATTTTTTAAAATTTGTATGGAAGGTACCGTTAGTTTTAGATGAAACAAAATGTTTTTTCTCAAATCTTGTAGATTATATTAAGAAACTTTTTTTTGTCAAGTTTGAAAAAAATCGAGCATGGGGTTTTCGAAATATTGAGTTTCCAAAAAAAAATTTTGAATTTTTTTTTAAAAATCCAAAAATTGAAAATTTGAATATGTAATAATATTCAAACTTTGGAGGAGCTTTGACATAAAAAAAATTATTTAAATCGGCTGGACCGTTTTTGAGAAAATCAAAAACAAAAAAAAAATGGACCCAGGGGGGCTACCAAAAATAACAATTTCTTGTAAAATTTTTTTTCATCGTACCATAATGTCAACTTTGATCAAAATCTCGAGTTCGATTTTTTTTACGAATGCATAACTTGCCTTATAGTACCTATAAGTCGCAAGTAAAAAGTGTTCATTGTAATAGAAAATATATAAGAATTATTTAAGAAAATTATCACTTAATTTTTAATAAAAAAAACATAACTCACAGTTGAATAAAATAAATACACCCTTCACAAATTTATTTACCCTAAGCTCAAAAAGATCCAACCCAAACAAAAATAGATTTAACCCAAGCGCAAATAAACTCAAGCTATTAGCAAATGAATTTAAATTGCTAATAGTTTATAATAGTTGATAGGTTTAATTGATCTTCTATTTTGTTAAATAAATATTCCAATAGAATTTATATTAATTAATTAATATAAAAATCGCAAAACAACAAAGAGTGTAAGGGGAAGATAATGGTACAGGTCTAAATCGACATCAACGTGCCAACGGACCCATATACAACAAATCATATCTAACAGTATTCACGAGCAGCTGCTTTTGGGGCCGAAGGATTCTTTGCTCCACACTCGTTTTGTTTTATTTTTGTCTTAAAAAAGTTTCCCAAAACGAAATAAATACAAAACACTAAAAATCTATAGCTTGTAACGGAGCTATACCATTTTCTTCATTACTTTCGCAGCTGACATCTCTGTTTTTATGATTAAGTAGCAACTATTCAAAATTGACCGTTACTTCTACTACCTTCATATACCACAGAGCATTATGTCATCATTAATAATATTATTTAAATTTAACCCTGAAAGTCATCACCAGCCAATCCCCAGTAAACAAATTCCAATTAACATTCATAGGCCTTACAGTTCACATTCAGTTTTGTCGCAAATATAGGATTATTGGTCCTGGTTTGGCAGACGAAAACCACACAACGACACATAGGAGAAAGCAAAAGCATTTACCAAATATTTTGCAGGAAATTTTATCCCTAACCCATCTGCAAATCCAGTCTTCCTTGATGAAGTGAAGGATTCTATCTAACAAATCCTGGCACCAAATACGGACACAATACGTCAACAACAACTACTTCCCAAAAAAATTTCAAACTGCAAATATCGTGGAATCCCGAAGAAAGGCGTCAGGAACATAATCTCTAATTATAGGCCAATATCACTGCTAAGCATCAAAATCAATACAGCCAAATTGGATCTTCTTCAGGAGACCTCGTAAGCACAGATCTCGCTCAGCAACCACCTGCAGAAAGTTAGTTCTAAAACTTCCAGATGGATGCACCATTGCGGCCAAAAGAAACGTCAAGTACCTGAGTATCAACTTTAACGAGTTTTTAAGGTTCGACCTGCACTCAAGAAGAAAAGCCAATTGGGCATTCCACCGACTAAGCCCCTAGCTGAGGAGAAAATCAAGACTTAGCCAACAGACGAAGGTTGTTTTAGAACAAGTCTTTATAGCAGCGAAATAAAAAACAAATAATTGATTTTTTATTTATATTGCGGCTTAAAAATTCTGTAAATATATTCTTACATATTTTTTAAATCTATAAAAACAATATCTTTTTTTTATTAAATTTACCTTGATTTACAATTCTAGGTAACGAGTATTAAGTCTTAATTTGCAAGAATAGAAAGAAACCGGATGAATAAAAAAGGTTATGTTACTTATTTTTAACACGCGGCGATGAAATGCAATTATTTATGCAGGGTTACTACAGAGTTGCTGTTGCCAGTCATTTGCGAGAAGATGGCGTTAACAAAGGTAATCATTCAAAAACAACTCCTTAGGCCAGTTATTAGCAATTGTTTCCCAGTTTGGTTCACGATCATAAAGACAGCGATGAAGGAACTCCAAATATTCGAGAGGAAGATGTTAGGAATCTGAACTGGACTCCATTTCGACCAGCAGCGAGCAAAACATTACAGGATCGAAGATCTCTACAGAGAAGCAAAGATAATACCGCTGGACACATATCTACTAAATTCGGCAAAGAAGCTGGTACAGAACACCATCAATCACTCTAATCAGCTAATGAGAAGTATGGCCATGGAGCAACAATATACCGAGCCGAGTTACCTCAGTGGGATGGAAACCCTGGATGACACTATTTTCACGGATGACACTATTTTCACGGACAACGACGAAACAGCCGTTTCCTTCAACGCTGACACAGGGTCAGCTTACCGATGCGGCTAAATGCCAACCCTTTTCACCAAACCAAACCCAAACCTCCACTGGAAAACTGGGTCGGAACACCCTGAGAACATCAAAGCCAACCGATTGACTCGAAATTAACGCATTGTAGGTATAAGGTTAGGCCCTTATATGTGCCATAAGATTTATATTTTCCAATTGTAGTTTTTTAATTGTAAGTTAACACAAATTGTATACAAATGTTCAATAAAAATCGTTGATCATTAGAAGAAAACAACCAGTCGTTCGACAACGATTTCGTCTCGGTCAATGTTAATTAATTGCCACCAGGAACTTTGTATCTGCTGAACTACCAGAGCGTTTCGCCTGCCGTTTTGGTATCAAGGACTTTGTACCTGCCAATCTACCAAAGGCGTTTTTCCTACCGTTTTACCACCAGCAGATTTGTACTTGCCGATCTACCAGAGGGGCTTTGGACCTGCTGATCTACCAAAGCGTTTCGCCTGTTGTTAGAAGATCCTTTAACCTGCTGTTCTGAAGTGACGTCAGGAGCAGTTCATCAGAAACCAGATTGCGAGACTGAAACACGTAGTATAAGAATACCCCTAAGCCGGAAACTCGCTTACCAGAAAAGATCCACCATTAAAGTATTTGAATTGAAGAAAATATTTTTTGTTATATATATGAGAGTTGTTTTTTAACACTAATTTTGTTATAAGGTTTGAAAGGTCTTTTATCTGAATTGTTTGTTTCTTTAGAAATACGTCGGCTGAACACAAAAAATCACATCACACGCTTTTGTTAAGAGCGTTAGTATTAACATTTTACAACTTACCCCGGCAAACTGTTACAACTTGCCCCGCCATGAAATTTGACAAGAATTACAAGGGCTTAACACAAAAACAACCAAGACCCAAATGCACAAAACACAGAACTTGCCAATTTGTACTTTAAAAATAAACCAAACCATCTTCGATGATATATGTATGTAAATAAATAGTTTGCCAAGCTGTTATTTTATCAAAAAACACGTAGTTTAAAAAAATCAGAAAAATAAAATAAGCAAATGTTTTCTCACCTGTACCGTTCCATGCGGTATTCCCAATGGCACCACCGCCCGAATGCGCTCAATTTCAGAAACACAAGCTTTCATCAGGTCTATGCTATCAATGTCATCCAAGCAAATGCCATCTTTGTCAAATGCAGAAAGTTCCTTAAAATACCAAAGACTCTCAGTAACGGCAAAATAAAATAATATTCAAAAATTATTTACTACTCTTAATGCATCTTGGTACTTTGGGTACTTGGCCAAGTATAAAAGAAGCCATCGTAATGTTGTCAAAGTTGTGTCAACACCAGCACCAAATAAATCTGCAAGTAAATGTCGTAATTGATCATCACTGTACAGCTTTGCACTAGGATCATTAGCAGCAAGTCGCTTTTTTTTCTCTTGCAAGAAACACTTAAGAATAGTCACATGGTCGTTGTCTGAATTCGTATCCAAGCTCTTGACGCAATCATCAATTATGCGATCATAAATTTTGTGGGTCTTGCGCTTGCCTTCCAGCAGAAAGTTAATTGTTTTTTTATTAGACGGTAAAAATCTGCAGAAGACAGACAAAGGGCTTACAGTATATGCTACAGGTTAATTTTATGGGTTTGGAATTTATTGCATCATATCCGGTGAGAAGTCTCTGTCCCGAACCGTAGCATACCTGAGGAAAGGAAGAAAATTAACCACACCAGACACCCCTATATGCTTGACTCCTTCTTCGGCGAGTTCTTGTAGGTATTGCCAGATGACATCATGTCTTGCGTATGTGATGCCAAAAACCAGATCATTCACAATGTTGCCCATTGAATGGAGCAACGCGTGCATAGGATTAATTTCTAAGGAATTTGAAGACTCTTCTCGCAATGTCTGTGAAAATAAACAACACAAATTCAGAAAAAAAGAAACGGAAAGTGGAATTAGTTTATCTTTGAAAAAAAATAATGTCTAATAAAAGAGATGAGTCACACGCAGATTTTTTTGACTGGATACCATTCTGCCCTCCTTACCTTGATAAACTCTTCGACGCCTATGCGAATTCTTCTTTCAAGTACTTTCCGAGTAGGACCAAATTTAACCATTCCCATGCGTTTGAGCCAGTCAACAATTTGGCGGCGCTGATCTTTCCAAAGTGGTCCTTCAGCACAGATGATACCTGCAAACATGAGCAATTTGAAAAATAAAGTTTGATGTTCAACTCTTTTGTTTATTTGATGTGTTTCTCACCATATCCACCCATAATGCCATGCGTTACAAAAAGTGGAGCTCTTGCTGTGAACTCTTCACGGCGGAAGAAGTCGCGAATTACAGATGCCTCTGAGAGTACTACAGTATTGATGTTACCCAAAGAGAGACAGTAAATATGACCATATTTTCTCGACAGTTTTTCAAGAGTCTTATAAGGAACGCGAGGATTTAAAAATGGCAAGTATCCAAGTATTGGAATTCCCCAAGGTCCAGGGGGATAATTTTTCATTCGATAGAACTTCCAAATCAGTAGTCCAGTTAGAATCAACAAAATCTACGAATAAGAATTTGAGTGTTGAAAGGTGAAATAAAGAAATAACATATATTTTTCAATATTTTCGATTTTTTTTTCTAATTTTTCATGTACCGTATCATGACGATGTTATCTACATATTCAGCGTTTGTTTTTTTTTTTTTTTGAAATGAACAATATTTTCTCATTTTGAATTTAATACGCAGGTAAATTTATAAAGAAAAAAGCTCAACTTAGGCCCAGATGTATAGAATACATAAGTTGGTTCATCAATTCTTATGATTTTGGGTCATACATACTTATTTATTAATTTCATTAAATAAACTTTATTTTGTTAAGTCGCCAAATGCATGTGAAAAGATGGAAACGCAATCAAGTATCTATGTAGTTGATGCAGATGGTAATTGCCTAGGCATGACCACTTGATATGGCAGTGCTGTCTGAGCAGCATAATTATCCTTGCCCTCATCACTGAAAAGACGTCATAATCCTTCATCCAACCAGGAGTCTGAATATTTCATCCTCTGAACCTCTGAAGCTGAACTTTGTGAAGGAAATCCGTGTAGCTCTGAAGTTTTTGAACTTGATTCTAATGCATCTTAAAAATTAGATTGTCCGATGAATCAAGGACTGATCATTAAAACTTTCATTTTCAGTTGGTGGTTCGGAATCATGTTGAGTCGATATTGGTTGATCTTGAAATAAATCCATCAAATCAAGGAATGATTGCGGTGGATTACCGGAAGTTGAACCAAGTTGCGGATTGTTTCCTTTTTTGTTATATATATATATATATGTACATACATATGTAAGGTTTCTACACTTAATGGCAAGTTATGTATTCGTAAAAAAAGCGGACTCGAAATTTTGATCAAACTATTTTTTGATTATTCCCCTGCCACTGTTTTTGAACATTTAGCACTTAAAAAAATGTACCTCCTTTACAATTTTTTCTTTTTTGCAATTTAAAATATTTTTGTTTCTCAAAATCTGTTCCACGCATATAAAAAAAAAAATTTAAAAAAATTAAATTAACGACTGGATTTCACGAACTAACTGTTGTGTGTAAGAGACTTAATTTTAAAAATGAATGTTATTAGTAAAAAATGTTCAGAAGCACAAAATTAGTTTTTTTTTTATTTGCCATAAGCAAATATGACTTTATGCAAGAACAATTCTTTAAAATCCCTTAAATAATTTGTATACAGGGTGATTTGCATAAGTGTGACAAAAAGCTAGGGCGTGTAGGTTGGACTTATACAAGAAAAAAATCGTATGGGAGGGGGGGGTCTATTTCCCCCCGTTTAGGAAGAGGGGCAATTTAAGAAAAAAATCACTTAAAACAGAAAAACAATTATTAAAAAATAACGGTGATACCTACAGAGCAATGCTATAGCATTTTGAAAAGCCAGAAATACATTCTTTAATTTTGTTTTTAAATAAAGTTGTTCGAGTGAATAGTTTTTGAAAAATTAATTTTCAAAATCAAAATTTTGAAAAAAAAATAAAAATTTTGTTTTTAAACAATTTTTTTTCAAAATTTTACGTTATTAAGTATTATTTTTTTATTCAATATTCAATGCGCTTATTAATTTTTGATCAAACACAAAAAACCGGATGTCAAAATGTGTTGTAGTTTTTGAAAAAAATCAAAAATAACAAAAACTACTTTTGTTCTAAGAAAAGCCTTTTATTTTAGTTTTTACGTTTTTGGATTCTTAGGTGAATTTACGATTGAAAGGATTAACTTTTTTTGTACAATTTTTTTATTATCAGTCTTATAAGCATACAATAAAGTGACAAAGTACTGGATTAACACATTTTTTCATTGAGAACACCTGCGTGAGAGCATTGGATTAATATTGACCTGCGAATGTTTTTTAAATAATGCAACGTTACACGCCCTAACTAGTGACAGAAAAATTCAATTGCGAAATAAGAACAAAAATGTTCCTGAATCTTGAAATCAATTAAAATAAGAAATACATGCATATTTAGATAAAATACATAATTACTGTTTATTTAAATTTTTAACTAAAGCTTATTACAAAAAATTTTCGATATGATCCCCATTTTGTAGAAGGCAAAGATTATAGCGCCTTCTTATTGCTGCACATAAATTTATACTTGATAAATTTTCCTGTAATTTGACTCCAGCCACTTCAATCCGTTGTTTCAGTTGCTCCAAAGATTCTGTTTCCACTTCGTACACATAGTTCTTCATGAATCCCCAAGCATAAAAATCTGACGGAGTTAAATCTGGCGATCTAGGCGGCCATTCTATTGGACCTCCTCTTCCAATCCAACGGTCGCTAAAATGTTCATCAAGCCAGTTCCTTACAGTGATTTTTATGCTTGGGGATTCATGAAGAACTATGTGTACGAAGTGGAAATAGAATCTTTGGAGCAACTGAAACAACGGATTGAAGTGGCTGGAGTCAAATTACATGAAAATTTATCAAGTATAAATTTATGTGCAGCAATAAGGAGGCGCTATAATCTTTGCCTTCTACAAAATGGGGATCATATCGAAAATTTTTTGTAATAAGCTTTAGTTAAAAATTTAAATAAACAGTAATTATGTATTTTATCTAAATATGCATGTATTTCTTATTTTAATTGATTTCAAGATTCAGGAACATTTTTGTTCTTATTTCGCAATTGAATTTTTCTGTCACTAGTTAGGGCGTGTAACGTTGCATTATTTAAAAAACATTCGCAGGTCAATATTAATCCAATGCTCTCACGCAGGTGTTCTCAATGAAAAAATGTGTTAATCCAGTACTTTGTCACTTTATTGTATGCTTATAAGACTGATAATAAAAAAATTGTACAAAAAAAGTTAATCCTTTCAATCGTAAATTCACCTAAGAATCCAAAAACGTAAAAACTAAAATAAAAGGCTTTTCTTAGAACAAAAGTAGTTTTTGTTATATTTGATTTTTTTCAAAAACTACAACACATTTTGACATCCGGTTTTTTGTGTTTGATCAAAAATTAATAAGCGCATTGAATATTGAATAAAAAAATAATACTTAATTACGTAAAATTTTGAAAAAAAATTGTTTAAAAACAAAATTTTCATTTTTTTTTTTCAAAATTTTGATTTTGAAAATTAATTTTTCAAAAACTATTCACTCGAACAACTTTATTTAAAAACAAAATTAAAGAATGTATTTCTGGCTTTTCAAAATGCTATAGCATTGCTCTGTAGGTATCACCGTTATTTTTTAATAATTGTTTTTCTGTTTTAAGTGATTTTTTTCTTAAATTGCCCCCCTTCCTAAACGGGGGGAAATAGACCCCCCCCTCCCATACGATTTTTTTCTTGTATAAGTCCAACCTTTACGCCCTAGCTTTTTGTCACACCTTATGCAAATCACCCTGTATAATATACAATTTTTAAGAAAAAATTTGGTACGCTAATTTTAAGTGTTTATTATTGTGCAAATTAAAATTGAATTTAAAAAAAATGAAATACCCGTTCTGGGAATATTAAATTGAAAAAAAAAATTTTTTTTAAGTTTTAACATGCAATGTTCTACTTTTTATAAATTTATGTATACAAAATTTCATTTAAATCCACCTTACTTTAGATTTCAATTTTTTATTGAATTATAGATCGTAAAAATTAAGTGAAGCAGATTTTTTCTTATCAAAATTCTATGGGCCGTTTTCGAAAAAAATTGCGATATTCGAAAACCACATTTTGAGTGTTGCTACTCGTTGGCAGTTCGGAATCGGCAAACAATTGTAGGTACCGCTAATTTCTGATAACACGCACACAGGAATTGTTTAAAACTGTAAGTCACTAGATTTAGGTCTCTACGAACCGTTATGGCCTCCTATTTATTATAATTTTTACTTGCGATATAGGTACTATAGGGCAAGTTCTGCATTTGGAAAAAAAATCGAACTCGAGATTTTGATCAAAGTTGACATTACGATGATAGCGAAGTCGAAAAAAGTGGGTCCGACAATTCCGTCTGTCTGTCTGTAAGTCTGTACCTCGAACTACAGCCTAATCTACCGGAGGTATTTTCTTCAAACTCGGTAGTTAAGGGTCTTCGGTGATTCCCTAGAGGAGAAATTGAAATTTTTTTTTAGCTCCAAAACTAACGGTACCCTCCATACACCCGTAATGCAAAATCTTATTTATCTCGAAAATTTAGGTGTGATATTATGAACATGGACTATATTTTGGTTAAAAAAAATTTGGGGGGAAATGTTATTAGGGGTACCTGTCATAGAACGGCTTTTTTGAATTTCGAATATCTCACCAACGGCTCCAACGATTTTAACCAAAATTTTTATGCAGGAGCTGCTTTGCATTTGCAAAAATATAAACTAAAAATTTTTTCGAAAAAATAGGTTTTGGATTTTTAAAAAAATAATACAATTTTTTTTTTGAAAATTCAATTTCTTGAAAACCGATACACGATTAAATTTTTAAATTACGTTTTAAAATGTATTTTATTAAATACTAACAATTTGCATATCAATTTTTTTTATAAAAATTTTAAGGAAAATTTAGTACACAAAAAATCATGTTTCAGTGTGTCTGTATGTCTGTACCTCTCACTACAGCCTAAACCACTGGACCTATTTCTTTCAATCTCGGTAGTTAAGAGTCTTCGGTTATTCCCTAGAGGAAAAATTGAAATTTTTTTTTTAGCTCCAAAACTAAGGGTACCCCCCATACACCCGTATTCCGTATTGCAAAATCTTATTTATCTCGAAAAACGATTTTGATAAAAAAAATTAGGTGTGCTATTATGAACATGGACTATATTTTGGTGAAAAAAAAATTTGGGGGGAAATGTTATTAGGGGTACCTGTCATAGAACGGTTTTTTTGATTTTCGACTTTCTCATTAACGGCTCTAAGGATTTTAACCCAAAATTTTCAGCAGGCAGTCCCCTTAAGTTTAAAATAATATTGTATATAAAAATATTGGAAAAAATATTTGTTGGGTATATCTTCAAAACCTATGAACGATTATTTTTTGAAATTATTTCCTAAAACCAATGGCGCAAAATTTTAAACAGCCTATTATTAAGGTATTAGTATGATACTACGAGTACTTAACAATTTGCTAACTTTATAGTAGTTTACTAACTCATTCTTAATTTTAAACATTTTCTAACTAGTATCGTACTAAAAGAATTTTCTTAATAAATTGCTTCTGAACACACCCAAAACGATGACATTTTGTGTATAAAAGTAAGTACACGAACGTTTTTTGATGTTTGCAAATGTCAAAGAGTCATA
Source organism: Chrysotoxum bicinctum (assembly GCA_911387755.1). NCBI lineage: Eukaryota > Metazoa > Arthropoda > Insecta > Diptera > Syrphidae > Chrysotoxum > Chrysotoxum bicinctum. Next base: position 125,517,001 of record OU426989.1, on the reverse strand, counting down.
TGAAGCTAGCACGATACTAAAAAAATAAAGTAGGTATTCGATGATTTTAACTTTAATAAAAGGGTAGAGAAAGTATGATACTATATATTCGATTAAAATTTGCAAATTCGTTGTTTTAACCTAGTATCATACTAAAACAGCCTTAGTATCGTACTAATTCAATTAAAATTTTGCACCAATATTATTAAATACTTAAAATTCACATCCCACATTTTTTTCTTGAAAAATTTTAGAGAAATTTCTTATATACAAAATTTATTTAATAATAAAACGATTTTTTAAGGTTTATTTGCATAAATTCATACTTTTCCGGAAACCAGACGGCAATTTTATGCATTTGAACATTATTATCTCATTAAATCCATATTTTATATTTATAAAATGTATCTTAAATTCCAAAGTATTTTTACATAAGAGCAAGTTCGTGCGATCCAGTCGTGCATTTTATTTGGATTAGCCGTAAGTCCATGCGGCTAGTGCTAATGTAATTTAAGAATTAACTTGTAATTTATATTTACACTTTAATTAATAAAAAATAAAAAATAAAATGGAATAAATAACGAGTTTTTGGAAAAATTATTACTCATTAACTTTTGCTAAATAAATAAAATAAAATACATACATTAAATTTCCAAAAAAAAAAAAATTATGATAGGTAACTTTATTTTTTATTTTTGGTCCCTTAAAAACAAAACTGGTTTTAGCTTATAGATAAAAAAAATGAATTCAGATTTATTTTGATTAATTCAATTAAAATTTTTTTTTGTGGAGATTTAAAAAAAATTAAAACCAATTCCTCAATAGAAATTTGTTTACACTATGTAGAAAAAAAAAGATCTCTTATCCAAGAATAACGGTACCCATGATACAAAATTTAATAAATCGTTTTGGAGCACATTAGATTACTATAATAGGGAAATATAAAAAAAGTGGGCCCGCAATTTGTTCAGGTTCTATGCATGCATATATGTAAACGGTTTTTCAACAAGGACGCTACAAAAGTAGAGCGACAGGGACAGCAAACGACGCCAAATTTCTTGCCGTTCTTTTGACATTTCTCTTCAGTAAGGTATTGCGATCTTATGATGGAAAGTTAAACGAGCCAACAACGAGTCGAAATTATTAAAATTTACTACCGAAATTCAGAGTCAGTGGCCTCAACGTTAAGAGCGCTACGTCCAATTTATGGTCGTCATAATTGTCCTAGCAGATCAACAATTGAGCGTCTAGTAGAAAAATTTGAATCCACAGGCACAGTACAAAATGTTCCCGTGCCAGTGAGACAAAGAAGTGCCCGTAGTGTCGAGAATATTGCTGCCGCTGAGGCAAATGTGTCTCTCACACGTCGTTCTCAAGCGTTGGGCATCTCTGTGACGTCGTTGTAGCGAATTTTGCGAAAAAATCTTTGCCTCTACCTTACAAGATTAAATTGACGCAAGAACTGAAGCCGCTTGACCACCATGAAGCGTCGTATGTTCGTGAACTGGGCTGAGCAACAACTTGAAAATGATTCGGATTTTCATCGAAAAATCATCTTCAGCGATGAGGCTCATTTCTGGCTGAATGGCTTCGTCAATAAACAAAATATGCTGTATTGGTCAGGCAGCAATCCACACGTACTCCATGAGTCATCATTGCATCTTGGTGTGGTTTATGGGCCGGCGGCGTCATTGGGCCGTACTTCTTCCGTAATGATCAAGACCGGCACGTTACTGTGAATGGGGATCGCTACCGTTCAATGATACCGAATATTTTTGGCCCCAATTGGATGATATGGACTTGGAGGACATGTGGTTCCAACAGGACGGCGGCATCACAACACAAGCCACACAGCGAATGTCACAATCAATTTATTGGAAACCAAGTTTGGAGAACGTGTTATCTCACGAAATGGTCCAATCGTTTGGCCGCCTCGGTCGTGCGATTTGACGCCGTTAGACTATTTTCTGTGAGGCTACGTTAAGTCTATGGTCTTTGGCAACAAGCCAGCGACGATTGATGAACTTCGTACGAATATCGAACGTGAAATTGCAGCAGTATCGGCCGATTTATGCTTGAAAACCGTCGAAAATTGGGTTCAGCGTCTGGACTTCTGCAAGCGCGCCTGTGGTAGCCATGTAAAAGAAATCGAGTTCCATACATAATGGCATTAAACGTACTTTCACAAAAATAAAGAATTTCATTGATATCCAAAACGGTTTTTGTTTTATTTAAAAAAATTTTTGTAGCGCTCTTATTGAAAAACACGATATAAATGTTAAACGGTCAAATGAGTTCTTCAAACTTTGTGCTAACACACCTTAAACAATGACAGTTTTTTTCATATGAAGTTAGCGCGATAGTAAAAAAATCAAAAAGGTATTCGATGGTTTAAAGTTTAATAAAAGGGTAGAGGAAGTATGATGCTATATTCGATTAAAATTTGCAAAATCGTTGTTTTAATCTTGTTTCATACTAAAACAGCTTTAACATCGTACTAATTCAACTAAAATTGTACGCCATAAAATTTTAAATTAAAAGTATTTACGCATACATTCATCTTAAATCTTTTTTTTTTTAAATCATCAACCCGTTCTGGAAAATGATTTAAGAAAAATATTTGTTCAAAAATGTTGCCTTTTAACATCGGTTTTTCAAGAGTTCCTAACTAAATGTTATAAATGTTTATTCGAAATCGATTCAGTCTTTGGGGAGAAAAACATAAATCATAAAAAAATTTTCTTCAGCAGTAAGGTATGTAACGTTAATAATATTTATTGGTATCAAATATAAAAGAACACAAATTTGTTTATCTTTACCGAAGTGCTATTTTGAAGATATATGATTTTTTCCTTAATAATTGTAGGGCATGTTCAGAGCTAAAATAAAAACAAAATTTCGCTCTCCAGGTATATAACCTGAAGTCTCAAGTTTGAAGAAATCCGCTTCAACGACTGTAAGCCAAAATGCAGACATATCTACAGGTAGGCAGACGATCTGAGATTGAAATCTTGAGTTCAGTTTATTTTATGAATTCATAACTTGCCCTATAGAACTAACTACATTTATCGCAAGTAAAAACCCATTGATAGTCCACTTGCTTCCTATTTTTCAAATCAGGAGTAGGTACTTCTTTTATAAAATTTATTTTTTAGAGCTTGGACAAATAACTTAAAAATTATAAATTAACTCGTGTCGGGCCATAAAAATTAAATAGTGACTAGTGACTTACAACTCTGAACCATTCATATGTGGGTTTTTCCTGCATGGTTTTTTTTTTGCGCAAGGGATTTGGCCACCCCAATAATTTTTCACCACAGTGCAAGCAGTCAGAACAGCTTTATAGAGGATTTAATAGGAGAAACCGATGAACATTGATTTTGGATGTATTTAGATTATAATCAGTGGGAAATATCAAGTATTTATTGCAAACATGCTGAAGAACGAATTTCTACATTTTACATTCCGTCCGAAGTTGAACTCAAGGATAAACTGATGGGTATTCCTGGTTTGACGTGAGTTGCGCCAAAAATGTTTCAGAAAAGGAAAGCAACCGGCTTCTTTACAAGAACATTGTTTGTAAGCAAGAAAGCGATAAAACAGGGATAGGCAGGAAACATTTGGACGATTTTCAAGAATGTGTATGGTTTCACTAATAGAGCAACTGCCCACTAATTTTAAGCTTTGTTTTAGATGCGTTCAAGAAGATGTATATAAGTTTGCGACATATAGATACTTGTATATTGTAATCAGATCGGAAGGGGTAAAAAATGTCGAACCACTTTTATGGTATACCCTATCAGCGTAATGCCCAGTTTAATGAGAATCCCGATTTTGTATATAGTAGATACTTACAATTATGTACTCGTGTACTAAAAAAATTTGTTGATTTGTATTTTTTAATAAAACGCGTCCGTATAAGCCCAAATATCTTAACAAAATCATACATACATGTAACATGTTTATGTATTTATGAGTATTTACAAAGACAAAAGAAAGAATCTTGCATCAACAAAAATATCTGCTTGCCTGTCGGTTTTATCAATTTATGTATCATGCAAATGACATTTGAATTGATTCAAAAAGTCTTGAAAAATAACAAAACAAGACGAGAGTAGCTTAGCCATAGTCTGAAAAAAAAAATCAAACTGAATAAGACAAACCAAATTTCAAATTACATACAATCTCAACGTACAGATATTTAAGAATATTTTTCACTACCTAGTACCTAAACACAATCCAGGCTTTTGCGTTTCTACTGAATGGCTGCGGCCGACCGTCTCGAATTAAGTATTCTTGGCTTATCATCATTTTACATTATTATGTCGTTCGTAAGCCAGGGGAAATTGAGTTGATTTTGTTTGTGATCAGGGTTGCCATGACGTTTTCGATAGCTTAATTTTAGTCGATGCATTAAATTCAATCTCTTATTTAAAATTTTAAAAATTAACAAAAACAAAAGACAACATTAATTTAAACAAAGTTTGGCAACTAAATTAAGATTAATAAAATACACGACTGGATCGCACGTACCTACTCCTACTCTTATGTAAAAGTACTTTGGAATTTATAAATTGCTTATAAGTATAAAAGCATGGATAAAAGCAAAATATTCAAATGCATAAAATTGCCGTCTGGTTTCTAGAAAAGTATAAATGGAAACAAAATTTAAAAATCTGTTTACTATTATATTAATTGTTTATATAACAAATTTAATTGTAATTTAAATTGTAATTTTTTCAAATGCAAAGGAGCCGTTAATGAGAAAGACGATTAAATTAAAAAAACCGTTCTAAGACAGGTAACGTTAGAAACACTTTTTCTTAAAGTTTTGTTCACCAAAATGTAGTACCTGTCTATAATATACAACTTAATTTTTTAATCAAAATCGTTAGAGCCATTTTTGAGAAAACAAAGATTTTGGATAATGGCTGTATGACAGGTCAGTTAGTTTTGGAGCTAAAAATAAAATTTCAACTTCTTCTCGAGGAATTCACCGAAGACCCTTAAGTACAGACATACTAAAACATGTTATTTATAAAAAAAAAACATGTCCTTAATAAAAATATTAAATTATAATTATAATAAATATAAGAGAATTTTATATTCCAATTTTGGTATTTAATAATATACATTAAAGGACACAATTTCAAAATTAATCATGTTCCCATTTTCAATATGTATATATATAGCAAAAAAATTTAATTATTTCTTAAAAGTCCAAAATCTGTTTATTTTGAAAATTTGTACAGAAAATATTTTTTCAAATTCAAAGGAGATTCTGTATAAAATGTTTTCTCAGATCGTTAGAGTTTTTAATGAGAAAGTCGAAACTAAGAAAAACGTTTTTATGATAGGCGACGTGCCAATTTTGTTTAACCAAAATGATGTCCATGATAGCACATCTAATTTTTTCTTTAATAAATCGTTAAATAAGATTTTGCACCACGGCTGTATGGCAGGTACCGTTAGTTTTGGAGCTAAAAAAATTCTATTTTCTTCTCTAGAGAAGAAGACCGAACCGAACAGACTTTGTTCGTGTTCTCTATCATCGTAATGTCAACTTTGATCAAAATCTCGAGTTCGATTTTTTTTCCAAATGTTACCTATAGCACCTACACTACATATATCGCAAGTAAAAATGAATGATCAAATTTTGTCTAGAAAAAATTAAAGTAGTTCAAATAATGCAATCCGAAATAAAAAAAAAGTATTTAAAATAAAATTAAATGGTAAAATCGATTGATATAAGGATATTGTATTCAAACTCTTGTCGTTAATTTAGAAAAAAGATAGAATAATTTTTGATAAAATGCTGAAATTGGCAACCCTGTTTGTAAGTGCAAATAGTATCTTACGGAATCATATTTGGTACAAATATGATTTCAATTTTGTTTCAAAATAAAAATCAAAAACTTGTGTTGTGTTTGTATTACTCACCGCGGCTACGAGCATTTTCCTTTTTTTGCACTCGTTATATTTAATTAAGAAGCCAATAATATAGAATTTATAAGAAAACGAAGAACAAAAACCCGAACAATCTCTTTCGCGGAACTGCCTGGAACACAGTCTGCTGGATACTGAACTGAGAACATCAACAGAGAGTATTAAATAACGAGAATAAAACTCAAAGCGCTTTGTCAAAACAATGTGGACGCAACCTAAGAAGATATCTTCCTGCTGTTCCTCGTTCTTATCGCAGCCTTTTTTTCGAATCATTGTCGCCTTTCCTTACCTGAGGCTGAGGCAAAGGTTGAATAATTCATTGAAATAAATTAATTTCAATTGCTGTGATTTAAATAGAACCGAGCGCTACATTGTGCTTGAGGACTGGCTGGATAGTGACAGAAAATCAAATGTCTTTTGGAAAGTATCATAGGAATAAATAAAATTAAAAAAGAGATATAACACCTCCATTTAGACCGAAACTAGTACAAGAGTCCTCATTGATTCATTCATGTTACTGTTTATTATTATATTGTTGCATCTGCCGGTCTGTACATTTATGACGATAACAATCATTTCTTCAAACTCGGAATGTAATGTAGCTTGAGACTGCGATCCACAGAGTTTTGTTTTCTCGATTAGTCCTGCGCATTGATATAATAATACTCGTATAATAAGAACTAATTTGTTTTTAATTTTGAAAAAATCGCATCTTTTGCGTTGAAAAGCAAATGCCTTTTTAAATAATTCCATCGGTTTTAAGTATATGTGTGCCTGTCTTTTTTTGGCGGTCAGCCATCAGACGAAACGGGGGAATAACATGTAGCATACGAAAACGTGCACGTGCCGTAACTATTCGGGACTGGTGGAAGTGTGAGCATAGCCTCTCCGCGGCGGCCGCTAGAAACAAGCCTTTTAAAAAGGTTTGGCTAATATGATCAGGCTGGTTCCTCAGGTTGGCGACAGGTTAATTCTCTGTCTCGTAAAACTAAAAGAATTATGAGACCGACAACAAGCCTCGGAAACGGACTGATCTCACGACGACAACCCACGCAACGAAAACGGAAAAACGATTTACGAATTTTCTTATGGAACGTACGATCGCTCTATAGAGCTCGAGCTGCTCACCAGCTAGCCGATGCCGTCTCAAAATATAAAGCTGACATAACAGCTCTTCAAGAAATCAGATGGACAGGGAATGGTGTTTTACAGAAGATAGAACATGACGTACACAACAGCTGTTATACAAAACAACATGTGCTCGGGATAGGCTTCCTAGTCAGCGAAAAAATGAAGCCTACCATCATCGGCTTTAACGCTATAAGCGAAAGGCTATGCACCCTTGCGTGCGAGGCAAATTCACGAACATCAGCCTCATTAACGTTTACGGACCTACGGAGGAGTCCTCAGACGAAGAAAAAGAGACTTACTACGAACAAGTCGAAAGGGCCGTTAATGCCTGTCCAAGGTATGATGTTAAAATCATCCTTGAGGAATTGAACGCAAAAATAGATCGGGAGCCGGTATTCAAGCATTACGCAGGCACCCATAGTACCGAGCGTACCGAGGTGCCAATATCGGCTCGGATCACTATGTTGGTATGGTTTTTCCGAGGGCGGATTGCCTTGCGAAGAAGTATTGCATCCGCCGATCAGGTTCGAATCAACAAGTACTGCCAATTCCATCTTAGGCAGCAGTCGTAAAAATCGGAACGACTGGTTTGATGATGAATGCAAGCAAGCGACTGAATGTAAGAATGTTGTGTACCGAGCAATGTAACAATCTCATAGAACGCGGGCACGCGAAGAGGAATATAAAGAGCTCAGAAGAATAGAAAAACGGCTTCACAAACAAAAAAAATGGCCTGGGAGAAGAACCTAATCTGTGAAATAGAAAATAGCCGAGAGCGAGGTCCGCACCAGGCAAGGGAGTTCTACCAATCAGTCCGAAACATGACGCAGTACACACCACGCCGCACATACTGTAAGAACGGAGAGGAAAATCTGATCACTGATCCTGAAAGCATACTGGAGCGATGGGAAGTGTTCTTTAATGAATTGCTAAATGGTCAGCTCACTGCAGAAGTGGAGGCTCCACTACTTCAAGAAGAATTCCCTATGTTGCCGCCACCAAGCATAGGAGAGGTTGAGAAGGCTATAGGCCGGCTTAAGCAAAACAAAGCCCCGCGAGCCGATGGCATACCAGCCGAATTATTTCATCACAACCGGCCAGCCTTACATCAAGCAATTCATGATATTATAGTGCATAGTAGGTAAAATATGCCCCATACATAAAAAGGAAGATGTCAAAACGTGCAGCAATTATAGAGGTATCACGTTGTTAAGTACCGCCTATAAGATACTCTCCTCTATCCTACAAGACCGGATAACCCTTTACGCTAAAACCATCATCAGACAATATCAGTGTGGTTTCATTCCAGGCAAATTAACAACTGATCAGATCTTTACTCTTAGGCAGAATTTAACATCCCAACATACCATCTGTTTATAGACTTTAAGGCCGCCTATGATAGCATAGCCAGAGTAGAACTTTACAAAGCCATGAGAGATTTCGGCATCCCAAATAAATTGACACGACTAGGTAGGTTGACCATGACCAACGTAACAAGCCAAGTAAAAATAGCCGGATTGCTATCCAGACCAATCAAAATCTTTAATGGACTCCGACAAGGGGCCTGCCCCCTCTTCAACCTGGCGTTGGAGAAAGCAATCCGTGACTCTGGCACGGCAACAAGAGGGACCATCGTCAACAGGTCCAGCCAGTTACTGGCTTACGCAGATGACATCGACATCATCGGAATAACCGAACAAGCTGTACACGATTCCTTCATCCAGATCGAGCAGGCGGCACAAAATCTGGGGCTGCACATTAGTGAAGGTAAAACAAAGTACATGGTGGCGTCGAATGCGAGAGGAACAATTGGTCAAACAATCAAGGTAGCGGAGCACGAATTTGAAGTGGTGCAATCCTTTAAATACCTTGGGTCAATAGTAGCAGCCGATAACAATATATAAGAAGAAATACGCGGGCGGCTTCTCAAATCTAACAGAGCCTACTATAGTCTGTCAAAGCTCTTCAAATCCAGAAATCTCACCACAACTTCAAAATTGCTGCTGTACAGGACTATGGTCCTGTCAGTACTCACATATGGATCCGAGACCTTGGTGCTTAGCAAAAGGCACTCCGACCTCTTAGCTGCGTTCGAGAGAAAAGTCTTAAGGAGAATTGTTGGCCCCATATGTGAGGAAGGACGATTCCGGAGACGGTACAATCACGAACTATACGCAATCTACCTTGAAGCAGATATCGTGACAAAAATTAAGCTCGGTAGACTCCGGTGGGCAGGGCACCTAGCTCGCATGAGCGAAGAGGAACCTGCTCGGAAAGTTCTTTGTGGTACATTCTATGGTAGACGACAGCGTGGTAGGCCATGCTTGCGCTGGAGAGATGGCGTAGACCAGGACGCCCGAAGCCTTAGGGTGCGCAACTGGATGGCGTTGGCTAGAGACCGGGATAGGTGGAGAGACTTGTTGAAAGAGGCCAGGACCGGAACCCGGTTGTCGAGCCGATGTGGATGATGTGCCTGCCTTTTTCCATTTGTCCGGGCTTATCTTCTAAACAAACCTGCTGATTTGAATGAGACCAACACGCGGATAGACGAACATCGAAAGAGTTATGTAGAAGTAATATATTTTTTACTGTGGATATTAGGTAAAATGGTTTCTTTTAAAATTAAAAAAAATCGTTAAAAAACTTTAGACGAAAGTCGAAATTCAAAAATACTGTTCCTTGAAAGGTACATTTTTTTACTAAACTGTAGACCATGTCTACAATACTCGTAGTATAAATAATTTTGTTTACCAAAACTGTTAAAGACGTTTTCGAGATAAATATGATTTTTCATAACGGCTGTATGTTGTATGTTTTTGTTTTGGAGCTGAACAAATTTTCAATTTATCGTCTAAGGAATCTCAGAAGACCCATAATTCAAAGTTTTTAATAAATCTTTTCAGCAACTTAGGCTGTAAGCCGAAGAACATATAGCTGCGAGCAGAAAAATTGCAGTTCAAGGGAAAATAAGTATTTTTTTTTAATAAAAAAAGACGTTTGATTTTATGAAATGGTTGATCGTTAAACTTTTTGTAATACATATTATTAAATAGTAAAATCATGCGCATATTATGCTGAAAGAAGTAAGTAACTGTAAAAGTCATAGATTTCAATTTTTGCCAGGTAGAATGAACTTCCTTCAAATTATGGTCTATCTATTTATTTTTCGACAAAAAATAGAAGGATTTTTGAAAGACTGAACTATGTACATAAATTGTTATGACCTTGCTGGCGTCGACTAAATTATTACTATTGTTAGATAAAATAGTTTTTGGCATTCATCATAAAACGACCTAAGGGTCATAAGGAAACATTAAGTTAAAGATCACCCGTAACTTCGAAGTTAAAAGCTTTCCTAGACAAACTTTTCGTAGTAAAAGTTCTAGCAAAATCCAAGCCAGTATTTATAAAAGCCAATAAAATCTCTGTTCGTTCGAGAAGCAGCTGTCGCAATGGGCTTACTTATCTCTTTTTTTTTATATACATATATGGTACAGGTTTTACGTTTATGCAGTTCAATTTTTTGACTAAGTTTTTCAATTTTGAAACCGTATATTAACATGTTGTGAAACTCACCATGAAATCATATTTCATGATTAAAATAAATTGCTCAAAATTTTAGTTGAATACGAGTAAGCTGTTTTAGTGCAAAACTAGGCTAAGACAATCATACTCACTTTACCCTTATCATCGAAAACCTATTTTATTTTCTTAGTATCGTGCTAACTTCATATGACCCTTTGATATTTACAAACGTCAAAAAAAGGCCTGTTTAATTAGTTTTTTGCATGAACTGTCATTTTTTTAGGTGTGTTATTCAGAAGCAATTTACTAAGAGAATTTCTTTGGTACGATACTAATTAGAAAATATTTAAAATTAAGAATGAGTTAGTAAACTACTTTTAGGTTAGCAAGTTGTTAAGCCGTATCATACTAATACCCAAATAATAGGCTGTTTAAAATTTTGCGATCGATCATTGGATTAAGATTTGTTAAAGGCATTCATAAAGATATCTTTTTGCCTTCAAAGTTAAAGAATGTTCGGTTCAGTAAAACATTGATAGTAGTACCCTTTAGCATAATGGTTCTGAACTCTCGTGATAAAGTTTTGGGTTAGATTACTAGCTACTGACAAATCTACCGAAAGTATCTTTTGTCATAAAAAGTGATTCTCATCTGGGCAGAGCATCGAAGTTCCCGCCATTCCTGCCCACTTGCACTCAGGAATGGCTCAGAGTTATAATTTACTAGGTTAGAACTGAACTTTAAGCTCTAAAGAGAATTCTTAAGGTTATTTTAAGGTTCCGATAAAACTTCATCAAAGAAAAAATTCTTTTGTATATAATACTATATTACTCTACTCAATTGGAAAATAAACTTTGACGATATGTCACGACAGCTAGATTTTTTTAGTGTTCGTAAAGTATGATATGACGCACGAATGACCACGAACGTGACCATATTATGCTCAATTTTGTCGGATTTTCACAATAAAAAATTTTATATGTAGTGTATGTTGAATTTATTGAATTTATTGATTTGACTTTTTTTCTATATCTAAAGAATTTTGAAAAATCCCAATCTTGGAGGAACGAGGATCTGTCTAATCTCAGGAAAATGATGAAAATAATCTTCAAAACTCTCGCATAAGCCAAACAACAAGATTGGTGTTTATAATGCCAACTGTCTTAATACATTAAAGATACTACAAGGTTTGGTTTAGTTATATCGAAAAATAATTGTTGTCCAATTATGTACTAATTCTAATTTGATCGTGACGTACCGTCAAACTTTTGCGTTCTAAATACGTACCATTTACCATTTACACTGGAATAATATTTTTCTTGTGAATACTTTGTGAATGAAATGTCAAAAAAAAAGAATGTTCGTTGATTCTTCGCTCGTTGGTCGCTCTCTGAATAAACAATATTCGTCCATTTTGGTTTTTCTTTCAAATAGCAATTTTGTATTCGTGGCGAATGAAGTTTAAAACAATTTGCGCACGAACAATTCATTCGTTGCAGTTTGGATGGCATGTGGAACGCGAATAGACTTTTACAGTTCATAGCAATCTGATTAAAATTCGAGAAGACCAATTTATTGTTAAAATTTTTCTTATTTAAGCAATTAAAGCCACGTTTAAGTATCTTCACATTATTTTGAATTAGTTTTTTTAGGATTTTGTCTGGTTCTTGTGAGGAATTTGGGCTTATCTATAAATGTTTTAGGTTCCATTTATTTATGGGTCGTTGATCATTCTCCTTAAGCGAAATTATTTTCAGAACCCACTTTTTCGATCTTCACTGTTCCCTTTTTAACTACTAACTATCTAACCGCTGTTTATAATTGCGTTTTTCAGGCTGTTAAATTTAAGTCTTGACACCCAAATCACTCGCATTCAGTCAAACTAGCCTTAACATACACATGTACATTATGGAAGAAATAGGCATTTTCCTTTTTAAGCAGGGAACTGAGCTCTCAAAAATGATCTGTTTTGTTTTTTTAGCTCAGACACATCACAGATAAAATTAACAAATTAAAAAATTTGGCCTTATGTCAATTTGCAAAAGCGACAAAAGGCCAAATTTTAGGATTTGGCCTTATGTCGCTTTTACAAAGTGACATAAGGCCAAATTTGTTTGTGACTTAAGGCAAAACATAAAATGTTTTGTTAAAAATAAAAAAAATAAAATGCCCGACTGAATCACACGAACTTGCTCTTATGTAAAAGTACTTCGGAATTTAAGATACATTTTATAAATATAAAATATAGATTTAATCCAGATAATAATGTTCAAATACATAAAATTTCCGTCTGATTTCTAGAAAAGTATGAATTTATGCAAACAAACTTCGAAATATCGTTTTATTATTAAATACATTTTTTATATAAGAAATTTCTTTAAAATTTTTTAAGAAAAAAATGTGGGATGCATTTTAAGTACCTATTTAATAATATTGATTTTAGGAAATAATTTCAAAAAATAATCGTTCACACGTTTTGAAGATATTGATTTTTCAAAAAAAAAATATTTTTTTTTTCAAAAAACCCAACAAATATTTTTTCGAATATTTTTATAAACAATATTATTTTAAACTCAAGGAGAATCCCGCTGAAAATTTTTGGTTAAAATCCTTAGAGCCGTTAATAAGAAAGTCAAAAATCAAAAAAACGGTTCTATGACAGGTACCGTTAATAACATTTTTCCCCAAAAATTTTGTTGACCAAAATATAGTTCATGTCCATAATATCACACTTAATTTTTTTTTATCAAAATCGTTAGAGCCGTTTTCGAGATAAATATGGTTTTGCATTATGGGTGTATGTGGGGTACCCTTAGTTTTGGAGCTAAAAAAAAATTTCAATTTCTCCTCTAGGGAATCACCGAAAAACCTTAACTACTGAGACTGAAAGAAATAGGTCCAGTGGTTTAGGCTGTAGTGATAGGTACAGACAAACAGACACACTGAAAAATGTTTTTTGTGTACTAAATTTTCCTTAAAATTTTTATAAAAAAAATTGTTACGCAAATTGTTAGTATTTAATGAAATACATTTTAAAACGTAATTTAAACATTTAATCGTGTATTGGTTTTCAGGATATCGTATTTTCAAAAAAAAAATTGTATTATTTTTTTAAAAATCCAAAAACTATTTTTTTGAAAAAAATTTTAGTTTATATTTTTTAAAATGCAAAGGAGCTCCTGCATAAAATTTTTGGTAAAAATCGTTAGAGCCGTTAGTGAACAAATCGAAAATCAAAAAAAACGGTTCTATGACAGGTACCCCTAATACCATTTCCCCCCAAAATTTTTTTGACCAAAATATAGTCCATGTCCATAATATCAAACTTAATTTTTTTTTATCAAAATCGTTAGAGCCGTTTTCGAGATAAATAAGATTTTGCATTACGGATGTATGGGGGTACCCTTAGTTTTGGAGCTAAAAAAAAAAGGGGCTGGGTGCGACCCACACTGATAACTTCCCATTGTGGTAAGAAAACTTTGAGTAGAATTTTACATCCTTTTCATGGACAAAAAGATAAAAAAATATTGTGACGTTTTCTTCAATTTTACTCGTATCATAGCTATTAATGGAATTTGAATATGTGAGACTTGGGTACAACTGAACAACCTTATTCATATACGTATGTACAGTACATACATTCTTCTAAAAACTAAGTTGATAATAAAATTATAAAATTATGTATTATATTATAGAAATTACTTTATTATTTCGGTTCCAAACATTTTAATTGAAAAAATTTTAAAAATGAAATATTCAAATATAAAAGATATGGTTTGGTTATTGAGGGTACTTACAAAATATATCCGCTCTAAAACTAGATATATGTCAAATATAAACCATTTGTTAGAAATTGTATTATAAAATTAAATAATGGCAAAGTCAACATCATTGCTCGTTCTCAAGATATTCTAGTCGAAAAACAAATATTACCACTTTTTAGTAGATTTTTTTTATATTTTTGTTAAAACTGTCAATTCGATACTTGTCAAAATTTAACCATATGTTAATAATTGTATTATGTCGATACCTTCCCGTAAGAATGTACTAAGCGACACTTTTTTCGAAAATGACTTTTTGATGAGGAAATATACTATATGTTAAGGGCCACGTTTTGGCCTGGGTTTCGCCAACCTATTATGCAAAAAAAGGAAACAACTGCCATGTTTTCTCATTAAAATAATGTTGCCCCCAGAAATTTGTATTATCCGCCAAAAAAATTATGCTAAGCGACTTAATAAAGATCTCATTGTCGTGAGCGACAAAAAATTTTGTTAGATGTCACTTAGTTTAACCAAAAAACAAAAAAGTTTAAAAAAAAACAACATACTTTAGAAGACACTATCGGTGTTTATTCCCAATAAATTCGACTTGAAATACAATTTTAACTAGTTTTCACTAGAATTTTTAATAGTTTTTTTATTTAAAAAAAAAAAACTATTAATTCAATATTTGTCAACATTTTACCAATTGTACAAAATTATACTATGTATAAAATAAAATAAATTAGAAGTCAATATCACTACTAGTTCTCGAGAAATTTGAGTCGAAAAACAATTTTTACCAATTTTCAATAGAATTTTATATAGTTTTTTATTTTTTGTAAAAAAACTGTAAACTGAATTTTTTTGAAATTTTCACCAGTTGTCAAACACACTATTTTTCGTAAAATAAAATTATTTTGAGTTTCCAATTGTTTTCCGTTCTTAGAATATCTGGGTTATGAAATTTTTTTTCAGTTTTTTTTATTTAAAAAAAAACGGTACATTAATTTTTTTCAAATTCATACCAAATCTGTATGACCTTATAATGAGTACATTAAATTTTATTTGAAATCAATAGCATTATTTTTTCGTGAGATATTTGAAACTAACCAAAATTTTTCCTTTTTTTATAAACCGTTATAGTGAAAAAACTACTCACTGAATTTTGATAAACGCCCTTTCAGCCTCTTTCGAAGTTATTATCTATTAAACAAAATTTATTTGGAGTCGATATCTTTACTCGTTCTTGAGATATTGACGACGAAAAATGGTATCAGAACGTACGGACGTACGAACGTACGAACGTACGAACGTACGTACACACACACACACAGACATATCTCTAAAAATGATTGATATAGCCTCTAAGGACCTTGAAATGTCGAGAAATGTCAAAAATTCCAATTTGACAAATCGGACCGATTACAATAACTCCCTATGGGAAGTTAAAAATTTCAATTTCTCCTCTAGGGAATCACCGAAGACCCTTAAGTACTGAGTTTGAAGAAAATACCTCCGGTAGTTTAGGCTATAGTTCGAGGTACAGACCTACAGACATGCAGACATACAGACATACAGACAGACAGACGGAATTGTCGGACCCACTTTTTTCGTCTTCGCTATCATCGTAATGTCAACTTTGATCAAAATCTCAAGTTCGATTTTTTTTCCAAATGCAGAACTTGCCCTATAGTACCTACATATATCACAAGAAAAAAATTGTTGTTGCCGTTATATTCGTATAATACATAATTTTTAATCGGGGACCGACGACGTTCTGGTCTTTCTTGGGCACGCAACAGTACCTTGAGTGGCCCGCGGGTTTTCAGTATTTTAACTCCTTTTTCGGGACTCACACCCGCCCACGCAACTCTGTTGCTCCATTTAGGATATGTTCAGTCGCCAGGCAGGCGCCTGTAGCAACAGTTTTCTTTGGCAACAGCACATAACATGTTAGTTGCTTACTCCAATAATTAATGTAAGATACAAAACTGTTGCTACAGGCCTGCCTGGCGACTGAACATACCCTAAGCAGAGCAATGGAGTTGCGTGAGCGGGTGTGAGCCCCGAAAAAGGAGTTAAAATACTGAAAACCCGCGAAGCGGGCCACCCAAGGTACTGTTGCCAAAGAAAACTCAGAACTTCCGTCGGCCCCCGATAAACAGTTATGTATTATACGAATATATAATACTTATAAACATAAATTTACACTTAAACGTATTGTTTTTTTGCAATTTTTTCAAATACTTACTTCTGCCCAGATTCAACATTTAAAGGTGACATAGAGCCAAATTGGCCTAATGTCACTTGGCAAAAGTGACTTCAGGCCAACTCTTAAAATTTGGTCTGTGGTCGCTTTTGTAAAGTAACATAAGGTGAAAACGCCGAAAACTTAAATTCCGCGTTTTTAAATTAAAACACTCGATTTATTATAAATGGATTTATTACCATGTTGCTGGTTCAACCTTATCGGTTGGTGGCTCAAACAATACTACTTACTTTACTTATACAAAATAGCTAATAATATACATAATGTATGTATCGTTAAATAAATATATGGTGGGGCGTGAACATTCCGCCCGCCTTGAGCAAATTGAGAAATTAGTTCAAAAATATCTTAAGTTATTAAATAAATACAAGATAGATTTAAAGTTTAT
The DNA here is from genome assembly GCA_911387755.1 of Chrysotoxum bicinctum. Classification (NCBI taxonomy): domain Eukaryota; kingdom Metazoa; phylum Arthropoda; class Insecta; order Diptera; family Syrphidae; genus Chrysotoxum; species Chrysotoxum bicinctum. The sequence continues at coordinate 125,499,999 of OU426989.1, read as the reverse complement.
AATGCACATTGGAAAAAAAATAAAATATAGATTACTATTTCAAAAACACTTAGGTACATAGGTAATTTAAATTCATTTTTTTAAATTTAAGATCAAAGAATGCGGTGCAAAAAGTCAATTATAAATTATTTGAATTGTAGTTGCATTGAGATAGGATATACATATACATATGTGCATAATATTTGATTATTAATCATCGAAAGATAAAAGCGGTGAAACCTTGACAATCGGTCGAGTAAGTAGACCAGCGGACGTCTGAATTGTTACGACACGTTCCTTGCCGTCTGCTCCAGGATGAACGTTGGTGATTCTTCCAAGTTTCCACTTAGTAGGAGGTAAGTTTTCGTCACGGATAGCGACCAGGTCACCCATTTTTAGATTAGGGCAAGACCGAGTCCACTTTGAACGTTGGTGAAGTTGGACGAGGTACTCAGAACTCCATCGTCTCCAAAAGTGCTGACGTAGATTTGAAATGCGGTGCCATTCTTGTTTTAGCTGTAAGCAGCTTAACTGTGATTTCGCCGGGGAGATCGTGCGGATATATACGGCGGCAGCGTATGCGCTTTGTGAAGCGTCAGCGAAACCATGAATGTCACATGTTACATTTGGGATTCCGAAAACAATCCATCGAGGAACTTTAATTTCAGCGAGTTCCACTATGTGTTGCATATAGTGAAGCCATTTTTCATTGACGTCATCGGGCTCTGCTTCATCCCAATCAACCTTTGGTTGCCAAAGACGTTGGAATAGAATTTTAGGGATAATGGTGGTTGGAGCGAGAAGGCCCAGGGGGTCAAACAATTTTGAAGCCTCTGAAAGAAGTAAGCGCTTTGTTAACTTTGTTGGTCTTACCTCTGAAGTCTTGACTGAAAAAGATAATTGATCCAAGCATGGGTCCCATTGAAGTCCAAGAGTTCGAACTCCATCTGTGCCTGAAAAGTCCAATGGCTGGAGAATTTCACGTTGGTCTTCTGGCACAGAATTGATGACTAGCGATGAGTTTGAAGACCATTTACGCAAACAGAAACCTCCTTTTTTGAGCAAAGAGGACACGCCTGTTTGAATACGTTGCAAATCTTCTTCATTGTAGCAACCAGTAAGCAGGTCATCCATGTAAAAATGGTTCCTTATGACGTTGGATGCTTCGGGGTAGTTTTTGCCTTCGTCTAAAGCGATTTGTTGAACTGATTTGACAGCAAGATAAGATGATGAAGCAACACCATATGTGACGGTCAAAATGCGGTAGTCTTCGATATCATCTTCGGGGGAATTACGCCATACGATGCGTTGGTAGTCGATGTGTTTTTTGTTGATTCTCACTTGACGGTACATTTTGGTTACGTCAGCACTCAAAGCAAATCGGTACGTTCGCATTCGTATGAGCGCCAGGTAGAGATCAGGTTGCAGCTGTGGACCAATCATTTGCGTGTCATTAAGAGAAAATCCGGACGTAGAGCGGCAAGACGCATTGAAAACAACCCTCAACTTAGTTGTAGTACTTGTGTCTTTGAGAACAGCTCGGTGAGGCATATAATAATGCTTTCCAGGAACGGGGGGCTCACTTACCTTCTCCATATGGCCAAGGTCAATAAACTCTTGAATGAAGTTCTTATATTGATCTCTTAGACATTCATCCTTTAGAAAAAGGGATTCCATGCGATGAAGAGATCGAATAGCAGCATGACGGGAATTGCCGAGTGTACAGTCAGGTTTGAACGGAAGACTGACAACGTATCGCCCGTCTTCTTGGCGGTAGTGAGTATTTTCGAATATCTTTTCGCAGCTTTTCTCTTCAATTGACAAATGTTTAATATCAGGTAATGCCTCAATTTGCCAAAATTTGGCAACAGCTTTGGTAAGTGCAGTGTTGCAAAACAAGCATACGGCTGAATTAAGACCATTTGAGATTGTCGACGTTAAGGCAGTTGTGTTTGTTGCGGATGCGGTAGTAGCTAATTCGGTTGTAGCATTTGTTGCGGTTGCTGCGGCTACAGTATTTGTTGCGGATGCTGCTATTGAAGCGATATTTGTGGGCGATGCGGTTTGAGCGAACGTTGCGGGTGCAGCTGGTGAAGCGATTGTTGCGGGCGATGCGGTTATAGTATTTGTTGCGGATGCTGCTATTGTAGCGATATTTGCGGGCGATGCGGTTTGAGCGAACGTTGCGGGTGCAGCTGGTGAAGCGATTGATGCTGGCGATGCGGTTTGAGCGTATGTTGCTATTGTAGCGATAGTTGTGGGCGATGCGGTTTGAGCGAACGTTGCGGGTGCAGCTGGTGAAGCGATTGTTGCGGGCGATGCGGTTATAGTATTTGTTGCGGATGCTGCTATTGTAGCGATAGTTGCGGGCGATGCGGTTTAAGCGAACGTTGCGGGTGCAGCTGGTGAAGCGATTGATGCTGGCGATGCGGTTTGAGCGTATGTTGCTATTGTAGCGATAGTTGTGGGCGATGCGGTTTGAGCGAACGTTGCGGGTGCAGCTGGTGAAGCGATTGTTGCGGGCGATGCGGTTATAGTATTTGTTGCGGATGCTGCTATTGTAGCGATATTTGCGGGCGATGCGGTTTGAGCGAACGTTGCGGGTGCAGCTGGTGAAGCGATTGTTGCGAGCGATGCGGTTATAGTATTTGTTGCGGATGCTGCTATTGTAGCGATATTTGCGGGCGATGCGGTTTGAGCGAACGTTGCGGGTGCAGCTGGTGAAGCGATTGATGCTGGCGATGCGGTTTGAGCGTATGTTGCTATTGTAGCGATAGTTGCGGGCGATGCGGTTTGAGCGAACGTTGCGGGTGCAGGTGGTGAAGCGATGGATGCTGGCGATGCGGTTTGGGCATATGTTGCGGGTACAGCGTTTATAGCGTTTGAAGAGGGTGATGCGTTTAAAGCGAATGATGCGTTATCAATTACCTTTCCAAAAAGAATCCATCCGAGGGTAGATTGCTGTGCGATGGGCGTGCCAATAGGCCCTTTGATTAAGCCAGCACAAAGGAATTGGCCCATTTCGTCTGCTCCGACTAAAATGTCGATGGCTGCTGGGGCGTTGAAATGTGGGTCTGCCAGCTTCAGCGAGTTAAGATGTGACCAGTTGTGTCGATAGAGATGAACCGGGGGTAGCATGCTTGTGAGCTTTGGTAGGACTTGGGCGTTTATAGTTGTAGAATAACTGTTGTCTGATGATACAAGTTTGAGTTGAACTTCTCCCTTAGAGCTTCCAGCTGCTGTAGCACCAATGCCTTGAATCACTGTTGTTTTTGGATATCTCCTTAACTTAAGTCTTTGCACACAATTTTCGCTTACGAATGTCAGATGAGATCCATTATCGAACAAAACACGAGCTGGTTGGTATCGTCCAGATTCGTCGATGACGTTGACCAGAGCGGTTCCTAAGAGTACGTGATGTCTTGTAGTTGTCGAATATGATTGCACGTAGTTAACCGAAGATGGTTCATTGGAGCTTGGAACCAGTGCTTCGTGCAAAAACGTGTGATGACGTATGTGGCATGTGCGACAGGTATTTGAACTACGACATTTCTCATCCAAATGTCCAGAACCAAGGCAGTTTGTGCAGAGTTTATTGTCCTTGACAAATGCAATTCTTCTTTTTGCGTGGAATGCTCGAAATTTGTCACAGCTGAAAATCTTGTGATTGTCGGAGCAGACCGGACATAAATCAACGGATGACTTTTTAAGAGAACGTTGGTGCTCTTGTTGTTGTGTGGGCACGGATGCGATAAGAGAAGAAAAGGCTGTTTTTGACTTACCTTTTTGCGATGCTTCTTTCGATGTTGTGGGTTTTATGTGCGAGTCAATGGCATCTAAGGAACGACATCTTTTCTCTAAGAAAGCCACGAGAACATCAAACTTAGGGACGGTGTCTTCAGTCAATGATAACTCCCATTGCCTATGGGTTTCGAGGTCAAGTTTGCTAACGGTTAAATGCACTAACCAATCGTCCCAGTTGGTCACAGGTCTACCTAAAGCCTTGAGACTCTGGAAATGTTCTTGGGTTGCGTCGACTAAATTCCTCAGAGCGGTTGATGACTCATTGTTAAGTTTCTTCAATGAGAAAATGGCACGAAAATGTGAATCGATGAGCACTCTTTGGACGTCGTATCGCTTTTTGAGCAAAGTCCACGCTTCTTGATAATTATTGTCGGTTATTGGAAATCCATTCACAATTTGTAAGGCACGTGGACTATCTGCCAGAGAACATCGTAGATATTGGAGTTTCTGCGCACCGGACAATGTACCTGCATTGTGTACAACAGAAACAAATGCATCATGAAAGGGCCTCCAGTCTTTTGGCTCTCCAGAAAATCTTGGAAGGCCAAGAGGCGGGAGTTTGATATTAGCGCGTGTTGGTGCGGGCACAATTTCATTATTCATTGAAATATTTGCTTTTATTTTGAAACTAGCTCGGTTGAAATTGGCGAGCGCTTCGCGATACCACTGTTCACCTTGCTCCCTCTCTGCTTCCTGATCCTGGATAGTATCCTCGCCGCAGGAGAGTTCCACCGCTTCTTGTGCTAGCAAGAAACTGCTCCAATGATCTGCCAAGAGAGTGAAATATGAATCCAACTCGGCTTGATCGAAGGATTCTGCTTTTTTGCTTGCAGTGAGGCATCTTTTAATAGCATTACGAGACGATTCGCGCTTTATAACATTTTTACCAGCCATTGTTAATTAAAAAACTCGAAAAAACTATGATACTATTTTAGAAATAATTGTTAGAAAACTTTAAGTATTTTCGTTAATAATCCAGTCTGTACGTTTTGTAAGTCACGCCACGCCGAAGGAACTTTCACGAATGTTAAGAAACCGTTTGCAGTTTTATTACCAAATGGTTCGATTTGAAGTAACTGTTAATTTTTGAGTTATGTTTTGGTATGCAATCAGGAGCGAAAGAGACAAATAGTTTTATGATTACGGAATAATGTTTCAGTAGATTATATACACTATGAGTAGATATGAATACATATGCATATTTTTTGTTTTTGTATATAAATTGTATAGGTATGGTGTTTGCGGGTGATGTGTGTATTCGGGTTGTATGTAGCGTGATGCGTTTGCGGTAGATTTTTTTTTTTTTAATACAGCACTTTTTGTTTGAGAACACCAAGTATTTGCGTTGTTTGTGTAATTAACTCGTATATATGAGTGCGATATGCTTTTGCGGGGAAATACGATTTTCGGAGAAAATATCGTTTGCGAATAAATTTATAAAACTAGTAACACTTTTTAATAAATGTTTTGCGTTGAGTATTGAACGAGCCATTTATTAAAAATTACTACTATTTGGAACGAAGGACCATGAAAACGCCGAAAACTTAAATTCCGCGTTTTTAAATTAAAACACTCGATTTATTATAAATGGATTTATTACCATGTTGCTGGTTCAACCTTATCGGTTGGTGGCTCAAACAATACTACTTACTTTACTTATACAAAATAGCTAATAATATACATAATGTATGTATCGTTAAATAAATATATGGTGGGGCGTGAACATAAGGCCAAGTATTCAAATTTGGCCTTGTGTCACTTGGCCTAATGTCTCTGCTCTGATCAAACTCTGCTCAAAAAGAATATATCTGTGGTGTTTGGTACAAACATGATTACTCCAAAAATTGAGTTTTCTAAAAAAAATGCATTTAAATGTTTATCAAAGCGTTGTAAAAAGCTTAAAGAAATGATTAAAAAGGTTGTAAGAATTTTTCTATATACTTACTTGCTCTTTCGATGGGTATGAAAATTTTTGTTTCAAAAGCTATATTTATGGACATAAAGGAGTTATCATGGTTGTACCAATTACAAATGAAACTTTATTTTAACTAATGGAGTTATCATGAAAACACAATTTGTTTTTTTTTTATTTTTTCATTTTTTATTTTCAGTTTATATTACAAATAATATAAATGTTAAGTTAAAAGAAACTATGCTCGATTGATTGCTGTAATAAGTTTATACATCGCTGTCACTTATATACGAATATGTTAACTCTGATTTCGAATGCTTTAAAGTCTTGTAAAATGCATGATGAATGGTGTCAATAAATGGCAGCAGAGCTTGAACATCGTCATATTTTTTTATGTCTATAGGTATAGGTTCAGGATATGCTAGAGGTAAGGTAGCCGAATTTTATCCAAAGATTTGGTTTGCATTTTCTATACATGGACAAATATATCTGAATGGAACAGACATATTCAATGAATACTTAAATGCGATGTTATGGGATGCTTTGAACTCTAGCCAAAAAATACTATTCCACGAAAAGTTCTTTTTGTCTATGGCAGTGTTTCTTTTGATGAAATGTGAGTCCAAAAGCTGAGAGAATCGTATAAAATATTCTCGTACCATTAACTTCACATCAAATTTGGTACTTGCCATTTTTACCAAAGATACCCAATCTTGAGGAATGGAAATGGTACTATTAAGATTTTTAAGAAATCGTTCTATTAAAACGTGATCGCTGTCACGTTCTAAATGAGTATGACCTGGAACAAGAAATTTTTGATGGATTTCTTTTTTAAAAGTTTAAGTTTAAGTTTAAAAACTTTTTTTTCGGTTTAGTGCCAGCTGAAACATTACTGGTAGTATATTATTTCGATTTTTCCCAGGACATTGTATCAGAATAAAGAATGAGCGTTTCAACAGTATCAGGCAAATCAATAATGAACTTAAAAAGGCAAGACGAGATCTCATCAGCTCCTCTCAGGGCAGTACTTTCGTACCACATGTAGCAAGATGTTCGTTTTGTGGTGAAATTGCGGATCGTAAAATTGAACGTCCATAACTTTCTTTTATAAAAAGATACACTTGCTGTTAAGTTTGGTGTAGCCAAACACTTTTGAAGATCAAATTCAGCCACAATAGTTTTACCAGAACTCTCTTGGCTTATTTTTTTATCTTCCTCTTTGCTTCATAATGAAGTGCAGCTTATCCTGATGTTGTTTTAGATCATCTTCGAGCTTTTGTTTTTGACTCTCTGACTCGCATGATTTTATATTAATAGCAAAAGCTTCACCCATTTTGCAGTTGTCATTAGCAGGTTTTTTGAACTTCAAATTGAAGGTCTTGAAAACATTAAGAAACACACTAATGCTTAAAGGTTTTGAAGTAGTTTCTTCTGAGGACAAACTACAGCACTAATAAATAAAATGGACGTATTAACAGCTTCGTGGTACAATGATCTGACTAGTGTTAGTACTAAAGTATTAAATTTTGTAATAATTATAACTAATAATATAAATAATTTGAAGCAGACTCGGAGGATATTAGAACTTTTATTTTTGTTATAAACGTGATAAGTGGACTTATCATGTTCATACCAAATGTAAAATACAAAACAGGTACTTATCATCTTTGGACCAAATAATTTCACTAACTTCTACTGCTGCTATGGCTTTTATTATTGAATATAATGAAAATATAGTCCAACAGAATGATAATAGTACATAGTATTAACTCAAAAAATCAATTTTTGGAGTTATCATGTTTCTACCAAACACCACAGATATGTACATATGTATATCATATCCAATCCAAACACCCTGCCTCAGTGGCGTAGATAGGGGGGGGGATCAGGGGGATATATCCCCCCCATTGGGATCGATAATTGTTCAACATAACCAGTCATGAACCAAATAAGTTAAAGAAACGCCCTCTGAAATTTTTTTTTACGTCTCTCACCAAATGATAATAGGTAAACGTGCAAGAAAATGCGCTTCCATCCAGCTATATATATTTTATGAAAGATATTAGCTACACTGCCGGTTTCAACGTCAACTCCTGAAAGAACTTTCTCCAGTCAGTAAAGAGAATAAAAACAATACAAAGAAGCATGACCAACGAAGTGAGATTATTAAAAATATGTCTATTTTAATAACAGTGTGATAAGCTTTGGATGTTTACTTATTTGCAGAATCGTTTGAATGGTTTGGCTCTAGCTATTCATTGCGAAATACCTATACTAGCTGACGAGATTATAAGTGTTTTATCTAAAAAGAACAGAAAACTGGATTTTATTTTGTGATTTATTTTTTAACTTAATATTATTTTACTTACTACAGTGCCTTGCATAAGTAAAACCGCACCTGCAAAAATGCGTTTTGTAAAAAATTAAAATGGGAATGACACCCTACTATTTTTTTATTGAATGGCATAACTAATTAAGTAAATTGAGAAGAAAAAAAGTTCCGTTAGTTTCTCTTCTGGTGGTTACAAATTAAAACAGATTTTTTTTGTATTGCAAAAGTATAACCGCTTTTTTATTTTGATCTGTTTTTTTTTTTTATTTTAAGTAAATTTTTTCGGCTGAATTAGTAAAGGACATTGCTGCCCCTATTTTGGACCAATCTAAAAATTGTTTTTGACATACTGTTGACAAGGTTATTTAATATGGAATCGTCTATACACTATACAGTTCCATTCTTCCACAATCGGCTTTCGCAGCTCAGCGACACTGTATAATTGCCTATTGTGGGCATAATTTTTGCGGGTCAAAATTCCCCAAAGATTTTCAATACAGTAACAATCTGGAGAACGCCACTGAAAATAATCCAAAATAATCTAAAAAAAAAAACATTCATTGAATTATGCCATTTGGAATAACAAGAGTTAAGTGTAAATAATTGGAATGTTACTTATGGTTTTCCAATTCCGTTTCATGTTTTGCTGGGCAAATTCTTACTTTTTTTTGTAAACTGTTGTCAAATTTGGAGCTGGCATCATTTTGCACCGAACAATCACTTTACTGCTTTTTTAAGGCACGAAAAACAGTTGAAACCGAAATTCCTAAGCCCAATTCGTCACGAACGTCTGGCAAAGAATGCGCCGAATTGGATGCAGCATTTATTAAACGCCCCTTATCTCGACGTGTCAGCTTCTGCAGATGCCCGGGTCTTATTTTCGTCTCATAAGATTCTGGATCTTGTAAGAAATTTCGGACGACACGATCGGATCTTTAAATTTTGCTACCAATAGCCCTTAAGCTTAGGCCAGTTAACCGAAAAAGCTTGAATTTTGACTTTTTCCGTATCACTTAAATGTTTACCAAGCGGCATTGTTTCTTGTCATTTCGAAGCACATAACTGAATGAAGCTTGAGAGAGGTTTGCATTGTGCGGTTATACTTTTGCAATATATAAAAATCTGTTTATAATTTTTAAACACCAGAAGAGAAAATAATGGAACTTTTTTTCTTCTCAATTTACTTGATTAGTGATGTCATTCAATAAAAAATATAGTAAAGTGTCATTCCCATTTTAATTTTCTACAAAACGCATTTTTACAGGTGCGGCTATACTTATGCAAGGCACTGTATATCAGTATTTATTCTAGTTCATATTCAAATTAATGCGTATAATATATTATCTTTAAAAAATATAATTTTTTTATGGCATACATAATGAATTCAATGAAGTCTTGTTATTTGTTTTTTTTTTTAATTATTAAAACTTTAAAAAAAATGAGCGAACTAGATCTATCCCCCCCCATAGCGAAAAGCTATCTACGCCACTGCCCTGCCTAAACAAAAAATAACAATTTACTTTTAAATTTAAAGGCAAGTTGCTTGTAATATTTCAAACCTTAATTTCTCAGTGCGTACTTTAATTGATTTCTACACCAAAGATCTTACATAACCTAATACACTCAATTATAATATGTAAACCACTTCAAAATATTTATGCACATTCAAATATGATAAATTAAATCTACAAATTCCTTGACACCTTGTGCAAAGTATGATAAATGCAACTCACCCACATTTATGTACATACCTTCATATGCTAGCTTGGCGCAACAATTTACTACCACAGAGCCACTAAGTTCAATGGCTTTTATTAAGTTTGAAAAAAAAAACTACATTTTCAGAGAGCTGGCCAAAAGAAGTCAACCACCGCTGCTGCAGGCCGGGTAAAAGAACCTTGCGCCTGACTTGAGTCAATGAACTGCAGTCGGATGTCGCATTGCCCACGACTAAAAAGCGTACAAATTGCTCGTTTATGGAACCGAACAATATCACGGAACCACAGTTGAAAACTTGCCCAATCAGAAAGTCTATCTGTTGTTGTACTGCTGTTACAGTTCAAAGGCCTGTATGAATGCAAAAAATGTGAATTTGCCCTGGAGAATATAGCATGCTAGAGTTACAACAATCGTGCTGCAAGATCGAATTTTATTGCTTCTTAAAGTTCAGGTTAAGAAACTATCAAGGAAAATCTAGCTCCCCTGTTGCGTGCCCGTTCGGCCAGTAACTGGCAAGTGCATACAAATAAATGAAAACGAAAACGAAATTGAGAACCGCGTGCACCGTCTGTTTGACTTAATCTTTGTCGTAGAGTAGACTATTTTGAATGTAGCTGAGGAAACGAAGGAGGTTGAGGCAGTGGCAGGTTCGCCCAGTAGTTGGGTTCAAAAATCCAGTGGTTCCATTCCGCACAGTTCTTCGAACTTTTTGACTGAGTTCGCTGGCATCAATGACGACGGTTGTCTACGGTTAAGTTTTTAAACGACCGCGACGAGTCGACGCCGCGCCACCTCAGCCACCTATGTGGATTGGATATGGCGATGCTCCAATGGCACTTGTGCACATACTACATAGTAAGTCGCTTCCATTATGACGCAAAAACCAAGATACTGAGGTGATCTTCGCGGGTTCGCCAGAGAGTAAAAATAAACTATACTAATCCTTCTGTACCTCAGAAGCTATTATTCGACAACGTTTTGTCCGTGGATTGGCCTTTGCAGATGATACTTAAAAAACTATATTACCTGTGTCATATACTTACATGTATACATATGTATATGCGGGCTGATGCGTTTCAGTTGTATCTATAGTTCCCTTGGTTCCTTGGCGAAGGGTTATTCACCAAAATAAGCAGCTGTTTTTAAGTTGAAATACATTTTATCACATCATGGTGCGAGGTAAAGAGGAAATCTATCAAACCTAGCTTCGTTAGAGTCGTTAACTCGCCTCTTATTATTATAGGTTCAGGACTGCCAGCGTCTCGATCCATCCAATCTCCAATTACTTTGAAGTCAATTTTTCATTTGATCATGATTCAAAAAGGAAAACACTTAAAATATCGAATATCGAATGAAAAGTAAATGGCGAAATTTTTTAACAAAAAAAAGATATCTAGCGGTTAAGAAAAATTGTGATTATTGTGGCGCAAAACGAATCACCCTATCGAAAGATGTTATAATTTTTGCAAATGGCGTCGTACGTCAATCATAATTGACACTCTTGTGAACTAGGCAGCTAGAGCTACAATATACAAACAGACCAAGTAATGGAGCCCAAGAGAGTGGAATAATTGTGTCGATTTTTTGACCAATAATCGGTCGGTGGTTATAGCGCAGCGTGAATTTCGACGTCGATTTCCTAATCGTTTCTGGCGCTTATCTACTTACTCGACTCGAACAGACTGGAACTGATAATATCGCGGCTTTGGCTGCCGATGTCGCTGATAACGATGAACTATCAACAAGACGACCGAAGCGTCGGCCCACACAACTGGACACCACCAGGCGGACCCTACAGCGAATTTTATTGAGAGACTTACACATGTTCCCGAACAAAATGCAAACAGTGCATCAGTCAATGCCTGCTGACCTCAATTTAACAACAAAGAGGACGATTTTGTGTCGAAAATCATCATGAGCAAAGAGGCGCGTTTACACCTAAGCGGTTACGTCACAGCAAAATTTTCGTTTCTGGGGCACTGAAAATGAGCATGTGATGCGCAAAGAGCCATTACATCCAACGCCGCTGTGTAGTGCGGCGTTAATGCGGAGTGATTGGACCGTGTTTTTTTAGGACTCCATCGGCAATACTCTACAGGGAAATTATAAACGACTTCTTACTGCCGAAATTGGATGAGCGGGGGTTAATGAACCTAATTAATATTTCAAAAAGACGGTGCAACCGCACACAGTACGACCTACAATGGATGTTATTATGAAGGAAACATTTTCTAATCACGTAATCTCCCGTTTTGTTGATCTAGCATGACCAGCAAAATCACGCCACCTTGTATTTAACGAGTTCAAATTCGTACTCACACGTACGTTTCGCTACAAATCGGGCTAACAAACAAAAAATGATGTCTATCAACCGTGAAAAGCTTAGAAAAATATTGTGATGTTTAATTTGAATATTTGATTGCTTAAGTTCTTGTAAATAATTCCTAGAATGAACAATATTTCAGAAGCAGAATCCACTCCTTTCCTTGAATCTTGTTTGCTTGATGTTACTTTAAAAAAAATATTATTTTTCATTTCGAATAAACAAATCAACCTGAAAGTACATACATTATATATATGTATGTACTTAAAACTATATTCTCAACATTATTTAATTGAATTGTAATGACTTCGTGTTTTGTTCAAACGCAAATGCAAAATTATTGTATGGGATCCCAATGATTGTGCTGGTTGCTGCAGGATATGGTGGAGTGTGATAACTGCAAATGGTATCACTACGCATGTGCTGCTTTCGATAAGACTACGGCAGCAGACAGGAGTTTAGAGTGTTTCGACTGTGCTGAGCTCAATAAAACAGTGCGCGATGGAGTGCAAGTTGCAGGATCTAAAGGCAACAATGTTAAAGCGCAAGAAGTTTTACGAAACGTGAACAAAGTGGTACTCCTAACTGGCTTATCAACAAGAAGACTATAATTGGAATTGAGGCGTCTTGAAGAGAAAAGGAGATAGGATTGCGATTTCAAAAAGAAAGAAGAAAAAGCAAAGAAATTTCTTTCGCAGCTTGGTGGAAGCAGAACGCCCGATTGGGTTGGAAAATGCAAATATTTTGAAAAATCCTAAGGCAGATGCGATCACACAAATTAGTCTGCATCCTGGAAATCGATCTTCTTATCGATCTAAAAATGATATCTACCAAGTTTAAAAAAAAGAGACTGAGCCGTTTAGACTGTAGTTCTAAATCTCGAGGTCGATCTTTCTAACAAATGCATAAATTTCCAAACAGCTCCTTTACGTCGCAAGCAAGAAAAACTGAAAAAAATAGATATAATTTTTGGGAACAGCCAAATTTCCATAACATTTTATATTTAATTCACCAATGAAGGTTCTTAGTTTTCTTAAGAGCCCATATTTATATATGTTACTTTGTACCATTGTAACTTCTAGCCCCTATATCTACTATATACTTTGCACTCACATAGAAAATTCGTTGTTAATATTTGAAGTTTTATTTCAAAGAGTATGCACTAAAGTTTTATCGGTCTGTCGGAATTAATTAATTTACCAAATAAATCAACCTTTTTCAACGCTCTTTCATTCTAAAATCAAATAATAATCGCAGTGTGTTCATTATTTCCTCAAAATAACTTGAAACTTTTAATTTTATTTGCATACAAATAAAAATGTCAACTGAAAAAATCACGAGGCAAACTAAAAAAAAATAAAGCAAGTGAAAGTGAGGTTACCAATAATGAATTGGCTGGCATGATACAAACTCTACAATCTTCAATAAATGCATTAGAAAAACGATTTGATTCGATTGAAAATTTCTCTAAAAATATTGAAGTTCGTGTTGTGCAGCTTGAAGATGAAATTCTTGCCATTAAAGCTGAAAATAGTGGGTTAAAATCAACCATTGACAAAATGATTAATCAGGAGTATGAGTCCGATTTAATCATAAGTGGTGTTCCGACTGTTGAAGGTGAAGATCTACAAGCAATGTTTACGAAGATCTCGAAGGTTCTTAATACAAAGACTTTAAACCCAATAAACATTTTCCGAGTTCCTCCTAAAAACCAAAATGTTCCTGTTATTATTGTGAAGCTGCAGAACCGATTTGAAAGAAGCCACATAATGAATTCACTATTTTCTTATATAAAAAACAATGAACTCATTCTTTCTAAAATTGGGTTCCCTGCTGAAGACAAAAGAGCATTTTTCATCTCCGAAAGTCTTTCACCTGATGTCAAGAAGCTGTTCAATTACGCACTTCTTTGTAAAAAACAAAAACAAATTGAATCTGTCATTTCGATTGCTGGGAAGATCTGGGTAAAAGAGCTTGGAATGAAAAAACGTGTCTTAGTTAATTCTATACTGGACATGAATAAACTGATTGACAGAGAAACAATTATTGATGCTGGAAGTAATGATGGTGCTGGTGCTGCCTCTTAGAATAAAACTTTTTTTATTTTATTATTATTATAACTCTATATACTCGTATTTAAATTTCCTTTTGAATGAAATAATTATTATTTTTGAGATTAATAACTTAGATATAAATTTCTTAATTTCTATACATACTTATTTATAATTTCTTATCTTACATTAGTTATTTGCCAAACATTGTAATGTTGTTGCTGCTTGTTGTTGTTTGCCTTTTCCGTTTTGTTGCCTCTTTCGTTTTTGATGCCATGGTGAATATAATATTTATTTTAATCTATGCTGTATAATAATAATAATAATTCATTTTCTGATGGAGTGAGCGATTATAACGTTTGCAAAAATATGATCAATATTTTTTCTAATCAGAGTGCTGGACTCAAAGTTATACATATAAACGCGCAAAGCATATCCGCACATATTGATGAACTAAGAGATACGTTTTCATTTTCGTCTGTTGATATTGTTTGCATATCTGAGTCTTGGTTAAGGCCTGAAATTAATGATGTAGCAGTAGATATTCCGGGATATATTATACTTCGAAATGATCGAGTTTCAACAAGGGGTGGTGGCGTTGCTATTTATTGCAAGAAGTCGTTATCTTGTAAAAAAATCCTCAGTAGATTCTCTCGTCGAGTACATCTTCATAAAAAATATTTGATATCAACAATAAATGTTTTCTTGCCTGTGGCTACAACCCTAGTAGAGAAGATAGCTTGGAGGCTTTTTTTGATTGCTTGAGGGTTTATAGTAGTGACTATATTTTTTTCTTAGTTTGTGGTGATTTCAATATAAACCTTTTAAATAATAATACCAGGACTAACAAATTGCTTGATGAGTGCTCTAGTACGGGATAAGACATAATCAATCAGATCATACCAACTCATTTTCGTCCTAACTGTTTGCCAAGTTTGATTGATTTATGTCTAATTTCCAACCTTGATCTTGTAAATTTTTTTTTTCAATGCGCTATACCTTTCATACCTTGTTACCATGACCTGCTTTATGTCTCCCTTAATATAAATTTTAATTCACCGACTTTTACTAATAATTATGTTTATAGAGACTTTAACGGCATTAATCAAATAGAACTTGTTCAGGATTTAGTGCGATTACCAATTAATTATGTTCTTGATATTCCTAACGCTGAAGACAAAGTCCTTTATTTCCAAAGTGCCGTTTTTGATCTTTTCAACAGGCATGTTCCCTTAAAGTCTATTCGTGTTAAAAACAAATCTGCTCCGTGGTTCAACGCTCATATAAAAAACTTAATTAAACTAAGAAACAGATCCTACTTCCGTTGGAGAAGAACAAGGACTAGCAATAACTGGGTCATGTATAAAGAATGTCGTAATCTGTCAACCGCTGCTATAAGAGATGCCAAAAAGCAATTTTATGCATCTAAATTAAACACTTCACTTCCAACTAAAATTTTTTGGAAAAATCTGCGTAAATCTGGAATTGTAACAAAAAATAGTAAAGCTTGCAATATTGATCCTGACCAGTTAAATAGATATTTTATGCATGCTAGTACTATGGTATCACATTCATCTGATAATATAAGTGATTCACGCAGAGACTTTTCCGATGAATTTGAACTGAACTGTGTATCTGAAACTGAAGTCTTGAATGCTATAAAAAACATAAAATCTAATGCTACAGGAGTGGACAAATTGTCCTTAAATTTCATCAAGATAATTCTGCCATGGGTATACTATTCTCTAACACATATAATAAACGCTTGTATTATACAATCTTACTTTCCCAAGTGTTGGAAACTTGCAAAAGTTATTCCTGTTCCCAAAAATTCTAAAGCTAGTGACCCAGGTGATTTTCGTCCTATCAGCATACTACCTTGCTTATCGAAAGTTCTTGGAGTTGTTATAAGAAATCAAATAAACCACTTCGTTGAACTTCATAACTTACTTATACCAACTCAATCTGGCTTTAGGAAAAAGCATAGTTGTTCTACAGCGGTTGTAAAGATTCTTGATGACATTCGCGTTGAATTTGATAAGAGTAATACCACCGTCCTTTGCCTCTTAGATTTTTCTAAAGCCTTCGATAGTGTAAACCATTTGCTGCTTCTTACCAAATTACGTAATTTGTTTGGTTTTAGTGAAAGATCAATTAAGTTTCTAAAGAGTTTTCTGAGTGATAGACATCAACTAGTAAGTACTATGGCTGGTGATTCCCAATTTTTACCCTTTGAAATTGGTGTGCCTCAAGGGTCAATTTTAGGTCCTCTTCTTTTTTCTTTATTCATAAATGATATAAACAAAGTTTGTCGTTATGTTTCTATACATCTATATGCTGATGACGTCCAAATTTACTATTCGAGACCTACTGGTCTAATGGAAGACTGTATTTTTAGAATGAATGAAGACCTTGATGCGATTTGTTATTGGGCGAATCGAAACAACTTAAAACTCAACCCTACTAAGACCAAGGAGATCATAATTTCTAAAACCAGGATAGATTTATCGTGGATTCCTCCTTTAATAATGATGGGTAACATTATACCGATTTCAAACTGTGTTTCAAATCTTGGTATTCAAATAAATAGTAGCCTGTATTGCTCATCTCATGTAAATTGCTTAGTTCGAGGAATCTACAACGGCCTGCGTATGTTAAGAGTTTCATCTTCGTTTACACCTATCTCTACTAGGCTAAGGCTTGTCAAATCGCTTTTAATCCCGTTAATTAATCATACTGCTACTATCTATTGTCATCCTGACGCTATTTCGTATAGGAAAATTGAATTGGCTTTCAATGCAATGGTCAGATATGTTTATGGTTTGCGACGATATGAACACTTATCTGATTATAAAAATAGAATCTTAGGAATGAGTTTGCAGTTTTTCTATAAAAGTCGTAGTTGTATTTTATTGCATAATGTTGTAAATTCTAAAGAACCGCTCTACTTATACGATAAAATTGAATTTTCTCATTCTTCAAGAACTTTTAAAATAGTTCCTCACTCATATAATTTCCTAGAAAGTAAACGACTATTTTTCATTCACACTATCAGTTTCTGGAATTCACTTCCAGTAACCCTTCGACAAATAAGTAGCCAAAGTAGTTTCAAAAACGAATTATTTAAATTTTTAACTAACACAAACAGCAGCAATTACACGTAATGTCCTCTCTTTTAACTTAAATTAAATATTGTAATTATTTTATTTTTTCTTAATTCCATTTTCATTTATTGTTATTCTGATGCCTAATACTATGTACATTTGTATTTCTAAGTATCTTTAATAATATAATATTTTGTATACTCTTTGAATTATCGACTTAAAATGTATGTATTAAGTGCTTTTATAAGATCTTGTATCTTTTTGTACTATTTTTTTTTTCTTATTTCAAATAAATTCAATTCAATTCAATTAAAAAAAACCCTTGCAAAACTAGGTCCTGCAAGAACTATGGAAGGATATCCCTTTTGAACGCCACAAGATCTTATCGTATTGTATGAGCGTCTAAGGTCAGTCTGCAGTTTAGTTCGGCAAGTAATAGTTTATAATTTCTTGGCCCGAAAGATCGACTTAGACAAAAATAAGAAAAGGCAACAAATTCCACCATTTCAATAATTTCAAAGTCGGATATACCAACACCGCGATTTCGGCAAAACTGACCCAAATGTGACATTGTACCACGCTGTATTGTGCAACTATGGAATAGATCCTCCGATTAGAAATTACCTCCTAGATCGTTAAATATAATACATGTTGTATTGGATGGATTTAAGTCTGATCTCAAAAGTAAATGCTGGTGTTCCCCAGGGCTCCGTTATGTCTCCGACTCTACAATGGTATCGTATGATAAGGTAATTAAACTCCGATCTTTACATCATCGATAAATAGGGTAAACAAATCGTGTGGAGTTTAATGCTTCAAAAACTCAATGATGTCTATTGTCGTTGAAGCAAAATGTACCCCTTATGCCATTGTTCTTGATTTACACTTTCAGCCAATCAGCCGAAAACTCTCAATACTCGGTATGTATGTGTCAACAGCGATCTTCTTTGGAATGAAAACATTGTCGAGACCGCCAAAAATGCTGCTAAATACTTAGGATTTCTATATTGATGTATGTAAGAAATTTTTCACTCCCCCTGATCTTGCTTCTATTTCTAAGGCTTTTGTAAGTTCAAACTCGAGTATAACTCACATCTCTCCACTCATAAGAAAAGAATTCAGAACAGAGCTTTAAAACTGATAGCTATCATTATCATTATATCTCTTAATCATCGTCGGAATGTTTTCATGTATTTTTCCTTGTTTTATCGCTTCTTTCACCAGCAATGCTCACCCCAAGTAGCCAGTTGCATTCCTTCCTTTTATCAGTTCACCCGTGATACCCGTTTCGCTAGGAAGCCTAATTTTGGTCGTACCGTCAAATAAAGAGATTCGTTTTT
The DNA here is from genome assembly GCA_911387755.1 of Chrysotoxum bicinctum. Classification (NCBI taxonomy): domain Eukaryota; kingdom Metazoa; phylum Arthropoda; class Insecta; order Diptera; family Syrphidae; genus Chrysotoxum; species Chrysotoxum bicinctum. The sequence continues at coordinate 125,481,435 of OU426989.1, read as the reverse complement.
TAGTCGCACAACAGGATTATAAAATATTTTACCCGGCACAGTTTCCCCTTGCCACATCAATTTGCAAAAATTTAAAACCAATGTTCATCGACACCTCCTTTCTCTCCCCATAATTTCCCATCGCTCGTGCTGTGTTTAACATTATTAGGGTCTCTTAACATACTCGTGCGCCTGTGAATTATTACACTCAAACGCACTGGACATCGTGATGGAACTTTCCAAAAACGGTTCATCTCTTGATCCAAGCCAAACCAATGCACCGGTAAGTATGTCACTGGAGCAAGAGAAAAGCAAAATTCTGCAGATTTTCCTTGAGGCTACAGACGTCAGATGGTCAACAACCGCTAGTCTTCGGATTTCTAGGAACCTATGGCCGAATATTTCGAGGAAAAATAGAATAGTTATTTAGCTATACATCGTTATTAGAGTCCGAGCCTCAACACAATGGGAACCCACATGAGCAAAATGGAAATTACGTCGCACTTGTGTAGAGGTTGTCAAGATGAAGAGGTGGAGGAGGGCTCATCTCATGTCCTTTGTAAATACACAAGACTAGCCAGAATATTTTTCAAAAAATTGGGTGAAATCTATATATACTGCTACTAAAGAACATCCTAAGATTTATTCAGAATTCGGAATTTCAATACCTTAACTCTGTTCAATCCACTTTCTTCTCTTCCTCACTCCTTTATTTACATCCTTGAGAGCGCAATGCATCCATTGAAATTCAAGTGAGATGGTTCTTCTTATACCTCACCTAACCTAAGCCTAAGTACAAATAACTACACAAAATTAATAAACGGTTAATGTGTAAGAACTCAAATATCGGATATATTACCAAAAATAGCAAGTCGCAGAAGTCGAATCGGTATTCAAATGTTGTAAACAGGTACTTCTGAGAAGCCTCAAGTATAGCACTGTACACCTACCAACGTCAATGATTTAGTTTTTAATGGTTCACTTGTCAAAGTGAATACATACTAAAAACTCTTCCATTATTTGAACTATTTGACCATGAAACAAACCTTTCTGGGGCCAGACTTGCAGATTCCAATTGAGAACGAATATATTTATGCATTCTTTACCTTTTAATAATTTTACAGTTGATTTTAATTCTATTGAATTAAAACGTATGTACGTACATATACTCAGTTTTCTGACCCTTACCTAATCTTTTTATAGTAACATGCGCTTCGAAAAAGCAAATATTGCATTGCGAGCCATGTCAAAGACCAATTTAAATATTCAGAGGAATTTCCACTAAAAAATATATACCAGGTTATCACTCGTGGATTTTGATATCAACAACAATAACAAAATAAATTAGCTTAAACAAATCGAAACAAAATCAATTTTTTGACTTTCTCAGACTTTCATTAATAAGCTATAATGTTATCTCAAGGCTTAGTCATATTATAAAGCAATTGACCATAATAGCAAGTACGTGTGAACAAATCGTTTCTGTTATTTGTTAAAAGAAACCAATATTTGACCTACGGATCAGCTAAAAAGTATATTATAAGCGCGTGTACGAGTATGTTTCAATAAACCCAAGAGAAACGTGTTTGTTTTTAATTTGAAGTTCAATAGCTTTTTAATTAAATTATTTTTTATAGAAACATTCTAAGAGCTGCTGATATTTTGTGCCAATAACTTGACAACGAAATCAAGTGATAGGAATTTTTTTCCAGGGTGCAGGCAGCAGCGTTTGATTAATTACTGCTAGACTCGATTGAACAAAAGTTTAAAGTATGTTTCATGCTGATTCCATATAACATTGGGGATCATGAAAAAGAGTTGGATGTTTCTGAGGACATGCCTTGAACTGCAAATCAGAACATATGTCACTTATACATATAACAGGTTGACACAAACAAGATTGCGGGCATTAAGTTTGTTGAAGAAAAATCTATCTAGCAGTCCCAAAAATTTGAAATATCTTAGGTGTTTTTTACATCAGCTGTGTTTCCACAAGGGATTACTAAAAAAAAAGATCAAAAAGAAAGCTTTCAGAGTCACCAATAACTTCACCAAAGAAGACCAAAAAGCCTGCAATGGATAATGAAGCTTCTGTCACCAACGCAGAGAAAATAAATACAACAAAACAACAAAACAACAAAACCTCGAGAAACCCAACAAGGAACCCCGATCTACACTAATGCCACCAATTGTGTTCTTCAAGCTAAACGTTGCGGAAATCAGTAAACATTTGAAAGCTCAAGGTGTAGTGTTCAAAGTTCACAACATCAATAGTGAAAAATCTGTTATCACAACAAAGACCAAAGAGGAACACCAGAAGATCCGAGATTTCCTGAAGGTGAAGAAGACAGAATTCAACACCTATACCGCCAAAGAAGACAAGAAGACACTGCTGGTCCTTAAAGGCATTCATCAAACTTATGAAGCCACTGAAGTTAAGGAGGAGCTCATTGCGGAAGACATCGCAGTCTTAGCAGTAAGTCCCTACAAGACCCGATCGGACAGGAAGTATAATAGCTTCGTCGTTGAAGTTTCCAAAACATCTGATATCCCAGCAATTTACGGAAAAACACTTCTTATGCACCAAAAAGTCCATTGGGAGAAGTTTAAGTCCACCACCATTACACAATGTAAGAATTGCCAAAAGTTTGGACATGTTGCTAGCAACTGTGGCATGAAATACCGTTGTGTAAAATGCAAGGAGGATCATAATCCAGGAAACTGCTCTAGGACCCTCCACAAAGTCAGTGACGATATGGTATTCTGCGTTAACTGCCAACAGACTGGGCACCAGCGTTGCCGCGAAGGAAAAAACATAGAGGGCCATTTCGAAATTTTTTGAGGGCCATTTGACAAAAGTTGGGGCCAAATATTTTACTTACAAATCCGTCCTTAAAACATTAAACTACAATATATTAATATTTGTTTTTGTTTTTATTTATTTATTTAATGCATTATTCATTTAATGCATTTCTTAAATCTATGTAATAGTCAGCAGAATCAGATCTTTACTCTGTCGTCTGATTTGATTTCTTGGGAATTACCTTAAAATATCTTAAAAAAATATAAATGACACCAGTAATATAAATATTATTTATATTCCTTTTTTCATATTTTATTTCAATATATGAATGGACAGCGAACGAACAAACAACAAGCGGCGAAAAAAAAACAAATGTCTATACGATTTATTTAATTATTTTTATTTCATCAAGCAGTTTTATACAAATAATATATAATAATCTTGCAGACAACCGAATCATTTTTTTTATTGAAAAATAGAAAAACCAAATAATTAATTAGTGGAGCAAACAAAATAAAATTATAAACTTAATCTAAAATAATGACTTAATACCACCGGATTACGAATTAGATCAATATGTGCTTCTTAAAAGATTCTCGACTTTGTTGAGAAAAAAAATCAATATAATTACAAATAATACTTTGGCTTTTCTGATGCATCGAGTTAAAGGTTCATGTTTACCCGATGATTAGGTTCATTAAAAAGGAAAAGGGATCGAAGATTCCTTGACGAAGCATACTCAATTACAAGAGACAAAAGAAAAGGGCAATTTATATGGGATGTAATAATATCGCGCAAAAATATTATTGCAAAATTTTTGGGCCTTACCAACAATCAAATTAAACGACGACTTTAATATTTGAGTGAAATGGACCATTATGTAAAGCGCTCTAGAAAGTTAGCCATACATGTTATGAACTTAATATTTTTGTGAACTCTAAGTTATGAACCATTTTTTGTACGGAACCTAAAAAATAAAATGTAGCATATATGGTTAATTATATAGAGACCATTAAATAATACTTCATTTCGCTCAAATATTAAAGTCGTCTCTAAATTTGATTGTTGGTACCGCCCTTTACGACGAACGACAAGATATTTTAAGCCAAGAAGTTGACACCGAGTTTTATAAGTTGGGGTATGAATATTGTATGTTTGTATGTTTTCAATCCTATTAGAATGAACTTGAAAAATTGGATCCCAAATTACACAGCAATATTCTAATGAAGACCTTACATACGCAAAGAAATGAGATCAAAGAGTCAAAGGATCAGAGAACTCTTTAGAGTTCCGATTAATGAATCCTAACATAGAGTTAGCCTTAGCAATCACAGTCTAAGCAATCACAGTCTATATGGGATTTAAAGCGGAGTTTCGACTCTTTCTTTTCGTTAAGTATTGAGAGTTCCGTATCTTCTATAGAGATCTTTCTTTTCGTTAAGTTTTGAGAGTTCCGTATCTTCTATAGAATACTAAAAAGGAATATATTAAGGATAGGCTCCTAAAAAATGATAAAGATTGACACTTTGATACGTTTAACAAAAGCTGATTAGCTAAACACCATTCACAGAAGCGATGAAGATCACATTGGAGTAAATGACAATCATTAATTGACGTAACACGACGGAATATTTTAATGTAATCCGCAAACATCAAACAAGAAACAGTTTTTAAGAAATCAGTGATATCATTGATCAGCAGCCAGAATAGAAGAGGGCCCAACTAACTTCCTTGTGGTACTCCTGATGTGACCTCAATTAGATCTGATGGTACATCATTAATACCCACAAACTATTTTCTTCCGTTTAGGTAGGATTCAAACCACTTTAAAATATTTTAGTGGAAGCCAATGGATTCCAATTCTTGTATTAGCATATATGGTGGTTTACTTTATCGAACTCCTTAGCAAAGTCAATATACAGGGTGTCTCACAGTCACCGCCCCAAACGAAAACCATGGATTCCCGAGGTCATTTTAAGTCGAAAACTTAAGAGGTAATTTTCTCGTTTTCGTCCCGTTTTCGAGTTATAACGGTTTTTATGACTTTTGCCTTAACTGGCTTTATCTTTGCCAAACTACGTCCGATTCGTAAGATTATTTTTATAACCAATCAAGAATTTATTACAGTTTTAGTTTGTTCCAAAACTTTTTTTCCTGCGGACAACCTTTTCTCCGCAATTCATTCAAAAAAACACGTTAATGATTATTAATTTTTTTCGCTTATTATTAAAGCCCAGTTTACATAAACGCTTTGGTAGATGACGAAAATAAATGACGTCAGAGAAGTCAACACGCTGGACGAAACTGACGTGAGTCAAATCATTAAATTAGATAAATGAATAAATTCCGTTCCATTTTAAGTATGGTTATTTGTATGTGGTGGAAACACATTGTAGTGGCGATGCGTAGCAATGGTTTATATTTAATTTTGTAAAGCTTTTTAATTATTACTAAACACGATATGATGTGATGTTAAATCTTCTAAAATTTAGATTTGGGGGCCATTTCTAATTGGCCCGGGCAAAGGGCCAAAATTTAAAACAGAAGGCCAAATGGCCCGATCGGGCACTTTGTGGCAACGCTGTCCATAATATCACACTTAATTTTTTTTATCAAAATCGTTAGAGCCGTTTTTGAGATAAATAAGATTTTGCATTACGGGTGTATGGGGGGTACCCTTAGTTTTGGAGCTAAAAAAAAAATTTCAATTTTTCCTCTAGGGAATCACCGAAGACCCTTAACTACCGAGTTTGAAGAAAATACGTCCAAGAGACAAAAGAAAAGGGCAATTTATATGGGATGTAATAATATCGCGCAAAAATATTATTGCAAAATTTTTGGGCCTTACCAACAATCAAATTAAACGACGACTTTAATATTTGAGTGAAATGGACCATTATGTAAAGCGCTCTAGAAAGTTAGCCATACATGTTATGAACTTAATATTTTTGTGAACTCTAAGTTATGAACCATTTTTTGTACGGAACCTAAAAAATAAAATGTAGCATATATGGTTAATTATATAGAGACCATTAAATAATACTTCATTTCGCTCAAATATTAAAGTCGTCTCTAAATTTGATTGTTGGTACCGCCCTTTACGACGAACGACAAGATATTTTAAGCCAAGAAGTTGACACCGAGTTTTATAAGTTGGGGTATGAATATTGTATGTTTGTATGTTTTCAATCCTATTAGAATGAACTTGAAAAATTGGATCCCAAATTACACAGCAATATTCTAATGAAGACCTTACATACGCAAAGAAATGAGATCAAAGAGTCAAAGGATCAGAGAACTCTTTAGAGTTCCGATTAATGAATCCTAACATAGAGTTAGCCTTAGCAATCACAGTCTAAGCAATCACAGTCTATATGGGATTTAAAGCGGAGTTTCGACTCTTTCTTTTCGTTAAGTATTGAGAGTTCCGTATCTTCTATAGAGATCTTTCTTTTCGTTAAGTTTTGAGAGTTCCGTATCTTCTATAGAATACTAAAAAGGAATATATTAAGGATAGGCTCCTAAAAAATGATAAAGATTGACACTTTGATACGTTTAACAAAAGCTGATTAGCTAAACACCATTCACAGAAGCGATGAAGATCACATTGGAGTAAATGACAATCATTAATTGACGTAACACGACGGAATATTTTAATGTAATCCGCAAACATCAAACAAGAAACAGTTTTTAAGAAATCAGTGATATCATTGATCAGCAGCCAGAATAGAAGAGGGCCCAACTAACTTCCTTGTGGTACTCCTGATGTGACCTCAATTAGATCTGATGGTACATCATTAATACCCACAAACTATTTTCTTCCGTTTAGGTAGGATTCAAACCACTTTAAAATATTTTAGTGGAAGCCAATGGATTCCAATTCTTGTATTAGCATATATGGTGGTTTACTTTATCGAACTCCTTAGCAAAGTCAATATACAGGGTGTCTCACAGTCACCGCCCCAAACGAAAACCATGGATTCCCGAGGTCATTTTAAGTCGAAAACTTAAGAGGTAATTTTCTCGTTTTCGTCCCGTTTTCGAGTTATAACGGTTTTTATGACTTTTGCCTTAACTGGCTTTATCTTTGCCAAACTACGTCCGATTCGTAAGATTATTTTTATAACCAATCAAGAATTTATTACAGTTTTAGTTTGTTCCAAAACTTTTTTTTCTGCGGACAACCTTTTCTCCGCAATTCATTCAAAAAAACACGTTAATGATTGAAGCGTTGAAAGGATGAAGGTCTTAAATGAATTTTTTTGAAATTTCGCTTTTTTCTTACAGATGAAAGTTTTATATGGAAACTTAAATTTCTGACTCATCTGTACTCTTCCATCGCCTATAGATTCATATTTAGCCAAAGATGAAGGTGTTATATGCAACCACTTTGGTAAAAAAAGTTATAGTAAATAAACTTTAAATGCTTGTAACTCAAATGTTTAAAAATGTCGCTTAACACCTTCATCCTTTCAGCGCTTCGATTATTAATTTTTTTCGCTTATTATTAAAGCCCAGTTTACATAAACGCTTTGGTAGATGACGAAAATAAATGACGTCAGAGAAGTCAACACGCTGGACGAAACTGACGTGAGTCAAATCATTAAATTAGATAAATGAATAAATTCCGTTCCATTTTAAGTATGGTTATTTGTATGTGGTGGAAACACATTGTAGTGGCGATGCGTAGCAATGGTTTATATTTAATTTTGTAAAGCTTTTTAATTATTACTAAACACGATATGATGTGATGTTAAATCTTCTAAAATTTAGATTTGGGGGCCATTTCTAATTGGCCCGGGCAAAGGGCCAAAATTTAAAACAGAGGGCCAAATGGCCCGATCGGGCACTTTGTGGCAACGCTGCTGGGCACCCTGCCAGCTACAGTGGATGTCCTACAAGGAAGAAGAAACTGGCCGAAAAAACGAAGACAGCAACACAGAAACGTGAAAATCACCAAATTGCTGTAACATCAGCAAAAAATGCGATTGTGAATGGCTTATCATACGCCAGCGTTGCAGCCACATCTGGAGCAGCTTCAAAACCTTTGGGAGCCCTATTTAAGAAAGCAGGAAATAAGCCAGCTCCACCAGCACCAGCTACAACGCCATTTTCCAAACCAGTAGTCCAGAAGAGGACTGCACCATCCAATACATCAAGCCAAAAAGGACAATCACAGTCTTTCAACATATTTAATGACACCGAAAGACTGTTTGGAACAGATCTCCTTTCTCTTCTCTAAAAGGCAAAGGAGGTAGTTCCAAGCAACTACGGTAGTCTCAATGATAAAGAAAAGACAGTTATATTGGGTAAACTTATTTGTTCATTATGTATATAAGAAACTACCTATCTTTCATTACATATAACGTTAATTCTATTTATTCTACAGCCAAACGTATCTCACTAAACTTTTTTTTAAAATCAAAGAAACCCGATATTATCTTTTTACAGGAAACAAACATCACCGCAAGAAACACCCTTAAGCCGGAAGGCTACACATCCTATAGACAGGACAAGACATCTGAAGGCAGAGGAACTGCCATCCTCTTGAAATCGGACCTTAAAAGCGAGTACGTTAGGGTACCTGTACTGCGCTGCATGGAGACTACAGCCGTTGTGATCATTATGTCGGATAATGAGACGCTTCTTCTCGTCTCAGTATACAACAAGTGTAACGCAACAAGATGTGACATCATACATGACTTCAACGCCATCAACAATCTGCCTAGCCAATATACGTACTGTGTACTTGGAGGTGACTTCAATGCACGACACCCACTCTGGCTGGACACCAGGGAATCTACACAAGGAAAAGCAATCGTGGACTGGCTGCAAGACAACCCTGAGCTTCACTCATTAGTGGTTATATCACAACATAGGCCCACATTTCCAAGAACTCCGTCGTTGCTAGACTTCTTTTTAGTGACGTCCAATTTTACGAACATCCTTCCCGCGTTCCAAAACTTCACTTGTGTTGCACACGATAGTGACTCGGACCATCTGGCGGTTGAGATGAGAGTCAGATTGAATTACAGGATTACAACTGAACGTCGTATTCCCGAATTCCAAATCCAATACGAAAAACTGAACTGGATAAGATTCCGTTCAGAAGATGAAGAACGCCTACCAGAAGTCTCCAGCGTCAAATATCTCAACAACAATGAGATCGATAACACCATTGCTCAATTTGAAACAGTTGTCAATGCTTTGGACAGGCAGAAAACGCCCCGCACCAGCAGAGATAAATATGCAAACTTACCCCAACATATACAATTAATATATGCTCACCGGCAAGACTCCGCAAAAGCCTCCAAAGAATATTCCACAGGACCTTTAACAGGGAAAGTGTCGAATACCGTCGGCTACACTCAGAACTTCAGTGCACTAACACAATGTTCAACCAGGCAATAAAACATGATCAGGAAAAGGATTTCAGGAAGAGACTCGAAGATATCAAACCTGGACCCGACATGTTTAAAAAGATCAATCTGATTGTTGGAAAAGCGAACTCAACTCCAGACACCATCCCTCACGGACAAGAAGTTTCAACAACTTCTGCAGAGAAAGCTGAAGCGTTTGCAAATCACTTTCATGATAGTTTCAAAGATCGCCCTCCCGTACACCTTCCTGACTTTATCGAAGATGTAGAAACTCGCTTTCAAGAGATATCAGCAACCACCGAAACCGTGACCCTGTTCAACGAGGAAAACCCATCATCGGAGCCGACGCTGACAGATGTTTTCACTTCTCCTGAAGAAGTAGCTGACATTATCTTCACTGGAAACTCCAAAAAATCAGCAGGAAGCGACAAGATTTCTAATTACGTGCTTAAAAAGTTACCAAATCTTGCTGTTCTCCTGTTGACTATAATCTTCAATAACTGCCTGAACAACAGCTATTTTCCTGCAGCCTGGAAAACCGCAAAAGTGGTCCCTGTCCCGAAGAAGAACAACCGCGCAAATGTGGAAGGACATCGGCCAATTTCTTTGCTCAGCTGCATGAGTAAGATACTGGAGTAGTGTTCCTTAAACATCGATAGTCTATCGATAGTTATCGATAGTATTCGACTATCGCAAACATCGATGTTTTATAAACTATCGCATGTCCCGAAAATTAATAATTGCATCCACGAAAAACTTCCTTATTTTACTTTACGCTGAGTGCATTCATTTCATATAATAGTTGAATGTTGACATTTTGTTTTATCTTTGAAGTAGGTATGCCATGTCAATGGAAGTATTCAACAGGCTTTTTGGTTTTAAGCTCAGAGCAGGGAATTGAGCTCTCAAAAAATTATCTGTTTCTTTTTTAGCTCAGTTGCATTAGCATATATGTATGTATACTCTATCAGCCTTATTTACTTGCTCGTTTTAGCCAAGGAGTAAAGTTACTTCAACTTTACAACTACTTTTTTTTTTATTTTTAAAGCCGTTGTAGTATCTTAATTTCATTTTGACATGACATGGTGAGAAATTTACAAAAAGGAGTGTAAGCAATTTTTTTTTCGTTTGTTACTAAGACCAAATGAATAGTTATTTTTCTAAACTGTATTGAATAATAATGGAAATAAGCTGAGGTTTGTTAATGTTTCCAATAACCAGAATTTTAGATTGGTGATTTTTTTTAATAATATATTTTTGACATAACTGTCAAGAAAATATAAGGATTTGTCTTACGTGGCGTAAGCCCGAAGTAAGTGCTTGGACCGAGTGTTAGTGCGATCTGTATGCTGTATGTTTCAAAAATAACATTTAGAGTCCACTCCCATTCTACGAGTAAAATCTATTTAGAGCATTTTTTTTTAAACAAAGTGATTCAATTTTTTCGTCAAAATTAGAAAAAAACCAAAAATATTAGGGCTTAAATATTTATTTATTTATCAATAACTTTTTTACTAAAATAAAAAAAAATAGTCCTTACAAATGTTGATATAATTACTTCCTAGAAACTATCGATTAACTGTCGATACTATCGGGTGTTTTTCAAAAACTATCGTTGACTATCGCAAGTGCCGACTATCGATGTTTAAGGAACACTATACTGGAGGCATTGATATTGAAGAAACTCAACGTTTTCTGCAGAGAAAGAGATGTCATACTGGAGTTTCAGTATGGCTTTCGAAATAAACATTCTACCATACATCCATTACTGGGACTCCATTCTGATGTTACAATTGGACTCAACAAAAAGGAAACTACTGTAGCGTGTTTGCTGGACATCGAAAAAGCTTTCGACAGCGTTTGGATAAAAGGATTACTATTCAAACTCTCGGAACTTGGACTTGCTAATTACCTGGTAAGAACAATCAAAAATTTCCTAACCCATAGACTTTTTTATGTACAGGTAGAAAAACATGTGTCATCAACCAAAGGAATTAACGCTGGAGTTCCTCAAGGATCAAAACTAGGACCACTGCTGTTCAACATTTACACTGCTGATCAACCAGCCAACATATCAGATACAAAGACGAAGCTTTATGCAGATGACTCAATCACATACGCCACCGCTTTTTCACCAGAAATTGCTGCCAGGAGAGTGCAAGAGCACATTAAAAACCTATGGGAATACTCTGTCAAATGGGGACTGAGGATAAACAGCGAAAAGACTGAACTCATCTGCTTCCGAACACCAGTGACTGTCATTCGAAGACGAGCGTTTGCAACACGCTGTGATGCAATCAAAATAAAGCTTCCAGACAAAACTGAAGTGACAGTCAAATCATCAACGAAGTACTTAGGAATCAACTTTTCCAATAAATTCAAATTCAAAAGGCATGCAGACTTGATGTTGAAGAGAGCCAACTATTCTCTGCACTTGGTCCATCCGCTTCTCAGGAGGCGAAGTGGACTAAGTAAGAAAACCAAGCTGCTTGTGTACAAACAACTTATCCGACCCGTTCTGACCTACGCCTTTCCCATCTGGTTTACTATTTCACCTACAGCAATGAAAAAGATGAAGCTTTTTGAAAGAAAGATGCTCTGCATTTGCACTGGACTGTACCGTAACACACTGACGAAGAAATATATACCAACAAGGAATCTGTATAAAGAAGCAAAATTAATACCATTGGACAAGTACTTATTTACTGCAGCTCTCCGGAAAAATCATCAGGAACCTGGAAGATCATCCCAACACAGAAGTGCAACAACTTCTCCAGCATGAACTAGAGCCTCGTGACAAGTATCTATACACTCGAGCCATCACTGACGAGTGACGATCAATTTGAAGACATCATCCATAACGACAACGCACCCTTTTACGAGAAGAACAACAATCAATACTACAGGCGATAAAACGCCCACTCATCAAAAATTAATATTTAGTTAATATTAAAAAAATCATGAATTAGATTAAGAAAACATTAATATGATATTGTAAGCAAATAGCATTATGTAAAGCCAAATGAAGAACGTTGGGCCCCTATTGTTGGGCCAACATGAATTAATTTAGTAATAAGTTAGTTTTAAGTCAAATTGTATATAAAACAAATTGAAAAATAAAATTCTTAATCTAAAAAAAAAGGATTACTAAAGGGGTTTTCAATAAGGGCGGGTTGATTTTGAAATGTAATAAAACAAGCTGTGTGTGAGGTATAATAAATACTATCGGTAAATATTTTAAAAATTATAATTATAACAAAAAAAAAGAGAGAAACTTACATCTAATGTTCATTTATGGGTTACTTAGAATAAAAAATATTTTCCTTAAGTTAATTGATTTTACATTGTCATTGCTGGAATTGATTAAATGTGAATTTTTATTGTAAATATTAATTAAAAGATTTAAAGGACTACTAGCACCGTAAATTGATCTACTGAAAATGTTACATATTGGCAACTGTCTTCTAAAACTAAACCCACTAGCAATGAAATTCAAGCGACATAGGGTCAATGGAGCTGAAGTCGACCCATTGATAATCCCGACAATAAAACAAAATTGTAGATACGCTCTGTGGCTTGTTAGAGATGGAAGATTTATTAGTTGAATACGTTGAGTATAAGGTAATTCGATTCGACCATGGTAGAAATCTTAAGCAAAATATCATAAATCTTCTTTGAACGGACTCCAATCTATTTATATGAACCGCATAATATGGCGTCCATACAACACAACCATACTCTAAGATGGATCTTACGAATGAGACATAAGGAGTTTTTAATACATAAGGATCACGAAATTCTCGAGCAAATATTTTAATAAAACCAAGAGTCTTTTTAGCCTTTTTAATTATAAAGTCAAAATGGTGAATAAAAGTTAGTTTTGAGTCCAACACTATACGAAGGTCAGTAAAACTTGAAAAATTACAAGGTATTGACAAATAATCAATCGCATAGTTATAGATAATCACAATTTTCTTGCGTGTAAAACACATTTTACACTTGTCAATATTTAAAACTAAACCATTAATATTGCACCATTCCCAGAAACGTTTAAGATCTCTTTGTAGAAGATAACAATCTTCAATAGAGTTAATTGTACGAAAATTTTTTACATCATCGGCATATATAAGAGACATAGAATTTACTAGGACGGACGGAAGATTGTTAATAAATAGTATAAATAATAACGGGCCAAGGTGGCTAACCTGAGGTACACCAGAGCTAACAGTAAAACATTTAGAACGTTCACTCTTAAAAACAACACTATATAACCTATCTTTTTGATATTTGTATTCAAAAGGTATGAATGGAATATATGCCATTATTTTTGAAATTTGACATCATTTAAATGCCCACCTCGGCTACTTACGGTGGCATGGATTATATTTACCTTAAGCACATTGGTCAATTGTGATTTATTCGCGTAGACTTGTAGCTTCAGGAAATTCCACGAGAAAAAATCTAGCGGAGCAAATCGCATGAATTCGGTGGCCAATTCATGTCACCTGTGCGAGAGATAACCTTATCCTCAAATCATTCATGTAGAATGTTTATCGTGGCATCCACATTATGGCACGTAGCACCGTTCTGCTGAAACCAGATGTTGTCTAGATTCACATACTTCAATTTGGACCATAAGAAATTGGTTATATCATCGCTCTGTAGCGATGTTGACAAGCTCAAGTTTTCGAAAGGTAGGGACCAATGAAACCGCTGGCCAAAAATCCACACCAAACGGAAACTTATTGAGGATGGATTGTCTCTGATTAACTTCGTGTGGATTTATATCGTTCTATTCACGGCAGTTTTGCTTGTTAACACAGTCATTCATCCAGAAATGCAGCTCGTCCTTAAAGATGATTTTTGTGCCAAATTTGTGGTCCTCTGCCAAAAACTCCCGAGCTCATGAAACTCATGAACTTTGAGCTTCTGGGTCAGTTTGATCTTGTACTTTTATAGGCCTGAGTACCGAAGCAAAATTCGCCAGGTTGAAGTCTGCGAATGGCCGAGTTCTTGTGCACGGCGAGGAATCCACTGCTTCGGGGTCTGTTGTACATTGTCACAGGTTGCGGCGATGTTAGTTGGCATTTTGGCTGATTAAGTACCGAACCATCTGTCTCAAATTTGGCCACCAAACCTTGAAAAGTCGACTCTAAAGGGCCGCCACTTCTACTGTAAAAAAGACGCAAAGAACTCAAAGCTTGCACTAACGGACATTCATTTTGAAAATAAGGTTTTGGCATTTGAACATCAAACAACAGATTTGACAGATGTCACCAAAACAACATGACCCCCAAAATCTACACCCGCATATTGAAAAACCCTACACAACACAAGGTTATCCAGATAGCTTTGGATACAAATATGAAACTGGCCATTAATAATTCTCCATACATTTAAGATCAAGGGCTCAATTGTTTGTGTCTAACAATATTAATAGTCTATACAATATTAATAGTCGACATATTTCGGAGAGACTACCAGATCTGCAGGACAATTGGAGTGGAGTTACAGATATTAGAATGTATGTACAGGGTGGGCCATCTAGTGGTTCTTTTTGAATCATAGGTTATTTTGACACTGACAGCTGCTTCCCGATCGAAATCTTGACAGAAAGTCAGTATCATACCTCCGAGGAACGAAATGAGTCGCTTAGCGCTTGAACAAAGTTGGAGAATATTGAAAACTTATTTCTAAAGTGAGTGCTGTGTAGCAAAACCATTGCGTTTTTTTTTAAAGAAGCTTAGGCCGAAATGAAGCACTTGCTGTACGCAAGTTTGTGCAAAAAGTGAGACAGGTATGAGTGGAAAACTGTCATGGTCCCCGTCGTGCTCAAAATTTCACGCAGTAGCCTGAGGAGAATTCTGTACACAGATCTCGGATTATTCGCTTACAAGGTCCAATTGACTCAGCAATTGAAGGCGCACGACCATCCGCTTCGTTATCGCTTGAACGACGTTGGGTTTCATAATTAATGGGAATCTTTGCTTTTACTAATAAAGCAATAATACATGGACAAAATTTTATTTAGTTCATTTCTTCATTTTATTGTATTTTTAAAATTATATTGGATTATGTAGTACTTTTTTTTTTTGATATACCCGTATATACATAGGTACTACGAGTTTATTTTATAGAGCAAGTCATGCATACGTGGAAAAAATCGAACCCGACATTTTGATCAGACATTGCATTACGAGGATAGGGAAGACAAAAAAAGTGGGTCTCATAATTCTGTCCGACTGTTCGACTTTAGCCTTAAGGGCTCGGCAGTTATTGCTTAAACTTAATAGATATTATTTTAAAATTTTATCCCAGACTCGTTTTTTTTAAAACCAATAATAACGACATCACCACTATTTTTTTCAAAATTTTAGAATTATTTTTCTTAAAAACTGTTCCGCTGTTCTATATCTCTCAAAGGGGTCGTTTATTTGTTTTTATTTAAGTTTTATATGTACGATAATGAATACTGGCAAATCAGTTTTTTTCCAAAAATTTTATATTCAAAAACTTATTTAAACGATTAAAAATTATTATTCTTGTAAAATTTCCTATTTGCTTATGGAATTATGTTTTTGCTCCAACTACTAAAAAATTGTTAAAACAAATTTTATGCTTGGATTAATTTTTCACTAATAACAGCCATGTTTTAAATTGTAAGCCTCTTAAAAATGAATGAATGAATTATGTATTGGGGTATGGCACTGCGACCTGGAGATCTATCTTGGTATTTGGGGCACCTTCAGAGAGGACAGGGCGCTCTCTTCCACCTGGTATTGTCCCAGATGTTTTTTTTTTTTTTGGTGCATGAATTGACAACATCTTCCTAGTATGTTGTCCGGTGTTTTCTTATGCATGTTGCAGAATCTATGTACATGTGGCACTGCTTACCATATCAAGTAAGCTTAGGTGTCTTCGAAGTTTGCAGTGTCCAGTTAGGATATCTGTTATTATTCTTAGGTTTATTCTTCTTAAGGCTGAAAGCACACCGGTTCAAACAAAACGTTTTTGATTCAGATTGCAATGAAACAAAACGTTTTGTTTCGTTTGGTGTGCGTTGAAATGAAACGAAATACGAACTATCGTAAAAGCTTAACTCCGGCTGAAAGATTATAACTCTACAGCCAGTAAATACAAATAACAACTTTTGTGTTTACAAAATAGAATTTATGTGTTTATTTATAAGAAAAGAGAAATGCAACGAAATAAGAACATAAAAAGAACGGAATCAAAATTTTGTTTTGCAAAAAACAAAAGGTCAGTTATCGTAAGGCTGAAAACACACCGGATAAAGCAAAACGTTTTTTATTCGATAGTCAAAAAAACATTTTTTATTTGAACACACACCAAGCGAAACAGAATAAAACAAAACAAAACGTTTTGTTTTTTTGTTTCGTTTGGTGTGCGTTGAAATGAAACAAAATACGAACTATCGTAAAAGCATAACTCCGGTTGAAAGATTATAACTCTACGGCAAGTAAACACAAATAACAATTTTGTGTTTACAAAACAGACATTATGTGTTTATTTATAAAGAGAAAAGCTTTTAATCTTGCTAATCTTCAAATGTCATAGTAGGAAGTAGCAATCCACAGCTTATCAATAGTAAGTTTATTGGCATGTTCCTTATCTTTATAATTATAGATAGGGCTTCTTGTCTTAATTAAAAAAAAATTAACTTCTCTTCATCTACATTTTTCATATTTATTTAAAATTTGCGCACAGAGTAAAAGTAGAAGCAAATAAATCTGTAAAGTGCAACGAAAGAAGAAAATAAAAACAACGGAGTCAAAATTTTGTTTTGCAAAAAACAATAGGTCAGCTATCGGCAACGAAACATGTTTTTCTGTTTTGCTTTTGTTTTTATGTTTCGTTTCATTTGGTGTGTTTTGCGCCACAAAAAAGTAGGCAATTATCGTTAACGACGCCGACGGTGGTTCAAAACAGTTTTGCTGCATTCGATGTGTGTTGCTCGTATACAATGGCATGTATTTTCGACAACCACCACCGAAACTTCAAAACTTCAAAACTTTCAAACAAAAACGTGTGTTTTGTTTCGTTTTCTTTGGTGTTTGTAGTCTCATAAGATACAAAGTTCTCTTGTTTCACGAAACAAAAAAACACGTTTTGCTTTATCCGGTCTGTTTTCAGCCTAAGTTAATGCAGTTTTCGAAATATTGCTTGCTTGAGTAGAGCTGTAGTGAATCGTATGTATTCGTTACTGAGTAACGGGTATTCAATGAAATACCAAGTAACGAAACGTTACTAACAAATCAGAGTCGTTACTTGCACGATGTCGTTACTTTTGTTTTGGCACAAATTCAGTATCCACAGGTACGACATAAGGAATATGCGTAAAGCATACACACAAGATGAGCTCGCGTTGGACGTTCATATTTTCTGCACAATTTTCATGAGCAAAAAAATCGATTTTTCGTTAAAAAAAAAATAAATTTTTTAGATGTTTTTTAATCCATCGAGATCTCAGCCATCCTCCAATGGAATTTGACAGTTTATGCCTTGGTTGATGGGTAATATACTATATTTTGACCTACTTAGAGTATTTCTTTCTAGATGCTTTCCAAAAGCCCTAAAATCGCAATTTTCCTGAACAAAAAAAAAATCAAAAATTTCGATTTTTCGGTCAAAAAATTAGATTTTTTAGATGTTTTTTAATCCATCGAGATCTCAGCCATCCTCCAATGGAATTTGACAGTTTATCCCTTGGTTGATGGGTAATATACTATATTTTGACCTACTTAGAGTATTTATTTCTAGATGCTTTCCAAAAGCCCTAAAATCGCAATTTTCCGGGACAAAAAAAATCCAAAAAATTAATATTTTTCAGAAGTTTTTCAATCAATTGACATTTGAGATTTTTTGTACGTCTTTTACAAAATAGACATGAAGCTTTATTTCCAAATGTCTGACTTAATAAAAATCTCTGAGAAAAAAAGATGTATTCCAGTAAATCCCAGTATCAACCTTTCCGAAGCAATCATCGTAATGTCAACTTTGATTAAAATCAGATTAACATTTTTGGGCAAGGAGTAATGTTTTAATTAAAAGAATCTTCTTAGTTGACTCAAATAAAACCAACCAACATTGCGTTATACGTATTTCATTACGGTAACGATACTCATATTTGGCTTATACTATAACGTGATACATACGAATTGTATTGGAATACCTAAAGTAACGATAGTAACGAGTAACGACATTTTTGTAACGGGTACTCATACCTAAAGTAACGTATGCATACTGGTATTCATTTTGTCGTTACTTTTACAGCTCTATGCTTGAGTTCTTAAACATCCAAGAGATAGTCATGCATTTTATCTTATAATACCTAATGTATAAGAGCACTCAAAATGTTATGACGTCCCTTAAACTGAATAACTCAGTATATTTGGAAAACATTCCATATTCGTGTAGTGTGGTTAAAAAAAATTACAGTATACTTTTCGTTATGTCCAAAATTGGAAATAATGGTATTCATAGACGCAAGAATGATGAATTGAATTTGAATTTGTAACACTGCCCTTAAAGGAACAAATTTTTACTTATAGATCTATCACCCATCGTTCTTAAAAACTCTTTTGTGACTTCAGTCGTAAAGACTAAAGTGAGTTTAAGATACTAGGACGATTTGTACTTAAATTTTGGAATAATGAACGTCTTATTGATTACATTCCGATATTGCTGATTAAATGTAAAGAATTGACCATACGATGTGGTTCTAGATCCCTTGAGTACAAAAGAGAAGTGAATCTAGAAGCGAATACTAAAGTGTTTCCTCTCTGTAAAACCAAATAGTTTAAAACAATACGGTTGTAGTACAGTTGTAATGTGAACCAGTTTCTCCTTTTAAATCCTATCCAACGTTTCTAAAATCTCGCATTGTGTTCAAACATTTAGGGGTGTCATAATCCTTTTTGAGTGCACCAAATTGAAGAATATAACTCTTCTAAAGGCTTTTGAAATTCCAAGTGCAATAATAGGTGCGTTTTATTATCTACACCTATTACAAAAACAATTTAGGATCCTGTTCTGTATCTAGATTAGTTTCAAAGATCCAAAAATTAGTTCTTGCTCTGGAGGGTAGATGGATTTATTGATAAGATAGTGTAAGCTAACTGAAAAAAGACAAGAAATAATTGAAAATCAACAAACATAAGGAAAAAACAGATGAACATATAACACTGGAAGGGAACACCTATTGACACATGGAGTCACGGCACCTGGCAGTCAGCGCGTGAACCTTCAATTGGAGATAGATTTTCATTCGATTTGACGTTCAATGTATTTCCCATAAGAAAAAAGAAAAAAAGGGTCGGAAAAACATTTATTTAACTAATCAAAACTTATATGAACCAGTATGCATTTTATGATTTTAAAAGAATAGTAATATGTGTTTATTTCTAAATCAAGTTGAAAATAAAGTAAGAAACTTAATTAATCTTTTGTAATTTGGCTTCAAACATATCGTATGTGAATGACAGATGAAACAATTTTGTTAAGAAGCAATTTGTATGGTCTTCTTTGACCAGCAGTATTTTAGTCTCAAGGTAGAATATTTGTCCTTAAATTTATAACTATCTATTTAAAATAAAACAAACATAAAACTCCTGTGTGGCCTGGCCAATTCTAAGTCAGCAATTTTTTCAAGTGTAATTAAATTTCTATGTAATATAAGAAAACAAATGTAACAAAAAAAACACAGTAAAGTTTACTAATACTACTTCTATTAAGTTTTCAAATCGATTCGGTCGATGTATGTCGTTTAGTGTTTTTGTGTTTTGTGAAAATTTTTATTTTTTCTTGTTAATAAGTTTCTATGATAAAAAAGACAAATTAAAAAGCAGGAAAATGTAAGAAACTTTGTTATTATTGTGACTTAATTTAAAAAATTCATGTTATCCATTTTCTTTAAGTATTTGTTGTTGTTTTCTTGCAATTTCCTTACTTTTTTTTAGCACAAATTGCACAGGATTAATCATGTTTTTGATATATTTTCCACCTGATTTAGAAATAAACACATATTATTATTCTGTTAAAATCATAATATTGATACCCTTTCATATAAAATTAATTAGTAAAATTTATGTTTTCGAGCTCCTTTTTGCTTTTTTCTTATGGGAAATACATTGAACGACAAAGCGTAAAAAATTCTATCTCCATTTGTCAGTACACACACTGACTTCCAGGTGGTGTGGAAAGCAACTTACCAGGTGCCAACATGGATCATTGCCGATAGATAAACAAGGCTAATATAAACTACACCAAAACGATGTAAAGATTAATTCCACTGCTCTATGAAATATGTCAGCAAATCGCCAGTGGAAGTGGACCTTTGTTAAAAACTGTACTACCGGTCATTAAGACGCCTTCGTTTTTAAAAATATTTCTTAAGCTTCCCAACAAGCAACAATATAACATAGTAAGTTGTTTATAGTTTTGTTAAGTACTTGTAGACGCTTTGCTATTCTTTTCTTAACTTTCCTCAAGTTCAAATAGATTTGAAAGTTTAAGAAATAATTAAAATCAAAAAAATTAAAACTAAATTGATAATGATGATGGCTTAACAAAAACTGTTTTGTTTTATATTCATATTACAATAAATGTAGGCACTTGCTTAAAATTCCATTCTAAATATAAATCTTTAATTTTAATTCTATATGAAGGTTTTTATAATACAAATTCTATATTATACATACTACTGAAATAAAGCAGCCAAGTAGAAGACTTAGCACTATTATTGGACTTGTTGAATTCAAAATAGCTTTTTTGGCCTGTAGTCCACAAAAATATTGAGAAGTGAACTTAGTATTCTACAACCCAAAAGGTTCGATTATTACATAATATCGTAAAGCTGTCAAAAGACAACAAGGGCATTTGCAGAATACCCTTGATGCTGTTATCGGGTATTCTATGCAAACAATGTAAAAAAAATTATGTTCGATTTTTAAAAATTCTCAAAAGGTCACTCTGATAAAATAGAAAGACACATAATGTGAATATATTATTTATTCGAAGGTACTTCTGGAGGGCAGTTGACCTTTTTGAGCTCATTCACCTGTTCAATCGGCTCTAAAAAAAAACTCATCTGTTTATCATGTTTTTGTTTAAATTAGGGCCAACGTTCATGAACTTATTATTTAATATACAACCTTGTTGTGTTAGAATGTCTTCAAGTCCATCAAAGTTATCTCGCAACTTATTTGACCTACAAATTTACTTTACATATTCCAACCTGGTTAAGCTATTTTTTTTTTTTTTTTTTTTTTGTGAATAAACTTAAAGATAGTGCCCTTTTTTAAGTTACACACTTTTTGATTTAATTGGAATCAAATTTTATGTTGATTTTTACTTGAGCACTTAGCACTTAAGACGTTTGGATTAAAAAATAAAATGCACGACTGCGTCGCACGAACTTGCTCCTATGTAATAGACTAGGAATTTTAAAAACGAATGTTCATAAGGATAAAATGAATTTTTTAAATTAAATTAAAAACAGAAAGCAATGCAAATATGAATTTATGCAAAAACAAAAATTATAAGTCGTTGTAGTGGTTCCTTAAAAAAAAACAGGTTTAATGTACAAAATTTTTAAAACATTTTTAAAAAAAATTTTGGTACGCCAACTTTAAGTTTTTATTATTGTACGAATAAGAGTTAAATTTCCAAGAAAAATACGAAGCCGTTCTTAAGATATCGAAGTTTCCAAAAAAAAAACGACTTTTTTCTCTAAAAATTGAAAAAATATTTTTTTTTTTTAAGTTTTGAAATGCAATGTTTTTTAAACTGTTTAGGAGCTTCTTTATAAAAAACTTCATCAAAATCCGTATTGCCGATAATGGGAATTCAAAATTCGAAAAAATCGTTCTATGGTAGGTACAGTCAGTAATATCTAGATTTCAAATTTTTTTTATTAAATTATAGATCGTAAAAATTAATCAAAAGAAAAACAATTTTAGCAAAATTCTCGGAACCGTTTTCGAGAAAAATGCGATTTTCAAAAACCATTTTTTAACATTTGTATGGAAGGTACCATTAGTTTTAGATAAAATAAATTTTTTTTCTTAAATCTTGTAGATTTTCTTAGGAAACTTTTATTTGTCAACTTTGAAAAAAATTGACCATGGCGTTTTCGAAATTATTGAGTTTCCAAAAAAAAATTTTGAAATTTTTTTTTAAAATCCAAAAAATAAAAAATTGAAAATTTGAATATGTAATAATATTTAAACTTTGGAGGAGCTTTAGCATAGAAAAAATGGTTTAAATCGGCTGTACCGTTTTCGAGAAAATCAAAAACAAAAAAATGGACCCAGGGGGCTACCAAAAATAACAATTTTTTGGAAACATTTTTTCAACCATTTCCTAGTTTTAACTAAATGAAGTTTTTATAATTTTTTTTTTAAATTCTGTGGGACAGTTTTTGCGAAAAAAAATATTTATAAAATTAAAAAACCGTATGGTAGATACCGTTATTTTTGGTGATCAAAATCTCGAGTTCGATTTTTTTTTCCGAACGCATAACTTGCCTTATAGTACCCTATAAGTCGCAGATAAAAATCTAACTCTAGAGGATTAAGAATGCGAAAAATGGGTCCAGTCTGTATGTCTGTATGAATGTAATAGTGTAAAAGTAAACCATGATGATGATGATAAACTATCTTGTAACGTATCTGAGCACGGGCGTTTAATTGAAAGAAATTTGCCGAAACGTAAATATATGCAATGTCTAGATATCGTACTTTCTGACTGTCCATACATTTGTGAAATGTATAATATTCATGATTATTATGCTCACTTTAATCGAAAATGGTCTTCAATAAGTAGGTTGAAAATTTTAATATTAGTATAAGAAAAATGCAACACTGGGTCGCACGTACTTGCTCGTATGTAAAAGTGCTTTGGAATTTAAAAAGTGTGTATAAATATAAAAGCCTGGATTTAATAAAAGCAAAATGTTGAAATAAATAAAATTTCCCTCTCATTTATATAAAAATATTGAATATGCAAACAAAGTTTAAAAGTACTTTTATTATTTAATTAATTTTTATACAAGAACTACCAAAAAAATGTGATGCCAATTTTAAGTATTTAATAAAATATAGATTTTGGGAAATGATTTCAAAAACTTATCATTCACCTATCAGTTTATTGTCTTAATAAAGATCTAAGACGTTTAAGAACTCTTTAAGTACAAATGGTACAAAGTACTGTATTTTGTTCACTATAGCGATTCTAAGCCTAGTGGCTTACAGCTCTTAACCATTACTAGGTTTTGACGTAAAAGACAAACGTTGAAAGTTTCAACAGAAATAATCCCAAACAAATGTGATTTATGTTTTGTCATTCAATAAAACTTGGAAGAATATCGTATGAGGGCCCCTGGTGGGAATAGCTTGTAGCTATCTTTTATTAGTAAAAATATCCTCTCTACTATTTTACACATGTATCTTTTTCTTAAATAATAGCTGCAGGACGAATTCGGGTTAAAAATAAACCTGTTAAGAAACTATTACAGATACACTTAGATAAAAGTGTGTTTATTTTAAAGAAATTTAAGTACCTAAATTCATGTTTAGTTTAATAATTTTATTGAAATTACTTACATAAATCAAATTGAAGGCTTTTAATTACATTTAGGAGTAGTCTATTTTCAAAGTCATATTTTTCATATTACGAAAATTGAGAAGATACAAATTAGAAAAAAAGAGGTACATGTAATGTTTTTGTTTTCTTTTCCTTAATGAAATTTTAACTTTATGTCTGTAAAACTTAAGGCTTAAATGAAACGCTAGTCCCTGCCAGTGAGAAGAAGTTTTTTGTACTGGATTGAGCAAAAGGAGTGTATTCTATTATTTAATTTTTTTTATATTGCAGTAAACTTAAACTTGAAGTACAGAAAAAAAAAGAGTTCTGACCTATATATCCAAAACAGATTAATATTATACAAGTAGGTATGCTGAAACCCGTTTTAACGTACCTTATCCAGCTATGGGACTGTATAAAAGAAACCAAATGCTGAGCCTATCCAAAAATTCCAAAACAAAGCCCTTCGTGGAACAATGAATGCCCCTTGGTACATAAGAAAAAGTGATCAATTTCGTTACCATCAAATAGAAATGGCCACTCAGGTTTTTAAAAAAACACTTTGTATAATAAACTCAGCCACTGCGAACTCATACCAACTCCGAATTGGAAATATAGTCTTAAATGTTCAAAATAATATTCGGAAACTTAGAAGAACTAAATCTCAGAAGCTGATGGTCAAAATCCTATTGGCAAGTATAATAAGTTTAATTAAGTTGTAAATTGAAAAACAAAAATGATGTGTATCTAAATCTTTTATAGATTGGTCCTGATACCGGTGGTTCTCGTGCGGTAAGAGGGCACGAGTACGATAACTTGGCCGCCAAGATTTGATGACGGATTTTTGTAGAGGGGTCAAAAATAAGCACTTTTTACTATGGGAGGGGGGGGTCTATCTCCCCCCGTTTAGGAGGTAGGGGCACTTTTATAAAAAATGGTTTAAATTGAAAAAAAATATTAAAAAACAACGGCAACACCTACAATAAAGTGCTATACTGCGTTTGAAAGCCAGAAGATTGTTCTATAATCCTGCATTTAAATTAAATTACTCATGTCAATGGTTTTTGAGAAATTCGCATTTAAAGTCCAAATTTTGATAAAATAACGTGAAAAAAAAAGTTTAGACCAATTGTTTTCAAAATTGTGAAATGAAATTGTAAATTAGCTTACATGTGTTTCATGTATCTATTAGTTCTTAATCGAACACAAAAAACTGCATGGTTCTATGTCTTCTGCTTTTTGAGAAAATCGAAAATAACTAAAACTACTTTTCTACAAAATGTTTGATATTTTTTGCTTCCTTACATAAATAAATCAGTGCTAGCTTCCAACATTACAATATATAAACAGTAAAGTATGTATGGGGGGGCATGCTGCCCCCCTGCAACCCCCCTGCTTGGGCACACTATAGGATTTGGGGTAGGTGCGAGGTTGGGTGCATGCAAAGTTTCTTTTGCATTCACAGAATCTGTATTTAAAAAATTCAAATTTATTCTATTTATCTAATGTCCACTAAATACATATAAAATACAATAAACGATCTTGAAAACCAAAACAAACTTCTGACCATGTTCACCAATACATGGCACTATTTTTCTATCGAAAATACTGCCTAGAAAGGAAATATAAGGACGACTGGGGTTCGCAAATAATAGAGTTTTTATCAGATGTAAAAAAAGTTTACCCTTGTTATACCGATGGTGATATATGTGAGGGTTTACAGTTAAAAGACATCGATCCTTCCACCCTTCAGAGCGAAAATTTAGAAAGCGTTTTACCGCCAAAACATCCTCGGCTTCCCACCATAAAAGAGTAACTCAACGAACTCGACAGTTATAGTACGGACGATGGCTTTATTGACGAGACTTACACACCTTTTTAATACATTTTGACCATTTTTAACTAACTATGACTGACTAACTCCTGACTAACTGACAAAATAACTGACCCAGATGCAATTCTACCTCCTCATGGTGCATTCTGGGTAACGCTAAATGAATTGCGGTACTGAACTAACAAAGATTCATTATGTTTATTAACATTAATCCTTAAAATGGAATCACCGTCACCACCAAAAATCAAAAAAAGTAGTTTTGGTAATTTTCGATTTTCTCAAAAACTAGAGGACATAGAACCATGCGGTTTTTTGTATTCGATTAAGAACTGATAGATACATGGATCACATACAAGTTAATTTACAATTTCATTTCAAAATTTTGAATACAATCGGTCTAAACTTTTTTTTCACGTTATTTTATCAAAATTTGGACTTTAAATGCGAATTTCTCAAAAACATTGACATGAGTAATTTAATTTAAATGCAGGATTATAGAACAATCTTCTGGCTTTCAAACGCAGTATAGCACTTTATTGTAAGTGTTGCCGTTGTTTTTTAATATTTTTTTTTTCAATTTAAACCATTTTTTGCTAAAAGTGCCCCTACCTCTTAAACGGAGGTTTTCTCAAAAACCAGAAGACATAGAACCATGCGGTTTTTTGTGTTCGATTAAGAACTGATAGATACATGAAACACATATCAGCTAATTTACAATTTCATTTCACAATTTTGAAAACAACCGGTCTAAACATTTTTTTTCACGTTTTTTTATCAAAATTTGGACTTTAAATGCGAATTTCTCAAAAACTATTGATATGAGTAATAAAATTTAAATGCATGATTATAGAACAATCTTCTGGCTTTCAAACGCAGTATAGCACTTTACTGTAGGTGTTTTCGTTGTTTTTTAATATTTTCTTTTTTCAATTTAAACCATTTTTTCTAAAAGTGCCCCTACCTCCTAAACGGGGGGAGATAGACCCCCCCTCCCATAGTAAAAAGTGCTTGGTTTTGACCCCCCTACAAAAACCCGTTATCAAATCTTGGCGGCCAAGTTATCGTACTCTCCCCGGTAAGAGTTCCACACCACTTGAAACCGAATATTACCAACTGTCTTTTGGAGAATTTCACCGCTCTGATTTCTCTCAGTGTACACAAACAAAAATACCATGAAAAGTAAACACAACCCGCAATCGAGTTTAAGTAAAATCCGAATGTTTTGAGGCAGTAGCAAGCAAAAATGTTCAGCGAAGACACGACAACAATGCAGTGGACGGATGCAACACTGAGCCTGTTGATCACTGTAGGCGTCCGTTGTCGCCTCGTTCAGTCGAGTCATTGACTTTACTTTGAAATGTATTTCATTGAACTCTATCACTCTAGGCCTAGACTCACTTTTTGTACTTTAATCGAACTCCTTTTGTAGGAGCAATTTGGCATGGAATACTCCGGTGAGTTATTTTTGTTTTAACTGTAGTTTTTTTTATTTCATTTAAAATTAAAATACGTTTATTTTTATATTAACTCTACGTTTATTGGTGACTTGTTATTTACTTTACAAAGTACACTATTGGGGTAGCAGCTAGACCATATGAAATAGGCTCTGCATTGTTGCAGTCATATACTATAGAAATAAAGCAAGGTTCTGTGAGCTGAATAGTTTATTCAACTCTGTGTCCTGGATGAATGTCCATATTCTCTTATATTATTGATTTGTGCTCCTTCTTTTTTCCCATCATATAAAACTTACTTGCATATCTGTGGTGTTTGGTAGAAACGTTATAAGTCCATAAAATAATTTGCGTTTTTACGTCCACTTCACATGGAGCTACAGTACTAAACGGGTTGACTGCTTTTCTTCAGATTTGGAACATTTATGAGAACATTCTTTAAAAAATTATGTTTCAAATTTTAAGAAAATCGATTTCCCCGTTAAGGTTCTAGCTCGATGTTAAGTGAAGATAAAAACGCAATTTATTTAACGGAGTTATCATGTTTCTACCAAACACCACAGATATGTATATGTACTTATGTTTGTGCTTGTGTAGATTCATATGTGTTTTCTGTAAGCCTTACACTGTCCTACACAAAAGGTGATTCTCCATTTAGTCGACTTCAGTGCAATATAATTTTAAAAAGAATATTGAACAAGATACTGGCTCAACCGTATCTATCAAAGTTAACACTAAAGTGCTAAACACATGAGCTGCGAACTGCGAATGCGAATAAATCTTTTTAAGCTATTTTCACTGCTAATATCAATTTTTGTTTTGTTTTAACTTTACGATGAAGTGAATTAATGATCGAATAAACTATTTAAAAGGAAAACACTGCATAAAATAATTATAAATTGAAATATTTAGTATTTTAATATTTTTTTACGCGACCAACAACGTATCTTCTGCGAACTGTCAAAAGTAAATTTGAAATACAAAATATTTCAATTAATAATTATTTTATGCAGTGTTTTCTTTTTAAATAGTTTATTCGATCATTAATTCACTTCATCGTAAAGTTAAAACAAAACAAAAATTGATATTAGCAGTGAAAATAGCTTAAAAAGATTTATTCGCATTCGCAGTTCGCAGCTCATGTGTTTAGCACTTAAGTAATGTTTTTAAATCGTCAGCATACATAAGTGACTTAAAATATAAATAAATAAATTTTGTGGTGCAACAGCTCGAAGTGAACCAGGACCCAGTGACTTACAACTCTCAACCATTCCTGTGTGCGTGTTACCAGGAACGGAGGGTCCCTATAATTTTCTGCCGATTCCGAACGGCTAATGAGCAGAGGACCCAAGTGACTGCCTTGAGGAACACCAGAACTTACTTCGAACGACTTCGAGTACATATCACCAATTTTGACCTTTTTACTTGCGATATAGGTACTATAGGGCAAGTTCTGCATTTGGAAAAAAAATCGAACTCGAGATTTTGATCAAAGTTGACATTACGATGATAGCGAAGACGAATAAAGTGGGTCTTGCAATTCCGTCTGTCTGTCTGTCTGTCTGTCTGTCTGTATGTCTGTACCTCGATCTAGAGCCTAAGCCACTGGACCTATTTTCTTCAAACTCGGTAATTATGGGTCTTCGGTGATTCCCTAGAGGGGAAATTGAAATTTTTTTTTTAGCTCTAAAACTAACGGTACCCCCCATACACCCGTAATGCAAAATCTTATTTATCTCGAAAACGGCTCTAACGATTTGGATAAAAAAAATTAGGTGTGATATTATGGACATGGACTACGTTTTGGTAAAAAAAAATGTGGGGCAAAATGTTATTAACGGTACCTGTCATAGAACCGTTTTTTTGATTTTCGACTTTCTCATTAACGGCTCTAACGATTTTAACCAAAAATTTTCAGCAGGAGTCCCCCTTAGTTTAAAATAATATTGTATATAAAAATATTCGAAAAATTATTTGTTGGGTTTTTTTTGAAAAAAATTTCGCATCCCACATTTTTTTCTTGAAAAATTTTAAAGAAATTTCTTATATAAAAAATTTATTTATTTAATAATAAAACGGTTTTTTTAAAGTTTGTTTGCATAAATTCATATTTTTCCAGAAATCAGACGGCAATTTCATTTTAAATTCATATTTTATATTTATAAAATGTATCTTAAATTCCAAAGTACTTTTACATAAGAGCAAGTTCGTGCGATCCAGTCGTGCATTTTATTTATCTTTCCATTAAAAATGAATACAACCAAAATAGGGAGCTGAAGCGAAAACAAAGACCCTGAGTTCATTTAGCAGAACATTATGGTTTACAACATCAAAAGATTTGGAAAAGTTTGTGTATATTATTTATTTATTTATCCATCAACAAACATAGCTTACAAATCTTTTATGTTTTTTTAAATACCTAACTTTCATAAGATACATGCATAAATATTATCCACCAAAGATAACAATTTTTACTTGCGACTTATAGGTACTATAAGGCAAGTTATGCATTCGTAAAAAAAATCGAACTCGAGATTTTGATCAAAGTTGACATTACGATGATAGCGAAGACGAACAAAGTGGGTAGTCTCTCACTATAAACACTAGTACCGGGAGATGAAAGCTAGATTTTAGCAAATAATGTTTTCGAATAGGGATACTGTTTTGTGTCTGCCGTCCGATCTTGGAGAACAGTAATTTTATTTCGTTTTCAATGGCAGCTCTATAAAGTTAGCCATACATGTTATGAACTTGATTTTTTTGTGAACTCTGAATTATGAACGAACTATTGTAAGGCACCTAAAAAATAAAATTTAGCATATATGGTCAGTTATATAGTCCATTAAATAATGCTTCATTTTGATCAAATATTGAAGTCGTCTCTTAATTTCATTTTCATCATTTTCAATATTGTCTGTAGCAAAACATACCCAGAAACTTTTTTGCCTTGTCAAAACTTGCATAGGAGATAGATACACAACATATCGTTGGCCGAATGTTCGGCTGCCGAATATTCGGTATTCGGCCGACGAGCGTGGCGAATATTCGGTATTCGGTATTCGGTCGAGTCACTATTCGCGGCATCTCTAGTGTATAACATCTCTGATGAACATTATTTCAAAATATGACCTCCGAATTTCCAGATATTGGATCTCTAGTCATAAACATCTTAGTTTATAAGAGGCCATATCGATGTTCTACCTCAAAGTCTTTATAACTACGAGTATTATAGTGAATCGTTAAAGGTCCCTTCAATTCTTAAGGAGTGAAAGTTATAATGCGGGCTCCATATGATACAGCAATATATCTAGTGAAAGGATTTGTAAAATCCTTTGAATTTCGTTAAATAAAACCAATCATGGAGCTGGCCTTAGCTACGATGTAATCGATGTGACTATTGAAAGTTAGCCTTGTATCAAATATAACCCCTAATGTTTATTTTTTTTTTCATTAGCCTTTTTTAAAAACTTTCCATTAATGTTGTAATCATAAGTGATTGGGAATATTTTTCGACAGAATGATGTACTTTTAAATTTTGAAACATTAAGGTGAAGATCGTTGTTGCTACACCAACAAGATAAGCTTGATAAATATTTCTGAAAATTGACGCAATTGGATATGCTTTTAGATCGTCTGCATCTGCATACACTAAACACATACAATATTTGAAATATTTTGGAATGTCATTTATGAAAGTCAAAAATAGGAGGGACCCTAAGTGACTTCCTTGTGGGACACCAGGAGTAACTCTTACATGATTCGATAGAAAGTGATTGATTCGAAAATGATACGAACCAAACCAATTTAATAAATTTGATTGCAAGCCCAAGTTTTTAAGTTTAGCCTTTTTTTTTTATAATTAGTACACACTCAAAGATTTTTTGTATACCCTTAATATGTCAGAGACACAGTGTGATCATAAGGAAAAAAGGGAGGGGTTAGAAAGGAGGTGTCGGTGTACATTGGTTTTGAATTCTTGAACATTGCATTGACTGGGAAAGACAGAGCGTGGTAAGGAATTCCACATTCGCGTAGTACGGCTAAAAAACGAATCTCTGTACTTCACAGTACGAACGAAGTTGGGCTCGAGGGTAAGCTGATGGGCATTCCTAGAAGTGCGAGTTATACGGTTGAATTGTTTAAGGGGAGGAATGCAACTGGCTATTTCACTAGACCCAAGTCCGTTAAAATAACGGTAAAAAAGGGTGAGGCAAGAAATATTACGACGATGTTGGAGTGATATAAATGAGTCATTGAAATTATTGTCGCCAATCATTTTAAAAGCTCTTCTTTGAACACTGTCCAAGAGACTTAAGTAAGTAACTGGAGCACCAGCCCATAGATGGGAGTTATACTCAAGTTTTGGAGGTATATAGGTTTTATAGATTGTAGCCAGATCAGAAGGACAGACAAATTTCTTGCACCGTCTCGGAAAACCCAAACATCTTGCGGAATTTTTGGCAACATCGCGTATGTGATCGTTCCACAAGAGGTGGTGGGTGATGCACATACCCAGAATATCGACATGTTCAGTTTCGTTGATGCAAGTGCCACTCATAGATAGTGGCAAGGAGGGTTTATCACGCTTTAACGATACAAGACAGCATTGAGTTTTCGAAGCATTAAATTCGACACGGTTTCTTATTCCCCATCGTGCAATGCTGTTTAGGTCATAATTTAATGAGCTTATCATATTTTGTCGTTGCAGTTCCACATCCGAGGAGGAAGGATGTGAGTCTGAAAACGAATATGAAAAGCTGAGAGTACTATCGTCAGCGAAACAATTAATTGGATTAGAAGTTTCAGACAGGAGATCATTAATAAAAATGAGGAAGAGGGTCGGGGACAAAACGGAGCCCCGGGGCACACCAGCATTTATATTGTGGGTTTCAGACTTGAATCCGTCTAGTACAACTTGTATTGAACGGTTCGAAAGAAAATTTCTGATCAAAAGAAGTAGGGATTCGTCGAAGCCGAAAGCACGCATTTTCGATAAAAGAGAAAGATGCCAGACTTTATCAAATGCCTTTGAAATATCAAGTGCAATAATCCTACTTTTTTCGAAACAATGTAAAGATTTGATCCACTTTTCGGTAAGATAAACCATCAAATCACCAGTGGACCTATTGCTACGAAAGCCATACTGCCGGTCATTAAGAAGCTTTCGTTCTTCAAGATATTTCTTGATAAAATAATTCCGATACGTTGTAAAATCAAAGCGAATTATTTAACTGACAAAAACACGAATAAGAAACAAAAGACCGACCATTTTCTGCGATGAAGAATAATAATAATTTAATACCCAAGACGAAGTAATTTAAAACAAAAAAAAAACAATTGTATATGAACATAAGTCATTTTTCAGAATGTCTTAATTTAATTAATTTTTCTTTGTAAAATGGCAGATATAGAAAAAAAGCGGAGTGCAGTATTTTGTTTTAGCGGAGAAGCATGTAACCTTCAACGACACTTGAGGTATTAACACGTTGGAGTGGATATTCAACGAGCTAGGTACATAGCATACTGTTGTGAACAGAGCTTTATACTCCTACAGCGCCATCTGTTGGAAAATTGCATATCTACTTTATGGAAGAAACAAAAAGCTCTTTTCCAATGTCAAATGTATTTCCCCTTTTTTCAACCATCTAGAACATTCCAAGATGGGAACCTTCGAGAACAACTAATTTGAGTATATAAGGGAGTGTTCACGGTGAGCGAAACAGAGTTGATTTTTGACTATGGAAGTGTGCAAAACTCTGCTTATTGAATTGTGGAAAGTGTAAAACAAGTGTGATTTTAATTTGAATAAAGTATTTGAGTTGATTATAAATTGAGATTTATTGTTGTGATTTGGAAAGTGAAAATAAAGAAGAAATACTAGAAAGAGTAATAAGTTTTATTTAACGAACCTAGTAAAAATATTACAATACTAAACATACTTACCTGATCCTGATTCCACAAATAACACCAGTTCAACCCACCAAATGCTTTTGCTGCCTACAAAATCAACAACCAACACAATCTAGCATGTTCTTCAATGTCGATTTCAACCCAGAAATTTCAGTCCATCGTCCGTTTAGCGTTTATTATGGACATTAATTGAATCGGGACAAATTAACAAACTTACAAACTTAATTACCTAAACATGTAAGAACAGTAAAATTTATGTAATCAAAAACTAATACGTTTGCAATCAATAAAAGTAAACAAAATGTCAATTCTTAGAATTTTTACTTAATGCAATAAACAATAAATTAGTGTGTATTGTTCCGTTTTAGAGTGGAGTGAAGTACTCAGTCAGATACATTTTGTCTGCTCTACTTTTATGTATCCTCTTTCTTCGGAATGAGTTAACCAATCATCGGCTAACTATAAAAGCGGGACCGCATTCGAAATTAAATAAGTCACATAATATACAAACAATTATTCTTCTTTATTCAAAACAAGCAGAAAATATGAGTCCATTAAGGAAGAAAAAAAGTTGAAGTAAAGATCAACAGACTCAAGTAACACCCGTAATGTGTTTGTCTCACTATCCAGCTGCAAATTGCACTCACAAAATTGGCCTTAAAAAGTTAAATTGCAATTGCGACGCGCCACATAAACATGTATAGTGTAACGCCACAGACTTGTTGTATCCACTCTCGAAAACTTGCAGAAAATAATTCCCCACAACGACACCGACTAAAGCAAAGATTACCCAAACAACAAGAACACCGTCACAGCCACACCATACTGGAACAGCGTTCAATGACCGACCGTACGAAAAATGTTGTTGATTTAAAGTTAAATCTGAAAAATCAACATTGGACCTTGTTATGCTCTTTGGAAACTAATATTACGTTTTCACCAAAAGATAAATACAAGATTTAAGGCAAGATAGTTAACAAAATTAAAAAGAAGATTAACTTTGACAGCACCTATCAAAATTCTAATGGTGTTTCACGTTTTCTTATAAAGTCGAAGCGAGAGAAAGAAAGTTTCATTTTCGCCAAACGTTGAAAAATCATCGAGCTAATTTAGCACGATATGGATATAGGTCAGGTCGAATTATGGAACAATTGATCCAATGAAGATTTAACTAGATTAATTTCTAATCCACTAATCTTATTTTTCTTGAAGATTCTAACTACAGCCGGGTAAGAACAGACGCATTTGAAACAATCAAATAATGCTGTAAATACCGAAGTTCAAAAACTATTGGTACTCTAAAAAATATAAATTCATGTGGGATTGATGACATTTCTAACATATGCCTTAAAGAAGTAGCATGCTATTTAGTTGATAAACTATCACATAAATTTATTCGTTGTGTCTCTGAAGAAATATTCCCTGAAGTTTTAAAATGTGCAGATGTTGTGCCTTTATTTAAAAAAGGTTCTACTGGAGGTATGTATTTATAATTACAGATCAATCTTCTTCTTCCCGTTATAAGTAAGATTTTTGAAAAGTTTGCCAAAAATAAAAAACTAAGATACCTATCTTAAAAGAATCGATTTTCTTCATCTATCTCAATTTGGTTTTCAAAAAGGTAAATCAACTGAAGATGCTCTTCTACAATTTTTTGGCGCAGTAATGTCTAACTTTGACAAAAAAAATAAAGTGTTTTGCTGGTTTGTTCATTATTCTTCTAAAAAAAAACTTGAAAAATCAGGGTTCCGCTGTTTCATGTTAGAATTAGAATTAGAATTGATTAACAGTTCTCAAAAAGTAAAAGTAGATTACATTAGAAGTAGTCCTATGTTGTTATATTTAGGAGTACCACAAGGCTCTGTTCTTGGCATATTCTGTTTCTCATCTACATCAATTCTTTGTTGGGGTTAAATTTCAAAGGTGAATTTACTGTCTTTTTCGGTAATGTTGGCGTATCTTATGATTGAGATAGTCGCCTTGACCTGATCGCCTTTTTTTTATAATTTTACACGCACTAAGGGAAGTTTGACTATACTTAAAATGCTTGATGAGATTTGGACGCAACTTGCTATTCCACTAGAGACTAGAAAACTGTTTATTAAAACAATGATTCAAATGTTTTGTTTTATTTCAATCACCTATCATTTTCAAAGCTCTTTTTAAATTCTATTCAAGAAACTCAACTGAGTCATTAGAGTACCTGCCTGATCAGAAGGGGTACAAGCTTACTTGCAATGTCGAAGGAAACATTAATACTTGCAGCGTATTTGGCGACGACGTCGAATATGTGGTAATTCCACATAAGGTAGTCTGTGATACACATCATGCCGAAAACTGAGAGCTGTTTTGTTTCCTCAATGCAAGTGCCGCTCATATATAGCAGAATCGGGGGTGGGTTGCGCTCTAATGATAGAAGCAAGCATTGAGTTTTTGAAACATTAAATGCGGCTTATGGTATAGATCCACATCCAAAGAACAAGGACATGTATCTGGAAACGAATATAAGAAGATGAGAGTACTTTTGTCAGCAAAACAATTTATTAATTAGAAGTTTCAGACAAATTATCATTGATGAATTTCAGAAAAAGAGTCAGAGACAAAACAGAGCCATGTGGCAGACTTGGAACCAATACAACTTGTATTGAGCGTTTCGAAAGGTAGTTTCACGCATTTTCGATAAAGGAGCATGTTGCCAAACTCTACCAAATGCTTTTGAAATACCAAGTCCAATAATTTTACTTTCTCCAAAATTATATTAAGATTTGTGCCATTGTTCGGTGATATAAACCATCAGATCACCGATGGGCCTATGACGAAAGCCGTACTGCCAGCCATTGAGAAGCTTTTGTTCTTCTAGATATTTTTTTCCATTACATTAGAAATAAGAGATGTAAGTACAATTATACGATAGTGGGAGGGGGAAGAAGATTTACTTATTTTAGGGACAGACTGGACAAATGCTGTTCCTGTTTTCCATCCATCGAAAAGAGACCGATAGAGTTGAGCAGTTGGAAAAGCTTACGCAATGGTTTTGCCAGCGTAGAACAACACTTCTTCAGAACAATTTTTTTTCCGATATTCATTGTGAGTTGAAAGATATTCCTGTTCGTCATTTGTATTGTTTTGAAGTTTTTAAGATCTTCCTTAGGAAGTCTGGCAACGGAAATGTTCACTTAATTTCACACGTTAATTTACGTGGAAACTTTTCGTACACTGTGTACAATGTTTCTTCGCTTTGTTTATTCAATAAACTTCCTCAAGATCCGTGGGATGACCACTCTACCTGGAATGTCTGTTAAACTAATTAAAACTTGGCTTTTTAACTTCAACTTTGACGGTGTTATACATATTTCTTATTTATTTAATAATTGCTTGGATTCTTTTTTAGTTTTAAATTTTTTAATATTTTGAGTTTTTAAATGCTTTTTTATTATTTTTTTTTTAATAATTGGTTCGTTCGTTCAACTTTAAGCTTCATTTAGACTTTCGTTCTTGTCGTCTGTGTACGTTGTACGTTGTTGAACGTACACGGAACAACGAGAATGTAAAGCTTCATTTAGACTTTCGTTCTTGTCGTCTGTGTACGTTGTTGTACGTACACGGAACAACGAGAATGTAAATGATAAAAACGAACAACGAATGAAGAACGTACAAATTCAAAGGAGCTCGGAAATTTCCATATTCGTTGTTCGTTGTTACCTGTTCGTTGTTACCTGTTACTGTCTAAATAAACAATGTTTGGCAGTAGCGTGCAACTTGTAGGGACATTTATAAATTTGTTTATATATGTATATATATATACATATGTAGATGTACAACAATCACTATATTTTTAATTATCCTTCAAGACCGAGAGCCCACAGCAATTTTTGGGTGTGATTGATAACCGAAAATAATTAGCATAATTAGATAGGCCTTTTATAGTTATTTATGAATATGAACGTCTGGCATACTCTAGTGGGCACAATAGTGCATTATAGTGCATCAAGTATGCAGTTCTTTCCAAGTTCTAAAAAATTGGGATACAAAATTTTCCATAACTTCAAAATGACCAGCTAAGTGCCCTCATTGCAAATATCGAGGTCCAAGACGTTTTGGAGGTAGCCTTCTTAGTGCCTATTCTTATCGCGTCTGGCAGGCAGAAGGCTGTCTGTAAAACATCTTGGACCTCGATATTTTCAATCAGGCGGCTTAACTCTACATTTTGGCAAAGTTGTTATCACAATTATTTGGACTTGGAAAGAACTGCATACTTGATGCACTATTATGCACTATTGCTCCCACTAGAGTATGCAAGACTTTCACATTTGTAAATAACTATAAAAGGCCTATCTAATTATTCTAATAATTTTTTGTTATTAATCACATCCAAAAATTGCTGTCGGCTCTTAGTCTATTCAGTTCATAGTAGCAGACGAACAAAATCAATGAGAATTGATAAAAAATACACCTAGCTCATGTTCTTTATAATCATTTTTGTTTAAATACTTTCATCGTGTACGTTCATATTGATGTTGCATTGATTAAAAAATGTCTGATTTAAGGAATTTATCAAAAGAAGTAATTGAGGAGTTTATTGACTTATACAAAAGCTTTCACCAAACCAAGAAGCTTAACATATGTTTCTTCGGGTATTCGCAAATAATTCCGGAAATCGTCTGGCTGAAGTCTTAACTCTTCTATTATGTTTGTGTGTGATAAATGTTTTCTTTTCAGCAACCAACCCTTCGTCCAACAGGATCTTCTTTTTTTTTGAACAATTAATAGTGCCGCTACTGCCAACAATGTGTTGTTATCCATTTTGTTGATAAGAACGAACTAAAAACAAAACCGAATTAATGTGAACGCTTCTTCGTTGTTCGTTATTGAGAGAAGAACGAACAACGAACAACGTACAACGAATGAAGAACGAAAGTCTAAATGGAGCTTTACCCAGGGTTGACCCAGGTTTTCTTCATAACTCTAAGAGTTGTCAAAAAAAAAAACTGGGGTTCTTGGTTTTCAAAAAACACCCAAAGGCTGTCAATTCTTTTCTTGACAACTAAAAGCAACTAACAAATAATTCTGTGTTCTGATAAAACTTATTTTTTTTTTATAAAATAGTTTAAAAAGGAACAACAACAATTTTGCGTTGTTACTCAATATTTTATCTGATGAGGATGATGAGTACAACAAACTTTTAATTACAAATATACGAATAAACAATACGACAACAAAAGAAATAGATATGAAATCTAAAGTCACTTTTGACAGTTTCGTCATTACCTGAACTCTCCACAGCAAAATACGTAGATCTATTTAAGGGCGAGTTTAGGGCGACTCCAGGTCTCAAATAACACAGAATTTACTCACGAAGATGACTTCAGGATTTTCAAAACACGATTTAGGTCGACCCCAGGGTGACTTCAGGGCTCAACGAAAAAACCTTATAAGAAAACCGAATGACATTTAAATTTTTGAGTTATAATATTAAGTAATGATATATAGGTATGCTAAATGATGTATCTATGTATTATTTTCATGAAATTTATGAACGAAATTAATTTAAATCTAATTATGTACTTTATTAAAAATAATTTTTTAAGAACCTTAAGGATAAACCATAAATTATATCCAGAAGTGAGCTGCACTTAACGTTTACATTTTTTCACAGAACTTCTTAAAGTCTCCAAGCAAAGATAACGTTATCTGTTGGAGGTGTCTTACTGTCAGAGGGCGCCACATCTACTTTAAAGAAGTTTCTCATCCCGATAATGTTTTAAAGAAATAGAATTTTCGGTTGGTCAAGATTAAACTAGAAAATTATTTGTAAAAATGAAATAAGAAATTCCAACCAATATAAATGTACATACATAACTAGGGAGATATTAAATCTAGATTTCATTCCTACAGTAAATGTGGGAATGTACCAACCTTTATTTTCGTACTGATCTGAATGCAGAATTATTATTTTTTTTTTTAGTTTTAATTTATAAATGTGAATGTCTTATTGATTATAGCAGTTCATTAATCTTGTAATCACAAACTCAATCTATTAAGAATTTATCTGCACCAACATAGCTGGAGGAGTAATAAAATATACGGTGTTCTCGTTTGCTTGCTACTGCAACTTGAAATTTAGCGACTGTATAGCAGCAGCTGAAACGACAACAACAAAGCCCGGTATGCAGATGCAGGCTGGCTTACCACAAAAAGTACTTTTACCTGTTGGCAGGCAATTGATTGGAGGCTTGCACCGCACACCGTCAAATGAAACGCATTATGGCCAACATACTTTTTGTACATAAGAGCTCAGTTCGTTAACCCCAAGCAAGGCAGTATTGCTGAAGTGAGTGGTATAAGAGTACTTCTGAATAAAAAGTGTTATGAATTTTTTGTCTGCTGTAGTTGTAGCCCGAATTAGTGTTCAGACTTATAATATCTTTCGACTAAATGCAAGAACAATTCTAGTAGAAAACCGTCGAAGAATGTTGCATTATATATTTTTAAGTATTCTATTCATTGTCATTAACAATCTTATAGGTTACTGCGTGTTTTCTAGCGAACTCAGATACTTTTGTCCTTCTATAGGGGCTCATAGCAAGTTGATGTTGATGATATTAAACAAGACATTTCTGTCGGCATTCAAATTGTAATTTGATTCGATAGTTTGTGGTTACTTAGTCGGTCAGTTGAAGTTGCAGTCAGTGGCTTTACAAGACATTATTCAATGTATGTACTTGCACTTATTCCAAGGACTTCTCAGTGATATTAATACAAGCTATTCATATTCAAGGATTGTGTTTTTGTTTTGTTGTCAATGAAAATTAAATGCATTGCATTTTTCTAGCTAACAATGGATGACGATGGAGTGTAGAAGCAACATTTTTACTACAATCAGGGAAAAAGTCATTGAATATTATAATAATATTGTAAGTGAGCATTATAATGTGGTTTTATTTTTACAAACTGCCTTGATTAAAGGGGCGTGGTTTCGAGTTTTGGTTGAATAGTATAGATAAAGAAACAGATATTATTTTTCCACTATTATTAGTTAAAAGACATCAATTCAATTTTCAAGAGTAGGCGCGTTTTATTGGTAATCTATGTATATCTAGCGCAGTAATACAAGTACCAAAAAAAACGCTTTATTCACTCTTTAACTCACTCTTCCTTGTTCCTTCCTACTTGTGGAATTAAGAATTAACTTACTCGGATGTGTTCGAAAGATCTGTATCTCGTTTTTAAGCTGGAGTTGAAATATTCATGAAAATGCAGATTGAGTTGAAATATTCATGAAAATGCAGATGAAGTTGATTTTTAGTTCTTCTCACTGTTAAATTTGATTTAAAACTTACAAAAGTGCGAAAATATATCGCATATATATACTGAGTATTGGAGAAAAAAAACATAGTACTCAATAAAATGACATTGGCGCAAAATTTTAAACACCCTCTTATTAGGGTAGTAGTATTATACTCGTACTTCTTATATTTTTCCTAACTTTAAAGTAGTTTTCTAATTTTAAACATTTTTTAACTAATATCGTCTTAAGGCTGGGAGCGCACATTCAATTTTAAGTTGCACAACACTGTTTTACTTATACTTATAGAAAACAGATGAACTATTTGGTTGAATGTTCGCGCAGGTGCATATAATTATATGTTACACAAAATAGCGAACTCATTTTAGGCAATCGTTTAATTTGTGTCAAAACACAAACTTTTTAGTTTCTTAAACCAAACAGTTGCAAAACAGCCTAGCCTAAGGCAATTTCTTTTAATAAATTGATTCTGAGCAACCTTAAAACAATAGTAGTTCGGGCAAAGAACTAAGTAAACAGACCTATTTTGACGTTTTTAAATGTTAAAGAGTCATATGAAGTTAAAACGATACTAAAAATAATAAAATAGATGTTCTGAGAGTTTAGCTTTAATTTTTTCAGTTGTTATATAAATTCAGCATAATGCCGCAGTTATACGACATTTTTGAACAAATGCCAGTGAACTGATAAAACATATCAATCGAATTCAATATTTCAATATTCAG
Source organism: Chrysotoxum bicinctum (assembly GCA_911387755.1). Classification (NCBI taxonomy): domain Eukaryota; kingdom Metazoa; phylum Arthropoda; class Insecta; order Diptera; family Syrphidae; genus Chrysotoxum; species Chrysotoxum bicinctum. Next base: position 125,440,440 of record OU426989.1, on the reverse strand, counting down.
TATTTTATGACAAAATTAGTGGCAATAGTGTAAAGCCGGAATTATGGTATGAATTAAAGTTTTGCATTTGAAAAAATATTTGTTCTATAAATTTCGGAGCGATCACACTTTGGATTAGTAAAGGGAAAGTATAACAAAATAAATACCAACGAACACACCCTCAAGTATGCCACATATATTTTTTCGGACACCACCTAAACACCTCCTACATTTCAACATCCGAAACTCAATCTTCACTAAATTAACCATTTCAATAACTAGCTTATTTTTATTCACTAATCGTTTGTTGTTGTTTTCCATGTTAAATTTTGCGATGTAGTGTATTCACTAACCAATAAAACACGGCTAGTATTTACAATCTGTTGAATTTAACATTTGTATATTCCTCAGTGTTAAAACAAACACTTTTTATTTCACAAAAATAAATATTTGTAGGGTAATCTTTAATGTCCTTGTACACACGTTTATTGGGTTGAAGTTTGAACAGTTTTTTCTTTCGAGCGGTGGAAATATTTAGAAAGTTGTTGTAGTTCAATCAGCCCACTGCCCTCAGGGTATATACATACATATATGCATGTATATTATAAACTAACACTTAGTTGTATGATTTCATCAAGATGAAGTTTAAGGAAAGATTAGTTCAAGATCAACATTATTTATAGTTAAAACAAAAATAATAGCTAGGAGTTCCTGATGTACTCCAGACATGACATGATACTGTTATCTAAATTAGACCGAATTCAAAATATGAATGCGGTCAAAATAATAGTATTGAACACAACAAAAACTAAAATAAATTAATCTACTAATTTTAAAGAAATAAATAGTCATCTGATTTTCAAATTAATGTTTTTTAGGCTTTTAATTTCAGAAAAAAAATCATTTTCAGATTCAATAAATTAGTTGGTATTTTCAAATCTATAGAAGTCATACAAGAAAATAGCGGTCGAAAAATAGTACCGCATCCAAAATCCGCCTTTAAATATCACAAAAGGGAAAGTTAAAAGACAAATTCTACTATAAGTGAAAAGTGATAGTGGAGTGTTTGAACCATAAATTAATAATTAGTTGTATGTCCCTTGTTAGAAATAACAACAGCACAGCGACGTACAGCACAGTTTCCCAAAGGGCTATGTTAGTAGTTGGCTTACAACCAGCAACATAATTCTTGACATCGCACCAAAGATTTTCTATAGGGTTGAGGTCGGCGGACTGTGCAGTCCACTCCATGACATTAACCTTCTTTTTTTGGAACCACTGCTTTGCAAGTTTACTTGTATGCTTTGGGTCGTTGTCTTGTTGAAAGACCCATTTCAGTGGCATTTCATCTTCAGCATATGTGAATATGACTTTCTGCATGTTCTTCACATAAAGATGCTGACCCTTAAAATGTTTAGGAACAATGCCATCGTTAAGGAAAGTTGGATGGGATTTAAAAGAAGATATCCATGTACATTGGTTTAAAATGGCTGAATGTCGCAATTGGAGGGAAATATTGATCCGGGTAAAGTATTCTCCAATAGTGTAGTGTGGATAAAGAATCAATCTTCGTCCTAAGTTGGGCTCAAAAATAAACTGATGGGTATTACGGTTAAATTGTTTAAATGGAGGAATTAACCGACCTATTTCACTAGAATACTGTTTAGTTTGCAGTTTTTTTTAGAAAAATAAAACGTAGATTCTCCATTTTTAAGGCAGCTTTCTAGAAGAAAGCTTAAATCTGATTAATTATATTTTCCAACAAAATAATTACATAATACAATTGTACTTTATTTATCGTTCTGTGATGTGTGCTTGTAGCTTAAAAGCTGTATTTTTTTTAACAATCAATGTTATCACGTTAAAAGTGAAATGTAAACCTATAGTCAATATACGGGTCAAGACACCCTTCAATATTCTTTAAGAAAAACAAGTTGCAGTATTTTTAAAAAAAACTTTGGTCTTAAAATATTATTATATTTATTATAAGATAATAATGTACAAATAGTGTTGTCTGGATATCCTAACTTAACAAGGAAATAACTATTTTTTAATATTTACATATCGATTTTATTAATTTTATTAAAAGGTTTTTCAATAAGAGCGGGTAGATGTTGAAATGGGCCAAGTCCCAACGCAAAGTTTCACATGTTGAAGTCTACGAAAGGCCTCGGGTTCACGGACTGCGGAAATGTTTTCGACCGATCCTGCGTTCCTTTGATGTACGAATGTTGGATAATTGATTACTGAACCGGTCATCTAAAATTTGTCCACCAAACATCGAATGCAAGGGGCGCAACATTTGCACTAATAAACACTCATTTTGATAATAAAGTTTTACCATTTGGACGTGGTGTTCAACCGTGTTTCTTTACATGTTGATTTTACATCAGTAACTAAATAATAAATAACAGATTTGACAGATGTCACCAGCACAACTTGGCCGAGCATAGCGAGCATCTTTCTAATGGACATAGTGTTAAGCTATTAGTTTGCGGCTGGTTAGATATCTGAGACCGAGGAAAAAGGGTTCTGAAATTTGTAGTTTCAGTTTTTGCATGGCTCAATTTGGCAGTGCTAAAATACCAATCTCTAAAATTGAAACGTAGCATTAGGTGTAATAGCGCAATTTTTCGATTTATTCGAACGCCAATTTTTATTCCAGAGCCATTACCTTTGTTACTTCGCAACGCAATTATATTAAGTTCATCTTACATTGATTCTTCTTCTCGGCTACTTTGCTTCAGCAGTATTTAAATATAATTTGAATTATAAAAAACTTTCTTGTAGATACCATAGGTACAAAAATATCTTTCGGTTTCCTTTTCCGCCAAAAATCTGTCATTCCAAGACTATACTTAACCGAAATTAAAAACAATGGCACAAAATTTTAATTGAATTAGGACGATGCTAAAGCTGTTTTAGTATGATACTGGGTTAAAACAACGAATTTGCAAATTTTAATCGAATATAGCATCATACTTTCTCTATCCTTTTATTAAAGTTAAAATCATCGATTACTTACTTTATTTTTTTAGTATCGTGCTAGCTTCATATGACTCTTTGACATTTGCAAACATCAAAAAAGGTTCGTGTACTTACTTTTTTGAGTATACACGAAATGTCATCGTTTTGGGTGTGTTCAGAAGCAATTTATTAAGAAAATTCTTTTAGTACGATACTAGTTAGAAAATGTTTAAAATTAAGAATGAGATAGTAAACTACTATAAAGTTAGCAAATTGTTAAGTAGTATCATACTAATACCTTAATAATAGGCTGTTTAAAGTTTTGCGCCAATATTGGATGACAAGGATGACGTGCAAAAATATAGTACATTTTTTTTTAGAAATAGCACCGGAATTATTGTCACCAAGCTACTGTGTCAATATTTCTCTCTTCTACAGCAAGATGCCACAGTTCACTATCATTCACATGCCCAAGTCAAGCCGCATAAATAGCCACGGAGTCTCCACATTTGCCTTGCGTCCACATACCTTTTTTATCGTTTTTTTTTTTTTCTACACATGCATACGTATCATACCTACACACACTGGTGCATATTCTTGCACTGGGTTACCTACATTCCCCAAAAATATAAATAAATAAATAAATAAATGGAGGCAGCTGACATGCCGATGCCGTTTGACTCGTTCTCTAAGTTCATTGACTTCTCGCATGTAGGCCTGATCTACTCCCCCCGTCACGGCCGTGCAGCAGACATTACGTTACGACAAATAAGCAAAAGCAACGTGCTGTGTGAGTAGCATACAAGAGTAACCACACTCTCTTGAGTGAAATGATTTGTTATGTGACAATCACAATTCACAATGCCTCCCCTTAGAGCTTGGGTGTGTTTGACGCAGGCGTGATGCGTCGCAAAAATAAAATTTAAGCATTTTGAAGAACACCGATCGGCTCCACCTGTCACTGTTTATTTACCCCCCAACCATCACTCCGACTCCAGCAGTGACAACAACTCAAACACACATTATGACCGATTAAGAAGTACGACGGAACACTGGACACAACTTCATACAATGCGTGGTGTCATTACAGATGTCGCGCGAGTTCATTGTAACACAAAACTCGAAGAAAAGAGCGCAAATTCCATTTGATTACATAACCACTATTGCTATTGTGGTTTGTGGATAAGGTGGCATGGTGCGGGCAAAGAGGAGCGGCAAAGACGTGCTCTTGCTGCTACTTCGCGATCGCTTTGCATTACTGCAGCCATCAACGCAAAGCAAAGGCTCATAAAGCGAAGTGTTGTACGTTTAAGCAAATTGAAAAGTCAGATTTTTGACTGTCAAAGGGGTTCCTCTAATGGAATACAAATTCTTGAAATTTCATTGAACACAAATCGGGTTGCACATGTAATACGGCTCAATGTTGGCACACAAGGTGCGGCCAATGACCGACCAACATTATGCTAGTAGCAGTAAATACAGCATAGGGGTATCAACACAACCATTGCAAATCTTTTTCCGTGTATGCGTTTTAGAGATTTTCTTAGTGAGTGTACCTATAGCGTCGGATCCATTCAGCACTAGATGGAGTGAATTTAGCCTCGCGCGCAATTGCATTTACTATTTTAACCAGTACTCATACGCCCCCACTGTTAATGCAAGGAGGGGTTTTTTCTTGACATCTATTGAAATTTTGCATGCAGCTAGTACCATTATTATTTCATAAATGGATTAAACATTATCGAGCTGATGTACGAGCCATTGGTGAATCTATGACGTGTTGGTTGGCAGCATTTCAACGTGCACTGCGTAGATCTGGGAATTTTTATAAGCGGGTATTTTTTTCATTTCGGGGGTTTTATGTTTGTTATTTAAATGATTGCCAATTAGAATGATTTTTGTGTGTAGGTAAGTTGCTTGGCTGCCAAGAATTATTATTTGAAGGAACTTTCGAGCTGTAGCTGGATTATACGAGTAGTAGATCAAAGCCAGTGAGTATATTTGCTTATCTGTCAGTTTTTTGGATTACCCTTCATTGTTTCAGTATTGTCGAAATATTATACCTATTATGTATGTTGTATACCTTTAGTTATATAATGTTTTAAGTTTTTGGGCAAAACGCAGTGAACGAAAAATTTGGCCAAAGAAGTTCAATTTTCAATAGAGCGAAATAAATGAATTCCAAAAAGGGTATTTGCTTAGCCCTTAAACTATGGACGGATATATTGCATTTGCGCTCCATGTTTTAAAAAATGAAATATTCTTAATTAACGTCAAGAAAGATTGGAATGAAACATCAATACATCGTTTGAATGGTTGCAATTCCGGAGTTCATAAAAGAATTGCCGTTGTTTTTAAGAAGGCAGTGTAAGTTATGAAACACCCTTATCAAGAATCTAAACCCTATATTTCGAATTCTAAAAATAATAGCCTATGATAAGCTCAATGTTTATTTATTAAACGATTTTTAAATTATCTTCTGTCGTTAAACGAAATGTATCACTTTATTTGTGAAAATCTTGCGTACAATTTCTCATATCTGCGCAAATAAATCCATTGGATCTTATCAAAAATCAAATTTAGAAATGATTAGATTAGATTGCAAAGGTGCAATTAATACAATTAATGAAAGGAAGATCTACAACTACTAATTTAACAATACTTTCTAACTCCCGTCTAACCCATATGGATACACATTCGCAAGTAGACCCTATACACACTGATTTTTAAAAGGCATTTTACCGTGTTTAACATTGTGTCCTTTTGAAGAAACTTGAGTTGTTTACCTTCAATTCTTCTAAGTGGATACAAAGTTATTTAGAAGGTAGAAAGCAAATTATCAAAATTGGTAATGTGTTTTCTAAAGAAATATTTAACTTTCTAGGTGTTCTTCAAGGAAGTCATCTTGGATCGCTGCTTTTTATTATTTTTTATAAATGACTTACCACTGTATCTATACTATTTTAAATGTCTTTTATTTGCTGATGATTTAAAAATGTTCAGCAGCATAAACTCAATTCATGATGAAAATAAGGTTCAATCTGATTTTAAAAGAATGTAGCGTAGTTACATTTTCCAGAAACCAAAATCCCTGGTGTTTTGCTTACAAACTCGAAAACTATATTTTACAGAGATTTGATAGCCAAAAAGATCTAGGGGTTATATTCGAATCTATAATTAATTTTGCTTTTCATATTTCATATTTTGCTATTTCAAAAGCAAATTCCATGTTGGGTTTCTTAATTCGAAATTCAAAAAAAATCGAAAATCCATACACCTTAAAAACTCTTTATTCTAGTGTTGTTAGACCGCAGCTGAAGTAATGCAGCGTTATATAGAATCCATACACAAAATCTAGCATTTATCGTTTAGAAAATGTCCAAAAGATATTCACTAAGTTTGCTCTATGAAAACCTTTCGAAATGTAAGTGTTCCATTCTATGAAACTAGATGTATTTTCATGGACTTTAAACCTCTTGTTTTGAGAAAAAAATTAAAATTTGTGATTTTTCATGTCTTGAATTGCATCATTGACTGATCGGTTTTATTATCAATGTTAAATATTTTATGCTCCTTTTCGTACTTTGCGTCTGTGAAGTGGTCAGTTTTTAAATGTAGGTACTTTATCACAGTATCTACTAGCCACGCTCGCCAAAATCCTATTACTAAAAACTTGCACAGATTTAAATAAAAATTATGATTTTCCTATTGATTTCAATTTGAATAAAAATCAAATTAAGAATAGTCTAGGCAAAGTTTTGTAACTTTAAAGACGAATAAATAAATATTTAAGTGGACCAAAAATAATAAACCAAACCAGTTAGCAGATAGAAACTCATCTTTTACTTTACAGTTAGTTCAACCTCAAAGCAAAAGAGAGAGAAAAAATAATCCTTCTTTTCAGTCCTTCTTTGTGTAAAGGATATTTGCGTTGAGTTTTGTGCGGTTTCAGTTTAAATAAGTAAACCCCAGTTTCACAGTGGAAATTTAAACTGAACTGGAGTTTAAATTTTAAGTTCAACTCGTCCGGATTCACAATCTAATCCGAACTTCAGTTCAATTGCGGTTGTTGAACTGAGATTTGAACGGCAAAATAGTGTCGTTTAACTTAAACTACAGAATGAACTCTGTTCACGGTTTAAATGACACTGTGAAACCAAATTTACTGTTCAACTGAAGTTTAAAAGTGGAGTTTAAACTTCCACTGTGAAACTGTATTTCAGTTTTTAATTGTTTCCCTTAGCGTAATAATTCATAAATTTCAATCTCAGAAACAAATTTAGAAAAATCGTATCTAAGAATTCATTATTATTCAGCCCTATTACAGAATTCGGCGAATGAGCTAAAGTGACAGTTTCAATTAATTTCCAAACTTTTGCTATTACTGAATCCGACGAATGAAAGTTGAAAGAATGTCGGTAACAATCTCTGCACCACTGACATTTTGTTCAACTTACATATGTATGTACATATGTATATGGTATTACAGAATTCGCAATCCATTCGCAATCCATACAATTTCTATCATTTTACATTCGCACCAATTTCGAGACGAATCTGAAGGATGAACAATGAACATGCATAAAATAATGTGAATTATAAGCGACATAGAAATAAGACACGGCATTCTCCGCTTTAGTTTAGCCGCCATCCCTGGAGATAAAATATCTGAGACAACAACCTTCAGTCTCAGAACATCGTGCCACACATCTTTCCTATCCTTCTTTCTCTTCCTTTACTTCACGCCCGCGCTGTGTTCAAACATTTAAAGGGTAATCATAATCCCTTGAGCGCGTATAGATTATAAAAAAAAAAAGTGAATTTTTGATTAAACGAAAATAAACATTGGAGAGTACAAAAATATAAGTCAAAAGCTTATCATACTGAATGCTAAAATGTTTGTTTAACAAATTTTAAGAGAAAACGCACAAATAGCAACGCAACCAGAGAGCAAGAAATCTAAAAAAAAAAAAAAGAGCACACGGTTGGTTTTGAACCGTCCCCATATTCGTACTAACCACTCTCAACGATGCTTGATTTCGTTGATCGAAAGCGATACTTTTATCACAGCCTAGGCCAGTTGAATAAATGTTTGTAGCTGATAGTGTCGATACGAAAGTTCATAAATGATAAGGTAATTTTAAATCGACAATGTAGTTCATCCGACGAATTTCATAATTGAGATTTACAGCGGATGCGAATCAAGTCAACTCACCGGGAGTAAAATTCTGCGAATTCTGTAGTAGACATGATTATTATTAAATTAAAATATAATTAAACCAGAATGAGTTCGTTTTTCAAAATAACGAAATTATCATTGCAACAATTGTCTTTTGAACAGCGAATGTAGTGTATTTAGTAATAGAGTTTTGATAAATAAGAACGCGATATTAACTTGGTTATTGGTAAACACACAAATTAACACCTCTTTAAAGTTTAATCTTGTGTCTTGTAATATTCATTGATTCTTATGTAGATTTAAAAATGATAGGTGATATGGAACTATAACGGAGACATCCCGAACGCAGCTTATGTTTTATATATCTTTATTGTATCGCTACTTTTAGAAACAGCGTTCTGGTAAAAAAATATTCATTTTCAAAAGCAGTTCTATCATAATTTTCTCAAATTTAGGAATTAACAAAGTCAAATGTCATACTATCATGCTCAGAGCTTCGTGCGTTAGTGAACCAAATCAATGTGGGGACCTTACAAAAATTTTGTATCCCTTTCAATTTTAATATTCAAAACTTAAAATACAATGTACACTAGAATCTGTTTCAAATCCTTCTTTCTCAAAATTATGCCAAAACACAACAGTACCTACACAAAGAAAACCAAGAATAAACATTTTTGTATTTGCAATATTTCTAGGACTTTTCAGTAGTTCTTGTACAAAAAAAATGTCTAGTGCCGACCGCTAATAACGATTTTTCATAAACTCAACTTTAACCAATCCGAATTTTTAACGAATGTAAAACTTGCTCTTCATAGAGTACCTGCATCGCTAGTAAAAATCATAATTCCTCCTGATTTTTCGACTTGACTTCAAACAAAAAATCTACATAGTATAAATTAATTAAAAGATGAACAAAGAAGAACCACGTAGAACATAATAAAAGGCACAAAGACCTTCGGTTAACATTGCGCAGGCGCACCACTGAGCTGAAGTGCTAATGCCATTAGCACGATTCCCACATGTAAACACCAGAACCACTCAGTTCGTAAACCTTTGAAAGTGAAAGTATTATCGGACGTAGACCTACATATACATCCAACTCATATCGAAGCCTCATGCATATAAATGACTGAATGGAGTGCTACGAAAACTACAGTTATTATTGCGGCCTGACTTGCCACTCCACGCGTTGGTATGGAGTTGGCATTTTTTTTAAGTCTTATACACCGGTTACTGTTGGTAAGCAGTGCCGTAGAAGTCCACAATCATGTTGCCGCGCACTTCCCTTTATGCTTTACAGATTCGTATGTTTCTTTCTCTTAACGACTAATGGTTTGGTATTGGTATTGGTTTTCTTGGAACTGTTCCTTCTCTTTTTCAGATTTAATCTGAGAATCGCTATAGCCCTCGAATTGTGTCTGAAGATAAGTATTCAGAATTTAACGTACAGGACAGGGGCTTCCAATCAGAGGAGTCATCTAGATTTGCATGTTATTTTTAGTAAAGAACCCTGTGTATGCTTCTTTCAAGGCGCATACAAAAAATCAATTAAACAATTTTTGATAAACAAATAGCTTCTTTAAGGTGTATCTACATATACTAGGCTGGTCTTCAGTAAATCAAAATTTGTTGAGCTTTTTGAAAAGAAATTTTATGAGGCGTCTCGTGAAAGCTAACATTCCTGATATCTAAATATCTATGTAGGTAATAAATTAATTTTTTGTACATAGATTAAAATATAAGAGTACAAACAGGTCGGATCAAAATAGAGAAACAAATTTTAGAGGTGGTGGCTCTAATACCTTTTAAAAGCCAGTCTGGTTTTCGTAAAAGGTGTAGTACGAAATCCTCTTAAATAATATATCGGACACTGTTTTAAAAGCAGTTTGGTTTTCAGTCAACTGTATGCAACATTATCTTCTTCTATCTTACTGACAGAAGACAGACTGTAACCATGAACATGAAAACTTCATTGCTTCTTTATCGGGGCGTTCTTCAAGGATAGCTGGTGTTGGGTCCAACTTTTTGTAGACAAACTTTTTGAATGATTTGCCTGCGGTAGTGGAGCATAGCTCTGTTTTAATATAATCATGATGACGTCCAGATGCTAAATTCTTCAAACAAAATGTGATCCTAAAAAGTGTGTGTTTGGAACTTGGTGATGATTTTGCTATGGTGCTGAAATAGGCAAAAAAAATTCTTTAGTTTTTAAAATGCTGGAAGATTCAAGGCTTTGCTTTTGGAAACTATTTTGGTTTTCAATCAATGGACATGCTTTCTCTTCATTGCAACACAATTCCATATGAAAGTAGTATTGAGAGGAGCAGGATATAAAATTTGTTTGAAAGCAGTTACAAGGGTTGGTATTTCTTATAAAAATAAAGGCATTAAAATAAAAAAGGCCAGGGTGCACCAAAGTAAGCCTTTTCTTAACTCGCCGATATATGATATAAAAATTGGAGATAGCCCCTTACTGTTAATCGATTTTTTTCTTAGAATATATCTCGCTCTAAAATACTATGCACGAATTAAGAGACACACTGAATATTCATCTAATATTTTGTTTACAATTAAGTTCAGTTTTATATTAAATTACAAAATCGCTGCCCAATGCGACACACGACTTGCATTATCGACTCAAAAACATCCTAAGGACACAGAAATACAACTCAGTACATTTACACCGCGATGAAAAGGTAAAACCTGTTTCTTTTTAAAGGCATTCAAGCTAAGGGCCGTGGGACTCCAATGATCATCAAGTTAACCTAATTTAAGACTAATAACGCAATGGAACAACAACATTGGAGAAGTGTACGTACTCAAAGACAATTATAATGAACCATTGTGGTTCATTGGGAACGGTTGAAGTCTAACCACGTTGTTCAGTGCCGAAACTGCCAAACATTTCGGACACAGCCACCAACTGCGGATGGAAGTACGTGTGTGTCAAGTACAAAGGGCAAGTTTCTTGTGCCAACTGCGAAACAATCATCACAGGACTGCTGACCGATGAAGACACCACCATCACCATTAAACTATTAAACTTAGAGGAGATTAGACCCTATCCATCATCGTTGTTTAATTTAAGTATGAGTCCGGGATGAGAAGTGTATAAAGCGATCTCTATATCTCAATGGCATCCTCGTGAAAAGTGCATGTGGACTCATCGGTGGAGACTTCAATGCCAGGCATCATCTGTGGCTGGACATCACTCCCAACTAAAGGCAAGGTGAAGGTGCATTCTGGATGGAAAACAACAGCGATCAAAACTCATGGGTGGTTATTTTTTAACCTAAACATGTTTCCCAAAATACCATCAACATTTGATTTTTTCTTCTCACCTGTACAACAATACCCAGCGGCTCGGACCACCAAGCTGTTCACCTGAACATCTGACTCCAACAGCCTATCCTCCTAGCCACGGAGCTTACCGAGCATATCATTAACTTTAGATTAGAAGATTGGATGTTGACCAACTGCAAATAGATGTTGAAGGCAACATGGCCCAAACCCCAAAAACAGGAACACCGAAATTAACGCAGATATTGACAGTCTGAAACATGGCATTTGTGACGCACTAGACAAACAAAAATGGTTTAAAACTTCTAAAGACAGACACCCACGTCCCACACCTTCCTGAGTATGTACACAAATGATATGCAAACAGAGCTTAAGGAAGCTTCTTCAAATGATCCACCAGCGTGGGTTGAATACGTCCAACATCATCTACCGGACAGTATGCATCAGTGAGCTACACTGCGTCACCGTAATGTTTTGGAATTCCATTCAATATAACCTGGCCATACAAAATTTCAACAATAATGGAGAAGAGAATATCTTACAAGACAAACTTTGAGCACTCGCAGATTTATTTTAAGGAAATTTCGTCCTCAGCCCATTAGCTGATTCAGTCTTTTACGAGGAAGTTGGGAATTCATCCAACAAGCCATGGCGCCTAACCTGGATGGATATACATTTAGCGACACCATTCCAGCAAGTGAACCGATTGACAGCTAGAACCGGAATACCATAGAGTATACTTACACAGGTCATTAATAACTCCAAGCCAAAGAACTCAGCTGGACCGGATGGGGCATCCAACTTCATGTCCCACAATCCATTATCATCATCTTAACGATCATATTCAACAACTGTCTCAATAAAAATTAATTCTCCAAAAAATGAGTAACTGCTTAAATGTTGACGATTTTTAAGAAAGTTAGCCTAAACATCATCTCCAACCGTACTTATAAAGAAATGAGAAGAGAAATTTCAAGAAGTACAGCAGCGAACATGAAGTTTGGGACCGAGAATTATCTCCTGAATCCGAACTTCTAAGTAAAGAAACACCTTTTTATAACAATAAATACTCTTGAAGGATTTGTCACTTCATCGAGACAGTAGGTGCACTTAAAAATATTTTTTATGTTAGGATTACAGCGCCAGCGGCTGGGAATAGAACTCAGACCTCCAGTATAATTTTTCAATTTATGTTTAAGACAATTAGGTGTTGTTATATATCTATAAAGTAAATACCAGTTATGTACGAGTATCAATTAAACGATACAAGTAGCAAATCATTAAAAATGCAGTACTGGCAGAGGATTTTGAAGCTACATAAAATAGTAACTAGCAACTTAAGATGTGTATCATTTTTGTTTATAAAATCTGACTTGATTTTAAAAGGTATACAATTTTAAACAACCTATTCTTAAGGGCTAAGCATTTAACTAGTTAGCAATTTGCTAAACATTTAGTAGCTTACTAGCTCTTCGAAAATTCTAATCCTTTTATTTTTCGTCTTACTTACAATGAATTACAAATTCCCTTTTATTAAAAACGGTGCATCTGAAAAAGTCTAAGCAATGACACTTCGTAAAAAAATAAAGCAAACAAACCTAAATCTGAGGAACGGACCTTATAAGTTGAAATGTCAGAAGTCAAAGTGACAACCTACAATTTATATTATTATTTTTTTATTTGTGACAACCTATAATTTGTTTTATTATTGTATTTTGCCTAGTTCCTCTTCGTTGTAGGTACGAGTATCCATGTATTTATTTTATAATATTATTTCAATAACCTTTTTAAAAATAATATTCTGCTTTTCACAGCAGACCTAATCTCAAATTGGAGGCAGTTACCAAAGAATACAATGACAAAGACCGAGGTGATGACTTCTCGTGCCAATCAAATTGACGAAGGTACTTCTAAAGCAGCTCACCTTCATCTATTGCAAATGGAACATGTTTAAAAGCTGTTGATGTTGGACGACCAGCTTTATTAAAATGCAAAAGAGGAAAATGCTCGTACTCGTGAGAAGCATTTACTCGAAATAGAGCAAATGAAAGATCCTCATAAGAAGAGAGTGGTCGAACTATAATGTATAGTCATTTTTACTTGCGATATATACATAGGTACTATGGCAAGTTCTGCATTTGGAAAAAAAATAGAAGTTTTCTTCAAACTCAGTATTTAAGGATCTTCGGTGATTCCCTAGAGGAGAAATTGAAATTTTTTTTTAGCTCTAAAACTAACGGTACCCCCCATACACCCGTAATGCATAATCTTATTTATCTCAAAAACGGCTCTAACGATTTTAATAAAAAAAAATTAAATGTGATATTATGGACATGGACTAAATTTTTTGTAAAAAATGTTGGGGCAAAATGTTATTAACGGTACCTGTCATAGAACGGTTTTTTTGATTTTCGAATTTCTTATCAACGGCTCTATACGATAATATTGTAGGTAGATATATAAAAATATTCGAAAAAAAAATATTTTTTATTTTTTGAAAAAAAATTCCAATTTATTTTTTGAAAAATCAATATCTTGAAAACATGTGAACGATTATATTTTGAAATTATTTCCTAAAATCTATATTACTAAGCACTTAAAATTGGCATCGCAAATTTTGTTCTAGAAAAATTGCTTTAATAAAACGATTTTCAAACTTTTTTGCGTAAATTCATGATTTTCCGGAAATCAGGCAATTCCATGCATTTGAACATTTTTATCTCACTAAATAAATGTTTTATATTTTTTTTGTTTTTGTTTTTTAAGTTAAGTGTTCATGTTTTTTTGTATCTTTTTTGATAAAATATATAATATTTTATTTTAAAAGTGTTGACCAATAGATGCGTTTCTGCATGCTGCTTCGTGTTATTTCAACGCAGTATCCTGGTATCCTAGTTCGAATCCGTGAGTTGAATCGGTATTTGGCTCGCTTCATAGAAATGATGAAAATTCCATTCTTTGACCACATTGTAAGGCACAACAACTACAATATTTTTCGATGTATTTAGATCCGCATAAAGTCTATCCAACAATGTCCTTAATTTTAAGCAATCCATTTAGACATTCTATTCGACTTCTTGTAGGAGTGTGGCTGTTAGTGTCATAATATCTTTCTTCTTTTCTGATGGTAATTTGATTTCTGAAAAGCGTTAGAAAGAATTTAAACATGGATATCCTGCATGGAACAGCAAAACATCCTGATAACCATTTATACTTTCGAGCTAATTCTTGAGACGACAATTGTTGCAGATTTTAGAATCGTGAAGAAATCTTGCAACAATATCCATTGTTCTACCTCTATGATCAGTTATAATTTGCACATTCAGTGATTCATAACCTTGAAAATTTAAATGTTTTGTATTGGACATAACATCTACTTTTCAAAAAAAGGAAATGTAAAGCTACCTTTTCTGTTTATGTAGTAGCCATAATAAGTACCACAACGCTCGCAGGTCGCTTAATTTTTACATGAGTAGAATAGATCGTACCTATCACTTTTAGGAACCTGGCAATACTATACAATCCCGATTTTAACTCGTATAACTCCGCAGAGGATGACGGAAATTTAATAAATTGTAGGAGCAACGAAGAAATTTGTTTCGACTGGACCATTTTTTTTTAACGCCATCAGTACTGCTTAATGCAAGCATTTGTAACAATATTTCTTTTCTCTTCGGGTTTTTTCACCTTTAGATACTGGGAAACATCAGCTTGTCACAGTCATTATTTAGCGTGGTGTTAGTTGTTAGTAAATAAATATACATACATATAGCCTAACACTCTACTAAAAAACGAACAAATATGACAAACGAAGAAATAATAAATATTAATCTACTATCTGTAGCTGCAAAAATAACTACAAGTCAAATACTACTTGCTATAAAAATAATAACGTTACGAGTAGTTTCGAATACTTAATGAGAACGCCTATACAACCTGTGCTTAAGTGTAAGCTTTGAGTAACTTAAATCGAAAACATCATGGTTTATATTAGCCTCATGTTTCATACGTGTCAAAGGCTCATTGAGACTATAATTGGTATGGTGAAAGTCTATATGAAAAATTTCAGAGTTTCGAGAACTGTGGCTTCTAGCTTTAAAATGAATTTGTTCTAGAAGAACCGATGAATCTATGGAACCAACCAAGAGCTGGTGTAAAAACATAACATCCCTGACTTTTCGGCGTAATACGACCATATCATGTAATCCTACTAATCCTACTATCCTATCCTATCCTATCCTTCCTACTAATATTATAAATGTGAATGTTACGATGTATGGATGTTTGTTACTCAATAACGCTTGAACAACTGAATGGATCTTGATAAAATTTAACACACAAAAAAGTTATAGTCTGGATTACCGTATAGGCTCCTTTTTTTTTATTATCAGGGGAGGGGTATTGGGTGGTCGAAACACCCTAAAATTATTTATCTCTACTTCTATCTTCGTATTGCACTGAAATGTAGTACATATACATAAGTAGTTGCATTGAAATGCCATACTTTGGTGGTGCGGGCCCAGAGGAGGGGCATTGTTTGATTAATTTACCTAAGCAGTAACGATAAAAACACTCAAAAAAGTTTTAAAAAAACAGGTTGAACAGGAGATCAGTTGTGACAGTTCTTGGCTAAGCTAAACATGTTTATTATTTCAGTGGTAAGTCGTCTTTTTCAAATAGAGCTGTTCAACGATGACACACAGGAGTAAAATAAACACCCAAAAACAACATTCCGTACTTCACACAAGGTTTCCATTTACACAAGATTTCCAATGCAAGAAAAACTGAGCGAATCTACAGAAACTTTTAGACACATGATTTATTTTAAAAAACTTCAGTTGAAAACAAAAATTTGCTTGCAGGAGTTCCCGCACGGGTACGCTAGTGCTCCTATAAAATTAACTGTTGATATATCCTTACAGTTATACCTATAAGATTTAACTAATATTCGGTCCAACCTCGAGCCGAAAAACTTACTTTGGGCTTACGCGACGCCAAACAAATGCTTATTTATGAAATATTTTCTTAGCCGTTTTAATTACTATATCAAATATACTATCAAAAAATAACTAATCTAAAACTCTGGTTATTATAAACGTAAGCAAACCGTAGTTGATTTGTATTATTATTCATTTTATTATAATTGTATATGCATATTGGAAATTGGATAAATTTAAAATTGGGTTGTATATAAAGTTCAAATCCTATAAATAAATGTACCTACCTCATTGTGTCCTCAATACCATATACGTAGCTGCCATCACTGAGGACATATTCTCGTCTTTTATAATCGCTTAGGAAAGGCCGAGCCATAGTATTAATTTCTTCATATTTTCTTTGAAAATCGATACTTTGGGCGGAAATCTGCATCTATCAGTGTCATAGGACTAAAACGAGTTTTATACTGCTTTGGCCTTCTTCTAGTAAGAACGTTTAAAAATTAAATTAAATTTGGTGGTGTAACAGTTCGAAGTGAACCAGGACCTAGTGGCTTACAAATCTCAACAATTCCTGTGTGCGTGCTATACCAGTAACGGAGGGGACCTACTATTTTCTGACGATTTCGAACGGCTAATGAGCAGCACTTTCCATGACAAGAGATATACTCTTAGAGGATCAGTAAACCCCTGAAAAACTTTTTTGCAGCGGGTGAGAATCGAAGCGTTTAAGGAATTTCAATTATTTATAAATGCAAAATAACTATCCATTTTGTTTTAGTAAAAAGGAAAACAAATTGTTTACAGTCCCTTTTGTAAATTTCACACGATGTCATGTCAAAATGACATTTAGATAGTATATACGACTACAACGGATTAAAAACTTCCTAAGAAAAAGAACCAGTTTCAACATACTCCGCCTCTATTCCTCGTATATTGTATATTTTTTTACTCCGTCACTAAAACAAGTTAGAGTTATAAGTAAATAAGGCTGTAAGCGTTGCACTAACCCATTAACTTGCATGTTTGTTTTCAAGCAAGAACCAAACTCTTGTTTTGTCAAACCTATAAGTACCTGAAGTAAAATTCTCCATCGCCCAGCTCTTCAAAAAGATTTGGTCGGGGCTTAAAACATTGCACTTTACTGTAAAAAGCTGAGTCTTCAAACATATATCGCATCTCCTCCGGTGCAATATCTACGTGACTGCAAGTTTTTCTGAAATTTAGATAAGAACGCTATAATTACCTAAATGTCAAGTCTATAAGTGGCCAAATCGACGTGATTGTATGTTTTTTTTTATAATCTGCCCGCGCTCAAGGGATTATGATTGCTCTTTAAATGTTTCAACACAGCGCGGGCGTGAAGTTAATGAAGAGAAAGAAAGATAGGAAAGATGTGTGGCACGATGTTCTGAGACTGAAGGTTGTTGGCTCAGATATTTTTATCTTCAGGGATGGCGGCTGAGCTAAAGCGGAGAAATGCCGTGTCTTATTTCTATGTCGTTTATGATTCACATTATTTTATTCGTGTTCATCTTTGTTGGGCATACTAGTTTAACTCAATTACATATTGTTAGTGTTATGCCTGAACAACATGTAATGAATAAACCAGCAACCCATTGATGACAATTTTTAGAAGGTTTTAATGGAATTAAAACGCCATAGACGACGGCAAGGATCGAACCTGTGATCATGAGGTTAACAGGCGAGCACACAACCATCGTGCCACGGCCACCCCCTTTTGCTATTGCTTTTTTGTTTGACACAAAAGCTGAAACGTATGGTATTTTGATAAACAAGGAAACTTTAAACGCTATTCCCCAACATGTAAAATATGTCGTTATTACACCGGAGGTGCGATATGTAGAAATCTACGTCTTATATTATTTAATTTACTTTGAAAAACAATTAGTTCACTTTTCCAAACAAAATTAGCAAGACATTTTTTCGAGGAAAATGACAGATGTCATATGGATTTAGGAAGTTACTGGAAGTTAAAGTAGCCATTTTGTGATTTTAACTTTAGTAAAATTAAAACGAAATAAATAAAATAAAAGACAATTTCATTATTTATTATGACTGTTATTTAACCAAACTTTATATTTGCATTTAGTAAAATGTCAAAAAATAGTAAGATGTTTAAGTCGTTGAAAATTAGGAAAATGTTTCCAACTTACTAGCTTACTTAAATGGCTTTAGCATTTAACTATAAATCGTTTATAGTTTTGGGCAAGTTTCACTAAATATTTTCGAATCCAACGAAAGCTTACGCCCCGTTATACAAACACTTTGAATATAGTTAAATCTTAGTTTGATTAAATTATAGTTTAAAGTTCAAGCATGTGAAAATAGCCAAACACATACTTGGAATACTCGTAGTTCAGGTAAAATCTTAATCAGAGTATGAATTAAGTTTGTCAAATTAGCTCCAAGGCTGTTATAAATGAAGCAGTTCCGCCTACAGCGATTGTTATCAAGAAGTTTTAATTCAATTTAACAAATAAAGGGCTTTGATAAAGACGATTTTTATGAAGAAGAAATTTGAATTTTTGTTTATCTCATGATAACAAGTAGATGTCATACAAACAATTTTTTTTTAATTTTGTCGAAAACGGCTGCAATGGTTCTGATTAAAGTTCGCTGCTGTAATGTCCGAAGGTATTAAAACTTTCTCCGAAAAATGCTTATGGCCGATTTCATAAACAAACACTAAAAGCACTTTTATCAAAAATCCTATTAACTTTTATCAGGTTCTTAAAATTTGATTGTTTCACCAATCTATAAAAGAGACATTTTGGGAAAATTTTTGTTAAAATTGAGTTCTCTTCACATCCCTGGGAAAAATAAATTGCTTTTTTCTTTCTAACAAGCGAAATGTATGAGAAGAAATGAGAAAGCGTTATGTGTTCAAACAAATGCCAAGAAATGAAAAAAATAAATGCACACAAAATATTTGGAAAGATTCTGATCCTGACATTCTGTGGCATAAAATCGTTAAGTAATAACCACTTAATTTATTTTTTATTGCATTGTTGGGTTTGTTTTGGTTCCAAATGAAGACCAAACATATTCAACAAACTCATCCACAGATGCTTTGAAAGTCGGAACCTCATTTTGAAGTCATATAATGTATTTCTGTGAGCCGGGAATATTCTTGCTTAGCGAATAACTTTGTGTTGCCCTTTATTATTGGATGAAGGCGACCAATATTATTTTTCGAAATAAAGAAACAAATCATTTAAATATTTAGTATTAACCTATTCATTTTTGTATCTTCAAAAATTGAACACTAAATCCTTACAAAACAATAATTTCAGCTGCTATACTTATAACCAGTTGTTGCTATCTACATCTGATGACATTTCAATGACACTTTTAAAATTTAATGAGCCAAAAATGGGCATTTAGTTTATAAGGGTGTTTAAAAGCTTATCTTCAAATAAATAAGCTTTTAAACACTCTTATAAACTAAATGCCCATTTTTGGCTCATTAAATTTTAAAAGTGTCATTGAAATGTCATCAGATGTAGATAGCAACAATTGGTTATAAGTAAGCAGCTGAAATTATTGTTTTGTAAGGATTTAGTGTTCAATTTTTGAAGCGCTTGGTGAAACCAGAACATTTCATATTAAGGTTTAGAAGCTTGTTAGATGTTTAAAAGTCCTTCGTGAAATCGGCCATTAGAATGTTAACGTTTTCTCTTGGGAAATATTTTTTATTTTTCGATTATTCTTGTATATTTCGTTAATGGTTCTGACAATTAACGATGCTGTTGCAGAGAAAGAAATTCATTTTTAAGTAAATAGTTTTGACTTTTTAATTTTTGCTCATAACAATGCAATAGAACTAATATAGATACTAAATATTAATGCCTTCAATATTTGGCCACGTTATAACCACAAGAAGAAGTGCGTGCGATCCAGTCGTGCTTATTTCTTTCTTTTCTTGTAAGCCTTCTTTTATGCGAAAATAAAACTACAATCGGATTGATCGTTGATGTCATGTATCAGTAGGTACTAAAATGACAAACTGTGAACACAGAAAAGTTTCTTTTGTTATATAAGAACTCTCTAAAAAAATAATGGGAACTCACAAAGAGGCAAAGATAGATTTAAGGCCGAGGATGATCCTAACAACACGATTGTCATGTGTTCCATACATAATTTCACCAAAAATTATCAATAAATAAAAAAAAACGTGATATTTGCATAACAGAAGAGGTACTTTTACTATGCCTACTGGTCATATAACCGTCTAATAACTCTTGAGCCTAATATATTTCTTAAAACTACCTGACCTCATATACTTATACCTAATGTAGACACATCTGCGGACCTGTGGTGATTTTGACACCATGAACACGTGTGGTTAGCTTCGTGATGTGTATTAATTAAATGCAGATTGAAGGCGTATTGATCTTTACCGAATGATGGTTTAGTGGAAACTCTGCATTTGGAAGCTATATAAACTTTATTACGGGCTATTTAATGACGTAATCGTCCGAGGTACACGTTTCGAGTACCTACTTTATCCTTATAGTACGGAAGTTAAGGTTGCTGTTTGGGTTTTTATGGATATTTACATTGCTTAAAACACGCTGGAAAACAATGGTAAACCTATAATTTTGTATTGAAGATGTGTGTAAATATCACATGAACAGAACAGTGTTACATTGATGACAGTTTTATGAGCTATCGGTTAATCAGTGCTTCAATGACCGTAAGCTCGTAAAATTGTGAGAGCCGCTTAAGTCGATTAAGGCGGTTATTGTTTGTGGTAACATACTTTGAATAGATCTGTGATATGTTTTCTTTATCTGGTGATCAATTCCCCATCGCTGTCAAATTAAAACATTTTTAAGGTTTCTTCATTCCCAAAATTATATGGTTTACACGTACCAATTATTTACTACTTCATATGTTACTTTTGAGGTACCGATCCGAAACACTTCTGTATTTGGATTTTTTAAAGAAAAAAACAAACGGCTGGATGGTTTTTTTTTTTTTAATTTTTTCCGAGAATATACTAATTAATATACTAATAAATACTTAAAATTAGTATAGCACATTTTTTTCTTATAAAATATCTTACAAAATTTTGCAAATTTTACTGTTTTAGTGATTTTAACAATCAGTTATATACTTTCGAACATATTAATCATAATAACATCCATAATTTAAAAACCACTTATCTCTATCGTAACACAACCCCGCAGACTATTGGTACTTAAAGTTATACCTTTATATGCAGACTATTATTTTTGAATGGATCAATAAGTGGATTGTGTGATTTAATTTAAGTTGTTAACTGCAGGTAAATGCTGAGTTGAGTAAAGTCTGATAATGGAAAACGTTTTATGAGGTTACTTGCATAACTTTGATAAGTCGCTATAGAGAATAGGATGAAGGTATAGGCCAGATAAGTTTGTTTTTAAAAAAGATAAAATATTTTTTGACTGGTGAATTCTAGTAGGAAAAGTAATCGGGACTACCATGTATGAGAAAGTTGTGCACGCAACATTTTATTTATTTTTTATTTATGGTGTTATTAATTTTGTATATCCATCATGATTGGTAATTAAAGAGTATTTTGTTGTAATATTCGTGGGCAAGGTGCTAATCTTCTGTCAGCTACGTCCATACTAAATTATACAAACAAGCTGCTTTTACACTAGGTGAAACTTAGGTTTACTTAGGTAGTACTCCTTGGCATAATGATTAGTGTGTTGGACTGTCATGCAGAAGGTCTCAAGTTCGATTCTCAGCCGCTGCAAGAAAGTTTTTTTTCAGGGGTGTACTGCCTCTTGCGAGGAATTGACAAATCCTTCAAGAGTATCTCTTGTCATGGAAAGTGCTGCTCCTTAGCCGTTCGGAATTGGCAGAAAATTGTAGGTCCCCTCCGTTTCTGGTAACACGCACACAGGAATGGTTGAGAGTCTAGGTCCTGGTTCACTTCGAGCTGTTGCACCACCAAATTTATTTTATTTTAGAAACTTAGGTTGGCGAGACTTCTGATCCTTTGGACTTCAATGCGCCAACGGTTTCATTAGCGGTACGCGAAATGATATCGAGTACCAACTCCTACCACAATACGGTCCGTGTTCATGTTCTTCCCTTATTTTCACGTGGTTAAAATTCTCGGTTAATAAGCACATCTTTCATACTTGTTTTTTTTTTTTTTGAAAGAATTTTTCATGGTTTCGCTTTTCTGTCCAGACAACACCCAAAAAAATCTATGCTACGATCTCGTGCTAAAACAAACTTTAAGGAGAACCGTTGTTTAGCAATTAAAGACAGCCAACTGGGTGGCCTCAACGAGTATCCCGAAGAGGGTTTGAGACATCAAACCAAGCATCAGAAAATTGTCTGAAGCGAGGTCTAAGCAGGAGATCAAGTTCAGAGAAGTAAGGTTCCTATTAAAACCAACCCCACGGAGGAAAATTGGAAAAAGTTTAAGGAATCTAGGAACGCCTGCAATGTCATCGGACTAAATATTTTTATGACCAAAAATTAGGGCAAAAAAACTTCAGCGTCACAAAGTTATTTAAAATTTTAGGTCAACTCGAATGTCTATCGGAAGCTCATCTTTTAGCGAAGAAGCAGCCATACGAATTCTATGCTTCAAAGAAGATTCATGACTCCTCCCGTACTCGAGCCCGTTAACGATTCAGTGAGATAAAACTTCTTTCGCATCCGTGCTTATGCAAGAATCCTGCAAGATCTTGACATACATAAAACAGCTGGCTCCGATAATATACCCACAAATGCTAGAAAAACCCCTGCGTCAGCTTTTAGATTTGTCCTTACAGATCTATCTATAAGCGAGTGAATGAAAAACTGCATTTGTCCGGCCAGGCCCAGTACGAGGTGAATTTTCCTAAGCCTCTAACTATCAACCGATTTACCGATTGCACTTCCCTCATTTCCAAGGTCATGGAAAATTTCGTTCGAGGTATATCTCACTGAAAAATGGACAAAATCTTTACATCATTTTGTTCATAGTAAGATTGATATTTGAGAAAGGTTTGATTTAGTGTGACAGTAAGCTCTTTTATCGAATTTCGATTTTGACGACTCTGTTTTTTGATTTCAAACCGTCCATTACATGAAATATTCTATGGATTTAGGTCTGGTGTGCCCCAGGGATCTGTCTTTTGTCTCCATCCTCTTTCTTGTGTTCATTAATGATCTTCTGTCTAAAACTTTTAATCCAAAATACTGTTTTGCAGACGAAAATACTCTCAGATTTTCATATTCGTTGGAAGTCAAATGGCAACTTAATAGAAGATCATTCAATTCAGACCTTGAAAGCTTTGTCTAATGAGGAATAAGAATCCGTGTAGAATTCTATGCGTTGGAAAATCAAAAATATTTTTGAGGAGTGTAAAACCTTTTTCTAGGAATTGAAAAATCCTAAGTCCTAAAATCTAAGTCACTAGACTTAGTCTCTCTAATACGAGCCGTCATGACATCTAATTTAATTATTTATATATTTAGTAGATGTAAATACCTACACAAAAAAAAATTTGACCACTTTTCGAAAATTCGGTATGCAATATTATTTTAATTTCAAACAGATATTTTCAAATTATTAGAAGTTTTTTCAAAATAAATATACTTTTTTTAAAAAAAGATTATCACCATTTGTGTATGTATTTACCTAAAAACCTTAAGTATCAAGAATATTTCTTTTATTAGTTTCAGTTCACTTTTTTTCTGTCTCACTCTATATAATCATTATTTTAGATTAGATTAAAATCTGTAGTTCAATTTTGTTCATGATGTATCTAAACTTCCTCTATAGTTACCTATGCTTGTAATTATATTTCAAGATCATCTGACCTCAGCTCATCAGTTAGATGCTGCCGTACCCTTCTAAGACGCAAATATTGGTCGATGTTTACCGACTCTTATAAAATTTACAGCTTTAATAGACTGTGAATTTTATTTTTCTAGGGGAATTTGGTTAAATTCAGACACCTAGAATAATAATGTCCGTGGTCAGACTATTAAATCAATGAGGTCACTTGAGCTTTTAATTGAATTTAATTAAATCACTCCACTTAAACAGAAATTACTTTCTATCTTCATTGATTTAATAGTCTGACCACGGACATTATTATTCTGGGTGTCTGAATTTAACCAAATTCCCCTAGAAAAATAAAATTCACAGTCTATTAAAGCTGTAAATTGTATAAGAGTCGGTAAACATCGACCAATATTTGCGTCTTAGAAGGGTACGGCATCTAACTGATGAGCCCACTGTCGTACCTGGGCGAAACGCACCTTGGAGTTGAGGTCACTTGAGCTTTTAATTGAATTTAATTCAATCACTCCACTTAAACAGAAATTACTTTCTATCTTCATTGTTTCAAGATCATCAATCGTTTGTAAAATGACGTACATTTGAAATGTGTATA
This sequence comes from Chrysotoxum bicinctum, assembly GCA_911387755.1. NCBI lineage: Eukaryota > Metazoa > Arthropoda > Insecta > Diptera > Syrphidae > Chrysotoxum > Chrysotoxum bicinctum. The sequence goes on along the minus strand of OU426989.1, from coordinate 125,415,658 downwards.
TTTTTCAATTTAACTTATTGATGCTTACTGAAATTTGGAAGTCAATTATTATTTCCCAAATCTATTCATCAGCCTTAGTTCAATCTATGTAGTTACCACACGCAAAGGTAAACCTACCCTTGCTTAATCTTATTACCGCGGATTAAAACTCATCAATTCATGAGTTGTCGCATTGAATTTCCAAAATTATAACGATTTTTCGATTGTCATGCGATCGGAAAATAAATAAATCGAACTCGGATTGCAGCTGGCCTGTGCTCTGGCCAGTAGGTTATTAATGTTATGAATCTTTTCCTTTTTAGTTTCGATAATTTACAGGCTGAAGTGCCAGCCACAGAATGCATTCGAAAAAATGAAATAAAATTCACAAAATAATACTAAACTGCATTTTGATGGTGCATCAAGAATTTCGGAATCACTCAGTGTCGTCGCGTCACATTGTTGCACAGTGGGGCAAAAGTGCCTCAAAATTGAAATAAAAATATCAAAAGATCTTAGAAATCATAATTGCTGTAATTTTGTTGATTAATCAAACAACCAAAAACGTTTCTGAACACATTGAAAATAAAAAACAAACTGATGCCAATAAGTTCTTTGAAAATATATCAAACCGAATAATGACAGTAGAAATACTGGAATGGAGGTGACTCCAATGAGAGGCACTTTTTTTTTTTGTGTTTTAAGGTGGCGTAGTCTGAGAATTAAACACTAAACCTCCGAAGCTTCGAACGCGGTGTTACAGTCTAACGAACAAACTATTACACCATTGAGGAACAAGCGCAACAGCTTACCTCATTGGTTTTAGATTAAAGGGAAACCTAAGTTTTGATTAAATTGCAATGCTTATTATTTATTGAGCCTATAGAAGAGTCGTTTGTATTTTTTTAAAAGCTAGCTGACAACTAAAACGGGAGTTTTAAAATTCTATAAGGGCTTCTAGAAAAAAAAGTTTCAAACTGTGAGTTAGAAATTATAAATGTTTGTATTCTGCCGTGGCTTCCCTGGGTGACAAGTGTCTAAAACGTTAGGCGATCTCAGTGGCCAATTCTCATCGGCTCAGCGTGAGATAACCATGTTTGGAAATCGCACATGAAAATGTCCATTGTTTCACGGTCTGGCGTCGAATTGTTGAATCCATTTATAGTCGGTGTCCATATTATCCAATTCGGGCAAGAAGAAATTGCTTATTATCGAACGATAGTGCTCGCCGTTCGTGTGGATTGTGATCGGTCTAAATTCCACAACATCGTCGCTGAATATGATTACAATTGCACTTCAAAACTTTAAAAAAATATTTTTTGAATTTTTAAAAAAAAAAATCATTTTTTTTTTTGAAAAATTCGATATTTCAAAAACGGCTCAATATTTTTTTTTTAAATTTAATTAACATTCATAGTATTTTTTTAGTATTTATTTATTTAACTATACATCAATTCACAGTAAGAGTACACTTTTAAGCTTGTGAAAAGTTAACAATTATAAATTACAAAAAGTATTTAGAAATAAAATATATAAAATATTTAGAAAAAAATTAAACAAGATAATGAGCTGACAAAATTGAAGTTAAGATTATAAATTAATTAACGATACATTATTCTTTGCCTTATAATTTAAGGAAATTATATCTTTTAAAAAGTTAAATTTGAATTTTCCAAAAACTTGATAAAATAAATTTTAAAAGATGAATTTGCTTGATGAAAGGTAAGTGGGAGAGGGGGTCGGGGTTAAAATAAAAACTAATTGCTTTGGTTAGTGAAGAACAGCCTTAACTCGTTCTTAAATCGATGTGTGTCATTTAGTTCTCTCAAGCTGCGCGGAAGTGTATTCCAAAGGCGGATAGCTGAAATAAAGAATTGTCTCTCGGATGTAAGGCAGGTAAATTGTGGTAAAATCAAACAAGCAGATCTGTTGGATGCAGAAAACCGGATTCTATCGTAAAGATATGAAGGCTGCATAGTTTTTATAATTGAAAATAATAAGAGAATGGAACGAAACTTTATGTAATTGAAAAAAGACATGCCCAATAAATTGTTTTCCAAATGTGATATATGGTCGAATCTTCTTAGATTATGAATATAGCGAAGAGTACTATTGAAAGCTACTTGAAGCTTTCTTTTGCATTCAGTATCACAGTTATAAAATATTTCACAACCATATACAAGAACTGGTATAACCAAAGCCTTAGCAAGAACTAATCTCGTTTTTGGTGGTGTAAACTTTTGAGCAGTCCATAAAGTTCGAAGAACTCCATATGTCTTACCCACAACCTCATTTATATATGGTTATTCCATGTTAGGGTTCGGTTGAATACCAATCCCAAGTTCTTTGACTTATCTACGAATTCAATTGAAGAGGAATCAAGCATAATTGAGGGAAAATAAGAAAGGTCTAGCTTCTTTTTCGAGATAACCAGACATTTACATTTTTCCGGATTGAGCGAGAGACCATTGATTATCGACCACCTCAAGATCCTTTTGAGATCTTCGTTCAGATCATTGGCACAGTTTTCTATAAGCCCAAGAGGGCAGCTTTTATAAATTTGAATATCATCAGCATAAAAATGCTTCGATGAGTTCAAAATTATATTTTGTATATCATTGATGTACATCGAGAATAAGAGGGGACCCAGAATCGATCCTTGTGGAACACCTCGTAGTAAAGGAAGAAATTCGGATAAAACAGTTTCTAAGCAAACAGCCTGTTTTCTACCTTTAAGATACGATGAAAACAACTTTACAGCAGAAGAAGACATGTTGAAACGTTGGCTCAACTTATCAATAAGGATAGAGTGGTCAACCATATCAAATGCCTTAGAGAAGTCCAGTAAGACAAGAAAAGTAACATGGTCTTCATCTAATTGCGCTCTTATGTCTTCAACTACTTTCAAAAGTGCGGTGGTACAACTGTGCTTAGCACGAAATCCAGACTGAACCGAAACAAGTAGATCGTTACATACAAGGTACTCATTAACTTGCTTATGCATAATTCGTTCGCAAATTTTGGACAGGTAGGGTAGAATTGAAATGGGTCTGAAATCCTCACCTGTTGAGTTTTTAGGTATAGGTATAATTTTTCCACTGAAAAGGAAAATCACCGGTAAAAAAAATTGTATTGATAATGTGAGTTATATACGGAAGCAAATACGGTAGTATAGCTTTCATAAAGACCGGATGTACTGCATCTATACCAACTGCATTAGCTTTTATAGTTAAAAAACTTTCGACTACATCCGTGGTTTCTATTCTTTTGAAGAAAAACGGCGTATCAGTAGGTGCTACAGGACTGTTACATGAGACTCTATTACAAGAGGTGATATTAGTATCTGGAATCGATAAAAAATTAAGATTCAGTTCATTTATATCCATATCACTTTTGCAGGTCAACTTCTGCTTGCCTACTCCTAATGCACGAAGGTTATTCCACAGCTTTCTCCCATCTATATTAGTATTAAGCTTATTAGAATAGAACTGTGTTTTAACAATTTTTATCTCACGAACAACTTCTTTTCTTTTATTTTTGTAAGCACGAAGGTACTCCTCTATACGGAAACGCTTCCATAGATGATAAGCATGATCTCTTTGTATTATTAACAAACGAATTTCATTGGTGAACCAAGCATTTGCCTTAGGCCTTACCCTACAGGTTGATAAGGGAACATGTGTATCAAAAAGATAATTTATATTATTGTGGAGAAAATCAACTTGATCATCCGGCGAGGTCATACCATAAACAAGACTCCAAGGAATTGAGCGAATATGGTTTTCAAGAGCAGCACTATTTATATTCTTAAAGTTTCGGTAATTATAAGTTGTGCTACTAGTATTTATGTTAATATTGAAATCAAAAGTAAGAAAGATGAGGTCATGTTTTGAAAAAGCAGGTGCAGAAATTTGATCATAAAAAAGTACTTTGTTAATATTATTAACAAAAAACAAATCTAGAAGGGTACTTGAGGTGTTAGTGAGTAGGCATTTAGGTATTTACTGAATGTAAATCAAACGCCTCCATATTTATGCTAAGTTGACTTTCAACCAAGATATTGCTGTTAAAGTCACCACATACAATAACGTTTATGGCTGTGGTTGAAAACTCATCCATTAATGAATATACAGCTGCTAAGTCCACATTCCTATTTGGTCTATAAACGCTACCTGAACGAACAGAATCTACCCCGACAACTATGTCTACAAAAAGGTATTCAATAGGACATCCATTGGGTGAATAACATTTTAGCTTACAATTAAGACCTTCTCTTACATAAATAGCTACACCTCCACCAGTGCGATTTTTCCTATCCGACCGAAAAATTTTGTAACCATTTAAAGCATAGACAGCATCCTTCACACCTGACAAGAACCAAGTTTCCGACACACAGATCGCATCAACTTTAGAATTAACAAAAATTTCTCTAAACTCATCTAATTTAGGTAGCAAGCTTTGTGCATTAAGATGACAAACTTTAAGCCCTTGCCTACGACTGCAAAACACCCTAATCATACAGTAATAAAAACTTAAAGTTGGCATAGCAATTATTTTCTCTTAAAAATCTTTTAAAAATTTTGTATATACAAAAAGATTTTTTTTAAGAAACCACTACAACGACTTAAAATTTTTGTTCTAGCATAAATTCATATTTGCATAGCATTCTCTTTTTGTCTCTTACTACTAAAAGAATTAAAGAAATTAATTTTATCTTTTATCTCTAATAACATTCGTTTTTAAAATTCCTATTCTATTACATAGGAGCTAGTTCGTGCGACTTAGTCGTTTATATTTCTTTCAGTACAATTTTATTTTTTGTTTGACATTTTGTCTTAACATTTAGACACATTAGCTTAGCCATGGTCAACAAATAGTGATATCCATGCGAGTATGTGAATAACAACCCTATATTTTTGTCGAGCAATTCTAGGAAATGTCTGCAGCTTGAGTACTTTGAACTTTCTTTTAAGGCTTAAAGGCTTTAAAGAAAAAAAAAATAAACAAAAATATATAGAGAATCGACCTTAGTGTTTCGTGTCCTTTTACAAACTGTAGTTAGAGGAAAAGAGCATGGGGTAGTTGCCCCGTGCATTTCAAATGGGCCCAAAACAGCATTCCTTAAAACGTTTTCTCAAAGTGGAGAAACACTTTTGATTTTTGAATATTCAAAACAGAATCAGTGAAACTAAAAAATTGGAAAAAAATGTATTTTCAACCAAAATTTATTTACATTAATCTAAACCTACTCTCAACAATTCCTATGCGTGTTCTGGAATGAAAGGGATCTACAATTTCCTGCGATTCCGAACGGCTAATGAGCAGCCCTTTTCATGACAACAGATACTCTGAAAATTATTTTTCCAGCGGCTTAGAATCAAACCCAAGACCTTCTGCAAGACAATGCAACACATAAACCATTATGCCAAGGGGTTTCTGACATACAACTTCAGTAATATCTATGAATATTAATGGAAAAAATTATGAAAATGAAATCAACGAGTATAAAAATGTTTTTACTTGCCATATACGTGCTCCAGATTTTAATCAAAGTTGACATTACGATGATAGAGATCACAAAAATTAATTGGTCCGGCAATTCCGTCTGCCTGTCTGTATAATCTGTATGCCTGTACCTTGACCTACAGCTTAAGCTGCTGGAGCTATTTTCTTTAAACTCGGTACTTTAGGGTCTTCCCTAGAGGAGAAATTGGAAGTTTTTTAGCTCCAAAAATTGAAATTTTTTTTTTTTTTGAATCAATCAATCACCCGTATTCTGAAACTCATATTAATGACTCGTATTCGACTATAGTCGTATGTTGGTATTCCAGGAGTCGTACATTCGACTTCGCATGTACTAATATCGGGAAACGCAAAACATCGCATACGACTATTCATATTTAACCGTTATTCCGAATCTCGTATTCGATTTACTTGAAGTCGTATTTGTGTACTTTATTATCGTGTTAAATTTTCTAAACGAGACTCGTTTTTTTCGATAAAAATGGAGAAAAAGATAATGAAAGTACATCGGTACCTTTTGGCACAATGGTTAGTGCGTTAAACTGTCATATACGGAAGGTTTGGAGTTCGATTCTCAGCCGCAGCAAAAAGTTTTTCAGGAGTGTACTGCCTCTTGCAAGGAATTGACAAATCCTCTAAGAGTATATCTCTTGTCTTGGAAAGTGCTGCACATTAGCCGTTCGGAATCGGCAGAAAATTGTAGGACCCCTCCGTTCCTGGTAACACGCACACAGGAATGGTTGAGAATTGTAAGTCACTATAGGTCCTGGTTCACTTCGAGCTATTGCACCACCAAATTTTTTAAAGTACCTTTTTTATTGGTTTATTTATTTGGACTCAACGTTATTAACGCGTTCATATTTAATAAAATAATAAATCGTTCTCAATTTGAGGCATTGGTTTGCGCATTGGAAGACGATTTGGAGGTAGCAAGGGGCCATAGGAAGAGTGGAAAACTCAAAGCAAATATTTAACAGTTTTGGGTGGACCTTTCGATAAAAATAAATAGCCTTGGCCTTGGGCCACCCATTCGAAATGGTCCAACTTGTCTTGAAGTAAGAAATATTTAACAAATTGTAATACATGCCGCTTTAGGTCTGCAATGATCAAAAGTATTTAGTTAAAACAGAAACTGCATCACAATAAGCAGCAATTTAAAGGCACAGAGGTGGTGAAATTACAACCATATGCTAGGGAAAATTTGAGAAGTGCATTGTTAACATTCTAAATTTAAATTGTTAATCGCCAAGGATCAAACATTAGAGTTTTTCAATAAAGTTTATCCTTAAGTGGGCTTTAGGTCAATTTTTGTTTTGTTTTTTTATGTTGTGACGTTTCGGATGTGGTTACACCCTTCTTCAGACAACTTTAAATAAAAGGTCACGAAGAAAGAAAGTATTAGAGTTTTTCAGCCTCCTACTGTAGTCGAAACGATAAATGCTGAAGATGAAACTGACATAGTCCAAGAATATAACGAGGATTCACAAGCCAGTAACACCACTCGTACAAACAAAAAACAAATAAAATAGAAGAAGAGCTACTTCAAATCAATGGAGCTCATCAGAATATTATTATAAATAAAACAACAAATGACTTTTTCAATTCAAATTTATTGATTTTGACAATTACCATTACCTACCGGCGACAATATACGTTGTTTTTTTTAAGCTTCTCGTACGCAATGTATACGACTTGAAGAATAACGATTTTGATACGAAACGAGTTCGAGTTCGACTACGAGACAAAATACGACTTGTGGAATATGGGTGAATATCTTCAAAACGTGTGAACGAATTTTTTTTTAAATTATTTCTTAAAATCTTTATTACTTAATATTTAAAATTAGTATCCGAAATTTTTGGCACACACTATTTGGAAAGAAGTTCTACGCAATGAGTCATATGGCTGGGATGTATTAAATCTCACACAAACTTGGTCTTCTGTTTAAGAGACTTAGAATTTAAAAAATGGATGTTATTAGAGCAAAATATTCTTAGGCATAAAATTAGTTTTTAAATGGGTGAAATAACTCCGCGATTTCTTAAACAAATATATGAATCTAAAGATCGTAGGACACGAGCTTTTTTTTATTAAAGAAAGAATATCTCGAAAAGTTTGGTGGAAATTTTTCTTGGGACAACATTCGAAACGTTTTTAAATTAAACCTCATTATATTTTTTAGGAAACATTCCAAAATTAAATCGTTCCACCAAAAACGGGACACCGCCCCATATAACTGGCACAGTAAAATATCTTGGCTTAGTTATCAGCGAAACAAAATCGGTCAAACTTTGATGGGTCCCGGCACACCGTGACATTTATGGAAATGATATGGCTTATCAACTTACCATTTCATCACTTGATCCGAGTCAAATTGAACCCTGGGTACTTATGCTACTGGAGCAGGATAAATATAGAATTCACCAAAGTTTCCTTAAGACCGCAAATGAAGATGGTCAACAATTGACAACTGTCGGGCTTCAAGAAATCTTTGGCCAGATATTTCAAAGAAAAAAAAACAGAGTATCTACTGAAGCTTAGCATACCTCAATTGTCTCTCTTGTTGAGAATTCTACGGGTCACAACTCAATAGGAGCCCACATGACAAGAATATGTACACCTTATTTATACAGAGAGTGTCAAGACGAAGAAGTGCATCATCTCACTTCTTTTGTGAGAAACTATGTCTTCGGAGAATATTTTTTTGACGAACTGGACGAGGTCTCATTTTCCACTAAAAAGCATCCTTCACTTCATTCAGAAATCATGATGGTTCAGGGAGGCACCCCATAGCAAAAACTTTCACTTAATCCTTCCTCTTACACTTCCCATTCCTACAATACCTACACTCTCGGGACCACAACGGATTCATTGAGATCCGAGTGAGGTTATACGGCTTGGTTCATCATCCCCCCACTTAACCTAACCAAATATTTACTAAACAAAATGTCAAGTCTAATAACAATGCTCACTTCGAATTTTTGTAAGGGGTGCATAACTTGCCATATTAGTGTGTATATGTATATCGCATGTAAAAATACTACATACTTAAATTACCTATGTACTTGGCTTTGCCACTATGGTGGATCCGTCAGGGAGTCTCAGGACCAGATTTCTGCAACTTTATTATGATATAAAATGTCACTGATTGACAAACGTTATAATATAATTCAACAAGGACTAAGCAACAACAATTTTTCTTTAAATTTGATAACTTGATCGAAAATTAGCTCATTGATTATCCAATTTTTTAACCCTCAAGACCGAACACAAAAATACGTAAAATAATTAAAATTTGAGTATATATTGTCAATTATTTTACGAAACATTGAAACATATTGTTTCATAAAGTAAATTTACCTGGATTGGCCACATAGTTTCGAGCGGCGCTTCATTGTAAAATGTTTAAATTTATTGTGTACCCACCCCACTGTCCGTAACTGATCAGTTGACCAGATCAACATGCTGGCGCGCCGTAATCGTATGTGAAATCTGATGCAATGGTTTGGACCACATCCAATCAACAGAAGATTTTCGAATTCGACTGTGCCGAATACAAGTTTCGTGATATATATATTTTTGTTCCTCAAGTATTTTTGGCAATAACAAATGAAAGCGCCAAAATGAGGATGCAATCTTCTTTATGCTTCGTTTACATTTGCAGTGAATTTTTGGCAGCATTACGTGGTACGGATGAGTGTCTTTTTATTGCATCGCATTCGACATAATTACACATCTGTTGGTGCTTAAGGCGTGTTCGTCGAAGTCGGTTACGGGAATGTCAAAAATTGTAAAAGACGTTGACGGTGCAGGGGAAGAAGTACAAGCAATCAAATTGTCCTGCTGCTGGTGAAATCCATTGCCCAATGGAGGCTGGGATAGGTTAGTGTTTCGAGTACAGTTGCGTATTCAATTAAAATTCGACATAAAAAAATTTAATTATTGACTTTTGAGCAACACAACAGCTTCGGTTGAGGTTTTTCAGGAAACGATGTCAGTCACTTTATTGTTGAAATCTTTGACAGGGATTTTTTTTTTCGTTAATTTAAAATAAAGTACTACAAAATTAAACTCTTTGATAAGTAAAAGCTGACATAATGTGGATAAATAACTTGCATCCTTACGTTATTTTATGAAAATTGTTAAGTATTTATATTGATAGAATCCTCAGAGTTTCGATTGATTGACGATAAAATAAAATAGTTAAATCAATTATGTACTACTGATGGTCACTACACATTTTATGCCTCAGGGAAAAGTTAGTATGGTCACCTTGAACTAGTCTCAAAATGCTACCGGTTGAAGAAGTGTAACGCATGTTAAATCCCTTAATTTTCTAGTGTTTAAAGAGTTTTTAAAATCGTGATTTACATTACAATACGTGCTTAAATGTTCAATGTTGAAAATCGATGTAGAACTTTTTGGATTACACAAAAATTCATTTTTGAAATTAACAGGACGTGACATTAATTTCTTAATAAAAAGTAGATTTATATTAGAAATGCGTTTGTGAATTTCGCTACAGAAAGGAGAGCATAATTTTATTTTTGCATTTCCTTTTTCATTTCACAATAGTTTTAAGTGTGCCTTATTTAATGTGGTACGATCTAAACATTTAAAACAAAATAATGGACACCCTAATATATGCAAATATACATACACAGGTGTATGTACATCCCTTTATTTAATACGTGAACAAGAAAATTGTCTATTGCGTGAGAAAACTAACCCAGTCTAAATTAATTAAATTTGGCGGTGCAACAGCTCGGAGTGAACCAGGACCTAGTGACTTACAACTCTCAACCTTTCCTGTGTGCGTGTTACAAGGAGGAACGGAGGGGACCTACAATTTTCTGCCGATTCCGAACGGCTAATGAGCAGCACTTTCCATGACAAGAGATACTCTTGGAGAATTTGTCAATTTCTTGCAAGAGGCAGTACACCCCTGAAAAAAACTTTGCAGCGGCTGAGAATCGAACTCGAGACCTTCCGCATGACAGTCCAACGCACTAACCATTATGCCAAGGGGTACTACCCAGTCTAAATGTACAAAAAATTGGAGAATTTTTGTTTTGATAACTTAAGCATAAGAAGACCCAATAGCCAATTCCCGTTGCCTCGCCCTAGAAATTAGGTAGGATTGGTTTTTGTTGATAAACTATTTATTTTCACCTTTTGACTGAAACTAATTAACTAATTTGTTTGAAATTTAATCATCTACAACCAAAGTTGTAGTAATAGTTTTTTGTCTATGATTGGTCTTTTTCTTTTTATCCGGAAAATAGGATTGTTATCATTTTGTCTCATCTCTCTTAAGTTCAGCATTTTTGAAGTAAAACTTCCTTTCCGGCGTTGCGTTGGGGGTAAAAAATTTTCTATGCAGTTGTCAGTGACATGTCAAAAAAAGTGCATTTTGTATGGAAATTGAGGAACTTTAAAAATAAATTAAAAAAAGTTATAAATGTTTCTTCACTTTAAAATTGTGATATTTGTTATTTAAAAGTGCTAATCTAGCGAATAAAACTATCCACGTGTGGAAATTCGTGCTACCTTAAAGGAAAGTTCAGCCAAAAAAACACTTGTAAATAAACTATCTGCTTTCTGTTGTCAAATATAAACTAGCATTGCCATATGTGAAGAATTTTAAATTTGCCTACAAGTGGAAGAATCCTATGGCACAATGAATGCGATAAGAAATAAAATGCACGACTGGATCGCACGAACTTGCTCTTACGTAAACGTACTTTGGAATTTAAGATACATTTTATAAATATAAAACATGAATTTAAAATGAAATTGCCGTCTGGTTTCTAGAAAAGTATGAATTTATGCAAATAAACTTTAAAAAATCGTTTTATTATTAAATAAATAAATTTTTTATATAAGAAATTTCTTTAAAATTTTTCAAGAAAAAAATGTGGGATGCGAATTTTAAGTATTAAATAATATTGAATTTAGGAAATAATTTCAAAAAATTATCGTTCATAGGTTTTAAAGATATTGATTTAAAAAAAAATTTTTTTTTTTCAAAAAAACCCAACAAATATTTTTACGAATATTTTTGTATACAATATTATTTTAAACTTAAGGGGACTCCTGTTGAAAATTTTGGGTTAAAATCCTTAAAGCCGTTAATGAGAAAGTCGAAAATAAAAAAACGGGTCTATGGCAGGTACCCCTAATAACATTTTGCCCCAAAATTTTGTTTGACCAAAATGTAGCTTATGTTTATAATATCACACCTACCCTTAGTTTTGGAGCTAAAAAAAAAATTTCAATTTCTCCTCTAGGGAATCACCGAAGACCCTTAACTACCGAGATTGAAAGAAATGGGTCCAGTGGTTTAGGCTGTAGTGAGAGGTACAGACATGCAGACACACTGAAACATGTTTTTTGTGTACTAAATTTTCCTTAAAATTTTTATAAAAGAAATTGATATGCAGATTGTTAGTATTTAATCAAATACATTTTAAAACGTAATTTAAAAATTTAATCGTGTATCGGTTTTCAAGATATCGAATTTTCAAAAAAAAATTGTATTACTTTTTAAAAAATCCAAAAACTATTTTTTCGAAAAAAAATTTTAGTTGATATTTTTTAAAATACAAAGGAGCTCCTGCATAAAAATTTTGGTAAAAATCGTTAGAGCCGTTGGTGAGAAAATCGAAAATCAAAAAAACGGTTCTATGACAGGTACCCCTAATAACATTTCCCCCCAAATTTGTTTTGACCAAAATATAGTCTGTGTCCATAATATCACACTAAATTTTTTTATCAAAATCGTTAGAGCCGTTTTCGAGATAAATAAGATTTTGCATTACGGGTGTATGGGGGGAACCGTTAGTTTTGGAGCTAAAAAAAAATTTCAATTTTTCCTCTAGGGAATCACCGAAGACCCTTAACTACCGAGTTTGAAGAAAATACCTTCGGTAGTTTAGGCTGTAGTTCGAGGTATAGACATACAGACATATAGACATACAGACATACAGACATACAGACATACAGACATACAGACATACAGATATACAGACATACAGACAGACAGAGGGAATTGTCGGACCCACTTTTTTCGACTTCGTTATCATCGTAATGTCAACTTTGATCAAAATCTCGAGTTCGATTTTTTTTTCAAATGCAGAAATTGCCCTATAGTACCTATATAGCAAGTAAAAAGAGATGTGAGAGTGATGAAACATAATCGTTGTTGTAAAATCAGTTTCAAACTATGAAAGCAGGCGTGGATATACACAATAAAGCATTTCTCGTCGTCTGAAATTAATAATTAAAGTAGAACAGTCGCGCACATTAAATTTTAAGTTTCACATCTGGTTGGTTTCTGAAATGAAATGGGCTTATGTTTCATTTTACCACCAAATTGCGGGACGATTTTATAACAATGAAAAGGTGACAGTGAATCATGCCTCGCTCTTATCTTGTGTTATCAGCGCATTATGAATCGGGCATAATTATAAAAACTTTTGTCTGTCGTTTTCAATTGGATTTTAATATCACCATCTGACAAATTTAAGCGGAGATAAAAATGCTCTAAAAACGGCTATTATTGAAATGTTGATGTCTTATACCACGTTTTCACCAAGAGTAAATGTGGGATTTAAGTGGATTTACTATAAATCTCCTTTAAATCTCGTAGATTTACCATACAAATATAAATCTCCTCAAATGAATATTTAAAATAAATCTCCTTGAAATCTTCTTGCAATCAGAAGCTTTGCAAAACAAACAAACCTTATTTTGTAGAACTCGCCTATGTATGTAAACCCCACTTTCTTCATTGACAATCAACACCAAATAGAAATATCTGTCAAACTTGTTGTGTTTGGACTAAAAGGCCAGACACTTTCTAAGCACAAAATGTAAGTATTTATGTGGGATTAGAATGTTAAACCTAATCCCCTAAACTAAACAACATTCAACTTGTCATCGAGAGAACAACGGTCCAAAGCTTACAAAAAAACGCAACGGTTGTTACGGAAAGAGAAACGGCAACATCATCAGCTCATCACCAGATATGTAGAGTGCTCGCAACGACCAAGACGTTTTTTTTTTTATATGCTACGAGTTACGCAACGAGCTACGCAACGAAAGTCACGAGTTCTATTTGTTTAAAACTTAATATTATCTTAAATTACTTAAAACTAAATTAAACTGCTTAAATTACTTAAAACTTAAATTAAACTGCTTAAATTACTTAAAAATTAAATTAAACTGCTTAAATTACTTACTTAAAATTAGTTACAACTACTAAACCTTGAATACTTAAATCCCTTTATTTTTTGTTAAAAACTAATCGAACTTAATCATTGTGCTTTATTTAATTGAACCTTGAATTAAAATCTTAAATAAAACATATTTAAAAGTGCGAGTTTTCAATTAACATCTTTTTTCCCCTCCCCACATGGTGTCAGAAGTTACGGTTCGCATACCTACGGTGTTACTTTTTTATAAACCATAAAAAATATATACTTAAATATATATTTATTGAACCTACAAGAGCGAAAATTAATGAATTGTGAATAAAACAGTGATCAAAAAGTGATAAGCCCCTGAATGAACAGTGTACAAAACGTTAATAAAAAAAAAAAAAAAAAAAATTATGATCAAATCAGAATGCCAATATAACGGATACACGGAAACCTGAAAGCGATAAGTATCACCGCATGAAAACATATTATTTCATTCTTCATACGAGTATATGCTTAAAACGAAATATTTTTTCTTATATTTTTTATTATGCGTGCAATTAAATTATTAAATGAATTTAGACGAATTGTCAACTAAAACATTGCAGGCTTTATTGAAAGAAAAGGGGCTTTCGCATAGTTATAGGCTTAAAAAAGATTTGGTTAATCGATTAGAAAATTATTTTGAGGAAAACCCCCCTAATATTGAAGTCACTGAATACTCCGCTGGTCAAATGCCAGAAGGTGATCTGTCAGACAATAAAAGTGAGGAACATAAGGACACTGTCTCTAAAATGAGTCAGAATAATAATACTTTTGTGTTCCGGGATGTGGAAGATTCGTTAGAATCATTTAATGGTGAGTCTGGTTGCGTCACACACTGGCTCAAGGAGTTTGAAGATATTTCAGCTGTCTGCGGATGGAATGACATCCAGAAATATCTTTATACTAGAAGACTTTTACGAGGTGCGGCAAAATTAGCAGTCGAAGCTGAAAATAAAGTCCACACGTGGAATGAACTAAAAACTTTTCTGAATAAAGAATTTGGACATTCAACCTCTAGCATCATAGTTCATCGCGCTCTTGAATCACGAAAAAAAAAGTACGATGAATCGTTTTTAGAATATATTTTCCAGATGAAACAGATTGCTAATAGGGGAAACATTGATGAAGAGTCACTTTTAGCTTACATTATTTCTGGAATAAACGATAGTGTATTAAATAAAACCGTTCTCTATGAAGCCAAGACTTTTGACGAACTAAAAGTTAAAATTAAAGTGTATCAGGAAATAAAAACTCAAATGAACAAAAACGTAGCTCACACGCAAGTTAAAAATCCAAAAATTAATCCTGGTTTTCAAAAAAATGTGTTGGTTTCGCCGGTTTCAAACCAGCAACCTGTGCCCTCCGTTTCAAACCAGCAACGTTGTGTTATATGCGGTGCCAAGGGGCATAATGTTGAAAATTGTCCACACAAGAGCAAAGGCTCTCGTTGTTTTAATTGTAGTGAATTCGGACACTTGTCTAGAAACTGTCCAAAGAAAAATGTGTATTCGAATCCCAATACCTCGCACGTTCGTCGTATATCCGTTCCGTCGGTCAACGTCGAAATAATAATAGACAATGTAAATATTAATGCTCTTTTCGATACGGGAAGCCAAGTTTCTTTAATGAAAGCATCGATATTTGAAAAATTGAAACGAGAATTTGAGCATCCGGGTATTTGTTTAAGTGGACTTGGTCAAGAAATACGTGTGTCAAAAGGATCTTTTAGAATTAAAGTTCTTAATGACTTAAACCCTTATTATTTGACTTTCAATGTTGTATGCGATGAGTGGTTAGTTGATGAGGTGATAATCGGTACTGAGATTTTGAAGTATGCTGACGTAGAAATCCTTGATGGTGTTCTTAGATTCAAACCGAAATGTTTAGACAAAGACGAAAACTTTTTAAATGAAATTGATATAAATATTTTTGAAACGAATCGCAACGAAGTGTTATGTGTTCAAGAAATTTTAGACAGAAACATCCGGGAATCTATTTTGGATATTATGCAGTGTTATTCACCAAAAAAACCCGTTAAATCATGCATCGAAATGAAAATAGTTTTGGAAGATGAAAAACCTGTTTTCCATCGACCTCGTAGATTAACCCCAAAAGAAAAAGAAATTGTATCCGCGCAAATCCAAGAGTGGTTAAAAGATGGTATTATTGTAGAAAGTGATTCAGATTTCTGTAGTCCAGTGGTCTTAGCAAAGAAAAAAGATGGTAGTCATAGACTTTGCGTTGATTACAGAAAATTAAACAAAAAAATAATTAAAAACAGACAGCCTTTGCCAATTATCGAAGAAATTCTAGAACAGCTCTACGATTCTAACATTTTTACGACTCTTGACTTAAAAAATGGATTTTTTCATGTTGACGTCCATCCAGATAGTCGAAAATATACATCTTTCGTTACGTCCGACGGTCAATACGAGTTTTGTAAAGCTCCTTTTGGACTTTGCATTTCGCCCAACGTTTTTCAGCGATATGTTAACGCCGTGTTTAAGGATTTTATCAGGAATGGGCTTATTCTAATATACCTAGACGATATTATTATAATGTCAAAGACAACATCAGAAAATATTGCAACGTTAAAAGATGTTCTTAAAGTAGCAGCAGCCCACGGATTAGTAATTAAGTGGGAAAAATGTAAATTTGTTAGAAAATCCATCGATTTTTTGGGTCATATTGTGGAGTCTGGAACCGTGAGGCCTTCCGTTGAGAAAACACTAGCCGTAAAAAACTTTCCAGAGCCCAATAATTTCAAAGAGGTCCAAAGCTTCCTAGGATTATCCGGATTTTTTAGGAAATTTATACCACAGTACGCAACGATTGCAAAACCTCTTTCCGATCTAACCCGCAAAGAAGCGACTTTTATGTTTGGTGTTGAACAACGTTACGCTTTTGAAACGTTAAAAACTCTCTTATGTGAAGATCCAGTCCTTAAGCTTTTCAACCCAAATCTAGAGACGGAACTCCACACCGATGCTAGCAAAGTAGGTCTTGGATCAGTGCTATTGCAACGTCACGATGATAACGCTTTCCACCCTGTGTTTTATTTAAGCTTCAAAACCTCACCAACCGAAGAAAATTACTGCTCTTATGAACTTGAAGTACTAGCTGTAATACGTTCACTAAAAAAGTTGCGACCATATTTACAAGGAATTTCCTTCAAAATTTTAACAGATTGTAAAGCTTTTCAACAAACTATGAATAAGAAAGATTTATCCGCTAAAGTTGCCAGATGGGCATTATTCCTAGAAGAGTTTGAGTGTGAGGTACAGCATAGGTCAGCAAAAAATATGCAGCACGTAGATGCATTAAGTAGAGTCTTCATTGTCAATTCAGCCCCTGAAACTGGTATTTTAAAAAGAATTCATAAGGCCCAATCTAGAGATGAAATGTGTAAATTAATTTTAAATATCTTGCAAAAGGAAGCATATGAAGATTTTCACTGCAGAAATGGTATTTTATACAAATTCATTGAAGGTGAATACGTTTTGGTTGTACCAAAAAGCATCCAAAAAAATATAATTCAGAGCGTTCACGAAGTGGGCCATATCAACGCCCAAAAAGTTGAGATATTAATCAAGAGGAATTACTTTATACCTAAACTGCGAAGTAGAATAGAAGAAGTCATAGCGAATTGTGTAGCTTGCATCCTTGCTAGCAAAAAGCAGGGTAAACAAGAAGGCTACCTAAACCCTATTGATAAAATCGACGTTCCACTACACACTTATCACATGGACCATCTTGGTCCAATGGCATCAACCGCAAAAAATTACAAACATCTTCTTGTCATTATGGATGCGTTTACGAAGTTTGTATGGATCTACCCTGTAAAGTCAACAACGACCGACGAAGTCCTGAAAAAACTCGAATTTCAAGAAAATAATTTTGGTAGTCCTCACAGGATTATTACTGATAAGGGATCTGCGTTCACGGCGATTGATTTCAAAGAATATTGTGAGAAGCGGCACATTATCCATATCCAAATCACGACTGGAGTGCCGCGTGGGAACGGTCAGGTCGAAAGGATGAATGCCATTATCAAATCAATGTTAACGAAATTGTCCATCGAAAATCCTTTGAAATGGTTCCAGCATGTACCGCGAGTCCAAAAAGCCATAAACTCAACAGTGTCTAGAGCAACTAATAAAACGCCATTTGAAATGCTCATTGGAACCCCAATGAGAACCGAAAGAGATGCGGACCTTATCGAAATGTTAGAGGAAGAGATACGTTGCGAGTTCATGGACAAACGAGTAGAATTACGAATGGAAGCGAAACAACAAATCCACAAAATACAGGCAGAGAACAAGAAGACTTTTGACAAGAAAAGAAAATCACCTCATAAGTACGCCGTAAAGGACCTGGTAGCAGTACAACGCACTCAATTTGGCCCAGGATTGAAAGTTCACCCAAAGTATCTCGGTCCTTACGAAGTAGTCAAAATCAAACGTAACGATCGATATGATGTAGAAAAAGTGGGTACACATGAAGGCCCAAACAAAACTTCATCGTCAGCTGATCAAATGAAGCCATGGTTACGAGACGACGACGACTGCGATTCTGATTCATACCAAACAGAATCATCGCAGGATGGCCGGATGTGGGATTAGAATGTTAAACCTAATCCCCTAAACTAAACAACATTCAACTTGTCATCGAGAGAACAACGGTCCAAAGCTTACAAAAAAACGCAACGGTTGTTACGGAAAGAGAAACGGCAACATCATCAGCTCATCACCAGATATGTAGAGTGCTCGCAACGACCAAGACGTTTTTTTTTTTATATGCTACGAGTTACGCAACGAGCTACGCAACGAAAGTCACGAGTTCTATTTGTTTAAAACTTAATATTATCTTAAATTACTTAAAACTAAATTAAACTGCTTAAATTACTTAAAACTTAAATTAAACTGCTTAAATTACTTAAAAATTAAATTAAACTGCTTAAATTACTTACTTAAAATTAGTTACAACTACTAAACCTTGAATACTTAAATCCCTTTATTTTTTGTTAAAAACTAATCGAACTTAATCATTGTGCTTTATTTAATTGAACCTTGAATTAAAATCTTAAATAAAACATATTTAAAAGTGCGAGTTTTCAATTAACATCTTTTTTCCCCTCCCCACATTTATAGAAAAAAGAACTAATTATTTTAATTAACAAAACAACTTACAGAAAATGGCAGAAACAAAAATGTCACGCAAAAGCTGGGGCCCGGAAGACGAAAAGCTTTCAATGGAAGTGTGGACTAGCATAATGTTTCTCAAGCACTGCTGGCGTTTTTTTTTTCTATAAATATGGATTCTTCTATCTAATGCACCAATTATCCCTTTCATGACATTTTTCAAAATCAAATGGTATGATTACAATAGTTTTAAAGTTGTAATACTCATTTTTATAAAGTGTTTATTGAAAATAAACTATTTTATTGCTCTGTTCTTCCTGTTTACTATCTAATTGCTTTTTAATTTACTCTTGTCCAAATTGACAATTGAATGACAAGACAGAGTGAAAACGTCAAATAAATCTCATTTTCTCTGGTGAAAACACTTCAAGATTTATTATAAATCTCTACCCCTAAATCCCGGATTTACTCTAGGTGAAAACGTAGTATTAGCCGTCAGTGTCCTTTTACGATTCATGATGTGCACCCAGCTTAGTAATCTTGTGCGTTAAGAAAGCGCCATCTGTGCGTCATTATGAGCGCCATCCATTTTACTTAACCTTGGTAACAAACAAGTTATACATGACTTTCTTGATTTTCTCAATAAATTCAAGAAAGTGCAAAATAAACCAAGGTCTCATTCCAAAACTAATTGCATCATTTGTATAATTGAAACAGTTTTAAATTCCAATTTAAACTTTCTAACTTATTTTGCAAATCATTCTTAATTCGAAGAAGTATTTCAAAAAAATGTATTTGGAAGTGATTTTGAGATCTTTTAGGTAATGTCAGTAACCAACGAAAAATAGATTTCCGTATCGTCAAAAGGGGAACACAAACAGTACTTTACATCAATGTCACAAGACTCATCTTTTTCTAGGGGCGATAAGTGAGGAATGAATTGTTTGATTTTTTAACGATTCGGAAATTAATCGGTTATATAACTAATTTGTAAAAGCATTATAATCTTAATCAACAATTAGTTCTTATGTTGGTTTGTACAAAATAATTGTACGTTTATAGGTTAGAATCTTCCAGAGGCTTTGCTTGAGAGAAAAGTAGTTTTCCTTCTAGCGCGCGTACGCCAGTACACACACTCTTTTTTTTCAATTACCATCCAAAATTTAGGGTATTTTTTCATTCGGTATATAGGCGAAAACATATAAGGACCCAAATAACCTTGGATCTTGAACTTAAAACATAATAGCGCAAAATTTTTACCGATTTAGTAAAATGTTAAATCATTTTAGTAAGTTATTGAGTTAAAAAGAAAATTTTTCTAATCTTAAACGATTTTAGTTAAAATCGTTTTACTTACAATGGTGACTTTGGTATTAGTAACTCAATAATAAACAACAGATTTGACAGATTGACCGGAACTAGATGGCCGTCACAAGCCGCCAAAATCTATCCGCGCCAATTAAAAGCGCAACAATCACGCATTCACGTATTTTGTAGATATAGTCATTTATTTAAAAATAAAATGCAGAGCTTGCTCTTATGTAATAGTCTAAGACTTTTAAAAATGCATGTTATTAGAGAAAACTGTTTATAAGCTTAAAATTCATTTTTGAAACTCTCTTAAGCAAATATGAATTAAATAACAAGAACAAAAATTATAAGTCGTTGTAGCGGTTTTTAATAATGTATATGCAGTGCTGTTAACCTAGATAGTTAAAACCTAAGATTCTGGATGGTTGCACTTCAAGATCCAATCATAAACATGGAATAAGATAATTTTGCCAAAAATACATATATACCAAGGAAACGGAGAAGCATTTATTAGCAGCAATTAAATATTTAATTTGTAAGCCATAAATAATTTATTCAATTTAAAAAAAAAATATTTTTCGCTTAAACAAACGAAGAAATAAGATGTGGCTATTTATGAAATTAAAAAAATATTTTAAGGACGTAGATCCAAGACGCAATTTAAGTTAAGTCGTAAATAAATTGGCACCTTACAGTACGAAAAGTAAAGTATCCAGTGTCCACCTTTAAAATGCACTAAGCATGGCGTGTATCAAGGAGGAATTGGGACCAATTTCTATTTTGAATGCACTTTCCATCTGAGGAACGAGACAAAATCCATGATTATGTTCAAGATTGCGAAGAAAGATGCGAGACGACACTGTGCCGACAGTGCTCAGAAATTCCACAGATGCACTTCATCGTTCCGCTTTTTATTGTTATTATTATAGCCAGTTCATAAAGTGGGTATTCCGTGTTATTAAATTTGGTACACACTTTGAATTGGGCAGTACAATAACCTTTTCATTGGAGAACAGACACCGAAGAGAAAGCAACACACCAGATCGTCAGACCGACCGACAGACGGTTTATGAATATGCCCAGGCCCACGACAGTACAAGTAGGTATTCCCATAGCATAACCAAATGCCGTAATCTGGTAATGCAGAAAGGGGCTTAACACTTTTCACCTCCAGTCCCACCGCACCTTCAACAATGCACTCGGTTAAATATATGTATGTCGAATGTAAACAAAAATTTCGAAATGAAAATCGGCTCTGTCTGTTCGCTGTGGAGGTTTCCGCTTAAGATAAGAGAATAGGAAATGCGGTGTACTTTGTTCCAAAATTTTGCTGGACTTTTCTGGTGCGGTGTTATAAGTTTGAAGAAACGCCTTTAAATTTTTGTTGTTGATGTGATTCAGCAAAACTTTAAACTCTGATCTCTTTATTATGATAAAAAAATAAAAACATGCATGCATGTCCGAATAAAATGGGTGCACATCATATTTGCTTTTAACTGTGCAGGTGGAATTACCGAAGGAAACTTCCTGTTGGTTGCAGTTTTGAAAGGAAATTAATAATTGAGTATAATCATTACTTATGATCAAGCTGAAGAGCTGAAACACAAGAACTATTTTGTGTGTCTATATGCTTTAAAATAAAATTTCAAATACCAAAATGTTGGGTTTCGAATTTACAGACCCATATAACTACGGACCAAAGAGATAGATGAACAATTTAGGTATATCCAAAAGTCATGTTTTCGAAACTCTCGAGGGTATAAATTTTAGTTTTTGGTTATGACATCTTCTAAGCTCATTTTCAAAATTAAAAAAAAGTAGTTATAAAATAAAATGCACAACTGGGCCGTACGAACATTCTCTTATGTAAAAGACTAATCAGACCAAAAAACATAAATGTTAAAAAAAAGAGCCAAGTTCTTCTATACAAAAACCTTTGTGTAACAAGTCAGCCGTGAAAAGTACTGAGATCTAAAAGTACGCCAAGTTCTTACTTCATGAAGGTTTAATACCGAATATTTAAAGTAGAATAATATTGAAACAGCTACAATGTAATAGAGAAATTTTATTATTTAATGACTACTGACTAAAATTTGATGGGCTCACTGGTCAAGTTTTCAAAACCTTTTGAATTGGGCATGAGAAAAAAACTTGCCAAGTAAGCCCATCAAATTTGGAAAATTTGGACTTAGACAAGAAAAAAATCGTATGGGAAGGGGGGTAAAGGATTAACTTTAAATAAACAGTAATTATGTATTTTATCTAAATATGCATTATTTAAAAAACATTCGCAGATCAATATTAATCCAATGCTCTCACGCAGGTGTTCTCAATGAAAAAATGTGTTATTGTATGCTTATTAGACTGATAATAAAAAAATTTACAAAAAAAGTTAATCCTTTCTTTCGTAAATTCACCTACATAAGAATCCAAAAACGTAAAAACTAAAATAAAAGGCTTTTCTTAGAACAAAAGTAGTTTTTGTTATTTTTGATTTTCTCAAAAACTACAAAACATTTTGACATCCGGTTTTTTGTGTTTGATCAAAAATTAAAAAGAGCATTGAATGCTGAATAAAAAAATAATACTTAATTACGTAAAATTTTGAAAAAAAATTGTTTAAAAAAAAAAATTTCATTTTTTTTTTTTCAAAATTTTGATTTTGAAAATTAATTTTTCAAAAACTATTCACTCGAACAACTTTATTTGAAAACAAAATTAAAGAATGTATTTATGGCTTTTCAAAATGCCATAGCATTACTCTGTAGGTATCACCGTTATTTTCTAATAATTTTTTTTCTGTTTTAAGTGATTTTTTTTCTTAAATTGCCCCTTCCGCCTAAACGGGGGGAAATAGACCCCCCCCTCCTAAACGATTTTTTTCTTGTCTAAGTCCAACCTACACGCCCTAGCTTTTTGTCACACCTTATGCCAATCACCCTGTATAGCTGTAGATAACACTTTCCCCAAAACACATATTATGCATTTTTGCACCATGTCCTGTAACTTTCGCATCGATAGAAATATGGGCGACTAAGGTGCCAGTTATATACATCCATACGTAGCCATCGTTTAAACTTATCATTGTCTTTTTAATCTTTAATTTCAGGACACTATTCACATTGGAATTGGACTTACTCCTCACTTAGTTTTACGTCTCTGTAGTAGAGTTTCAAAGTAAAGGGACAAACCTATCTATTTCATAATTTAAATATTGTAAGAAAAAGAACGTACCATTGGACTCCGCTACGTGACGTAAAGATTGTTAGACTTATGTGCAGGGCCGGACAAGCTATACGTGCAAGCTGTGCAAATGCGCAGGGCGCTGTACTCAAAAGGCGCCTTGGGCAAGCGTTAAAAAAGCCACTACTTCATAACCACTACCTACCATCTTTTTTAAGTTTCATTTCTTTTTATACGAGTAGCTCACTCCAATATTGGTATTTATTATATACATATGTTAATTAACAGCTGATTCTGAATTTACAGACAGATATACATATATATATAGATACATATCAAGTTTTCCAAAAATAACATCATCATCATCATCGGCTCGACAACCGGGTTCCGGTCCTGGCCTCTTTCAACAAGTCTCTCCACCTATCCCGGTCTCTAGCCGACGCCATCCAGTTGCGCACCCCAAGGCTTCGGGCGTCCTGGTCTACGCCATCTCTCCAGCGCAAGCATGGTCTACCACGCTGTCGTCTACCATAGAATGTACCACAAAGAACTTTCCGAGCAGGTTCCTCTTCGCTCATGCGAGCTAGGTGCCCTGCCCACCGGAGTCTACCGAGCTTAATTTTTGTCACGATATCTGCTTCTAGGTAGATTGCGTACAATTCATGATTGTACCGTCTCCGGAATCGTCCTTCCTCACATATGGGGCCAACAATTCTCCTTAAGACTTTTCTCTCGAACGCAGCTAAGAGGTCGGAGTGCCTTTTGCTAAGCACCCAAGTCTCGGATCCATATGTGAGTACTGGCAGGACCAGCAGCAGTTTTGAAGTTATGGTGAGATTTCTGGATTTGAAGAGCTTTGACAGACTATAGTAGGCTCTGTTGGATTTGAGAAGCCGCCCGCGTATTTCTTCTTCTATGTTGTTATCGGCTGCTACTATTGACCCAAGGTATTTAAAGGATTGCACCACTTCAAATTCGTGCTCCGCTACCTTGATTGTTTGACCAACTGTTCCTCTCGCATTCGACGCCACCATGTACTTTGTTTTACCTTCACTAATGTGCAGCCCCAGATTTTGTGCCGCCTGCTCGATCTGGATGAAGGAATCGTGTACAGCTTGTTCGGTTCTTCCGATGATGTCAATGTCGTCTGCGTAAGCCAGTAACTGGCTGGACCTGTTGACGATGGTCCCTCTTGTTGCCGTGCCAGAGTCACGGATTGCTTTCTCCAACGCCAGGTTGAAGAGGAGGCAGGCCAAACCGTCCCCTTGTCGGAGTCCATTAAAGATGTTGATTGGTCTGGATAGCAATCCGGCTATTTTTACTTGGCTTGTTACGTTGGTCATGGTCAACCTACATAGTCGTGTCAATTTATTTGGGATGCCGAATTCTCTCATGGCTTTGTAAAGTTCTACCCTGGCTATGCTATCATAGGCGGCCTTAAAGTCTATAAACAGATGGTATGTTGGGATGTTAAATTATAGACATTTTTCCATCGCCTGCCTAAGGGTAAAGATCTGATCAGTTGTTGATTTGCCTGGAATGAAACCACACTGATATTGCCCGATGACGGTTTTAGCGTATCGGGTTATCCGGTCTTGTAGGATAGAGGGGAGTATCTTATAGGCGGTACTCAACAACGTGATACCTCTATAATTGCTGCACGTTGTGACATCTCCCTTCTTATGTATGGGGCATATTATGCCTTTTCGCCAGTCTTCTGGCATTTCTTCTTGCTCCCATACGTGCACTATAATATCATGAATTGCTTGACGTAAGGCTGGCCCGCCGTGATGAAATAATTCGGCTGGTATGCCATCGGCTCCCGGGGATTTGTTCTGTTTAAGCCGGCCTATAGCCTTCTCAACCTCTTCTATGCTTGGTGGCGGCAACATAGGGTATTCTTCTTGAAGTAGTGGAGCCTCCACTTCTGCAGTGAGCTGACCATTTAGCAATTCATTAAAGTACACTTCCCATCGCTCCAGTATGCTTTCAGGATCGGTGATCAGATTTCCCTCTCCGTCCTTGCAGTATGTGCAGCGTGGTGTGTACTGCGTCATGTTTCGGACGGATTGGTAGAACTTCCGCGCCTGGTGCGGACCTCGCTCTCGGCTGTTTTCTATTTCACAGATTAGGTTCTTCTCCCAGGCTGATTTCTTTTGTCTGTGAAGCCGTTTTTCTGTTCTTCTGAGCTCTTTATATTCCTCTTCGCGTGCCCGCGTTCTATGAGATTGTTGCATTGCTCGGTACGCAACATTCTTACGTTCAGTCGCTAGCTTGCATTCATCATCAAACCAGTCGTTCCGATTTTTACGACTGCTGCCTAAGATGGAGTTGGCAGTACTAATGACAGTATTTTTAAGACGTGTCCACTTCTCATTTACGCCCAGCATACTGGCTCCAGGACTTACTCTCCCTAAATTAGGTGTTTCTAGGGCGAGTCCTAACGCATTACCAAAGGTGTTACTGGTGTTTTCATTGCGCAGGGCAGCCGTGTTGATTCGAACCTGATCGGCGGATGCAATGCGTCTTCGCAAGGCAATCCGCCCTCGGAAAACCATACCAACAAGATAGTGATCCGAGTCGATATTGGCACCTCGGTACGTTCGTACCGTCATCAAGTTCGAGTAGTGGCGACGGTCTATCAACACGTGGTCTATTTGGTTACGAGTGACTCCATCAGGTGATACCCAGGTGGCTTTGTAGATATCTTTACGCGGGAACCTGGTACTCGCAACTACCATGTTTTTCGATGCTGCCAATTCTAAGACTCGAAGTCCATTGTCATTAGTGTTCTCATGCAAACTATGGGTGCCTGCGTAATGCCTGAATACCGGCTCCCGACCTATTTTTGCGTTCAAATCCCCAAGGATGATTTTAACATCATACCTTGGACAGGCATTGAGGGCCCTCTCGACTTGTTCGTAGTAAGTCTCTTTTTCTTCGTCTGAGGACTCCTCCGTAGGTCCGTGAACGTTAATGAGGCTGATGTTCGTAAATTTGCCTCGCACGCGAAGGGTGCATAGCCTTTCGCTTATAGCGTTAAAGCCGATGATAGTAGACTTCATTTTTTCGCTGACTAGGAAGCCTACCCCGAGCACATGGTGTTTTGTATGACAGCTGTAGTATATGTCATATTCTTTCTTCTGTAAAACACCATTCCCTGTCCATCTGATTTCTTGAAGAGCTGTTATGTCAGCTTTATATTTTGACAGGGCATCGGCTAGCTGCTGAGCAGCTCGAGCTCTATAGAGCGATCGTACGTTCCATAAGAAAATTCGTAAATCGTTTTTCCTTTTTCTTTGCGTAGGTTGTCGTCGTGAAATCAGTCCGTTTCCGAGGCTTGTTGTCGTTCTCGAAATTCATTAAGTTTTACGGGACAGGGAATTAACCTGTCGCCAACCTGAGGAACCAGCCTGATCATATTAGCCAAACCTTTTTTTAAAAGGCTTGTTTCTAGCGGCCGCCGCGAAGAGGCTATGATCACACTTCCACCAGTCCCGAATAGTTACGACACGTGCATGTTTTCGTATGCTACATGTTGTTCCCCCTATTCGTCTGATGGCTGACCGCCAAAAATAAGTCGATGTTTAATTTCCTATACACACCCCCATTCCCACAGTAAAAAAAACTACATCACAAAATCTTTACAAAGTGCACAATTTTGTTCGCTTAACAACAGATACCTACATAATGTATTTGCTATTTTTCTCTTTATCAATCTACTGTTACGTTATTCTTCACATTCACCATCGCGTGTATGAGTGAAGGCATTTATTTTATTTTGATATCCCTCCCCTATGCAGTGTAACATAAAACAGAATTTCAACAGCAAATACAGACAGTTACCAGTTTGCAAGTTGATAACATGAGCACGATGCCAATTCTTCTATATGAAATCGAAGTCAGCAATGTTACTCAAACAGAAATTCTGAGGTACAAAATTCATACTCAGTGCGCAGAATTAAAAGTTGCGTCTAGGAATTTAAACTCTTCCGGTTGAGTGTTTCTTGTACTATATTTTAGTTTGGCACTGGCCTCTGTTTATGAGTGAAATTTTATCACTGTCGTGTGTCGAGAATGAGACAAAGGGTTGAAATATGGAAATACTTGAGTGATGATGATGCGATGACTAATGTAGTCGTTAATGAGTGAATCTGTTTTATTCAATTTCTCCTTTTCTCTATTTTTTTGTTCTTGCCAGTTATTGTTTACATTTAAAAAGGGATTTTTTGACTGGTCTAATTACTTTATTAACTTCCCATAGGGAGTTATTTGTCCATGTATTATGGTAAAAAAACTCAAAAAAAAAGAAAGGATAGGGAATCTATATTGACAATAAAACTTGCTACGCTACTATTTTAGTAGTGTAAATGAGTATGTATAAGGTTACGATAATGGTTCAAACATGAAAAGAAAAGAGGCTGGTGTTCAAAACAAAATTAAGTGTTTTGAACCAAGAGCTTATTTTGTTGAGGCTGCTTGCATTCCTTTTGGTTGTTGTTGGTTTTTAATGATTCAGCTTGCTGTTCATTGGAAGCTGTTAAGTTTTTTGACATTGCTCAATGCATATAAAACTTTGTATCAGGTTCAACAATGCGTTGGGACATACATATATACAAAAAATTTCGCTGGTTTGACCTAAAAACCCCTTTCTGAAACCAGATGGGAGTAGACTAAATGCTTTAAAACCATTCAAAAAAATCTTAGAAGCCATAATATGAAGCTCTTATTGAAATATCTGAGGCTGGAAACGTTGAGAATAGAAACATGCTGTCATTAGGAAGTAAAATTTTAGTTTCAAGTTTATATGTTGCATATTAATCTAGTTTGATATTTAAGAAAAAAATAATGGCGCAAAATTTTAATTGTATTAGTACGATGGTAAAGCTGTTTTAGTATGATACTAGGTGAAAACAATAATTTTAATCGAATATAGCATCATACTTCTCTACCCTTTTATTAAAGTTAAAATCATCGAATACCTACTTTATTTTTTTAGTATCGCGCTAGCTTCATATGACACTTTGACATTTGCAGACATCAAAAAAGGTTCGTGTACTTATTTTTTTAAACGAAATGTCGTTGTTTTAGGTGTGTTCAGAGCAATTTATTAAGGAAATTCTTTTAGTACGATACTAGCGAGAAAATGTTTAAAATTAAGAA
The DNA here is from genome assembly GCA_911387755.1 of Chrysotoxum bicinctum. Classification (NCBI taxonomy): domain Eukaryota; kingdom Metazoa; phylum Arthropoda; class Insecta; order Diptera; family Syrphidae; genus Chrysotoxum; species Chrysotoxum bicinctum. Next base: position 125,387,112 of record OU426989.1, on the reverse strand, counting down.
TGAGTTAGTAAACTACTCTAAGTTAGCAAATTGTTAAGTAGTATCATACTAATACCTTCATAATAGGCTGTTTAAAATTTTGCGCCAATATAACTAGTAAGTATTTACAAACTCCGTCTGCTAATTTATCTACTAAATATGCTACTAAAAACTCTTTAGTGGAAATGCGATCAGAAGAACAATTCACTAACGTGCAATCAACTGAAGCCATAGCTCTAAATCTAAAAATACCATCACAGTTTCCTCAAATAACAGTTTTTTGAAACTAAAATTAATAAAAAACTACTTCAGGACCCCAATGACTCAGGAAAGATAAGTTGACTAGTCAATCATGGCTATAGAGAAAGAGCTTGTTAAGTCATTATTTTATGATGATCTGGTAGCTGAGTTTGCTAAAACAGAAGCCAGAAAAGTTAATCTATTGCAATAAATTCGGTTCTATTTATTTTTATTAAAATAATAATTTTATTATTATTTCCTACATGAGCAACAATTAATGAGTTCATTATTTATTTGTATGTTGTTATGTTTTTGAATTAGTTTTTAAATAGTTTTTATTTCAAAAAATACTTTTTTCAGTTCCTAAATTTTTGTGATATATTTTTTGACTATTATTTTTGTGATATATTTTTGATTTCTTAGTTTTTAATAAAAATCATATTTATTTTAATTAAATATAAGTATTATCTAGGAATAGGCCTCTTGGGGATCGCTCGTTAAAAAAACGCATTGTAAAGGGTACCCCTTGGGTAATGAGGAAATGACTTTTTCCGCCAATCCAATCCAAATGAGAGGCGCCACTGATAAAGCTTGCGCAGGGCTCTAATTTAGCTCGGGCCGGTCCTGCTTATGTGTAAACAGGGATGTTGTTTGACAACATTACATTTTTACACTTATATTCCAACAGAGATGTTATCTGATACGAAATAGACTGTTTTCACTCGAAACCGATTTTTAGTCTGTGTTTCTCTTTTGCCTTCCTTTCGATTACATGGGTTTTTGAATACAGCGATTTTTACTATAAGTTAACTTTGTCGAAGCAAAAAGGAGTTATCTCTTCACACTCCTTACTCAATTCAGTTAAGCGAATTTCACTGAGTGAACGCAACATATTCGAGAAATAAAGAAAACAAGAGAGAACGATAACTCCGCATTTTTCTCAACCATAGCAATTGCGTTTAACCCCGCCATCACATACATCTCTCGTAAGACATGCTTAAAAATTGCAAAGCGATATCGCATCGGTTTAAAGCAGTCATACTACAACTATTTGCTCGGAGCATTAATAGGGGCGTTCACATTCTCAAATTTGTTTGACAAGCACGTCGTATGATGAATATTCGATGCATGAAAAACAGGAGCATTCAAATTCGTCAAACATCACTTCTCATTAGAATTTTGAGAATGGCGCGGTGGACCAACTAAGAACAAAGATAAAATTTTAGATGAGGAAATTTACTTGAATTTTATATTCAAAGTCTGCAAAGTCTACCGCTTTTGATTATAAAACTCATTTTGATATATATTTTCTTACGATTTGCACAGCCCGAGAAGTTCATGTTCTTGTCAAAAATATTTTAGAATGTGACTGCCCCTAATGGTGCACTTCAGTTGGATCCTAATTAAATACTATTCTCTTTTTAGTTTGTTTCGACTTTCGTTTTTTTGACAGTGAAGGTGAGAGGTAAAACGAAAAAAAGACTCGCGTAATCAGGCTCTTGATATCCTTTTTCTGCTATAGACGGCCGGTGTTCACACTGAGCTAAATCCTCCAACTTTTTTTAGGTATCTGTACTTTATCTTACTCCCTATGTCAGAAAGTTATAAACCGATTGACATCATTTAAATCTTGCAATGGAAATTGTCAAAGTAAATATAAGCAAAACAGACTAAAAATCTTAAACCATTGGCATCGTAGTCATCATACAGTTCATGGCTTGACAGATGGAGAAGGATCTATATTTTGATATAATATAGAATATTTAACTCGAAATTTAGCATTATGTGGTATGACAGATAAATTTCACGTATCGAAAATATTTGGTTGCAAATGCCAACATTTTTCGGATTTTTAAATGTCAACTCTGTAAATGCATTTCTTGGCAGCATAAAACAAAATGTACTCGTAGTCCTGCTATGAAATTTTACACCAGATGTTTTGTCTTTCGTCTTTTTGACATATTAGTCGAGAGGTAAAGAAATGTTGGGGGAGTGAATATATTTAATTCTAGCTAGCAATGGAAAGTACTAAAATCGAGATTTCAGTACTCAAAGTTTCCAATGTAAACACGATGTAGTATAGAACGCAATATTCCCAATGTAAACAGGGTCTTAAATGCAATCTCCCGCAAGGTAAGTTGCTACACGGAACGTGTAAATTCTCAATTCATATGAAGCGTTTGATTTGATGGACAGGATAGTCTCGACCATGGGTTCATCTGTAAACCGAATAAAGTTAAAGCTTTGTTCAGGATACAAAAAATTATAATCCTCTGATTCAGTAGAATCAGACGATTTAAGCGGTGATGAACAGGCACAGACACAAATTGAGCATTGAGGATATCGCAATCTATATTTCTGGGGACCTCCATTTCTCGATCACTGTTTCCAAGTATTCGCAAGTCTTTTTTCTAGATTGTACATAGAGGTTCAACAAACCGAATATATCTTGTCATAAAAAGTAGTGCTCATCTCAACCGTTTGGACTTGGCAGAAAATTTTGAGGTCCCATCATTCCACGCACACAGAAATGATTGAGAATGGTAAGTCACTGCAGTGGAGCAGTATTTTACATGAATAATAAATACAACATAAGCAGTAGGATTACTGCCAAGCTGTATAGGCTGATAGGCTTAAGACATTTTTTTTCAGTACCGAATGGAATTTTGATTGATAATTTTATGTATTTTAATGGATGTGTTCGTTGTGTGAGTTGTGAGTTTTCTTCATGATTTGAATAACTCTAAATCATTAGGACCCTTAAAAATGTTTATCAGATAATATTCATTCAGTTAGTTTCAACAAAATTTCGGCATGACAGTCCAATGCAATATACTAATAGGATACTATCGATAGATTGTATGGAAAGGTCAAAAAATTGATTGATCCAATTTCGTTTCCGTACAAACGTGAAAATATCTGAGCGATGGAATCAAACAGTTATTTTTGCAAAAAAAAATGTGCGATCTTGGAATTGAATTTGCTTACTGATCAGTTTGTATGCTCTTAAATTAAATTTGGTGCTGGTAACATGTCGTAAAGAACCCTCTCTGTGTCCGTATTATTAATCATACAAAAATGAAACCTTGTCGACTCCATGTATATATGTAGGTCAGGGACGAAGCGTTCATATATTGAGTGGAATGAGTGCTTCCGTTGAACCATTTGAAAAAATCGTACCTAGCAAGGAATTAAATTCAAAATTCCAAATTGTTATAATATTTTTATTATATTATTTGTATCTATTAATGAATCTTCATTTACTCTGTAAATTACATTCCAACAACATTATCATCTCTTACTAAAATTACTAAAGGAAATCAAGATCTCTCTGGTTATTACAACTTAAAATGTCACACTGCAAACCAACTGAGAATGCTCAACATCACTCCATTATTTATAATGCTCAATCTCATGAAAGTTCTTGCTAAAATGCTTAACAGCTATGCATTCCTTATTATCGCCTCCTTAACTCAATTTCAAAATACCCTTCCACTCCAAGTCAACTGAAAATTATACCTACAACATCACTCACCAATATTCACAAAATGCTCAAACAACAATGATTCTCAAGCAATATAGAATGCACAACAGCTGGGCATTCCATTATTTCGCATACTAAACTTAGATCTCAACCCAAAGTCAAAATAATTTTGTCTCGTTTCTTGCCTTTTGCCCAATGTGTGAAGAATGAGTTGAGTGAATGCATTACGAGAATTTCCTACAAGAGATAGATAGAAAAACAAAGATGTATCTATTGAGTTGCTTATTGTCTCAAACTGATAATGAGTTTAATTTCATGGACAAAAGGGGTAGAAAAGTTTTATTTTAATATAATGTTGGTGCAAATCATAAAACAAACAAATATGAATTTAAAAGGTGGTAGTTTTTTAATTATTTTCGTGGCGATAGATACAATCCACCTCTTTTCTGTTTATTTTTTGTTATTATACAAAAAACTGGTCAAAAATAGTATTTCTAATATTCATATCTTAGGTTTCTTGATATAACTAAAGGTTATTTTCAATTATGAAAATTTTAAATCAAAAAAAACTTCAATGAATCTTAAGATTTTTAATATCCCGTAATAATGGCATCTGTAGAGAGATCATATTTATGTTTTGAGAATTAAATATTTTTTTAGAAATAAATGTGGACAAGAAAAGTTATCTACTCGTAGCTTAGTTCTCATCAAATCGTACTTAGATAATTTTGTCTTAAAAGAAAAAGGATAAATCTTTGCGCAAGGTATCAAGCTTTTTTTTTTTAATCAGACTTTACTGTAATATATTATTTATGTATATTTTTGTATGTGTATTATCATTAAGTGGAATTTAAAAGGTTGGATCTCAAAGGTATTTCAGTTTTGGTTTTATGTTCAGTGCTTCCTCTATCGAAAAAGTCACGCCTCGTGCCTGATGTAGGTACATATTATAAATGAAAACTTTTTTACTTTGAACAAAGTCTACGAACAAACTCTTGAATTTATTGTTGGTGCAATCGAGGTACATGTATGAAAAGTTTATTTCATATAATATATAAGCAGTGGCGGCGCAAGACCTAAACTTAATGTGGGCAAGATACATTTCGCGAGGCCCTCTGATGGTGCAAGTAGAAGGCAATATAAAATAAAAAATCACTTAATTAAACAGTTTTTTTATTTATTAAGAAACAAACCTAAATTTATACTCATAAGTACTTCTTTGGAACATTAAACAAAAACTCCTCATACAACTCATAAAGTTGGAAGTCACTGCTCTCACCTTCTTGCAGGACTGTGTGTAAATCCTGACAGTTTTTCAATATTCGCTCTTTTGGATTTTTTTTAACTTGTTTAAGTATAGAGAAAACCAAAATTTTCAAAATGTTGATTTAAAGACATAAATCTCGATTCTATGTTATCTACTTATCGTAGAATCAATCATGGTATCAAAAAAATTTGTTTCATACCGGCTTTTAGCAGACTTTGTAGGGGTGGCCGTGGCGCGATGGTTGTGTGCTCGCCTGTCAACCTCAATATCACAGGTTCGATCCCTGCCGTCGTCTATGTCGTCTTTAATTCCATTAAAAAAAAAAAAAACCTTCTATAAATTGTCATCAATGGGGTGCTGGCTTACTCATTACATGTTGTTTAGGCATAACACTAACAACATGTGATTGAGTTAAGCATCAGACAAGCACTTTTCGAATCATGTTTGTCGATATTCTTTGATCCAGTCACGTACGCAAATGTTCAAGAGTAAGGCTTAAATATAAATGAATGATCAGAAACGACAGAGATGAGATTTTTTAAATAAGGGGAAGTTCTCCTTTTTCGGCGACCAAAATGCATTTTTTTCCATTTATTTTATTTTATAGAACAGAAACCAGACCTACCTTTTTGTCTCGAAAATTGACATTTAGCGGTATTTTGAGCGAAGCATGTTTTACATAAATATTTTTGAATTTGGCGCCTACATATCCATACCATGGTAAGCAGAGGTACCATATGGGCCACCAGGTGTCGACACATGAGACATGAACCACCAGGTGTCGACAAATGAGCCATGACTCGAAAAAAAAACTTTAATCGCGTTTTTCTCGAAACCACGTTTTTCAAACTGTTGACCACGATTACTTTAAAACTACATACTTGACGGGTCGTCATAATTTTTTTTTTTTTGTTTGTCTGGAAAAAAATCAGGCTGATATATCAAAAAATTTTTCTTGTACAGCGCTCAGAAGAGCGAAAAAAAGTGTAAAAAACGAACAGGAAAATTCAAGCGTCCGCCATTTTTAATTTTTGACTTTGGGTAATTATTTTCGTCCAGACTCCAACTACACTCTTCTACTCGTATTTTATAAAAAACTTTGATTTTTTAATTTTCGATCATTTTTGCAGGAGCTAGAGTGGCCAACAGCGAACAACTTTTTTTGGAGGTGGTCTCGTTCCGAGGCGCATTGTTTTTTAACAGCCCGGTATTTTTTGATATGAAAAAATTATTTTTTGTACTTAATATAATAATAAACAAGTAAAAAAATTTTAATTGATTATATCATTCTTTCCATGAAAAAAAATTCATGAAAAAGTCTCATTTTTGATACTGAAAAAGGAGAACCTCCCTTTAATTAATATAACATAATATAATGTCGATTTCCTTTACACATGAAAAATCAATTTCCGTGTGAAGATTTTGATCTCTCGACAGATTTTACTTTCCTTCACACCAAAAAAATCGAATTTTTTTCACAAAGATCAAATTCTTCGAATCCGTATTTGAAGAGGCAGAATTATTATAAAAAAAACCTTGTGGCGTTTACTTTTGGATTTTCCATACTTTTTCAAATTTATTTTCGGCTGTGGGGCACGAGGCCCTTTGCACTGCGAGGCCGTGGGCGGTGTGGGCCACCGCCTTACGCCGCCTCTGGTTATAAGCATAAACTAAAGGCTACCTCCTCATAATTTGCCACATAAGTGCTTTATACATTATCTCATCATCATCATCATCGGCTCGACAACCGGGTTCCGGTCCTGGCCTCTTTCAACAAGTATCTCCACCTATCCCGGTCCTACATTATCTACTCACTTTTTAATGGTTTAAGTTTGACTGACCTATTAGCAAAATTCAAATTGATTAAAATTAAAATTTCTTTCGTCAAATGGAATACATTGTCGGTCCCAAGGTAAAACCACTAATTACCGAAAAAAATGTTAATGAAAATTAGAATGCAATAGTTTTTTCCATCCACAAATAGTCGAATTTTGCAAGATATTCATAAAGGTATTAAAATGTATGCCCGGGAATTATTTCTCAACATTTGCGAAACTATTAAGTCTAAATTATTGTAAATTGATTTAAAAATTTAAATATGGCAAAAGTTAAGTTATTATTATATTTGCTTCAGCTCTGCCCATAAATGTAGTAAATACCGCTTTCACACAATCTCTATAGGCTTATATTGCTGTTTCTAAAAATAAAGGAAGACAACTGATTTGTGTATAGAAATGCTCATTTTGTTTCTATTTTGGCAAACACAAGCACAGACAGACCGAAGTTGAATGAACCCCAAAATATCCAGACTTTCTCCAGTCATCAGCTGAAGAAAACGAGGTTCACTACCCGATATCGTCGGCACTCATACAAGTATATTTAAACAATATGAAGACACTGTCATGCTTGCGAGATCTAAAAATAGTTAAAAACTTTTTTGTTGGCCCTCTAGCCCAACCCAGTCGCAACAGTGAGCAAATTTGGTAACACTTTAGACTGAAAATCTTATGGGTAGTCTTGTACTATGAACAACTTTGGCATACTGATTTTTTTGGACTCATATAACTTGTCGGGAACTGACGATGTCGCTGTCGCGTCGTTGTTGGACTTTGCTATGTAACAATGGCCATGCAACACAAATTTCTACATAGCCACACAAAGCCCTCACCAAGAGATCAATGATCTGCAACTAAAAAGCCAGACTACGATGAAGAAATTTGGAAATTTCGGGCAGTGGCACTGACCATTCTCTTGAAGAAGCAATGACGATCACTTTATGCGCCAATCCCAACTGTTGCTCTGTGTGGCGGAGTTTGAGGGCATGTCTTTATGCTATTATGTTAATCAATAAACTTCATTTGCCTTTCGTCGTAGGAATTCCCAATGATGTTTTGAGTTTCTTATCATTGATTATGCACGAGATTTGAATAAAACGAAATGAAATTTCAATTAATTAACACATAGGCCTATTATTCGAACTGTCAGCTTTTAAGACTTCTCTCGAATAGAAGTCGCATAATTTGTATAGTGGTCGATGATTAATGGCAAACTTTTGCATTTGCGGACTTAGAAAACGATTGATTTGTATAAATAATCGTTTTATATTTTGGCTTAAGAGAGAAGACAATGAACCGTTTTCATAGTTAAGTAAAATATATGTAGATATATAAATATACAGTAGAAACCTATCAATTGATTAATATTATAATCATTTTTTAGTCTCTCAATATCGAATTTGACCTTTTTGGGCATTCATTTGGCTAAAAAGCTAATCAAATTCAAAGTGCTTAAAGTGTTCCATTTGATTTGGAATATATTGATAATGTAAGCTATTATTCGATTTCTTTGAATATAGATTGCAACATTTAAAATCATCGATTGGAATAAAAAAAAGCATCCTATGTATGTATACATACATAGGATGCTTTTTTGGTTTTACTAACTGCAGACTTAGTCACACAGACTTATTCAAGAAGTATAGAAACAAATGTGTTTAAACAATAGGTAATTCAAAAAGTATTGTACATACATATATGGTTTTAAAATAGAGCGGGTAAATTTTGACAATTCGTGACAACTCATAACGGCCATACTGTGTTATGTGTTCTAAATGTTTGTTTAGTTAGAATTCATCTTCAGCGACGAGGCACATTTTTGGACCAGTGTCGAAAAAAACCAGATAACCCATGGCATCGTTTTTAAGTTAATTCAAAACCATTTCATATTAAAGTGTGATGAAATTCCTTTCCACCACTATTCTATTCAAAATGTATTGTATTGTGGGACCTACGTTTTATCTATGGAACAACATATGTACTTATTCTGCTTTAATACCCGTCATCGTCTAATGCTCAGAAATTATTCAGATTTATTGACAGGACAAGAAATTATGTTTTAAAAAACTATACTAAAGTTACAATAGTACAATAAAAACTGTATTCAATATGTCATATGTCGTTCGTATATATTATCTACACTGGTTACTTTCTCGATTCGACCGACTCTTTAAATCTGGTAAGATCTTGACAGCCGGCGAATGTCATAAAAGGTGTTATGAGAGCAAAAGTGGTGTTACCGTATTTTAAAAAATCCATTCCAAAACATATTCTTGAATATCTAACTAACTCAAAACTAAGATTTGCAGATAAAATTTTGCACGAATAAAAATGGTAAAAATTTGAAATGAATGAAGAGAGAGTTGTGCTGCTCATATACATACGGTGCTGTCAATTGGTAATGTTCTTAAAGTTTTGGAATTTAAAAAAATCGGGCCTGGGAAGATCAAAACATTAAAAATTAGGGCGAACTAAGTTTTACATAGGCATTGACTAAATATAGAGCACCGTGTGTGTATTTGGAGCATAAAACGTTGAAATCAAATCAATAAAACTGGTTTAGTTATGCTCTGAATAATGCAAACAATCCATTTCGGTGGAAGATAGGAAGAAAACTTTGGTGCATTACATCCAGAAAAAGCGAAAGAACGACTCCAATCTATAGAGAATCTCCGATCCATAAGTCTTCTTCTATGTATCACTAAGACTAAAGTATTCGAAAAAGTTAATAATAGAGGTGAGGGAGGATACCAATATCATAACTCATATTGAGTTCATTCCCCTACTTCTCTGATATCTAATGGAGTGGCCAACTCGCCAATTCTAAACACCATTTACCCACCGATCGGATAGATAGTCCAACTCATCTAAAAGTCGAGATCGTCGAAATTATTTTGCAGTGCAATTTCGACTAGATTCTGTGATGACTGGAAGTTGAAGATCAAATTTTAGAAATCATACGAGATAGAACTGGTGCAAGGAATTGATTGTAGGGCCACAATTACATCCACTGGCGAGTAAAAGAGTAGTAAAGTACATATTGGCATTTGGTTGGATCAATATTTGTGTTTCGACAGACATATAAATAGTTCTCTGGCTAATGCCGGCTTGATAGCATGATGAATGTTATTTGCAAATGACCCTCGTCTAGTCAATGATTGCCTATGAGATGCTTTAGATTACGCAGCACACCGTAGGTTCCGCTAATTTACCACGAAAGCCGACCGTAAGACTGTATATAGAACGCGACAGAAGAAAAAGGTTAAAGTAGAAGAATCAATTCTGGTGTTTGAGGATTGAAAATTAATATACTGTTAGTTTTTTGAATAAGAAGATGACTATAACTAATCAGTTTTGATCAACGATGCTAGAATGTGAAATCAAAAGTTTTGCATGTAAATCCTATTTTTGAACCAACTCACCCACATTTCACCAACAAATATATACAGAAAAAAAATATTCTTATAGAATGGAACCTTAAATTTGCAAAGTCAGAAAAGCGTGAATTCAGCAGCGATTATTTAAGTATATTGATATCAAAAATGTTTAAGATTACTACCCATCGATCGTACATACATACATAGCGATCTACAGCAATGGATATATGTACTTTTGTTTTTGCTCGACAGTATATTCTATAAGATTATTCTAATTCTTTTGACCAACTCTCCCATGAAATCATCCTGTTTTAAATGAAAATGTTTGGATTGCCTCTAAAACTCATCACTTGCATGCGTATATTCTTATCCCCAAAATAGATCTAATTAGGTAAAATTCAAATTTTTAAATTCTATTAGTTTCAACTATAGAGGAGGTGCTCAGCCTCACAACCTTCGTAGTTTTGATTTAATGAACTTATCCCAGCATCGTACTACATAAATGTAGGTATATATGAAACTGTTATCTATTAAAAAGCTGTATTCTGTCATCGGCTGGCCTTCCTACCGTTCAGACCTATTTCCTAAAGTCTAGTGCGTCCGCTTGCCAATCGCTATTTCTCTTTTTCATTTTCCCTTCATATTCTAATTTTTTCCTTTTCCTTTGCTTCAATCTACCGTTTATTTTTTCCATAAATAAGTTCTTTCGTTCCTTTCGCTCCTAAGGATGGCTCCCAAGCCTATCCGTTCGGGCAATCGTTTCGGTTCGCTTGATTTATGTTCCCTTTCCGATCCACCCGACCCTCCGCCCCCTCCTCCCAAAAGAAATAAAACATCCAGTGTCATTTTCAGTGATTTCCCTCCCCTTCCTAAAAATTCATTCTCTAAAAATCCGCGTTTTGTGCACATAACTCCCAAAGATCCTAATACTCCACTAACATCAGTAAGTATTTTTGTCCTTAAGAAAAAAATAGACTCCATCAGCACCCAATACGAAAAAATCTCCCAACTTAGAGACGGTTCCATCCTTATCTTAACAAAAGATCAAAACATTGCCGATAAATTCATTAATTCCAATGCTTTAGATTCCACCTGTCCCGTTAATATCAAACTCCACTCTAACCTCAATACTTCAAAAGGGATTGCCTACGCTCCCTGCCTAATTAATTTGCCAGAAACCGAGATTATTTCAGAACTAAAAAGTCAACACGTGACCGAAGTTTACAAATTTACAAAAAAAATCGACAACAACAACAAACCGACAGGTCTTATGTTATTTTCTTTTGACTTATTTAAAATACCAGAGACAATCGAAATTGGTTGGTACAAAACAAAAATTACCGAATATGTGCCTAATCCAATGCGTTGCCGGCAATGTCAACGACTTGGTCATACCATGAAATGGTGCAAAAATCCCGCTTCTTGCGACACATGCAATTTCCCCCTTCATGTCGGAACCGAATGTACACGTACCCAATGCGTTAACTGTGCTGGTCCTCACCCTGCCTCCACAAAAACTTGCCCTAGATATATCCAAAATAAAGAAGTACTAGAGATTAAAACGAAAAACAAATGTACACTAGCTGAAGCTAGGCGTATGCAAAGAGAACGTTATCAAATTCCGTCATCTTTCTCACCCGATCTCTACTCATCAAAATTGAAAAAAGATAATACAATAAATCCAACTTCCCATCCCTCCACCTCCCTCACCAACGTACAAACACCTAAAGTTATCCATAATTCTCATATTCCTTCTTCTTCCACTGTATTGCTCTCCCAAGAAAACAAGTCGAAAGATAATCCATCAACTTCTAACATAGCACTAAACTCAATTTCTAACTCAAAAACAGAACATCAAAATCCTCTCTCAACCAAAACTCACTCTTCTAGCTCACAGCAACACATTTCTAACAAGACAAATACTCAATCAACTAAAAATTCTCTTGACAAAAACGAATCACTTTCTATTTACTCTACACAGAAAAATTACTCTCAATCCACATCAATACCATCACTAATACAAACAAATTCACCGATGAACATTGATAATTATGATTCCTCATAATAAAACAAATGTTCTACTCTCAACCCGCGGCCCGGGCGTTGATGCTGTCCCCCCCCTTACTGGAGGGAGCCAGCATCCTCGCACGGGCCGCGGGAATAATCATTCACCAGGTAAAAGTCGCCGTTTCACCCGTACACCTAGATGTACGATTAATAATGGCACTTTTACCGCCTCCCATCATCTTAAAATTTTACAATGGAATTTACAAGGTTATTTCAATAACCTTCACAATCTCCAAATCCTCATGAAAGAAATAAACCCATGCATAATATCTCTTCAAGAAACGCACCTTAAACACAATCAAACTATCTCTCCACCAAAAAACTATTCAATTTCATGTCACAACCTTCCTTCCAACTTAACTTCCAAACAGGGTATATGTCTACTTGTAAACAAAAACATTCCCCACAAATTCATCGACATTACCTCTTCTATTTCTGCAATTGCTGTTGAAATAGAATTGTCCTTCAAATTGACAGTTGTTTCTCTTTACATTCCACCTAGCCAAACATTTGATTCTCTTGACCTTGAATCTATTATTTCTAATATTTCTACTCCTATCATCCTTACAGGAGACTTTAATTCTTGGAACCCCGCTTGGGGTTCACCCTCAATAAATAATCGAGGCAAGTTGGTCGAAAACTTCATATCAAACAATAAACTAATTATCCTAAATGATGGCCGTCCAACGCACCTATCTACCCACGGTACCTTCTCCCAAATTGACCTAACACTTTCCTCTCCTCATCTCGCTCCTAACTTAACCTGGGAGGTCGCCGATGACTTACATGGAAGTGACCACTTCCCAATCCTTACAACGCTTCTTTTAGGCAACAATACCCATATTCCCACATCCCAACCAAAATACCTTACAGACTACGCTAAATGGGAAATATTCCAAGCAACGCTTTCAAAACAAGTCTCAGTCAGACCATCCTACACTGAAATTAACAGACAAGCTGGTAATATCACTAGAGCAATCCGCTTTGCAGCCAACTGTAGCATCCCTCAATCATCTCACAAACCTCATAGTAAAACTGTCCCATGGTGGAATCCTCATCTCCACAACTTACGGCAAAACAAACAATCTCTATTTAAAAACTTCAAAAAATCTCCATCCCAACAAAATCTTATCGCATACCGTAAGGCTAACGCTACATTTCGGAGAGCTGCAAAAGTTGAAAAATCTGATTGCTTCAAAAAATTTATATCTAGCATCAATCTCAACTCTTCCCCAAAAAAAATGTGGTTTGATATAAAATGTCTTTCAGGTAACTTTACCCCCCACACAATTAAGGTTATCAAAACCGATACTGCGAACCTGACTAATCCAATTGAAATCAACTCTCATTTTGCAAAAACATGGGAAAATTCTCAAAGTGACTCTAACTTTCATCCCCATTACTTAAACGCAAAAACTCAATATATAACCCCTTTTGGGTATACTGGCACACCTTCTCCCTCTGCTTCATTGATCGAAACTCCCATTTCTCTGATAGAACTCGAAGCTTGTTTACATACCTCGAAAGGAAAAACACCAGGTTTCGACAGAATCACATACTCGATGCTCAATAATTCTCCGATTTCTTTCAAATTAAAACTTCTTTCCTTTTACAATACCATTCTAGACAAAGGCATTATTCCTCAGGCATGGAAAGTGGCAACAATTGTTCCGATACCGAAACCAAACAAAAATCATTCCACTGTAGCAGGGTTCCGACCCATATCACTACTGCCGTGTCCTTCAAAAGTATTAGATAAAATTATTTCTAAACGTTTATTTTGGCTTATCGAAAAAGAAAAATTAATAGATAAAAATCAATTCGCTTTTAAAAAAGGTAGAAGTACAATCGACTCACTTCTGCATCTCGATTTTTTCATTTCTTCAAGTCTCTCTGAAAAAAATCACGCAACAATCTTATCCATTGATTTCACTCAAGCTTTTGACAAGATCGGTCCACACATAATACTTAAACAACTTATTGACTGGAAACTCGGTCCTAAAATTATAAACTATGTCAAGTCATTCCTTACAAATCGAAAATTTCGTATAAGAACTAATTCAATTCATTCACCGATCCATTGTTTAGCTAACGGTATTCCGCAAGGATCTCCCTTGTCAGTGGTTTTATTTATTGTCGCATTTAACGAGATTAACAAAATTGTTAATATCTACCCGGAAATCAACCACGTCCTATATGCTGACGATTTGATCTTGTTCTCAAAACATAAAAACCTCACAGATTTATCTTCAATTTTCTCAAATTTAATTTCAGATTTATCCAATTGGGGTAATTTTTCAGGATCAATTATTTCAACAGCAAAGTGTGAAATTTTACATATTTGCCGTAAGAACAAATGTCAAAAATCTATTGATGGGGTTGCCCATAATAATATTATCATAAAAAATGTAAAATGCTCAAAAATTCTAGGATTATTATTTGATTCAAATTATAGATTTAAGGAACATTGTATATATATTAAGAATTGCCTTACTACCAGGGTTAACTTGATAAAACTCTTAAGTTCAAAAAAATTTAACTGCAATATTAATACTATTATCTCAATTATTCGATCCATTATTCTTTCTAAAATTGATTATGGGCTTCCGATTTATGGAAAATGTTCAAAATCAGCTTTGAATCTCATCTCTACACCATATCATGCAGCAATACGAACTAGCATTGGCGCCTTCCGTACAACACCGATTAAAAACATTGTAGTCGAAACCGGACTTCCTAACTTATTCGATAGAATCGATCTCCTCACGTGGCAAATTTTACAAAAAATCAACTCACCATTCTCATCATCATCACCAATCCAAGACGATGCTATTAAGATATTAAGAAGGAAAAAAATACCTAAATATCCCTCAGCACTTCAAAATGCCATCAATCAAGCACCTAAACTTGACACACCTATCATCACTACCAGAAAATATATATGCAAATACCCACCTTGGTATTTTCCTTGCGAATCCATCGTTCCAATTTTTAACAACTATCCCAAGTCTAGCACCAATCAAGTTATATATAAATCCCTATTTCAAGAAACATCAGAGAAATACAAGAAACAGGGATGGCATTTCCTATTTTCTGATGCATCAAAGACCATAGACGGGACATCATTCGCAGTTGTCAATGAAAACGGCATTAACATCACCAAAGGGTTAATGCAAAACTCCTCATCAATCTTTACAGCCGAAGCATTTGCACTACTTAAAGCTATCGAATCTACCAAAAACAAAAAAACAGTTATTTTTACTGACAGTTTATCAACCATCAATGCCATCAAAAACATCAACAACTATTCTTCTATAATTCTTGTCATACGTGACAAACTTATTGAAAAAAGGAAAAACCTTAAAATTGCCTGGGTTCCAGGGCATATGGACATCGCTGGTAACAATCTCGCCGACCTTGCAGCCAAAAAGGCTCAAAAAGAGCCCCTTCTCAGTTTCTATTTTTTCAATGCCAAAGACTTTAAAAAACACTGCAATGCGAAGATGAGATCTAACTTAAAAAACTCTTGGCTTGAGTATCGTCATCACTATTCCAAGATCAACCCAAACGCAGACAGAGCACTTTACCCTAGCGACTTACTTTCATCTTGGACCAAAAATTATATTCGGCTAAGAATGGGACATACAAAGATTACTCACGAGCATGTTATTTCAAAGCAACCTCCTCCATCATGCAACTTTTGTACGCCCACCACACCCCTCACCATCACTCATATGCTACAATGCGACTACATCGACAGAATATCAAGAAATACATCCGGAAAACCCTTAACACAACTTATATCAATTATTTCTAAAGATTCTATAAAACTTGTTCACTTAATTTTAGTTAAACTTAACTTAGAATATTTGATTTAAAACTTGAATTTTTCAAATAGCGAAAAGCCCTGGTAGCTAACGCTTTATTAAATTATTGTTAGTACAATTGTATTATACTTCCAATAAAATTATAATAATAATAATAATAAAAAGCTGTATTGAAAACCATTTAAAAACGCACATATTATTTACATATACATATGTACATACAAAAAATTGTTCCCCGACAGTTTGTTTTTTTTTAATACCAAGATTTCTTCTTAAGATTTGTAAATAAAAACTTATTGGCGCAAAATTTTAAACAGTTCTCGTTTAAGCAATAAAACCGGCTCTACTTAACGCAGTCGTTTAGCTTGGAGACTTTGTCTAACTTTTTTATAATTTTAAACACGTTAGACAACTCTTCTAACTAATGTGGGTTTTACAACAGAACCTAAGCGAATTAACGTTGAACAACCCTCAATTTGACAGATACATAACTCAAACACAACAACTATACAAACAAAAAAAAATATCAGACAACTACAAACCAAATAATTTTTTTGCCGAAAAAAGTACATTTAATATATACTAACGGGTGATTTTTTTGAGGTTAGGATTTTCATGCATTAGTATTTGACAGATCACGCGGGATTTCAGACATGGTGTCAAAGAGAAAGATGCTCAGTATGCTTTGACATTTCATCATGAATAGACTTACTAACGAGCAACGCTTGCAAATCATTGAATTTTATTACCAAAATCAGTGTTCGGTTCGAAATGTGTTTCGCGCTTTACGTCCGATTTATGGTCTACATAATCGACCAAGTGAGCAAACAATTAATGCGATTGTGACCAAGTTTCGCACTCAGTTTACTTTATTGGACATTAAACCAACCACACGAATGCGTACAGTGCGTACAGAAGAGAATATTGCGTCTGTTTCTGAGAGTGTTGCTGAAGACCGTGAAATGTCGATTCGTCGCCGTTCGCAGCAATTGGGTTTGTGTTATTCGACCACATGGAAGATTTTACGCAAAGATCTTGGTGTAAAACCGTATAAAATACAGCTCGTGCAAGAACTGAAGCCGAACGATCTGCCACAACGTCGAATTTTCAGTGAATGGGCCCTAGAAAAGTTGGCAGAAAATCCGCTTTTTTATCGACAAATTTTGTTCAGCGATGAGGCTCATTTCTGGTTGAATGGCTACGTAAATAAGCAAAATTGCCGCATTTGGAGTGAAGAGCAACCAGAAACCGTTCAAGAACTGCCCATGCATACCGAAAAATGCACTGTTTGGTGTGGTTTGTACGCTGGTGGAATCATTGGACCGTATTTTTTCAAAGATGCTGTTGGACGCAACGTTACGGTGAATGGCGATCGCTATCGTTCAATGCTAACAAACTTTTTGTTGCCAAAAATGGAAGAACTGAACTTGGTTGACATGTGGTTTCAACAAGATGGCGCTACATGCCACACAGCTCGCGATTCTATGGCCATTTTGAGGGAAAACTTCGGAGAATTCATCTCGAGGAATGGACCGGTAAGTTGGCCACCAAGATCATGCGATTTGACGCCTTTAGACTATTTTTTGTGGGTCTACGTCAAGTCTAAAGTCTACACAAATAAGCCAGCAACTATTCCAGCTTTGGAAGACAACATTTCCGAAGAAATTCGGGCTATTCCGGCCGAAATGCTCGAAAAAGTTACCCAAAATTGGACTTTCCGAATGGACCACCTAAGACGCAGCCGCGGTCAACATTTAAATGAAATTATCTTCAAAAAGTAAATGTCATGGACCAATCTAACGTTTCAAATAAAGAATCGATGAGATTTTGCAAATTTTATGCGTTTTTTTTTTTTAAAAATTCTCAAGCTCTTAAAAAATCACCCGTTATTTCGGTACAGATTTTGATTGTTTATAAATTATTTACATTAGTTTAGAAGGAAATGAAGTATATGTATATCGCTAATTCACAGCAACTCAAATTTGTTGTTGCAAGGTGCAAATTTATTCGGCTATACTCGTCTCGGCATGCATACATACTCGTACCTAACATGTACATTTGTATGTACCAATTTGTTGATCGTAGAGCACTTTTGCACGATTGTTTCGAATTGCTAATCAGTGATTCAGTCTATTTACGAAGCACATCTTTTAAACAATTAAAACATGAAATGGCCATTGTCAATATGTATAAAGTATACTTTTAAAAGATAAACTAGCTATTTGCTGCTGTTAAAGTAAGACGAGCTCTTTAACGTTAAAGTATAGTTTATGTCTTTTAAAATTAACAAAAAGTCGGTTCTCGTTTTATACACACAATTAAGAGTCGACTCCCATTTTAAAATTGATTTAGAGTAGGTTTTAAATGTTTAAAATTTTGCGCCATTGTTTTCAAGAACCACTACAACGATTTATAATCATAAATTTATGTTGATTTCAGAAATCACTGGACATTCTATTTTAAACCTCAACTTCTAAAGAAGATATTTTAGCCACTTTAAAAATGCTTATGAACATTTCTAAACCTTTTATTTAAAATTTTTGTATTTGGTTACTACCAAGCCTGTGTTCACAATTATCAGTTGGATGTGTTCCCTTTTAAAAAGAAGCGATGAAAATGACTTTAACGGACAATGAGGACAAGATTAAGTTTATCCTCTCATCAAGAAATCAAATCCTACATTACATAGGCATCTATAAATCAAGGTAGTTAGAGCATTGGTCTTCTTAGCTTTCGCCATATTATCAGATAAATATACCAGAATAAAACGAAAAGAATGACGAAAATTAGTGAAATTAGTGAAAAACGACACATAACTGAATAGCTTTATATTTGAAAAAATTCAACTAAAATAAACTGTTTCATGAAATTGTTTGAAAACAACTTTTAAACATTTTGATTGGGATGAATTGAGATATAAAATATTTTTTAACAAACTACTCGTATATAAAAATTCTGTTTCAAATTTCAGTTGGTGGAACTACTCTAAAATTTTACATTCTCGTCAATATTTTGCTGACAATTTCGCAGTAACAGAAGTAACAAATACGTGGTAAAATGCTGAATATTATCTTTTTAAGCGAAAGTGATGAATATTAATTCAGTACAACCTCGAAACATCAAACAAAGAATCAATATAATATAACTACTTTTCAATTCAGAGACAAATGCAGCCCCTTGCATTTTTTGACCCACTGATATCTCATTTTTTTTAACATGCTTTAAAGAAATTATGACGACATATTTATGATAATCTGACAATAATACAATTTTCACGACAAAAACGTCAAGACCAGACAGTGAAAAATATATGGTTGTATTTAACTAAAAATCAATTCACCTATCAATATTTTATGATCTATAAAATTGTCAGACAGTAGGAAAAATGTTTAACTGTGAGCACTGAGCAGGGCTTCGGCATATCGTGTACATTCTAAGCAGCTACAAATTTGTAGAATTGTCAACTGTCAGTTTTTATGAAACAGGGTTCATGTGTATGAACATTGAGCTACATACGAACGGATGTGCTTTTAATTTAATACAGTCTAAGTATGGCTCAACGATTTTCATGTGTCGGTATCAAAAATTGTAATTGGTTGTACTTTCTCATAAAATTGAACAGATTTCGATAAAAAATTTTACATAAAAACTTTTTTAAAAGATCCAGATAATATTGCATACCAAAATGCAAATTTATTTTTTTTATAAAATTGAATTAAAATCCGAAACTGTTAATTTTTCATAAGTCTGGCGCATAAATCAGTCTGAATTTGACCAGTGACATTGATTATGTTTTGCTTTCAGAGTAGTGAGGACTTGTAGTTTATCGGCATAGATCTGTGACTTAATAAAACCCCACAAAAGAAGGCTAATGAGTTAAATCGCACAATATTAGTGGCCAACTCACATGACCTTCGAGTGAGATTACCATGTTCAGATGACTGATGATGCCGAAAGGGTAAATCCACATCGAGCAGTGACTCTCTCTCTCTGGATGCATTGCAATTTCATGGATCTTAGTTGTATTTTGATCGTCCATATTGGACAATTTAATTTTATTTATGGATGAACTCATTTACCCAGAAATGGACTTTGTCGCCGAATAAAATGATTTGACTGAAATTGGGGTAAGCTTCCAACTGCTCAGAAGATCAACTTTCATTCAACAATTTAATCATTTGCACAAGTTGTTGAATTCTCTAACTCTTCGCACTTCTTTAGCAAAACAGACTTAATAAACGACAGCTAATTTGGCAGAAGTACCTTCAAAAGTATGGCAGCAAAGTTCACCTGTCATAATTCGGAAAACCATTTACATAATCCACTACACTATTTAAATTTATTTTTATTTTCTTTATTTTACACGTTCTTTTACAATGGTTCCATGTAAAACCAACACAAATTTTGAATAGAAATTTATCTCTAAAAAAGACTGGAGACCTAGTTGAAACGATACGAAAATTTTATTTTCTGAGGAAAATTCCTTAGAGTGAATTTTGAATTTTTGTTTGCAAGAATTCATTTACTGAAGAAATCAGATAGTTGTTTTTTTTTTTAATTTCAAAAGTATTTAAGGAGTTGTTTTAAAAATTTAAATGATTTTTCTTGTAAAGCATACATGTGTATTTCACACTTTCTATATAATAATATTATATCAATAAAGAACTAGCGTTAGAGACCTAAAAGCTATGAGCTTTAGGATCAAATTCTTACTTTTTATTTATTTTTAAAACCTATACAAAATAATTTTATTTGTATTATATCCAAAACATATTATAACTGCAACGATATAAAAAATGATATAGAATTTTCATGGTCTGTCATTTTAAAATTGTTTTAATTAATATTATTCGAAACGAAAATATAGTTCAACTATAATTTCCAATTCTTCCGGTTCTTCATTCAAAATAATAACAATAATAAACAACCTTCCTCTTAACCATAATGTCTTTTTTATCTTCGCAGAATTAACCAACTTGTCACAATAAAATCTCGACACACAAATTAAAACTATCAAATTCTCTGCCGAATCCGGCTTTGAGATATAAAAGCTTGTTCCACGACCTCAACATAACACAGAAATCTGCAGATTATGCACCAACCTCAAACCGAAAGTTCACCATAAGTCGTCGACCTCAAATTATTTAACACTTAATTCAAATCTGATTTGCTTCAACAACAAAAAGTAGAGAAAGAAAAAGCATTCAAATAACCAAACAAATAAAAAAAAATAACTTTCTAAAGTGTTACAAAAGTCAATGTTTGAAGAAGTAAAGACAGTGCGAGAGATTTCCCTATAAATCTGACAATCAACTTCAGCATTAGGCCCTCCATCCAATTCAATGAACCATTTTTCTACTAATTCTCATGGCCTACTGCCGTAGCCGTTGCCCCATGGGCCATGGCATTGAATTCATTCTTCCGCTAGAGTCACGTTTAAGTATGTTTATGTTTATGATAATGATGCTGAGTATTTATAATGAAAGATGCAATCGACTTCCAAGTTCCAAATGATTTGCAGAATTTCTATAAATTCTCATTTACGCCCTGGTACCTGGCACAAAGTGCAAGTTCATTTTTATGATATGACTCTTGCATGGTGGAAAATTATCCTTTATAGTTTGGGAGGTAGTATTAGAAATTAAATATCTCGCTACTCTGACATTATATTGTTTAAAAGCTTGCCTTATATTGAATAAGGAGTTTTTCTTTTTTTTTTACTCTGAGCAGAGCTTGAGCATGTCGAGTTCGTTCTGAGCAGAGTTTGATCAAATCTCTTCGACCTATTTATGAAACACACTGAAGTACTGAAATGTCAAAGGCATCGATCTAAAAAAGAAACAGATCTTTTTTTGACAGTTCAGTTCCCTGCTCTGAGCATAAAAAGGAAAACGCACATTTAATTGAGTTTATCAACAATAAATTAAACAACATTTGACATTTGTTAATATATATAAACTTTTTATGTACTTAGTAGATAATTTGACACGATCGAAATATGGAAATAAATATATATGTACGTACAGTCGTACATTATGTATGTATGTATAGATAAATAGATAGGTTTTTTATTTTTTCATCATAAAATTCAACAATCTGTATTTTTGAGAAAAAGGACATGACAAAAACTGCCGTCTTCCTGAATTGACATGAAAATATGATTTAAACATACCTAATAAAAATTAAAAATGAAAATATAAGATTATTTAAACACAAAATATAAATCAAATATATAAATTATTTTCAAAAAAAAATATTAGATACAATTTCTTCAATTACAATTATCGTAATTTGACAAAAATGAAAATAATTTCAGACAAAGAATTTCGATTTTTTGAAGCACTAAGCATCATTATGAATAGCAACATGAAATTCTAATATTTGAATAAGCTATTTGACATATTTTTAAATGAAAGAACAATTTACGGACTTACCGCGATTATTAATCATATTTTAATCAAATTAGTATTTGATATTGCCCGACGTTTCGACAGGGTTTCACTTGCCGTGCTCATATAGGAGTCCAAATTTTGACTGCAATTCAACTCTTAATGAGTTTGATGCGCTATCTAATTCCATTTCTCGAATTGTTTCCTTGTACACTCACACTGAAGTAGTTATTGCGGGCGACTTCAATGTACACAATTCAAGTCTGCTCCGCTATTGAGCACATACAACACCCGAAAGAAGATATGTTGAAATCTTTGCTGAGATGCACAACCTTACTAAGCTTGTAGATGAGCCAACTCAAAGACCCGATGTCGCTGGGCAAAACACCCACACTCTCGATTTGTTTCTTACTTCTAACCATGATAAGTATACCTCGGTACTTCGGACCATTGTGTAATATCAGCCAATTTTTCGTGTCCCATTCATCCAGTTAAAGAGAAGCATCCCACTAGGACCGTCTGGCAATACGAAAAAGACTGGTGACTTTGTTTCCTCGGTAGTAACGTTGATTCCAGTGCTGATACGAGTATGATCACAAAAGTGATTTTTCTTGGGATGCATACTTTTTTTCCTAAAAGTATTAAAAGTAAAAATCCTAAAGAAAAGTCTTGGGCGACACAAGCTGTAAAGAACCTATCAGATTAAGAGAAGTAAGTTTCCGCTGTTATAAAGCCAATCCAACTGAGGAAAATCGGAAAAAGTATAAACAAGACAGAAACCAATGCAACGCTGTTATAAAACCAAATTCTTACATGACCATAAATTAAGGCAAAAAATCCTGCAATGTCAAGACAATGCAAAGGCAGTAGACATTTCAAGAACGTAAAAATTTGTCAAGAACGTAAAAAATTCAACTTCATCTTTGGTGCCAACGCTCTTATCTACAATGACATCCCGATAACTAGCTCTTAAGATAAGGCAAATGAGCTTGCAGCTCATTTTGCTGATAGCTCTACGTTACCTGATAGCAACATTGCCCCTCCTGTACTTGAGAACGTAAATCATTCAGTGGGACAAGTATATTTCCGCACTCGTGCAGTTGTAAGAGCCCTTCGAGATCTTGGTATAAACAAATCCGCTGGTCCTGATGGTACACCCTCATTCTTCTAAAGAGTTGTTCTTCATCGCTGGCAAAACCATTGTGTAAGTTTTTCAATCCCTCCCACTGTTCTTCAATCTTCTCTAAAGGATGGAAAACAGCATTTGTCCAACCTGTTCCTAAAAAAGGTGAAGGGGCACTATCCCTTCTCCTGTCGACATACGTCCCTCCTTTCCAAGGTCATGGAATCACTGATAAATCATCAGCTCAAGAAATATCTCGAAGATCGAAAGCTTCTTAATGACCGGCAATACGGCTTCCGCAGCAATCGTTCCACTGGTGATCTGATGGCATATCTTACCGAAGAGTGGCACAGATCTGTGCATTGTTTTGTAGAGAGAGTAAGATTATTGCCATTGATATTTCTAAGGCATTTGATAGAGTTTGGCACCAGGCCCTCTTATCGAAAATGCGTGATTTTGGTATCAATAAAACCCTTATCCTTTGAATTAAAAATTACCATTTAGATCGCTCAATACATGTTATATTGGACGGTTTCAAGTCTGATCTTAACAAAATATATGCTGGTGTTCCCCAGGGCTCTGATTTGTCCCCGACTCTCTTTCTCATTTTTATAAATGATCTCTTGTCTGAAATTTCTAGTTCACTTCATTGTTTTTCCAACGACTCTGCCCTCAACTTCTCATACTCGTTCTCAAGTTCAAAAAAAACATCCGAATGCAGATTATGGTTAAAATTTCTGAAAATTCATCTTCATGCAGAAGAAGTTGCTTTCGAAAGTTTATCTACAAAGATTTTATAATCAATATTCGAAATATATCGCCAACATTATTTTTCAACCAGACAACTCTAAAGTTTATTTTTCCTATCAATAAAATCTCTAGCATTATTTAAAATAGCAAAGATATGGTCGATGGTCGAAAAACCTGGGCGAAAGCTAGAAAGATGCTTTAAAGATTATTTTTCTCAATCCATTTAGTAAGGCTTTAATTCAGAATTGCAGTAAATACTTTCTTGTTTTACTTAGGATCGAAATGCCTCTATAATTTTCTGCAGCATTCGCATCACCTTCTTTAAAAATAGAAAAGCTAACGTAGTCATTGAAACTACTGAGAACAAACTCATCGTTATACAATCTGTTAAAAAAAGAGACGAGAAATTTTTTAAAGTCGGTAGTATTGTTTTTGTAAAACTCGACTGGTATGCCGTCTATGCCAGGAGCTTTATTGTTATTCATTTTTTGGAGTGTTGATTCCGTGTCGGCTCTTGAAATAGCTATATCCAATTCATTAACCGTAATTTTAGGTAGTGCGTAATCGAAGGTATAACGGTCTTGGCCAGATGAGAGTATATGTCTAACGTCTCGGCTTCTAAAGAGTACTTCATATCCTAACTTCAACCACCAAGTTTGCGGACTACATTCCAGAATAACTTAGAGTTAGAACAGTTCTCCAATTTTTGAGCGAAATTTCTCAAACAAGCAATTTTCTTACTTGAACACATTTTACTATAGGTATTGGTTATTTGTCGAAGATAAGTATTTTTGAAAAATTGGGAGTTCGTCGTTCTAAAACTCTTTAGGTAAACAAATAAAAGTTTTCAAACCATATATTTTTCGGTACAAAAGAGTTAGTGGTCTTCGAAGCAACAGGAGCTGCAGCTTTTATTACTCGTTCTATACTTTCACACTCACACGTCTCCTCAGCCGAGTGTATATATACGATCAATATATATGGCAAGACTGTTTTCTGTCACAGCCGATTTGACAGTTGTTGCTTTTTTTGGGGTTATTTTAGTTAGCAATTCATCATAAATGGACTCACGCCAGGTGCAACATTTTCTAATTGTTCAAATTATTTTAAAAATCATGATTTAATTCAAGAAAATATATAAATATATTTTAACTAAAAATAACAGTAAAAATAACGGTCAAAAATGGTTTTCGAAAATCGTATATTTCTCAAAAATATCACCTAGAATTTTGAAAACATTTATTTTCTTTCCATAAATTTTAATAATAAAGAGCACTACCTGCAAAAGCTTTCTACCCAATCCATTAATTCTTAAATCTTTAATTCAACAAAAAAAATCAAATTTAAGTATGACTAACTGAAGTTTCCCATAGAACCATTTTTTCGAATTTCGAAATTCTGAGATTATAGGCATAGCGGATTTTAATGAATTTTTTTATGGAGCAGCTTCTAAAAAGTTTGAAAACATGCATTTTAAAACCTAAACGAAATATATTTTTTGTATTTTTTGAATTTTTCGAATTTGTTTTTTCGTGAAAAGAAAACACTGATTGCTTTCTTCTTCATTGTAACGAGGCAAATCATAAGGGGTGGGACCCATTTAACATTAAACAAATGTACATGTCTAACGAGCATACGAAGCAAATCGATCCCGTACTATAAAGTTTGAGTGCAGTATGCTTTTGAAAACCTTGACCTCTTTTATGAACAAATTAGATAACTTTCAGACCAAATGCACAATATTTTTTTAGTTGCCATATTGTAGATATGCATGTATTTACTAAAGGGCAAGTTTTGCATTCGAAGAAAAATCAGACCTAAGGTAACTCTGATAGAGAACGGAAAAAAAGTGGGTCCTGCAATATATGTATGTTATAGAAATTGTGTTATTGACAGCAAAAAATTAATTCAAGAAAAGCAGCACTAACTCTCCGACTATAACCATAAGCATTGAAGGTATATAATATCCAACAGGTATAGATACATAGGTTCATCTTAACTTCAATAGCATGCTAGATGGTCGGTTAAGATTAAATGTTTGGTGTTTCTGTAATTTTTTTCATTTCTCTCATCAGAACAGCGAAAACATGACCTACCTTTTGGCAAACGAAAATATAAAATTGCAGTAAAAGTCCAATTGGTTGGAGCTAGAGTTATTCTAAGGCTTTCACTTCTTCCGAGTTTCATAAACTATGCGCTGCTTTGAGAAATCGGCAATATCAGACAGGAGAAGTAATCAGCAGTGATGGAGATTTAGTGACAGCAAAAAAATCTAGTTTTATACCCGACGAATACGGTATAAAATCCATAGAAGACGTTACCTTCAGTGCATTATGCATGCTGCTGTCTTTGTATCCTGTCATCAAATTTGTCAGGTTCTGTTCTTTATTTTGAACCAATCTATTCAAATTATACTAGATTTTGCTAATGTTAAACGTATGTATGTACATCTACGAGTATGTAGGTAGGTACATAATATATAAATTATTATTATTAAATTTATAATAAGGCCTATCAGATACAATCTATCTCAAGAAAAGTTTCCAAATTGAAGTATTCTATCTTTCTATCTATGTATGTATTTCACTTCACGAAATTCTAAACACGTGAATGTCCAAAAAAAATTAAGTCGATACACAAATTTTTTTTAAGGGACCATAATTAAGGAACCAACTAAAATGCACGGCTGGATTATACTTATAATTGTGTGTACATAAAAACAATTTATAAAATAAAATTATAAAATATCATTATCGGCTCTAACAATTCTGACCAAAATTTTAATACAGGAGCTCCTTTGAATCTAAGATAATATTGTTTATAAAAATCTTCGAAAAAAAATATTTTTTTGGATTTTTTAAATCATTTTTTTTTTTTAAATCAATATCTCGAAAACGAAAATTATTTCCTAAAATGTATATGTTTAAATACTTAAAATTGACATCCAAATTTATTTTTAGAAATTTCTTTTATAAAAAATTTAATTTTATAATAAAACGACTTTTTAAGCTTTGTGTGTATAAATTCATACTTTTTAAGAAATAAGACGACAATTATATGCATTTCAACATTTTTCTCTGATTAAATCAATGTTATTATATTTAGAAACAATTTTTAAATTCGAAAGTACTTTTACATAAGAGCAAGAACGTGCGATCCAGTAATGCACTTTATTATGTTCGAAATTTCCCTAAAACATTTACAAAACAAATTAATCTGACAATTTCAAGATTTTAATTTTAAAAAAATCGTCAACTCGTTTTCAAGATATTGAATTTTCAAAATAGTATTTCAAATTCAAACGGGCTGCTGTACAAAAATTTTGATTGAAATCAGTAAAGCCGTTAATGAGAAAGTCGAAATTATGAAAACAGTTTCTACTGCACCTACCGTTAATATTATTTTTTTTTAAATTTTGTTTTGCCCAAAATGTACACCAAGATAACAATAGTACATATATTTTTGTTTATTAAATTGATATAGGCGTTTTCGAGATAATATATAAGATTTTTCATAACTGCTATTAATCACTTGGTACCCCTTAGCATAATCGTAAGCGCATTAGACTGTCATTCAGAGGGTTATGAGTTCGATTCTCAGCCGCTGCAAAAATGTTTTTCAGGATTGTTCTACTTCTTGTGAAGAAGGGACAAACCTTCCAAGAGTATCTCTTGTCATGTAAAGTTAGGAATCAGCACAAAATTGTAGGTCTCCTTAATTCCAGCTTAACACGCAGATTGGAATGTTTAAGTGTTGTTATTTCCTAGGTTCATGTTCTGTAGGAGGTTTTCTTCTTTCCCTAAGTAAAGTATGTATGTAATGTAAAACAAAAACGACACATTAGAAGCCATTACGACTCTATAGAGTCCTTAAGAACCTAGTTACTTGCGAATTTTAAAATTTCCTGTGTGCGTGTTAGCAAAAATGAGGGGGATCTACAAATTTGTAAGCTGCTAATGAGCAGCACTTTTCATGACAAGGGAAACTCTTTGAGGATTGGTCACTTCCTCGAAAGTGTCTGTTCACACTTGAAAAACTTCTAAGCAGCGGCTGAGAATCAAACCGAAGATCCTCTGCATGGCAGTTCAATGCACTTACTAAATTGTACTAAATCGTACTAACTGTATGTGTGTATATTGCTTATTTACAATCTACAAATTCAAACAAAAACGTGAAATAAAACGAGAATTTATTTATGTAAGAGAAGATTTTTATCATGCGAAGTTTTGAAATGCGGATCCATATAGCTAAGCTTAATAAAATCTTGTAGTTTTTGGGTTCTTTGGGTTATATACATATTTGTAGCCTATTTTTAATTTCTTAATTCTGGAGGTAGGCATATAAGAATTTCAATTCATTCTCATAGAACTAGACTTTATTTTAATATTTACGAGTATTACAGATTTCTGTTCAATTATACTCATTGTGTTTCATGTTTCTAAAAATAATTTGTTTACCAACAAGTTTGTTGCACTTGTAGACATCATCTTATTTTGATTGAGTCAGAATTTTAAAATTATACTTTGCATTAATGTAATGTAAATTTGTTTTCAATTTTGATAAATGATTAAATATTTTTTCATTATTATTGACTGTCTATTGTTTGTTTTATATTAAATTAATAATCAATTAAGAATTACAATAATTGAAAACTTGGACTTTAATCGGTATTTTTTTAACTGTCATTGAACCATATTCTTGAAAGGAATACATTTGAATGATACCAGACACGAAAAAGAAGAAAAAAATAAATCTCTGGTGAAACACCACTTTGCTAAATTCTTAGGGTTACCTTTCGAAAGAACTTTATTAAGCTATATAAATTCTCTTACAACTCATTAACTTTGTAATCAGATTGTGATATACATATCTACATACATATAGTATCAAAGCAAGCCTTTTTTTATTTCATTATTCGTATACAAATATTTAAACTTTAATTTATGGTTCTTAAAAAAATATTGCAAACTCGTAAAAGATTAAAATGATTGTATACCTAATGTTATAATTTTCAAAATTGTACGCAGTTTGGTTTTAGTTTGCCCTTAGGTATACAAATTTTATTAATTAAGCCGAACGCAAAAAACTTTATGTATGCATTTAAGTGGAAAGATAATCAATTGACAATTGACATGCCCCCTCACAGCTCTTAGCTTTATATTGCCAACAAAAATCAATTGGCTTAGGTTTTTTTTTTCTTAAATTTAAGTTTGAAAATATTTTTTTCTTAAATAAATTATATATGAATTAAAATAGAATAAAAAAATAGAATTCTGGGTTTTAAATCACCTATTAATTCATTTTAAAATATTAATTTTTAATTCATTTTAAATAATCTCAAATCATTATTAAAATATCTTTTTTTGTCTATGATTGGGATAGCGTTCTTAAAGAAACCATGACAAACCATGTAAATAAAATCCAATTTAAAAAAAATATTTTTTTCTAAATACAAAATATATTTTTATGTGCAATGTTTTTATGCAATGTATTTTAACTTTTAAGTTTATGTATAAAAAAATCATTTTCATCTTTAACGCCCGATAATACAAAAGTCAAAATCAAAAAATAATTATTCAGTGGTAGATAATATTAATAAAATCTTAATTTATTCATGAAACCGTTTTCAAGAAAAAATGGAATTAAGATCCTGCATGAGGTATTTACGAGGGCGGGTCAATAAGTCTGTGACTTTTGGAATAAAACACAGATTTTTTGATAAAAAAAATAATCAAAGGGCACGGTAGTGCCCAGCCAAGTTCTGGCACTACACCCTTTTTTACAGGAACAAACTCAGGCGATTTTTGACCCCTCCCTATCTTCAGTACCACTAAAGTCAGAAACTTCAAATTCCGAATATTTGCTAAGCTAGTCAGGCACAGGCGCACAGTGGGGCACCTTGTATGAGAGACCGGAAAAAACTCAATTAAAACTAAACTACTAAACCAATTTTCATGAAATTTGCAGGAAAGGTAGCCAATAGCAAGACAAATCTACACCAATGACCAGCCATTGCCACGCCCACTCAGAAAAAAATGACATTCAAAAAACTGAAAACCCGTTTTTTTTTTTTTTTTGATATTTAACCTAGATCAAGGAGAAACACTAAATTTTACCTAAAAATCAATGATTGTGCGCGATAAAATGTTTCAATTTTATTTTAAAATATATACATACATAAATTCGATTAGAAAAATTGTATACATATTCACATGTGGTCATTAAAATAGGTACTGCTATTTTTTAAATTAAAATCGTTGTGTTCTTTCAAAGACTAACAGGTTGTTCAATAAGTTTTGTCGTTCGATAAGAAAAACACAACTTTATGGTTCAAAATACAGTTTATTATTCAGTAT
The DNA here is from genome assembly GCA_911387755.1 of Chrysotoxum bicinctum. Taxonomy (NCBI): domain Eukaryota; kingdom Metazoa; phylum Arthropoda; class Insecta; order Diptera; family Syrphidae; genus Chrysotoxum; species Chrysotoxum bicinctum. Next base: position 125,356,418 of record OU426989.1, on the reverse strand, counting down.
AATCTCCTTGAACATTAATACACTTGCTCCAACGATCCTCCAATCGGTGGATCCCATCCCTGAAGTGAGAATCCGGAAGGTCTGCAAAATATGCTTCAACAGCCGTTATGACCTCTTCATTTGATGAAAAACGCTTGCCACGCATAAATTTTTTGAGTTCTGGAAACAAATGGAAGTCGCTGGGGGCCAAATCTGGTGAATACGGTGGATGCTCCAACAATTCAAACTTTAATTCATGGATTTTAGCCATTGTCAAAATGCTCTTGTGACACGGTGCATTGTTCTGATGAAAAAGGATTTTTTTCTTCTGCAAACCGGGTCTTTTTTCACGAATATTTTCCTTCAACTGGTCCAAAAGGTTGCAATAATATTCGGAATTAATTGTTTTACCAGTTTGCAAGTAATCCACAAACAAAATTCCTTTCGCATCCCAAAAACTGATGCCATAACCTTTTTGGCCGATTTCCGGACACGAACTCGTTTCGAAGCCGAACAACCAGGTCCACACCACTCTTTAGCCTCTTGTTTTGATTCGGGATCATGGTGATAGACCCAAGTCTCATCCATAGTGATGAATCGACGCACAAAATCCACTTTATCCTTTTTAAAACGCTCCAAATGTTGCTGAGAAAGTCGCATTCGAATGTGTTTTTGTTCCATCGTTAGCGAATGCGGCACCCATTGTGCACACAGCTTTCTAAAGCCCAAAATTTCACTTAAAATATGGCTCACACTGCCTAATGAGATGTGTAGAGCCTCTACTAAATCTCTCTCAGTCAATCGACGATCTTCCAAAACCATATCCTGTATTTTGGCTATGATTTCTGGTGTTGATGCGCTTTTTGGACGTCCTTCACGTGGATCGTCTTCAAAGCTTGTACGACCACGTTTAAATTCAGCAACCCATCTTTCTACTGTTCTCATTGAAGGTGAACAATCATTATACACTTTCAACATTCGTTCGTGAATTTCTTTTGGTGCTACACCTTCCAAAAATAAGAATTTTATCACTGCACGATAATAAATTTTTTCCATCGTAAACAAATACTTAGACACGGCGACACTAAATGGCTTCTAAACAAAGAATGAATTGACAGATTGAAATGAAACTTCACATACGTTAATATGAAGAGTGTACCAACAAAACAAAAAAAAATTTGGGCTAGTAGCAACGCCTTCTCTTATCGAACGATAAAACTTATTGAACAATGTATGTATGTATGTTTTACCTTTTTACTTGCGATATAGATACTATAGGGCAAGTTCTGCAATTGAAAAAAAAAATCGAACTCGAGATTTTGATCAAAGTTGACATTACGATGATAGAGAAGACGAATAAAGTGGGTCCGGCAATTCCGTCTGTCTGTCTGTCTGTCTGTATGTCTGTCTGTCTGTATGTCTGTATGTATGTACCTCGATCTAGAGCCTAAGCCACTGGACCTATTTTCTTCAAACTCGGTAGTTAAGGGTCTTCGGTGATTCCCTAGAGGGGAAATTGAAATTTTTTTTTTAGCTCTAAAACTAACGGTACCCCCCATACACCCGTAATGCAAAATCTTATTTATCTCGAAAACGGCTCTAACGATTTTGATAAAAAAAATTAGGTGTGATATTATGGACATGGACAACATTTTGGTAAAAAAAAAATTTGGGGCAAAATGTTATTAACGGTACCTGTCATAGAACCGTTTTTTTGATTTTCGACTTTCTCATTAACGGCTCTAACGATTTTAACCAAAAATTTTCAGAAGGAGTCCCCCTATGTTTAAAATAATATTGTATATAAAAATATTCGAAAAATTATTTGTTGGGTTTTTTTTGAAAAAAAAAAATTTTTTTTGAAAAATCAATATCTTTAAAACCTATGAACGATTATTTTTTAAAATTATTTCCTAAAATCAATATTATTAAATACTTATAATTCGCATCCCACATTTTTTTTCTTGAAAAATTTTAAAGAAATTTTTTATATAAAAAATATATTTAATAATAAAACGATTTTTTAAAGTTCGTTTGCATAAATTCATACTTTTCTAGAAATCAGACGGCAATTTCATTTTAAATTCATGTTAAATATTAAAAAATGTATCTTAAATTCCAAAGTACTTTTACATAAGAGCAAGTTCGTGCGATCCAGTCGTGCATTTTATTTTATAAGTGGCAACAATTTTTTTGGTGGAAATATAAAAATTGCCGTTATTAAATTTTGTTAATGTTACATTGACAACACAACCAACACACTCAAATAAAAATGTATGTAACTTAACAACTGTTGCATTTTTTATTTGATCCAAAAGAGTTCCTATTTTAATGACCACATGTGTACCTATATGTATATAATCATATTGCATACGTAATGGCTTACGTTTGGGACTTGAGAGAACATAATATTATAATAAATGAAACCCCTATAAGAGCTACCAAACCCAAACTTTTCCATCAAATAGCGGGACACTCTAAAATACATATTATAAACACCCTAAAATATTTGACTAAATTGCGAAAAACTTTAAAATTGTGCATTTTTTTAATGTTTTTCTTGCAATTTAATCAACAATTTTGGATTGTTTCGCAAAATTGACTTCACGCTCAGATTCAGCATACCAAAATGCATTTAGAAAGATTTGTCTGGCGAAAAGAGCTGTTCATTTTTTTTTTGCCTTATTTTTTTGCTTTTTTGGATGACTTTTTCAGGTTCAAATTGGTTTAAAAACCAAATACGGACGTCTTCGGGTGAGATTTTTTTTTAAAACTATTGCTGAGATTCAACACTATCTAACGAAACCTATCCGCCAACAGAGGCAAACAGAGGAAGTAGATAAAAACTTATGTGAACTTAAAAAGTCACTAAAATTGAATGTTTTTTTGTCAAAAAAATCTTATTCAATTATTTTTCGCTAAACTAATGTACCATATTGTTTGTCTTTTTATTTTAAGCCTATTTACAAAAAAAATGGTTTCAAACCTTGAAATTTTAGAGTAAATGGGTCATTTTAAAACTACACGTATTTTTATCAGTTTTCACTATTTTTCAACTTTGAACGAAAATCGCCAGGCCCACAAATTTTTTTTTTGAAAAACTGTTTTCATTTCCTGATTCTTCAACTAATTTACTGTTAGAAACACGTACAATATCAAAATAAATCCTACTTCCGAAATATGGGTTTTTTCCGCCGTTTCCCCACTGTGAGGCGCCTCACCAAATTTCAATTTTCTAGCACAAGCGGTTCCTGAGATATGAGGCCTCAAAAATCACAAAAACCGTAACTGACTGACTGACTGACAGATCATAAAAATTATGGAGCACTTCCCGACATCGTAGAATCTTGTAATTTTGCACAACGGTAGGTCTTGTCATGCAAGCTAAGGAAAAAATCGAAAATTTGAGGTTTTCCATTCAGGGGGCGTGGTATCCGCCCACTTTCTCCGAATTGGTGTTGGTTGAATGGAGCACTTCCGACTGCTGTAAAACGATGAAATTTGGTAAATTGGTAGGACTTAAATTGCATACAAAGAAAAAAATATAAAATTTGAAGTTTTCCATTCAGGGGCGCGGTATCCGCCCACTTCCTCAGAACTGATGTAAATTATACATGGCACACTTCCGATTGCAGTAGAACAATGAAATTTGGTAGAACAGTAGGGCTCAAATTGCATATTAAAGGACCAAAAATAAAAATTGGGGTTTTCTATTTCTATTCGGGGGGGCGTGGTATCCGCCCACTTTCTGAGAAAATGTTTCATTTATATGGAGCACTTCTGATTGCCGTAATTAAGGTAGGTATGTTAGTGTTAGGTATCTTGCCAGGACAAGAAAAAATAATTGAAGCGCAAATCAAAACAACCAATAACAAAAAGAAAATATACCAAAAGAAATAGGAAGCTTTAAACTAAGTTGAGTACACCCTTCTATCTTTCCGTATCTTTCGAGATTTTGACATGGCAAAATATTAAAATCTTTGCAAAAAGGAGTGAGATCAGACCAAAAACATAAATGTTAAAAAAGCCGTGAAAAGTACTGAGATCTAAAAGTACGCAAAGTTCTTACTTCATGAAGGTTTAATACCGAATATTTAAAGTAGAATAATATTGAAACAGCTACAATGTAATAGAGAAATTTTATTATTTAATGATTACTGACTAAAATTTGATGGGCTTACTTGGCAAGTTTTTTTTTATGCCCAAATTCGAAAGGTTTTAAAAACTTGACAAGTGAACCCATCAAATTTTAGTCAGTAATCATTAAATAATAAAATTTGTCTATTACATTGTAGCTGTTTCAATATTATTCTACTTTAAATATTCGGTATTAAACCTTCATGAAGAAAGAACTTGGCGTACTTTTAGATCTCAGTACTTTTCACGGCTGACACAAAGGTTACACAAAGGTTTTTGTATAGAAGAACTTGGCTCTTTTTTTAACATTCATGTTTTTGGTCTGATTTTATTTTTCAACGTAGTCTCCCCTGAGCTCTATACACTTTGTCCAACGCTTCTCCAATTTTTGTATCCCTTCCAAAAAAAATGATTTTTTTTTTTTTTTTTTTTTATAATCTACCCGCGAGATGACTTCATCATTGGAGTCAAATCTTTTTCCACCAAGCCATTTTTTCAGGTTTGGGAACAAGAAGTAGTCGCTCGGAGCCAAATCTGGAGAATAGGGTGGATGAGGGAGCAATTCATAGCCCAATTCATGGATTTTTGCCATGTCAACTGCACATGTGTGCACCCTTGAATTGTCTTGGTGGAAAAGAACTTTTTTCTTGGCCAAATGAGGTCGTTTTTTTTTTTTAAATCGTCATTGAATCGGTCCAATAAGTTGGCATAATATTCCCCATTGATTATTCTTCCCTTTTGAAGGTAGTAAATGTGGATTATCCCGCGTGCATCCCAAAAAACAGTCGCCATAACTTTATTGGCTGACAAACCCACCTTGGCCTTCTTTGGCGCCGATTCACCCTTATAAACCCACTGTTTTGACTGTTGTTTGGTCTCTGGTGTGTTGTGATGGATCCATGTTTCGTCCACGGTTACAAAACGGCGCAAAAACTCCTCCATATTGCGATTAAACAACGCCAAACCTTCCTGTGAAGTTGTTACACGATTGCGTTTGTGGTCGACTGTGAGCAAACGCGGCACCCATCTTGCGGAAAGCTTTCTCATGCCCAAGTGATCATTCAAAATTGAAACCACTGAGCCATGCGAGATCCCTACGGCTTCCACAATCTCTCGCACTTTCAATCTTCGGTCGGCCAACACCATATCGTGAATTTTTTCGATTGTTTCGGGTGTAGAGACCTCAACTGGGCGTCCAGGACGTTCGACATCTTCAGTGCTTGTACGGCCACAACGAAATTCAGTAAACCACTTTTTTACCATTGAAATCGATGGTGCAGAGTCCCCATAGTATTAACCAAGCTTAGCCTTGGTCTCTGTAATGGTTTTTTTCGCAAGAAATAGGGTGAGTTCGTAATTGCAAAACTGCCGCATTCCTGCAAAAATTGCGTTCATAATTGTAAACAAACAGCATCATCTCTGCATGAGCATGGCAACATTTGTGTTCATAAAAGTAAACTTACAGTCAACATGCGGTCAATTTGGCATGTGTTTTTTTATGTTGCTGAATTTGCAGGAAAATGGCAGAGGATCTAATGTGAGTAATTTTTGTTTTGAAATTAATTTATAATCGTACAAATATTGATTTGTACATCTTTGATAAGAAATTAATAACTAGCCATCCACAGGATTGAATACGAGGCCAAAGTCTGGTCCGGTGCTGATATCGAACTATTTTGGCAATTATGAACTCATTTTTAACAAAGTATGATGGCTGCACACATGCTGTTGTAATTGTGTTCATTAATGTATTCGAAGCATGTTTTAGGCAGGGCAGGGGCAACAAACATTGGAATTACGAACTCAGCCATAATGCCTAATAAGCACACGAAATTCACTTTTTTTCCATTTTCTCCTCAAATTAGTGAGTAGTCTCATAAAAATAGCTGTCAAACACAAACTAACTGACGCAGCAAGTTTAAATTTTGACAGGAGTCAACTGATAGATGCCTGTTGACAGGAGCAGTATTGCTGTTTCAGTAAAGAGGTCAGAAATTCAAAAAGTCACAAACTTATTGACCCGCCCTCGTAACATTAAGTAATGGGTTTTTCAACAGGGACGCTACAAAAGTAGAGCGACAGGGACAGCAAACGACGCCATATTTCTTGCCACTATTTTGACATTTCTCTTCAATAAGGTTTGCCATTTCATGATGGAAAGTTAAACGAGCCAACAACGAGTCGAAATTATTAAAATTTACTACCGAAATTCGGAGTCAGTGGCCTCAACGTTAAGAGCGCTACGTCCAATTTATGGTCGTCATAATCGTCCTAGCAGATCAACAATTGAGCGCCTAGTAGAAAAATTTTAATCCACAGGCACAGTACAAAATGTTCCCGTGCCAGTGAGACAAAAGAAGTGCCCGTAGTGTCGAGAATATTGCTGCCGCTGAGGCTTCAGTTGCAGAAAGCCCAAATGTGTCTCTCACACGTCGTTCTCAAGCGTTGGGCATCTCTGTTACGTCGTTGTGGGGAATTTTGCGAAAAAATTTTGGCCTACATCCTTACAAGATTAAATTGACGCAAGAACTGAAGCCGCTTGACCACCAGAAGCGTCGTATGTTCGTGAATTGGGCTGAGCAACAACTTGAAAATGATTCGGATTTTCATCGAAAAATCATCTTAAGCGATGAGGCTCATTTCTGGCTGAATGGCTTCGTCAATAAACAAAATATGCGGTAGTGGTCAGGCAGCAATCCACACGTACTCCATGAGTCATCCTTGCATTCCGAAAAAATTACGGTTTGGTGTGGTTTATGGCCCGGCGGCGTCATTGGGCCATACTTCTTCCGTGATGATCAAGACCGGATGATATGGACTTGGAGGACATGTGGTTCCAACAGGACGACGCCACAAGCCACACAGCGAATGTCACAATAAATTTATTGGAAACCAAGTATGAAGAACGTGTTATCTCACGAAATGGTTCAGTCGCTTGGCCGCCTCGGTAGTGCGATTTGACGCCGTTAGACTATTTCCTGTGAGGCTACGTCAAGTCTATGGTTTATGCCAACAAGCCAGCGACGATTGATGAACTTCGTACGAATATCGAATGTGAAATTGCAGCAGTATCGGCCGATTTATGCTTGAAAACCGTCGAAAATTGGGTTCAGCGTCTGGACTTCTGCAAGCATGCTCGTGGTGGCCATGCAAAAGAAATCGAGTTCCATACATAATGACATCGAACGTACTTTCACAGGAATAAAGAATTTCATTGATATCCATAACCGTTTTTGTTTTATTTAAAAAAAAACTTTTGTAGCGCTCTTATTGAAAAACCCGATACTATCATTTTGCGATAAAAGAATATTTTTTTTTAAATTTTCATGAACATTTTAATGAAATTTATCAAAACAATTTTTTTTTATATTTATACAAAGTTTCTACTATATAAACATTTTAGAAACGTTTGAAAAAACAGTAACATAACCAAAATAAGTCGTACCGTTTCTGAAGATTTTGAAAATTTCAAAAACGCTAGAGCTTCCAAGTTTGAAAAATATCAACTCAAACGTAAAGATTGTACTCGAAAAGGCGAATTTGCGAGACTTACTTTTTCTACATTCCCTATCATCGTAATGTCAAGTTTGATCAAAATCTCGAGTTAGTAAAAATTAAAAAGTGCTAAAAAAAGTATTCTTCTTATTTTCGTATTTATGCTGTCCAAATATTGTCAATTTGCTAACTTTAAAGTAGATTACTAACTATTTCTTAATTTCAAACATTTTCTAACTACCATAGTATCATGCTAAGGCTTTGTTTTTTTTTTTTCAATAACGTGCTTCTGAACACATCTAAAGTTATAACCGCTCATGCAAGAAACTAAGTAAACAGGTCTGTTTTCGAGTTTGTAAATGTCAAAGAGCCATATGAAGTTAGCACGATACTAGAAAAAAAATAAAATAGACATTCGATGACTTTAACTTTAATAAAAGGGTAAAGAAAGTTGATGCTATATTCGATTAAAATTTGCTAAATCGTCGTTTTATCCTAGGGCCGTACCAACAATCAAAGTAAGAGACGACTTTATTATTTGAGCGAAATGGACCATTATTTAAAGAGCTCTATAAAGTTAACCATACATGTTATGAACTTAATATTTATGTGAACTCTAAATTATGAACCATTTATTGTACGGAACCTAAAAAATAAAATGCAGCATAATATGATCAGTTATTTAGAGTCCATTAAATAATGCTTCATTTCGCTCAAATATTAAAGTCGTCTATTTATTTACTAATTTAACTAAAATTTTGTAATGATTTAGAATTTTAATCTTGGTTGGATATACTTCACATTTTTTGTCAAAAACTCGATGTAAGATGAACTGAACTTAACCAATCCTTTGTGGGACTTTCGGAACGAAACGCCAATTTTTGTAGATTAAGGGCCAAAATACCTATTTTGAAACAATAATTCAGCAATTCTAATCAAATAGTTCTAAGTCTTCTATTTGGCTGATTTATTTCAGTAGTAATTTGTATTATAAAAACCTTCATACGAGTATATGAGTAAAAATAGAATTTAAGTTATGTTTAATTTTTTATAGTCAGAATCAATGTTATACACAATGAGCTAGAATAATTCATAAAACGGTATTTTACGCCAAAATTTTTTCAACAAAGAAAATATCGATTTGAGGAGAAACATTTTGTGCATTACAATTCCTATAATACTCTTAAAGACCATGTAATGTTTACATTTTGAATTTTTTCTATGGTAACCCTTAAATTGTTAAATTAAATTTCATAGAAAAATGTCAATTCGTATTATAATAATAAAATATTATTTGTCGATTTTCGATGTTAAAAATTGCGAAACAAATAAAGTACGTTGTTGTTACTTAAAAAAATAAATTATTATTTTTATCAATTCAGTATTTTCCAAGCTTATCAAACATTTGTTTTCTTATCGAACATTTGTAAAATTGAATGAGTGACAGCGATTGTTCAGTAGGTCAACAAGTACATGTGATTGTATCTAACAAAATCTGGACCGTAGCTAGAGTTTTTGTTTTGTTTTCATTTGGGGTGTTCTTTTCAAAAAAATAAATTATATTTCATTTGGCAACTAATTTTCTAACTTTTGTAAGTGAAGTTTCATAATATGTTTGTATACAGACATATGTACATACAACAATTTATCTAAGCCATATAAGAGTACTGAAGCCTGTTCATGCTTGTGATCGTTCATATTTTTTAATTCATTAAAAAATAATCAATATATACGAGTAATTTTATTTGACTCTGAAAATAACCTAAACATGTACCAAATAAAATTAATCTGCAGGGAAAAGAGTATTTTTCTGTCAAGCTGCTTAATTAATATTTAACAATATTTTTGATTTGCAATTATAATTTAAAAAACCTTTGTCATAGATAAAAAAGATATTGGAATAAGTCTCCTCAATCATTACTTAGATTTTTTCAACAGACCCCCTTGCAATTGCAAATACCCATTTTTTTTATTTGAATGGTAAAATAGACTTATTTCATTGTCGCACATTAAATTCTTTAAATCGTATTTTGTTTAACAAATATAAGCACTACAAAAACGTTTGGTTTGAACTTTAATATTTAAGATTCGTATTAGTAAAAAGCTCTAAGAATTTTAAGCTCAAAAATTTGTGCCGAGGCAAGAAAAATCAATATGAAGGGGGATCGTTCTTCCTCGTTTAATTTATTTAGTAGAGAGGAGTGAAATGCATGTTTATCTCAACCCAAATTCCAATAAGTTATCACTTTGTAAACTAATTATAAAGCTATGAAGTGTCTTTAATAGATGTAAATCAAAGTTAAGCCCCAAATTGTTTCCCAAGGCTACGTGCCTATCAATAATTTAAAAGTAAATAAATACCTTTTCATTTTTGTTTACAAAGAAAATTAAATGATCCTCTGATCAAAAGTTTAAGAAGATTGTAACGAAACGTTCTTACAATTAACCACGATTTTTATGTTTTTTGATAGATAAGCAACAGTAAGCAACGTCTCGTGGCCTTGGAACAAGAACAAGTGAATGAAACTGATGTATCCCAATAAAAAAAACATTGATACCATTGAATTTTGTAGAATTCGCTTTAATAATCCCAATACCCATTCCAGTAACAAGAATATTCCTTAAACGAATAAAATGGTTATCCTCATGCTGGTTTGTCTAGTCGTGAGGAATAAGAATTTGTTTGTTTATTTGGTGCGGTGACCTAAATTTTTCTGGCAAGGAAAGTTTATTCTTATATGAGATGGTTGCTATAGTGATAACGATCCTTTCAAGAAGGTGTTTTTGAAAACAATGAGGTAATATTCGTGATTCCAAAAAAATTGATAAAGGGGTCAGTTTTAGCTATCATGGAAATGCATCACTGATAATTTTCATTTCCATTGTTAAGACGATTAAACAAACTATAATGGCTATAATTGGTATCGAAATGAAGCTAATGAGTTCTATATTTTTTTTCCTGTATTAAAAAATACTAAATTCTGATTTTATTCCTTTTTTCAAACACTTTTATCCTTTCACTGATAAAAATCAATTTCAATGAACAGCTGATTTCAAAGGTTTTTTGTACACCCTTATTTATGAATATGCCACAGATACAGTGTAAGTATTGAGAAAAAAGGGAGGGGTTAGAAAGGAGGAGGCGGTGTACGTTGGTGAACTGCACACTACGGCATTCTTAGAAGCGCGAGTATTACGGTTGAACTGTGTAGGAGGAGCACTGCGGTGGCTATTTCACTAGAGCAAAAAAGGCTTAGGCAAGAAACAATTCAATTCAATTCAATTTTGTTTTATTGAACATACTATTTACAATTTGGCTTACAACTAATAAGATACTACATATGTATGAAAGTTTACATTTGTTGGCTCATAGGGGGCCTAACTATATACAGTGACTTATGTTTAATAATTTTTATATAAAATTTACATGACGAAAAAAAAAATTAAATTTAAAATGTCGGTTGTATTGTCCTCAGGGTGTTCATTCCTGGTTGTCAGTGGTGATTTTTGTGGGTTGTGGGCAGGGATGGCGTTTTAGCCGCGGTGGTAAGCTGACCCAATGTCAGCGTAGAACGAGACTACTTCCTCGTTGTCCATGATTACGTTGTCATCCAGAGTTTCCATCACACTGAGGTACCTCGGCTCGGGATGTCGTTGTTCTGTGGTCATCCTTCTCATAAGCTGATTCGGGTGGTCGATGATGTTCCCCATTAGTTTCTTCGTTGAAAGAACTAGATATTTGTCCAGCGGGATTAAATTGGCTTCTGTGTAGAGATGCTCGTTCCTGTAGTGTTTCTGTCGTTGACGGTCGAAGTAGAGTCCAGTGCAGATCCTCAGTATCTTCCTTTCGAATAGTTGAAGTTCCTTCATAGCTGTCTTCGAGATTGAAAACCAGACTGGGAAGGAATAGCTGATCACTGGTCGCAGGAGCTGCTTGTAGATTAATATCTTTGTCGGTTGGCTAAGACCTGATCTTCTTTTCAGCAATGGGTGCAAGCGGCTGAAGGCCCAGCTGGCCTTTTTCAGAACATTTCTAGAGTGCAGGTTAAACCTTAGCAACTCATTGAAGTGCACTCCCAGGTACTTGACATTTGGCTTTGCCACTATGGAGGATCCGTCAGGGAGTCTTAGGACCAGATTTCTGCAAATTGTTGCGGTGCGAAGGCCTCTACCAGTTGAAGGTCTCCTGAAGCAGACAAGTTCCGATTTGGAAGTATTGATTCGGATGCCCCATTTCTGGTAGAATTGGAAGAGTCTGTTAATGTGGGTTTCTACTTTTTGGCGTAGGTGAGCGAGTCATCAGCATACAGAAGGTTCTCGCATCCAATTGGTGAAGGTTGGTCTGAAGTCATCAAGTTGTAGACGAAGGGGCCTAGTTTTGAGCCTTGGGCGACTCCAGCTCTGATGGTCTTCATATTCGACTTGCAGTTATCTACTTGAACGAAAAATTTCCTGAAAGATAGGAAAGAAAAGAGAATTTTTATTAATGGCGGAGGTACTTGCGTAAGATGAAGTTTGTGGATTAGACCGTCTATCCACACGCTATCGAATGCTTTCTCGACATCCAGAAAGCATCCGACGGTGACACGATTACTGTTGAGGGCTGTGGTGATATCGTGTTGGAATTTTACCAGTGGATGCAAGGTTGAGTGTTTTTCTCGAAAGCCGAATTGCATGTCAGGGATGATTGAATTTTCACAGCAGAATTTTTTCAGTCTTCGTAAGATTAATTCTTCCAGTAATTTGCTGATGTTGTTGAGAAGTGATATTGGCCTGTAGTTGGAAACTAAATTGGAGGCACCTTTCTTCGGAATTGGCACAATCTTCGCTGTTTTCCACTTCTGGGGGAAGTAACAGTTGTTGATGCAGTTGTTTAAAATGATTGTGAGGAAAATCATTACCGCCTGTGGCAGCCTTTTCAGGATGTAGTAGGAGACACCATCTGGTCCAGCAGACTTTTTTGGCTTAGAGTTGCCGATGATTTCTACAACCTCCTCTAGATTGCATAAATGTGGACTATCGGTGGGATCATTTGCTGGATTGATAATATTAAAATTTATTTTATCCGGATTTGGCTGCAGTGTTTGTTGAACTGTTGCCTCAACTTCTCGTAAGAAAGTTGGGTCAGTAGGTGGGCTCGGTGTGAAGTTTCCTTCGAAGTAGTCGGCGAACGCTTCCACCTTGTCTTGGGCCGAGGTAGCTTCAGTATCATTGCTGATGATGGTTTCCGGTATTTGTGGCTGTTTTTAAATGATCCTATTGATGTTTTTGAAAGCATCTGGTCCTGGCTTGATTGCTTGTAATCTTTTCTGGTATTGGATATTATTGTGGTATTGAATGGAGTTCCGGAACATGATGTTGACTTGCTGTAGCTCATTCCAAACTATCTGGTAGTTTCTGTTTGTTGTATTCAGTTCACTTTGATGGATCCGCTGGAGACGTTTCCTTAGACGTTGTCTGTGAGCATACAGATTTTGAACGTACTCGGGAAGGTGCTGGTACCTATCCCTTGATGTTTTAGACTGTTTTTGCTTGTCCAGGGCATCAGATACGGCATGTTCAAAGTTGACAATTGCTGCATCGATTTCGATATCCAGAAGATTCTTGTCTGAAGGTGGGAGAGTTAAGCTGTCTTCTATGTCTCTTTGAAGTCTATCAATATCCAGCCGTCTGAAATTAATGAAATTCTCAGGAGCTTCTGTTGTAGGGAGTATGGGTTGGTTGAGATTAATCGATATTTGAACAGCTTCATGGTCCGAGTCACTATGCAATAATGTACAGACATAATTCCGGATTTCCGGAAGAGTGTGCACTAGGTTCGAGGAAGCCAGGAAGAAGTCCAGCGTTGATGGTGTTCTGGGAAAGGTGGGTTTGTGTTGTGAAACAACCACTAACGAGTGCTGGTCGTTGTTGGCGTCCAGCCAGTCAACAATCGCTTTGCCCTCAGGTGAAATCGTAGTATCCAGCCACATGTGATGCCTGGCATTGAAATCACCGCCGATGAGTCCATATGTGCTTCTCTCGAGGACACCGTTGAGAATTTGGAGGTCATTGTGAATATTTCTCATGCTGGATTGGCACTTGAAATAGACACTGATGATGATAAGGGTTTCATCTCTTCCAAGTTTAATGGTGACGGCAGTGGCTTCGCTGGTTCTGAGACCAGTGATAATGGTTTCAGCGGTGTTGGGGCAAATCTTCTTTTTTACGTAGATTGCCGTCCCTCTACGGCCCTCATCTTTGTCCTTTCGGAAGGTTTTGAAGCCGGCGATGTCGATGTTGTTGCGTCTGGTGACGTTGGTCTCATTGATGAGAGCGATGTCCGGGTTTTTGTTTTTCATCCATAAATTAACTGTTGTTCTCTTCTCAAGGCTGTACAATGAATTCACATTGTACGTCAAGATGCGGAGCTTCTTTAATTGCATATTCGGAATATGAAGGTGGTCAGCGCCACGGACTTTTCACCTTCGCTAAGCTGAGCATAGTTCGATGGAACTGCACTCCGAGCTTTTCCAATGACCGTGGGTAGGTCGGATCCAAAAATCCTTTGGACTTCGGTGTTCAGGTTCGTTGGTGCGGTTGTTGTTGGTTTGGTTGGTCCACTCCTTGCTGTTGTTGGTTTGGTTGGTCCACTCCTTGGTGCTGTTGCTTGGGGTGTGATCACCTTCGCTGGTGTCGTTTTCTGTTGTTGCTGTTGGCTCCTGGAATTGGTTGGTTTCTGCGAAGAACCGCCTTTCACTATTGCTGCAAAGCTGAGTGCAGGGCGGGTAACCAAACATGCAGATTTTGCAGAAAATACCTGTTGTGCTTTTTTTTCGGCTGACATTTTGTTTTTTTCGGTGAGTCTTACCTTAAGTGTTGGGCAGCCCTTGAAACTGGCTGGATGACCTTCCTTTTTGCAGTTGGCACACCATACATCCAACCCAGTATTCTCCTTACGTTGGCATTGCCCGGGTTCATGATCCTCTTTACACTTGACGCATACGTACTGGCGTCCGCAGTTGGTGGCAACGTGTCCAAAACGCTGGCAGTTCCGGCACTGAACAATGTCGTCGGTCTTTAGTCGCTCCCAGTGCACCCTCTGGTTCATTATTAGAGTCTTCGTGTAGACTTCGTTAATGTCACATGTCTTCGATAGCTCTACTATAAAATTGTTATAGGTTTTCCCTTGGGCCTTCTTGGCTTTAAAATGGGATACCTTGACCACTGGAAGTCCTTCTATCCGTAGTTCGTCTTCAACTTCGATAGCAGCATAGGTATGGTGTATTCCTTTAAGAAGAAGTAGATTCTTCCTATCTTCGCGTGGTGTGAAAGAGTTGAACTGGATTTTCCTGGCTTTCAGGAAGTTTTTGATGATTTCGAAGGCTTCTCTGTTTCCAGTGGAAATAATTGTCGTCTTTGTATTTCTGTTTTTGAAAGTTACACTCAATCCCTTGCTTTTGCAGAACCTGCTGATTTCAGCAATGTTGCCGGAATAGCAAAAAATTGGGGGCATTCCTGGGGCCTTGGTTGGTTTCACTGTGGATTTATTCGATGTCTAATCATGTGAACTGCACTGTATGTATATGTTGAAAATAACATAGACAGCCTCACAGGTACATTGTGTTAGAAAGTTCCAGAATATTTGCTATATTCCTTAAGTTGATTTTCAGCAATTGAAGTTTTTTGTAGTCATTTCTCGTTCTGTACACCTCATACAAAATTTGCATTGAAGTTCATATACCTATTTTAATTTTAACTTTGATATCTTTTTTACTTTTTTTTTACTAAACTTTTAATTTATAGTGGAGCTAAGATCCACACAACTTATTTTTCTCAAGTTACTTCAACTCCAAAGTGCGTTTTGCCAAATACGACAGGGGACTTATCAGATAAATGCTGCAGTACCCTTTTAAGATGCAAATATTGGTCAATTCTTATAAACTTCAAAGCATTGACAGTGACACACTGTTAATTTTATTTTTCTAGGGGAATTTTATAAAATTGAGGCACCCAGAATATTAATTACCATGGTCAGACTTTTTGATCAACGAAAATTAAAGAATTACTTCTTTTAAATAGCTGATGTCAATCTCTCCACTCAAACAGTAGCAATTTATAGTTCATTATCATTTTTAGTTTTAGGAATATTTGAGAGCCAAGCTGGAAAGGTTTGATCTTCTATGATGATGATGAAACTAAGCTTGAACGTACATGCGGCCTAAAATAAGTTTTTATTGATCGAAGTTGAGTACCAGATGTCATATTGCAAAAACATATTGATAATGCTGAAAAGAGGATTTAAAAAATTATCCAAAGTATAAAATACTTTCTAATGCTGAATCTGAGACCAAATCCCAAACTTTATTACCACTCTTGCATTTTATTTAACTTTCGACACATAGGTACGTACTAAACAACTATGGCAATGTATGCATTTGTACAAAAAGCGAATTCGAGATTCTTATCAGAATTAAAATAACTATGATAAGGAAGACTAAAAAAGTGCGTCTCGCAATTCTGTCTGTCTCCTCAACCACAGCCGAAACGGCTCGGACGATTTTCTTGAAACTTCGTAGCATTTTAAATTATTCTCCCTAACGTTTTTTTTTTTTCAAGATGAAAAATAACAATATTTGCCACACAATTTTTTGGAAATTTTAAAAAATATTCTTTATTTTGAAAAACTATCCGACATATTATTAAAAATAAAAATACTGAAATTGAATGTTTTTATAATTGTGTTTTGATATGATGTTAAATGTCAAAAATTTATAAAGAGATAAATTTATGTTAGATTAAAATTGAAAGAAAAATTCTTGTTTCCGATTTTCTGCAACACGGTGCAACTGATTTTGATCAATTCTGTTATGCTTAAGCTAATTAAAAGTTTGAATAGGATCATACCTATGTTCAAATTAAAAAAAAAAATAATATTTGTAAATTGGTCATTTCAAATGATCGAATCGATTACTAAAATGAAATCAATCGATCATTTTTATTTGACTCAAATGATTCAATTTTTTTTTTATAATCGGCGCACACTCAAGGGGTTTTTTGTATACCCTTAATATGCCAGAGACACAGTGTGAGCATTAAGAAAAAAGGGAAGGGTTAGAAAGGAGGTGTCGGTGTATATTGGTTTTGAATTCTTGAACATTGTAATGACTGGGAAAGACAGAGCGTGGCAAGGAATTCCACATTCGCCTAGTACGGCTGAAGAACGAATCTCTGTACTTCACAGTACGGCCGAAGTTAAGTCAAGGTAAACTGATGGGCATTCCTAGAAAAGCGAGTATTACGGTTGAATTGTTTAAGGGGAGGAATGCAACTGGCTATTTCACTAGAGCCAAGTCCGTTAATATAACTGAAAAAAGGGTGAGGCAAGAAACATTAAGACGATGTTCGAGTGACGTTAATGAGTCAATGATGTTATTGTCACCAATCATTTTAAAAACTCTTTTTTGAATACTGTCCACCAGCCCAGAGATGGGAGTTATACTCAAGCCTTGGACATATATAGGTTTTGGTTTTGTAGATTGTAGCCAGATCAGACGGAAAGACAAATTTCTTGCATCGTCTCAGAAAACCCAAAAACATCTTTCGGCATTTTTAGCTACATCGCGTATGTGATCGTTCCACAAGAGGTAGTGGGTGATGCACATACCAAGAATATCGAGATGTTCAGTTTCATTGATGCAAGTGCCACTCATAGATAGTGGCAAGTGGGGTTTATCTCGCTTTAACGATACAAGACAACATTGGGTTTTCAAAGCATTAAATTCGACACGGTTTCTTATTCCCCATTGTACATTGTACAATTGTACAATGCTGCATGGATGGTAATTTAATGAGCTTATCATATTCCGTAATTGCAGTTCCTCATCCGAAAAAGAGGGATGTGAGTCTGAACACGAATATAAAAAGATAAGAGTACTATCGTCATCGAAACAATCAATTGGATAAGACGTTGCAGACAGCAGATCATTTATAAAAATGAGAAAGAGTTTCGGGGACAAAATAGAGCCCTGGGGCACACCAGTATTTAAATTGTGGGTTTCAGGGTTGAATCCGTAATGTATTGAAATGCTTCGAAAGAAAATTTCTAATACAAATTTCTAATCCAATTTCATCGACACCGAAAACACGCATTTTTGATAAGAGAGCAAGAATCCAAACTTCATCAATTTATTATCAAGTGCAATAATCTTACTTTCTCTAAAACGATGTAAAGATTTGTTCCACTGTTCGGTTAGATAAACCATCAAATCACCGGTGGACCTATTGCTACGAAAGCCATACTCCCGGTCATTAAGAAGCTTTCGTTCTTCAAGATATTTTTTAAACTGATAATTAATTAGAGTTTCGATGACCCTAGAAAGAAGGGACGTTAGTTTAATCGGTCTATAATTTGAGGAAGAAGAAGATTCGCCTGTTTTGAAAATTTCCTGTACAAAATCTGTTTTCCAACTACTCGGAACGAGACCAGAAGAAAAGGATAGATGGAAAAGCTTACACAGGAGTTTCGCCAGCATGGAAGAACACATCTTCACATGCATAGAATCATGAACGCGCTTAAGGACTGGGGGAGTCTTGACACTATCTGCCAAGGTGCAGTTTGCGATTATCTGCCTTACAAGCAAGTTAGCTTTCTCAATAGAGCTAACAAAAGGAGCGTCATTGACAATAAGCGTATAAGAACCGAGGAAAAGGAAGAATTCCTTAAATTTTTTATAAATTACCAAAAATTCTTTCTGCCTTTTGGACATTGCAGTATTGTTTACCTTTATTTTTGTTTTATTTGAGCTTTTTCCGGTTTTCCTCAGTTGGGTTGGCTCCAAAATACGGGAAGCTTACCTCTTTTTCCTTGATAACCTCTTTGCAGCTCAAATCAAACTCTAACCTCAAATACATAGAGTTGGTTGTTATTAGCCACTGACAGGATTTTTTACTGAAAACAATTTTTCAATGATTGCAATAACTGGCTTAGCAAAAAAAATAGCATTCCACAATTTTTTTTTCAATGAATTTCAATGAAAGCTATAACTTAGGCATTATAGGACCTAACACATCGGCCAACAAGTACGAAGACTAATAAAAATAAAATGCACGACTGGGTCGCACGAACTTGCTCCTATGTAATAGACTAGGAATTTTAAAAACGAATGTTATTAGAGAAAACTGTTCATAAGGATAAAATGAATTTTTTTAATTCTTTAAGTAGTAAGAGATAAAAACAGAATGATATGCAAATATGAATTTATGCAGGAACAAAAATTATAAGTCTTTGTAGTGGTTCCTTAAAAAAATAAGCTTTTATGTAAAAAATTTTTAAAACATTTTTAAGAAAAAATTTTGGTACGCCAACCTTAAGTTTTTATTATTGTACGAATAAAAGTCTAATTTCCAAAAAAAATACTAAGCCGTTCTTGAGATATCGAATTTTTCAAAAAAAAAAATTACTTTTTTTTCTAAAAATTGAAAAAATATTTTTTCTTAAGTTTTTAAATGCAATGTTTTTTAAACTTTTTAGGAGCTTTTTTATAAAAAATTTCATTAAAATCCGTTAAGTCGATAATGAGAAATTCAAAATTCGAAAAAATCGTTCTATGGTAGGTACAGTCAGTAATATCTAGATTTCAAATTTTTTTTTATTAAATTATAAATCGTAAAGATTAATTAAAAGAAAAAAAAATTAACAAAATTCTCGGAACCGTTTTCGAGAAAAATGCGATTTTCGAAAACCATTTTTTAAAATTTGTATGGAAGGTACCGTTAGTTGTAGATAAAACAAAATTTTTTTTCTCAAATCTTGTAGATTGTATTAAGAAACTTTTATTTGCCAAGTTTGAAAAAAATCGAGCATGGGGTTTTCGAAATATTGAGATTCCAAAAAAAAATTTTTATTTTTTTTTTTTTTAATCCAAAAAATTAAAAATTAAAAATTTGAATATGTAATAATATTTAAACTTTGGAGGAGCTTTGGCATAAAAAAAATTATTAAAATCGGCTGTACCGTTTTCGAGAAAATCAAAAACAAAAAAAATGGACCCAGGGGGGCTACCGAAAATAACATTTTTTTGTAAAATTTTTTTCAACCATTAGCTACTTTTAACCAAATGAAATTTTTGGAATTTTTTTAAAAAAATTCTGTGGGACAGTTTTTGAAAAAAAAAAATATTTATAAAATTTCGAAAAAAAATCGTATGGCAGGTACCGTTATTTTTGGTCTTAAAAAAAAATAGAAAAAAACGTCCGGGGGTAAAAAATTAAAACTCATATCTACCAAGTTTGAAGAAAATCGGCCCAGCCGTTTAGGCTGTAGTCGAACCGACAGACAGACAGACAGACAGACAGAATTGCGAGACCCACTTTTTTGGTCTTCGCTATCATCGTAATATCAACTTTGATCAAAATCTCGAGTTCGATTTTTTTTACGAATGCATAACTTGCCTTATAGTACCTATAAGTCGCAAGTAAAAAACTCATGCCATTTTCAGCTAAAACCAACATTTAAAAGTTACATAAATGTATGTACATACATACACCTGTACATACCTATTTATCATGTGCCTAAAACTTCATGTCTTTTTGAACTTTTTGATCTCCTGTTTTTGACTGTTTTTAACAACTTCAAAATGAAGCTGCAGGAAATATCTCACATCTTTAAGATATAAAGTATGTTTTTACAATATTTTACACGAAAATCTAGGCAATATAAAATTGCTGACTGAATTGTTGTCGTGTTTGCTCACAGTGGGTCCCAACAACGAGTCGACGTCAACGTGGTAAAACTACAAGAATTTGCCTTCGAGCAGCTTTCCCACTGGCCGCATTCTTCATATATGGCCCTAAAAGTCTGTAATTGGTCATATTGGATGTTTCGACAATTTCTCATTTGACAATGGCATTCAAATTTTCCATTCTGAATAAGGACTTAAATTAATAAAGTCAGATCATTTATAAAAACAAATATATGTAGTTTGGAGTGTTTGATATACTTCACGTTCGATTAGATTCAGATTTAAAAAAAATTGTTTTAGTATGATTTTTTTTACAACCAATTCTCGCAAACTTATAAATTACTGCATTTAATTCAATTTCAAAGGTTTATATGAGATTAGTTCATCGATCGGACAAACAATTAACAAACATATCCTTAGCAAAAATTAAAATAATGGATACATTATTTTTGTAGATTTCTACCTGGTGGCGTATAACCTTTGATATAGAGCCTCGTATTAACATATTGAGTGTCTTCAAAAAATCTCAAATCAATAAAGTAGTAGAAGCTAGACGGAACTATGTCAGGTGCGTATGGAAAGTGTGGTGTGGAAGAAGGTATATTTAGTTAGGTCCCATTTAAACACTTTTTAAGAGTGACATGGTCTGAATTAAAAATCTTATTTTTTGTCTAATAAAGATTCTAATGTTATGGATTAAAAATGTTGCAGATTTTTTTTTTTTTTTTTTTTTTTTTCGTGGGTAGGTGAAGAATCTTCATAGACACTATGAGCCCGGTACTCATAGTAGTGTGAGATTTTTACTCACTAAAAAACACCTCCCTTTTGTTCTTCCGACTACAACTAAGTTACCTTATCAAGTAGTTTTAATTTCATTATATTATAATCACGTTTGGCAGGAAGCTCCCCACTGAGAGGACCTGCGGATACCACATTTGAAAGCGGATAATCCTTATGGCGCTAGGTCGAACGATCTCGTTCTTTGAAGTCGGCGCACAAGGTTTGTCTCATCAATTGTTTGTCGAATAATTCTATTGCTATGATTATTTAAGTGAGTTCGTAGCTTTTCAGCGAAAACTGCTATTTCATCTTCAACAGTTGGCAATCGTAAGTCTCTGTGTAAATCACTGTTTCTAATGTACCACGGAGCATTAACGATTTCTCTGAGAACTTTGCTCTGAAAAGATTGTAGTATTTGTCTATTGCTTGGTTTAGTACAACCCCAAAGTTGTATACCGTACGTCCATACTGGTTTTATCACTTGCTTATAGATAAGCAATTTATTGTAGATGCTGAGTTTGGAATATCTTCCAATAAGCCAATTCATTTCACGTAATTTATTTTCAAGTTGATCTCGTTTCTTTTTAACGTGAGTTTTCCATTTAAGCTTAGCGTCTAGTGTCATTCCTAGGTACTTTGCTTCATTAGCATATGGTATTTGCACCGAATTAATGTAGGTGGGCAGATTGGTAATTTTTTGTAAGTAAAATTAACATGTGTTGATTTGGACTCATTAAGAACAATTCGCCATTTCTTAGTCCATACCGAAATTTTATCTAGAGCTCGTTGGAGCTTCTCGGTTGCAGATTCAACTGAATCGGATATTGCAAGTATAGCCGTATCGTCTGCAAAAGTACCTATTATGGTATCTTCTTCTTGAGGAATATCGCTAGTGTATAGTACGAACAGAATCGGACCGAGAACACTTCCCTGGGGAACACCAGCATTGATTTCCTTAAAATCCGAATATTCCCTCCCTTGCTTAACTCGAAATAGCCTATCTTCGAGGTACGACTCAAGAATGTAATATATTTGATCCGGAAAGACCTGTCTTAGTTTAAACTTTAGGCCATCGTGCCAGACCTTGTCGAAGGCTTGAGAGACGTCTAGAAATGCGCTTGAACATACATTTTTTTCCTCTAATGATTTCTCAATTTCATTGGTTATCCTGTACACCTGATCAATTGTTGAGTGGCTTTTCCGGAAACCAAATTGATGGTCAGGAATAAGCCGCTTTTCTTCGATAATAGGAAGCAGTCGCTTTAATAAGATTTTCTCAAATACCTTCGAGATCAGTGGCAAGAGGGAAATTGGTCTATAAGATTTCTTTTCATTCGGAGACTTTCCCGGTTTTGGAACCATTAAAACTTCTGCGACTTTCCATTGGCGTGGAACGTATGAAAGCCTTAATGCCGCATTCATAAGGTGCTGAAGTTTAATTGCTGCTTTTCTGGGTAGCTCTTTAAGCACGCGAGCATTTATTAGGTCGTACCCAGGAGCTTTATTATTTTTAAGATTTTTAATAGCTTGATAAAGTTCTGATAACGTGATATTCCGAATAAGAAAGTTTGGCAAGAGTACGATAACTTAGGCGCCAAGAAATTATAACGGTTTTTTGTAGAACAGTTCAATACAAGCACTTTTTACTATGGGAGGGGGGGGTCTATCTCCCCCCGTTTGGGCGGGAGGGGCAATTTTATAAAAAAGGTACTAAAATGGAAACAAAAATATTAAAAAATAACGGTAATACTTACAATTAAGTATTATACCTTTTTTTAAAGCCAGTACTCTGATCTATTAGATAATTTTTAAATCAAGTGGAATCTATGCACAGTTTTTGAAAAAACGAGTTTTAAACTCAAATTTTGGTGAAAAAAACATAAAAAAAACAGTTTAAAGTTTAATTTTTCAAAACTGCAAAGTTATATATTATTATTTTTCCTAAAATTCGTTGCTCTAATTTATTCTTATTCAAAAACTGAAAACTAGATGATTTTATGTTGTCTAGTTTTTGAGAAAATTGAAAATAACTAAAACTACTTTTTTATGGGATGTTTGCTTTTTTTGCTTGCTTACGCATTACGGTGTATAAACAGTGAGATATGTATGGGGGGGCATGCTGCCCCCCTGCAACCCCCCTGCTTGGGCACACTATAGGATTTGGGGTAGGTGCGAGGTTGGGTGTATGCAAGGTTTCCTTTGCATTTACAGAATCTGGATTTAAAGAAACTTTGAATTTACCCTATGGTCTATATCCAATGTCTACTAAATATATGTATGTACGTAGCCCAAAGTTGCACATTTAAAATGTTCAGACATGTACGAATGCAGCAAATTTATATAATTCCTTAATTAATATGTATGTTTATTGTTTGTGTCTAACATTTTTAATGCTAATGTGGTACAGGTTATTATTTACCAAGGTCATTCGTTATTCAACCTTTGTAAGAGTGAAGTATTTTTTTCTTTGAATAAAGAATGGCGACTAAGCATCCACTATTTCATCCTAAATTAAATAACTTTTCAATATTTCAAAAAAAAAATATTTCAAAAGCATCGCGTTCTTAGAAGAAATTGGTCTTATTCCAACTAAAGCGTCAACTCCCCTCAACTCCAACTCAAAAAGGTGACAAAAATTGTAAGAATACAATATTTTTATTCCTCAACCCAGAGCATATTATACTCTTACAGACTAAGATACATAAGTAAATATATAGTTACAAATTTGTAGGTGGGTATATAAAATTCAAATTACATTTAAATGATTTACATAGTTAATCTTTTATTTTAAGAAATAACGTTACTTAAATTTTGCTTAAAACTAATGATTTAAAAGTTTCTCTGGTGCAATCCATATAAAAGTTAATCTCAGAGCAATAAACCCATCTATCGGCACATTTTTCCATGGGCCTCAATATTGGCTAGAGATTCGGAAGGTGCTTGCTATAATTTTTTTGTTTGTGATCAAAATGCCTGTAAACACGGTTTCAATACATTGAACATTGAAAAATTGACTTGACTATTTTTAAGTAACACCTGACTTACTCACAAACTGACTGACTGAGACGCGAAATGACATGCAATTCTACCTCCTCTGGTGCATTCTTGGTAACCCTAAATGATTTGCTGTACTTTACCTACAAATGAACCACATTAACATTAATCCTCACAATGAAATCACCGTAGTTAAATACCAAAAATCAAAAATTTCATAAAAAGTAGTTTTAGTAATTTTCAATTTTCTCAAAAACTAGAAGGGACAAAACCATTCGGTTTTTTGTGTTCGATTCAGAATTAATAGCAGCATTGACCACAAAAAGCCAATTAAGCACTTCATTTCACAATTTTGAAAAAAAATTGGTCTAAACTTTTTTTTTTCATTTTTTTTAACAAAATTTTGAGTTTGCATGTAAATTTTTCAAAAACTATTGACATAAATAATTTAATTTAAATTTACAATTATAAAACAGACTTCTGGCTTTCAAAACCGGTATAGTACTTTATTGTAAGTGTTGCCGTTGTTTTTTAATATTTTTTTTTTCAATTTAAGTCATTTTTTCTAAAATCGCCCCTACCTCCTAAACGGGGCGAGATAGACCCCCCCCTCCCATAGTAAAAAACGCTTGTATTTGACCCTTCTACAAAAATCCGTTATCAATTTTTGGCGCCTAAGTTATCGTACTCTCCCCGAAAGTTTTCAGATGGCCATTGGATATCACCATGTTCATTTATCAACGCCTGACCATCAAAAGGTTTAAAGGTTCAAGATGTTCAGCAAATAAATCGGCTTTTTCTCTATCGGACTTAGCCCATTCACCATTATTTTGTCTGATTGGTGCTGAATGTATTTGCGGCTTTTTAACATCTTTTATAGCTTTCCACAATGAATAATTCGTATTTTTATCTGCGGTCAGACCTTCAAGATAGGTAGAAATCTTCCGATTTTTTGATTCGCGGATAGCATACTTGAGCTCATTCGAGAGGCGGTTTAAGATCGTTTTGTCCTGAGGTGCTCGTGATTGATGCCATCTTTTCCGAACAGTTCTTTTTTCGCGAAGCAGATCTTTTATTTCCGGTGGAATTGTATCTGGGCTTCTAATTGGATCTCTTAAATTGTGTGGAGTGTTTTTCCACGCAGCGTCTTGTATGACTTTAATAAATATATCGACTTCATCTTCTAGCTCTAAAGGCGTTTTCAAAGATATATTAAGCGCAATATTGTTTTCGCAATGTTCTCTGAATTTATCCCAGTTAGTTTTGTTGTTACATAAAAATGGAGCTCTTTCCTTTTTGACTAGCTTTCCACTTACTGTCAATATAACTGGTGAATGATCGGTGGAAAGGTCAAAGTTTTCCTCGATTTTAGTGTAATTTTTATCTAGTCCTTTTGCGATAAAGAAGTCTACAAGGTCTGGCATTTTCGCTCTATCAGTTGGCCAGTATGTTGGTTTACCTGTCGAGAAAAAATCAACACAAGATGCCATACAAGCTTTGAAAAGCTGCCTACCTTTAGTTGAGATGCACCTCGATCCCCAGAAAGTGTGTTTCGAATTGAATTCGCCACCAATTATAAATTTCGGCCCGAGAACTTCAAATAGATCTACAAAGTCGTTTTGCACAATTTTACTTCTAGGAGGACAGTAGATTGACGCAACATTATAGTATGAACTTCTAAATTTAACAGTTACTGAACTTATTTGCATTATATCGATCTCAATTATAGTTCTAATTGAATGTTCGATAGTATCCTTAATAAATAGAGAGGATCCGCCTCTTGCTCTGTCAGATGGATGAAATGCATGATAAGCACAGAATCCTTTAATTTTTACATCGCAGTCTTTTTTTAAATGCGTTTCGGTAATCAAGCATATGTCAATTTTTTCATTTTGTAGTAGTATTTCTAGTTCGTCTATTTTTGATGATAATCCATTCGCATTCCATGTAAAAATTTTAAACAGCTCATCCATTTTCATAATTTATTCTGGGATGTATGAGCCTTAGGCTCAAGCATGCTTAATTTTTCAAATATAAGTTTATTCGTCCTGCTTTGCTCTTCAAGTCTGGCAAGAATCAAAGAAAACACTTGGGAAACTGGGTCTGGTATATTTGTACTTTGTTCCTGGTTTTGTGACTCCACTTTGGCATACGTTTTTGTATGACTTGGTTTGGGTTTTGCGTTTTGAGGTTTAGTTTCCTTGGGTTTCATTTTCCCTTTGATAGACTTACTAAACCCTGATACCACGTGGGCATACGTATTCGTAGTACTTGGTTTGGATTTTTCGTTTATATCTTTAGTTTCATTGGGTTTCGTGTTTTCGTTGATAGACTTACTAGCCCTTTTATCAATTAAATTAATTTGGCTTGTTTTAGGTTTATCTTTGTTTGGTTTTTGATTCGGCCGTACACTTTTCTTCAGTGTATCACGCCTTTTTTGAATTTCTTTAGCAACTTCGCATCCTCGATAGTTTGCAGGATGGTTTTCCTTGCAGTTGACACAAGTTGCTGGAGATTGCTTGTCAAGACGGCATTCGTCTGATGAATGTTTCCCCGCACATTTAACGCAACGAGGATCTTTCCGACAGAAGGTTTGCGTGTGATTAAAACCTTGACAACGCTTACATTGAGGAATCAATCGACTGCTTTTACGCAGAGGTTCTATTTTAATTACCATATTCAGTATTGTTTTGATGTTGTAAATACTCTCAAGATTTTCTGCTTTGTCAAAGCTTAGCATAAAAAGAGGAAGTCCACGTCTGACATACTCATTTTTATTCTCTTGCGATTTTTGTTTCTCTTTCTTGATAATGTTTGTTGCATCCAGAATCTTTAAGCCTTTTTCTTTAAGGTCATTTATAACGTCCTCTTTTGTACACGAAGGATGAAGACCTCTAGCTACAACACGTATTGGCCTATCTGATTTATTAGAGAAAGTATACCATTCGATCTTTTCGGTATTTAATTTCTTAGACAGTGTCCGGTAACCATCAGAATCATTTACATTGATTTTCCACGTATTATTATGTAGCGAGGTAACCTTAAAATTCGTTTGCAACGTTTCTTTAAGAATTGGTAGCAATTTACTATAGTTCGATTGACCAACGATGTTAATAGGTGGTGGAGGACTTATCTTAACCGGTGATTTCTTCCCTTGAGGTTGACTCGTTTTAACTTTTGGCTGGATGACCTCAGGTGAGGAGCCAGCCTTACGTTTTTTGGTAGGTCTTCTCTGTATTCCTTCCGTTTCACGCGCTAGCTCTTCTTCGTCAGTTTCATATTGAGAAATATTTGGAGGTGCAGATGCTCATTTTATGACATCCGCGAATTTTGTAAAACAACAAAATAAAAACAAAGTCATCCCTAATAATTTTATCATAATATTTATTCACGTTTTCAAATATAGTAAATTATTCTTTCGATTTATGATGATTTTTTTTAAAGAATAACTGATATTTGCGAGAGTATTTTACACTGAGCCATTTCATAATTATTCCCATCTTGATTGTGAGTCTATTGCTACACTTTTTGCAATAATTATTATTTAATCCATGAGCTTTAATTATGTGCACATATTGTCTTCTGCCATGGTTTCAAATTATCTAGTTATTTCTGACTTCAAAAAGTGCATTACATCGTCCTTTTCCATGGTAGACAATTGTGGTTTCGCAAATTTTATCCAGCAATGAAACAAAAGGACAATGTATGAATACATAATGTACATATTGATAACATACGTTTTCCAACTGCTTTTACATTAAAGTGAGGATTCGCTATTCCTTCGATAATGGGAATTCTTAATAATTTGGATTTCTTTTAAATGCGGTTCGGTAAAACCTTACTTTCTAATCTTTACAGTGTGAGCTTCGGATATTTTCGGATTCTATAATGTGAAGTTCTTTTGTAAACGGTCTAGACATATTAAAAGATGTTTTCTCAAGATAGCTGTTAGAAAGAATGAGGTATCAGCTGTTAGATGAATAGGTACATTTAGAAAAGCTTAATGCTTTTTCTTATGAATTTTGATCAGTTCGTGATTTTCCCGTTTTATTGCGAGTTTCGTGGTCTGCGTTTGTTTAAAACATTTGTGTGTTATAAATGCTTCTTGTTGTAACAAATACTTATATGAAAGTTTTTTTAAATCTTTTTACTAAGAATTATTGGAAAATAGTTTAAGTTATGTGAATCCCCCTAAGACCCATAAATGAATTGTTTAAATTTGTTCACATCATTGAGGGGCTACTGTGGTGTAGATATTAGGTCTTTTCGAAATAAAGGTTTTTTTTTCAATAAAGTCGAATATATTAAAATGGAATAAAACAAGCTGTTATTTTCAAATTTCTTTTTTTTTATTTGAAAGACCCTTTCTATGCAAATAAAATATGTATGATATTTAATTGGATCTATTTAAAGCGGGCTGTAGGTATTGACCTATGGCCCGCTTTAAATAGATCAAATTAAAAATCATAGAAAATGGTGACGTAAATAAATAACAATTTTTAAAAATATGTATGTTCATAGCCTCAGCTTTTCTTACGGTGGCATGGATCCGAGTGGTCAAATTTTCAATTACTCTTCCGCATAGATTCGGCTAAATTTGAGCCATGTCCTATGGGTTATGATCACTTTAAGGGTGTCGTTCGCATAGACTTGCAACATCAGGAAACCGCACAAGAAAAAGTCTAGCGGGGTCATGATCTTGGTGCCCAATTTACGTTATCTATGCGAAAGATAAACTTACCCTCAAATCGTTCATGCAGAATGTCAATCTTGGCTTCCGCTCTGTGACACGTAGTGCAGTCAGGCCTGCTGGATCTAGATTTATGTGGTTCAATTTGAACCATATGAAATTGGTTATCAACGTTCAGTAGAGCTCGCCATTGACGGTGAACACCTCACCAAACATTGTTTTCGAAAAAGTGCGAACCAATGACGCCATGCTGTTGAATCGTGTAACTTGCCATGGTAATTTGACATCTGTAACTGAATAATACACAACAGATTTGACGGATGTCACCAAAACAACATGGCCGTCAAAATCTACCCGTGCCAATTCAAAAGTCCTTTAGAACTGTGAAAACAAGTGTAACCGTTGTTTTTTTTTTTGTTAAAACAACTGTGTACCTATATCTATAACAAATCGGGAAACATAGATACACAATGATAGTGTTTGGAAAGGACTTAGACACAGGAAACAAGAAATGTATGTAATCTGAAGCGCAAAAATGTGTCTAATGGCCCCTCTACTTGATGGACCATTAAAGTCTCATCAGATGGTCGATAAGATAGCTGTGCAATAGGTGCCTCTTATCTACACGATGGTGCTGTTCAGCTTTGATTTTACTATTGAAGAAGAATGAAAAGTAATTAGTCAAACAATAAGTATTGGGCCAAGTGTGAACGCGTACCCCACCACTAGCCCACTATCCTTTGTTGTGCAGGCGAAAAAGCGACGTCAACGCCATCGGACCACGTTGTAAGTCATCCGACTCTATTTACCCATTTACACGATGGCCCATCGTGTAGAGGGCCCATAACATACTAATGTTAATTTATGGAAGTTACCCGCCTACGAAATCTGTAAAAAAAATAATAAGAGATTCAACTACCTTTATAATGTTTACGAAAAAAAATATATTTTTTTAAAACAAAAATATCACCTAGGAAAGAGACCTATCACAATTCACAACTCCCAATCGCAAGTCGACCGCTACCCCTCCCAAAGAGCATATTTCGTATAAAGAGTCAATAAATTCATATGCATTTTTCTGCAAGCGCAAAGTGAAATTGTTAAGAGAAATTCTTCAACAAAATAAGAGTACTACGTGAATGAGGAAAGCACGTGTAGTTGTGTTTGTGTATTTGATCGCAACGGCATCATCCATGAACGGCCACAAAATAAAAAGACGTAGTGAAACAGAAAGAAGAAATCAAAAACAAACAACACGATTTGATTACGTTCAACGGTCGTTGAACCTCCAATCAATGCCCCACCATTTGACCCATATATTATGAAAGTGGAACACTAGGTGACAGCTGATCGCAGGCCTTCTCTGATAGTATTTGCAGAAGATATGCGTTTGTAGTTGGGCATATGATAGCATAATGGATAACGATGATGGCTTGAACATGTATGTATGTGTGTTTGCAAGATCATTGCGCGGTGTAAATGTAGATGTTTTTGTGTTTATGCTTATGGTGTCGCGGTGCTCGGAAGTGCAAAATGAAAATATACGTGATGTGCGATTGTGTGCTTTTGGGGATCATTCGTGTACCGTGTGGTGGGCTTGAT
The DNA here is from genome assembly GCA_911387755.1 of Chrysotoxum bicinctum. Taxonomy (NCBI): domain Eukaryota; kingdom Metazoa; phylum Arthropoda; class Insecta; order Diptera; family Syrphidae; genus Chrysotoxum; species Chrysotoxum bicinctum. The sequence goes on along the minus strand of OU426989.1, from coordinate 125,326,019 downwards.
TGCATTTCTACGACAGGAGGGGGGCTCTTTATGTTTGTGTTCCTCAATAGAGGGCAGTGACTGCAAAGTGGAAGTAATTGTTGTATGTCCGCTTGCCATGGTGAGGGCGGGGGAGACATGCATGTACACAGTTGTTGTAATTGGAGAAGAAAGCATTATGTGAATTATTAAAGCAGTAATGATGGGAATATTAGATATTATCTGTTGTTGATTTATTTTGTATTGAAGGTGTCGCGTGAGGAAATGTTTAAAAAAAAAACAGCATACAAAAATTTTAAGTTGTATACATTATTTTGATTGTTGTTAAGACAATAATAATACGTTTTTATTTAAGATAGAACTTTTAGAAGCTAATGATTTTGGGATTATTTGCTTTCTGTTTGCATTCTTTTTAAACTTTCTCTTTTTCGTTACATTAAAATTTTTTAAAGGTGTTACGTGAAATAAAACTAAACGAAGCAAAGTCAAAAATAAAAGAGCCATTATTTCGTTTAAAATCTGGAAATAATTTTCGACATCGCTATACATATTTCACTTTAGAAAACGAAATAAGACCAATTTGGGCTGACTAAGAAGAGGGAAAAACCATATCGCGTTCTTAATCCATATAGTCTTAAGATTTAAGAAATGAGCTTTAAGCTTCAAGATTCGGTTGTATGTCCAAAATATTTTTGGCATTATTTCGGTTACCACAACGAAATAAAGCCAATTTGATATATGTATGTCATTTCACTTACAGATTTTGATAAAAATTGGTATTATACCATATCTGTTGAAAAATAACGGCTCCATACACATTTCTAGACATTAAGGAAAATCTTATTTTTCTTAAAATCTTGTTTGCAGATTTATATAAAATAAATTTAAAAAATTACTATAGTTCAATCTTACCTTTATTTCAGAATGATTACATAGAAAAATATTTCTTAATGTAAGATTCTTACCATAGACACATTTTTTTTTATTGTCAACTTTCTCGAAGATGTTGTAACAAACTCGAAAACGTTGTATCAAATTTAATACAGAATATATAAATAGAACCTATAGTTAACCAATTTCTTTATGTAAACGTTCAGTGATTAAAAAACTGCTCGAAAAGTCAGTCTGTAAAAATTAAGTTTTATTATTAAAAAAATTTACGTAAAATCTTAATGTTCACTCGTTTGAAGAATAAAACCGACTCAACTTAACACAGTTGTTTAGTTTGGAGGCTTTGCCTAACTTTTTCATAATTTTAAATAAGTTAGATACCTAACTCTTCTAACTAGTATGGTTTTCGATTCAAAATAGCTTTTTTGGCCTTTAGTCCACAAAAATTTGCGTTTCGCAACAGAATCTATTCTAATGTCGTTTTTATTTCACAATCCGGAATCTCTCTCCGATCCGGGATCCCAACTGAACAATTTTTACTTACGACTTATAGGTACTATAACAGTTCGCGTACACTAAAACCGAATCATCGGCCGATGTCGGGTCGGGTCGGGGCTATTCGGACGACTGTCTCGGACGTTCGTCTGCATACACTCCTTCCGTTCTCGGACGGTCACGCCGTCACGGTGCCGATCTGGAGTCTGACTGTGAACATTGGATATGAAAGTAATAATTTTTTTCAATGGAAGATTTTTTCTTAATGTCTGCAACAGTCAGTTCCATCTATAATGAAATTTCGGCAAATAGTCGTTTAGCAATGTCTCAGAAAAGTGCACTGTTATACATGGAATTAATTAATTTTTCAGTATCCATATTTTATTTTTACTTGCGATTAGTAAGTATTATAGGGCATGTTCTGCATTTGGAAAAAAATCGAGCTCGAGATTTTGATCAAAGTTGACATTACGATGATGGCGAAGACAAATGAAGTGGGTCTGTTTTTCGTATGTCTGTACCTCGATCTACAGCCTAAGCTACTGGAGCTATTTTCTTCAACCTTTGTAGTTAAGGGTTTTCGTTGATTCCATAGAGGGGAAATTGAAATTTTTCTTAGCTCTAAAACTAACGGTACCCCCATACACCCGCAATGCATAATTGTTTTTATCTCGAAAACTGCTCTAACGATTTTGATAAAAAAAAAAATAGTTGTGATATTATGGACATAAACTACATTTTGATCAACAAAAATGTTGGGGCAAAATGTTATTAACGGTACCTGTCACAGAACGGTTTTTTATATTTTCGAATTTGTCATCAACGACTCTAACGATTTTAACCAAAAATTTTCAGCAGGAGCCCCTTAAGTTTAAAATAATATTGTATATAAAAATATTCTAAAACATTTGTTTTTGGGTTTTAAAAAAAAAAAAATCTATTCCACGTTTATTTTTTTGAAAAATCAATATCTCTTAAACGTGTTAGCGATTAGTTTTTGAAATTATTTCCTAAAAATTATACTACTAAATACTTAAAATTGGCATGCCAAATTTTGTTCTCGAAAAATTTTAAAGAAATTTGTTATACATATAAAAAATTACTTTAATAATAAACCCATTTTTAAACTTTGTTTGCATAAATTCATACTTTTCTGGAAATCAGACGGCAATTCCATGCATTTGAAGATTTTTAGCTTATTAAATCCATGTTGTATATTTAAATAAAATGCACGACTGGGTCGCACGAACTTGCTCCTATGTAATCGACTGGGAATTTTAAAAACGAATGTTATTAGAGAAAATTGTTCATAAGGATAAAATTAATTTTTAAATTCTTTTAGTAGTAACAGAATGCTATGCAAATATGAATTTATGCAAGAACAAAAATTATAAGTCCTTGTAGTGGTTTCTTTAAAAGAAGCTTTTATATACAAACTTTTTAAAAGCTTTTTAAGAAAAAATTTTGGTACGCTTATTTAAAGTTTTTATTATTGTTCGAATAAAAATTAAATTTACGAAAAGAAATATTGACCCGTTTCGGAGATATCGAATTTTCAAAAAAAAGAAAAAAATAGATTTTTTTTCCAAAAATTCAAGAAATATTTATTTTAAAGTTTTGAAATGCAATGTGTTTTAGACTTTTAAGAAGCTTCTCTATAAAAATTTTCATTAACATCCGTTATGTGGATAATGAGAAATTCAAAATTCGAAAAAATGGTTCTATGGTAGGTACAAGCTGTAATATCTTAATTTCAAAATTTTTTTTATTAAATTAAAGATCGTAAAAATTAATTGAAAAACAAAAAAATTTATCAAAATTCTAGGTGCCATTTTCGAGAAAAATACGATTTTTGAAAACCATTTTTTTAATTTTTTAGCATTTGTATGGTAGGTACCTTTATTTTTAGGTAAAATAAAAAATTTTGTTTCACATTTTGTAGATCATATTGAGAAACTTTTATTTATCAAGTTTAAAAAAAATCTAGCATTTGGTTTTCAAAATATTGAGTTTTGAAAAAAAATTTTTGATGTTTTTTTTAAAAATCCAAAAAAAAAAGTTTTGAAAATTTGAGTACACAATTCTATTTATGTTTTTGGGGAGCTTTAGCAAAAAAAAAATGATCAAAATCGGTTGAACCGTTTTTGAGAAAATCAAAAACAAAAAAACTGGTTCCATTGGGGGTATCCTCAATAACCATTTTTCGGAAAATTTTTTTCAACCAATACCTAGATTTAATTAAATGAAATTTTTCTGTATCTTTATTTTTAAAATCTGTTGAACAGTTTTTGAGAAAAAAAAATGTTTATAAAATTTCGAAAAAAAATCGTTTGGGGGGTACCGTTATTTTTGGTCTTAAAAAAAAAAGAAAAAAACGTGTGGGGGGAAAAAATTAAAAATGATATGTACCAAGTTTAAAGAAAATCGGCCGAGTCGTTTAGCCTGTAGTCGAACAGACAGACAGACAGACAGACAGAAAAACAGAATTGCGAGACCCACTTTTTTAGTCTTCGCTATCATCGTAATGTCAACTTTGATCAAAATCTCGAGTTCGATTTTTTTTACGAATGCATAACTTGCCTTATAGTAAAGGGTTTTCCAATAAGAGGTGTTATTTTGATATTCAAACAAAAATGGCATTTTTGGAGATAAATGATCGGATGTTTATTTCATTATAAAGAGGAAGGTATGCCGTTAATAATGGAACACAACATCAGCCAAATGGCCGCCAAGACCACGCTTACAGGACCATATCCTTTTCATGAAATTTTCCATAACCAAATCGCAAAGTGGCTGCCCTATGTCCTCGATAGCCTCACGAATTTCATCTTTGAGGTCTTGAATCGACGCTGGGCTGTTGGCGTAGACCTTATCTTTCACGTGGCCCCAAAGGAAGAAGTCGCAAGGTGTTAAATCACAAGATAAGGTCTACGCCAACAGCCCAGCGTCGATTCAAGACCTCAAAGATGAAATTCGTGAGGCTATCGAGGACATAGGGCAGCCACTTTGCGATTTGGTTATGGAAAATTTCATGAAAAGGATATGGTCCTGTAAGCGTGGTCTTGGCGGCCATTTGGCTGATGTTGTGTTCCATTATTAACGGCATACCTTCTTCTTTATAATGAAATAAACATCCGATCATTTGTCTCCAAAAAAGGCATTTTTCTTTGAATATCAAAATAACACCTCTTATTGGAAAACCCTTTACCTATAAGTCGCAAGTAAAAATGTATTTTAAATTCCAAAGTACAAAGTGCATTTTATTTTTGCATGAATTTCATCGCAAGAATCAACCGGACAACCGACGAAAAATCCAAACATTTTGGGATATGCCGGTTGATCGCTTATTATCGGACGTCATCGGACGATGTAGTACCCCTTGGCATAATGGTTAGTGCGTCGGACTGTCATGCGGAAGGTCTCGAGTTCGATTCTCAGCCGCTGCAAAGTTTTTTTCAGGGGTGTACTGCCTCTTGCGAGAAATTGACAAATTCTCCAAGAGTATCTCTTGTCATGGAAAGAGCTGCTCATTAGCCGTTCGGAATCGGCAGAAAATTGTAGGTCCCCTCCGTTCCTGGTAACACGCGCACAGGAATGGTTGAGAGTTGTAAGTCACTAGGTCCTGGTTAACTCCGAGCTGTTGCACCACCAAATTTATTTTTTTACATCGGACGATGTCGCTTTCAGGGGTGTACGCGCTCTCTTTACTTTCTATCAGGGTTGTCAGATGTGGCGATTTGTCGCCAAACAGGCGATTTTAAATATCATTTGGCGACACAAAAATCAGTTTTGCGATGTACTCCAAAAATGGCGATATTTTTTTTAGTTTGGCGATTTTTCTTCTTTTAATCGAAAATCTAATATTTTTTTGCAATTTGTTTAAACTTTCAATCTTTTTCATTGCCATTTACTGAATGGAGCCATCGAAATACTAAAACGGAATGCACCCCAAAACTGAATTTCGTTTTCTTTTCCCTTCCTACAACAATGACGTTTAGCAAACTTCTCTCTGGGATTTTGCCCATAATAAAGGAAATAAATAAACTCAACACCTATTTTCAAGCTACAAATATCAAATTTTTAAAAGCACAGAAGAAATTGAAATTGTTGCACGCTGCTTTGCAAATAAGGTTTTATCAACTGTTCCCCCATTAAATTGTGACTGTGATGAAATATTACAATTAGTAACGAAGCCAGAAAACTTGAAAGCTTGGAAAGATATTGATTTAGGGTCGGAAATTGAAAGAAACGCGAGATAAAATTGTATTAACACAGAGCATCTGAATGAAGTTAAGAAGCAAATTAACGATTTCATTCTTCCGTTACTAGGAGAAATGCGAAAAAGATTGTCTCAGTGCAATAAATTTTTTGTTTCGATTGAATATTTTTCACCAAGCGTTCATTTAAGTCAACTACGACCCCGTTTTGAAAGTCAGTCTGTTAGCTTAATACCACCCAAAAATTTACAACTTGCTGAAACTCAATGGGAAAAATTAATTTCTGTCAATTGGTCAAAGAATTTTATCCAGAAAATGTACCCGAAGATGACCCTGTGAAATTTTGAAATAAAGTTTTCAAAACGACGAATACTTTAGGACAACCGGAGTTCCTGGAGCTTGCGGAATTTGCCTTGAGTGCACTTTCTCTGGTAGCAAGCAACGCAGTGGTCGAAAGAGCCTTTTCATACATGAATGCTATTAAAACAAAAAAATACTTAGTTCAAAAATGGAAATTGAAGCACTAGATGCAATTATGAGAGTACTTACAGATTAATTCCAAAGTGAAATAAATTTGCTGCAAAAATTTTGAGCCGTCTGCTGAAATGCTTCGGCATTTAATTCGAAAATTTATGAAAATAAAATGCACGACTGGGTCGCACGAACTTGCTCTTATGTAACATAGTAGGAATTTTAAAATCGAATGTTATTAGAGAAAACTGTTCATAAGGATCAAATTATTTTTTAAATTCTTTTAGTAGTAAGAGACAAAAACATAATGCTATCCAAATATGAATTTATGCAAGAACAAAAATTACAAGTCGCTCTAGTGGTTTCTTAAAAAAAAGCTTTTATGTACAAACTTTTTAAAAGCTTTTTAAGAAAAAAATTTGGTACGCCAATTTAAAGTTTTTATTATTGTTCGAATAAAAATAAAATTTACAAAAAAAAAATATTGAGCCGTTTCTGAGATATCGAATTTTCAAAAAAAAAAGAAAAAATAGATTTTTTTTTCAAAAATTCAAAAAATATTTATTTTAAAGTTTTGAAATGCAATGTGTTTAAGACTTTTTAGAAGCTTCTCTATAAAAAAATTCATTAAGATCCGTTATGTGGATAATGAGAAATTCAAAACTTGAAAAAATGGTTCTATGGTAGGTACAAGCTGTAATATCTTAATTTCAAATTTTTTTTATTAAATTAAACATCGTAAAAATTAATTGAAAGAAAAAAAAATTTATCAAAATTCTAGGCGCCGTTTTCGAGAAAAATACGATTTTTGAAAACCATTTTTTTAATTTTTTAACATTTGTATGGTAGGTAAATTTATTTTTAGGTAAAATAAATTTTTTTTTCTCATATCTTGTAGATTATATTGAGAAACTTTTATTTATCAAGTTTAAAAAAAATCTAGCAAGGGGTTTTCGAAATATTCAGTTTTCGAAAAAAAAATTTGAAGTTTTTTTTTTAAAATCCAAAAAAAAAATTTTTGAAAATTTGAGTAAACAATTCTATTCATTTTTCTATTTTTGGGGAGCCTTAGCAAAAAAAAAATAATCAAAATCGGCTGTACCGTTTTTGAGAAAATCAAAAACAAAAACAATGGTTCCATGGGGGGTACCCTCAATAACCATTTTTTTGAAAATTTTGTTCAACAAATACCTAGCTTTAATTAAATTAAATTTTTGTGTGTTTTTATTTTTAAAATCTGTCGAACAGTTTTTGAGAAAAAAAATGTTTATAAAATATCGAAAAAAATTCGTATGGCAGGTACCGTTATTGTTGGTCTTAAGAAATCAAACCAAAAAACATCCGGGGGAAAAAATTAAAACTCATATCTACCAAGTTTAAAGAAAATCGGCCGAGCCGTTTAGCGGCAATCGAACGGACAGACAGACAGACAGGCAGACAGAATTGCGAGACCCACTTTTTTAGTCTTCGCTATCATCGTAATGCCAACTTTGATCAAAATCTCGAGTTCGATTTTTTTTCCGAATGCATAACTTGCCTTATAGTACCTATAAGTCGCAAGTAAAAATTCAATCGACGAAGTTATTGACACTTACATCGATTTTATTGGAGAAGAATAAATTCTTTTTTGTTTCGGTTGAAGTTCCTTATACATAGATATGATAAGTAAAGATTGTTTTTGTTTTGTTTTTAATAAAAGTGATATAATAACATGACTTAATTTGATTTTTATAATTTATGATTCAGCGAAAAATTTTGAAATTTGGCGATTTTTTGGCGATTTATATTTTACTTTTGGCGATTCCGATTTTTGAAACCTGACAACCCTGCTTTCTATACGTTTGGTTCGATCGGCCGAGTTCGGCTGACAACGCCTGAGTATACTTCGGCCGATGACGGATTAGGTGTACGCGAGCCGTAAGTCAAGTTATGTATGTAAGTATTCGTAAAAAAAATCGAACTCGAGATTTTGATCAAAGTTGACATTACGATGATAGCGAAGACCAAAAAAATGGGTCTCGCAATTTTGTCTATCTGTCCGTCTGTCTGTTCGACTACCAAACGAATTTTTTTTCAAAATTTTATAAATATTTTTTTTTTCTTAAAAACTGTCCCACAGATTTAAAAAAAAAATCATAAAATTTCATTTAGTTAAACCTAGGTAATGGCTGAAAAAAAATTTCCAAGAAATTATAATTTTTGATACCCCCCATTTTTTGTGTTTGATTTTCTCAAACTATTTTGAAAACAAGATATTACTGACCTACCATAGAACGATTTTTCAAGATTTTGAATATTTCATTATCGGCATAACGGATTTTAATGAAAGTTTTTAGGGAGAAGCTACTAAAAAGTTTAAAAAACATTGCATTTCAAAACCTTAAGAGAAATTTTTTTTTTGGATTTTGAAAAAAATCTATGAGCTCTTCAAGCAATATATTTACAATTTTTTTGGAACATAAACAGTTAAAAGTTAAAATCAAAATATAGAACGCAATTTTATTAAAGCCCAATTTCACATCCCGATCACATTATTATTTACAATTTGTTTAACGATTTTAACCAAATCATTTTGGCTAAAATATTTATACGTAAATGCAACAAAAACGAATTCTATATGGTTGAGCCAAGCTCATATAATTTTAGGGTCTTACCTTTGAGTCCTTTTAAAAACCATGACCAGGACGAATATTATTACATACATAATGTATGATTTCTTTTCGTTTCATGATTTAAAATCTTCTACTGAGTGTAGATTTTGGCGACCTGTGGCGGCCATGTTGTTTTGGTGACATCTGTCAAATCTATTGTTTATTATTCAGTTACCAAATCATGGATTGAATACTCGTCCACATGTTTAAAATTTATTACCAAAATGAGTGTTCGTTTGTGCAAACGTGGGCGTTCGCAAACTTCAACTTGACGATTTTTACGTGAGGACTTCGGGCTATAGCCGTATAAGATCCAACTCACCCAGGAGGTCAAAGTTCATGACCATAGCCAAGGCCGTTTGTTCGCTGACTGCCAATTTCAGTCGAAAAATCATTTTTAGCGACGAGGCGAATTTTTCGATGAATAGCTGTGATGAATGGGACAACACCAACCCACACTAGGCTCACCAGGTGAAAATGCTTCCCGAAAAAGGTACCGTTTGGTGTGGATTTTTGGTCGAGGTTTTCGAAAACGAAATTTGTGAGGCGTTAATGGCGAGCGGTACGGAACGATGAAAACCAATTTCTTATGACCCAAATTATACCATATGCACCTAGACTACATGTGGTTCTAGAAGAATGCCACGATAAAGATTCTGCATGAACGATTTTAGGGTAAGATTATCTCTCGCAAAGGTGACTCAAATTGGCCACCAAGGTCATCCGATTTGACCCCGCTAGACTTCTTTATGTGGGATTTCCTGAAGTCGCAGGACTATGTGAATAAACCACCCTTAAGATAAATATAGCACAGGCCATAGCTCAAATTCTGCCGGATCTATCCGGTAAAATCATTGAAAATTGGATCCGTGCCACCGTAAGAAGCCGAAGCGGGCATTTGAACGATTTCATATTCAATACATAATAGCACATACATGGGTCAAGAATTTTGTTAATACCTCATACACAGCTTGTTTCATTCTATTTCACCCTCATTGAAAAGCCCTTTATAATAGAATATCAGATCGTAATGTTGTGAACAGAGCTTTATACTACTACAGCGCCATCTGTTGGAAAATTGCTTATCTAATTTATGGAAGAAACAAAAGCTCTTTTCCAATGTCAAATGTATTTCCCCTTATTCCAACCATCTAGAACATTCCAAGACGAGAAGCTTTGCGAATTTTTGAGAACAACATGAGTATATAAGGGAGTGTTCGCGGTGAGCACAGGACAGTTGATTTTTGATTACGGAAGTGTGCAAAACTCTGCTTATTGGATTGTGTAAAACAAGCGTGATTTTAATTTGAATAAAGTATTTGAGTTGATTATAAATTGAGATTTATTGTTGTGATTTGGAAAGTAAAAATAAAGAAGAAATACGAGTATTAGAAAGAGTAATAAGTTTTATTTAACGAACCTAGCAAAAATATTACAGTAATATAAAAATTCTATTAAAATATTTTTAGGAATCGTAGGAATGTAGGAGCTTTAGTCCATATTGCAACGATCTTATACCATTGGTCTACATAGTACATATTCACATACTGTTAAGCACAGACACAACACCGACACAGAGCTCTATACTCCTACAGCGGCAGCGCCATCTGTTGGAAAATATCATATCTACTTTATGGAAGGAACAAAAAGCTCTTTTCCAATGTCATATGTATTTCCCCTTATTCCAAACATCTAGAACATTCCAAGTCGAGAACCTTCGCGAATTAGTTTCGTGAACAAACAACGTGAGTATATAAGGGAGTGTTCACGGTGAGCACGGAACGGACAGTTGATTTCTGATTATGAAAGTGTGCAAAAGCTTTGCTTATTGGATTGTGGAAAGTGTTATTTAAACAAGTGTGATTTAAATCTGAATAAAAGTATTTGAGTTGATTATAAATTGAGATTTGTTGTTTTGATTTGGAAAGTGTAAATAAAGAAGAAATACTAAAAAGAGTAATAAGTTTTATTTAACGAACCTAGTAAAAATATTACAATACATTAAAGTCAGTTGTACAAAAGTGGTTCATGTTCGGATTCGTGGGAGAAAGCCTATATAAAAACTAACATTCCGATCAAACAATAATTAACAGCCATACTGGAACCCGTTTCAGCATCAGTCAATCGCATGGCTAAAATTTTGATATTATCGGAATTGATCGAAAGCTATGGAAGGCATAAGGGGCTAAGGGCATTTGGAGCTAAGTAGTTGAATAATTATAACTTTTTCTCTTTTGTTTGATATTTAATTACTGGTATACAAGATTTTATAATCAATGAAAATATTAGGTTGAAATATACAAATTTGAAATATTTTGACATTCTTTTTTTTAAATTCAACATAACTAATTATATGCTTGTTAACTAAAACTAACAACTCGTTTGAATAAAAATGTTTTTCTCCACTGATCTACTCAATCACTGTTTGACGAAAAGACATTATTATAATCAAAGCTTATTTTTTATTGCCCCAATACACGAATTATTAACTTTGAAATTTGGTATTAATTATTAGGTCATATCTTCCTTTCTTTCGTGAATAAAAGATCTTGCATACATATGTTTAGAAAGGAATTTCACATATACCAAGTTCCACATTGTTAGAGCTCGTATTTGATAGGCAAAATCACGTCTCTTCAATGGACAAAAGAAAGTCACTCATAATTGCATTCGCAAATAGACATTATCAGTCTAAAGAAGAAGACTTGCATTAAATTACCCATCCATCCTTTTGTAAAACGTACAAAAATATATATCTTGTTAAACGCCATAAAACACACGCCAGCGACAATGCCAAAGCGCAGCTTGTAATGCCAAACGTGGAAGATGTGCGAAAGTTGGGGCTCACTGGCACATGCTGCAAAGGTTTCCCGCGCTTACGGAAACTAGAAAGATGAGTTTCCTTCCGGAATCAATTAATAGCGCACATCCACTCTTCTTCCACTTTTTGTTTTGCCATATGTACTCCTCAAGTTGACTCTGGAATTTCCTAGGATTTCTAGATTGGTCGGGGAAAGTGATACATACTCAAGATGGATGGTTTCTATTTTCGGCCCAAAGAGAGACCACCGACTCCCACCATGACCAGCCAGAGCCACCACCATAAGTTACTAGAGTGCAACGGTCCAAATTTCACAAATGCGGCTTTTTCAGTTGGTGTAATTTTATTGAATCTGCGAACAAGTAGCGGAACGGGGGAAGCCCAGTATCATTCAGCTACTCTTACAATATGCATGGACCACTTGGACCGGCTTAACAAAATACGAAAGCGGATGTCGAATTGTATGCATGCAGGCGAATTTTCGAGGGCGCCAATGTAGGTTAGTGAAATAACACCAGTCAGCCAGGCTAGGCCAGCAGCACCACAGCAGCAACAGCAATAGCGCAGTAGAAACATCAAGAAGAAATTTAATGTTTCGAGCGGAGAGTGGTAGCAAAAGGTTAAAGACACTCAATGATGGTGGCGCGGCATCGGTTGCCATTGCCATTGCTGATACAGCGTTTCAGGAAGTAGGTGAAGGTAAGTTGATGATGACAGTGGAGCTGTATATCTTCCTCCGCTGTTGTTTGCTCGATGAATCATTCGTTGTTTAGAATAGGTAGATACGAGTACATTGTTTAGAGCCCAAGGTTTGTGTGCTATCTGAGCTTTCTATCTGCAACCACGAACGATTAGGGTGTTCCACACAGAATATTACCCGATTGAATTGAACTTCGGTTCGTATGCAGACCGTGTTCTAACCCAAATTCCCGATGACTTCGAAGTCGACGACGGCAACGACTACGACGACGTACATATGCCTCTCTTCCAATTCTCTTCGATTTGGATATTGATAAGCTGTCTGCCAATGATCCCCACAAATCGTTTTTTTCTTTTTTTGAATATCATTGACACAAAAATAGGTAATCGCGCCCGTTTGGCCCGAGGCTATAAAAGACCCTGCCTAATGACGAAGGTATTTATTATTCCCAAGTGCGCGGGCGGTGTATATTCGGAAAGAGGTCTATCACTGAGGAAGCGGCGGCGGCGGTAGTGACGTTGTGACATTTAAGGAAATGCATGTCATTTGTGGATATATTCTGAGCGTAATTGCTGTGCCGATAATGTTGTGTACGTCTATGCAGAGTTGGAATCCTGTGATGCCTCCGGTGCCCCGATATGGTGCTAATACCAAGATGTTAAAACAGAAGAACAGTAAGTAGGTGGAGACGTATCCAGCAGAGGTTTGTAATAGATGGTTACAAACATTTTTAAGGAGTGTAAAGTGTGCGTTCTTCAATTTTAGGTCCAGAATTTATTGATTGGTCTGAAGAATGTGAGTCCAATCTATGGGAGCACTGTGGCCTATTTGAAGGCGATATAATGCTGTATAATGATAGCCGGAGGAATGGTTTACTAAACGAAAGCTACTATTGGCCAAAGGCAATAATACCATTCTACATCGACAGCAAGGATTTCGGTGAGTAATTTTATTCCTTCTAGCTAGTGTCGTGTAATACTGTTCAAATACGCATGTAGGTCTTCGAGCTGTAGTTTCAATTTATTTATTTCATAGCGGGCGTACAAATAAGACATATGCCCGATTTCACGAAGGACTTTTAAACATTTAACAGGCTTCTAAAATGAAATGTTTTGGTTTCACAAAGCGCTTTTAAATTAAACAAGCTTTTTAACACCCTTATAAACTAAATGCCCATTTTTGGTTCATTAAATTTTAAAAGTGTCATTGAATTGTCATCAGATGTAGATCACAACAATTGGATATAGGTAGCAGCTGAAATTATTGTCTTGCAACATTTTAGTTTTTAATTTTTGAAAATACAAAATGGATAGGTTTATAAATACATATTTAAAATATGTTTTTTATTTGAAATAAAATATTGAAAAGTCTTCATCCACTGATAAAGTGCCACACATAGTTATGCGCCGAGCAAGAGTATTCCGGGTTCACATTCACATGAATCCATTCTCCGAACTCCGACTGACTTCGAAATAGGTTCCGACTTTCCAAAGCATCTGTGAATCTGTTTGGTCGTCATTTGAACCGAAACAAACGCATCAGTGCTATAAAAAATAAATACGATTTTATGCCACAGGATCTTTCCAAATATTTTTGTTTGCATTTTGTTTTTTTTTTTTTGCATTTCTTGGCATTTGTTGCAAGACATAACGCTTTCTCGTTTGTTCTCATGCATTGCGTTTGTTAGAAAGAAAGAACCAAATTCTTTTCTCCAGGGATGTGAAGAAAACTCAATTTTAACAAAAATTTCCCTTTTATCAATTGGTGAAACTCGAAAGATTTGAGAGTCTGATAAAATTTAAAAGGATTTTTGATAAAAGTGCTTTTAGTGTTTGTTTATGAAATTGGCCAATAGTCTTTTATAGTGCCTTGAAATTGGACTCTTATATTAATTTAAGTAAAAGCTTTCGTTTTTAGAGTACTAAATATAATATACGTTATAAAAATTAAGATTTTATACATAATTACTTTCTAGATACGGTTTTATATGTAAATGTTTTATTGAAATAAGTAAGAATTGCTTTTTAAAATTGTGATATTCCTATTATCTTTTCATTACCAATGGTAAGGAGTTTCGGAGTTTAATGGCATAAACAAAAAATAGCCTTGATTAATTTATATATGTGCATAGTAGGGTGTGTCAAAGTGCTCAACTATGGTATTTTCAAATGTAATAGCTTTTAAAAGTTGTATTAAATTAAATTATTAAAATTAAATCCTGCGTTTACAATTTTCATTTCAATTAATATCTTTGGCTCGCTCAAAAATAGGATGAGATCCAAAAAAAATTTATTTGATTTTTCGAGATTTTTGAAATATGTGTTGTTTTAAATTGTACCGTGTGGATACAAAAAAATTATATAAAATATATTAAGTATACGTAAAAAAAAAAAAGTTTACTGTGAATTAAATTTTTTTTTTCAACTTCAACCGATTTGAGCGAGCCAAAGACGAACGATATCTTTTTTTTTTTTTAAAATGTTCTTAAATCTCAGACCCTAATACAACTTTTGAGCACTATTACATTTAAAAATAAGAGTACTTTTTTGCGGCCATACAAAAGTGACACACCCTATAGTCCGGGAGCCCACGACATTTTTGGGTGGTCATTTCACCAATGCTCATTTTTAAATATGTTTAAGCTTTCATGATGCACATACATGAAACGACCTTCAGCTGCCATTCTTCGGGTGGGGGTGGGAGTAACAGAGCCACCCCCGCGTTGAAAAATGTAAAAATGAAACCAATTTCACCAAAGCTGAAATTTTTTTGCATATTAAGGATGACATTTAACGAAGAAAAATCATGTTCAGCTGGAAAAATTCCGGTGGAAAATGCTTCAGCTGCGCGTGAAAATAGTATTAAAATGAAAAAAAAATTAATACTACCAAAGCTGAAATTTTATTTGCAGATTAAGCATAACATTAAACGATTAAAAATCATATTCAGCTGGAAAAATTCCGGTGGAAAAGGCTTCAGCTGCGCGTATGAAAATAATTAAAAAAGTTAAGTGTGCGAAATCGAGAGAAATTTCTCCGTTCGTTTATTGTGAAAGTCTAACAGATCTCGGGCGCTGGTAAAATGTTCATTCTATCGCGGTACGAATTAGGCAAAATTTTTATAGAATTTTCACACACGAGTACCAATAGTCATCGAATGCGTACTTTTTTTTTATCGGACTTTCTAAGAGTTCGTAAGTAATGCATTGGTAAAATATAGAGCGATCGAGAGACCTCGGAAAAAACTAGACGCGAGAGAGAAAAAGAGTCCGTCTGTGGAGCAAGGACGCTCACGTGAGATTATTTGGTGGTTCGGTAATTCGTACTTCTTTCACGCTGACACATGTGCATCAAAAGTCTAGCATAAACATTTATACGCGAGACTGGGGCTAGTCGTAAATGAGTATAGATTCGAAACAATGCTTGTCTCATTCACAAGCAATTTGACTTTTTCATGCATGGCAACGTTCAACGCTCGCGATGTGCTCGTGATATTTTTTTTCTTGCGACACGTTTAAAGTCATTTCTATCGAGAAATGAAGAAGAAATGAAGAAATGAAAAACTAGTGAAAGCAATTAATATAATTTATAAACTTACCTTACTTCGGATGTTGATGTCGATGGATTCACTGATGATGGATTCAATGCATTTTTTTTGCCTCTATGTTTCGCTGGCAGCGCAGTGAAAACTTGGTAGCATTTCGAATGGTAATAGCACGCACTATTTTCTGTATTTAAAGGCAAAATTACTTCATGTGAATTTAAATTATTTTGCACTCTTATATACAATATTTCACGACACTTTTGCAAACCAGATTCAGTAAATAAATTCAGTTTTCCGTTCGTTTTCAAACAGAAAACACAAACCGAGGGAACGCTCATTTTCGTACATAGGTTATAACGCTCCGAAAACGAAACTGACGAAAAGAACGCCAAGAAGTATCTGCCAACACGTCTTTTACTAGGGAAGGAAGGCCTTCGACTATAGCAAAAAGGATAGGCATGCGAAGATCTCGTCACGCAAGGGAATTCAAGGAATAAGCGACTGTGCCAAGTATAAAGGAGAAGAACGTCGCAGTCGTTGTGAATTCGTTGAATTTAAAAAAAAAAGTTTGCCGCAGCTGAAGGCTATTCCCCCGATGCGTGCTCAGCTGAAACTTATTTTTGCAATATATATGTACTAAACTATAGCATAAATGAATTTCATGTTTGGTATTTATATTAATGCTAATTTTTTTTTAAATTATTTTCACGGCCCGATTTCACGTTTGGTAATAAAAAAATTTTTTTAATTATTTTTATACGCGCAGCTGAAGCCTTTTCCACCGGAATTTTTCCAGCTGAACATGATTTTTCTTCGTTAAATGTCATCCTTAATATGCAAAAAAAATTCAGCTTTGGTGAAATTGGTTTCATTTTTACATTTTTCAACGCGGGGGTGGCTCTGTTACTCCCACCCCCGCCCGAAGAATGGCAGCTGAAGGTCGTTTCATGTATGTGCATCATGAAAGCTTAAACATATTTAAAAATGAGCCTTGGTGAAATGACCACCCAAAAATGTCGTGGGCTCCCGGACTACTAGTGCATAGTTGAAATAATTTTCATGATTCGATATTTTGTAACATATAAGTATGATGGTGTTTTTCTCTGTATTATTCAATTCAAAATACAACACCTGGATTCAAAGAATTGTTCAAAAGTGCACCCTAGGTCAAGTTGATGGTATTTAGAAACATGGTCAAATCTTCGCAAACCAAAAATGTACCTAATTATATTATTAAAATCAACAAGTATTTTACCATATTTTACGTAGTGATTGAGAATCCAGCTTGGGGTTTACTACTGAGTGAATAAGTGGTACAAGCAACGCGTTTAGTTTCAAGCGTTGTTAAATTAGATAGCATATTCAATTTCCTGAGACATCCATACAGACATCCAACAGAGAGGTTAATGTGGTCGACGGCTGAAGGATAAATTGCTTGTTTCAAATTGTTTTTTTTTTTATATATATAATTTAAGGCCACTACAGCGACCAATTCTGAATCTCATACAAATCGTCATTTATTCTGCAAAGTTAGATCTTCCAATAAGCCAATAGGTGCCGAAAGATAAATTTGAGCATATCAGCGTAGAGATCATCTGATGAAATTGAAGGATTGTTTTTCTTAGGCAGACCTCGAACATTTTGGTAAAGAAAAGGTCGTGACACAAAAATGTACAGTAATTTGTGGTAATATCATTTTAACAAAACATATTGGAACTCCATCTTCACCCACTAAGTTGGTTCTTAGCAGGGATGGAAAATGAAATTTTTCAATTGTACTGAAGTCCGGAATAAAATTGTACTGAAATGATGTCAATTGTATCGAAAACGAATTTTGTATGAAAAAAAAAATCAATAGTTCAACTATTTAAAAGTTTTCCAAAGTATTTTATTTAAAAAAATCAAAGCAGAAATGATCAGTTTGTCTTCCTATAAAGAATATAAATAAATAAAAATAGCTACACAGAAAAAAATACTGGCGCAAAATTTTAGTTGAATTATTACGATGTTAAAGCTGTTTTAGTATGAAACTAAGTTAAAATGACGATTTGGCAAATTTTAATAATATAGCGTCATACTTTCTATACCCTTTTATTAAAGTTAAAACCACCGAATACCTATTTTATTTTTTTAGTATCATGTTTTTAGCAAAAGCCACAAATCGTCTGTTTACTTCGTTTTTTGCATGAGCTGTCATTGTTTTAGGTATGTTCAGAAGCAATTTATTAAGAAAATTCCTTTAGTATTGGAATGGTTAAACGACCTTTTGAGTTTAATATAGATTGAAATTTTGTACAGGCTCTAGGTCAATAAAACGATGTTTTTAGATGGTGTGCAACGTTTCGAGCGAGGTTACACTCTTCATCAGGCAAAATAATCAAAATTAGGCTTTACAAAACAATATACACTTTCTTGAAAACTTCAAACACATAATATTAAATATTTGTTAAAAATGAAATGAAAACAGTCCCACTGTCACTTCTCGATGTTTCTCTTCTGTCAACTGAAACATCGAGAAGTGACAGTGGGACTGTTTTCATTTCATTTTTAACAAATATTTAATATTATGTGTTTGAAGTTTTCAAGAAAGTGTATATTGTTTTGTAAAGCCTAATTTTGATTATTTTGCCTGATGAAGAGTGTAACCACGCTCGAAACGTTGCACACCATCTAAAAACATCGTTTTATTGACATAGAGCCTGTACAAAATTTCAATCTATAAAAAATTCCTTTAGTACGATACTAGTTAGAAAATATTTAAAATTAAGAATGAGTTAGTAAGCTATTTTAAAGTTAGCAAATTGTTAACTAGTATCATACTAATACCTTAATAATAGGCTGTTTAAAATTTTGCGTCATTATCTTCATTTTAAAACTGCATAACTATTGTATTGTATTGTATTATGCATTTTTCGGCACCAGCTTATACAAAAAAATTGAAATATAAAACTAAAATTCACAAATTAATATCTTAAAAATGCACAGCCGAAAAACCGCAATCACATCCACAAGTTTACAATTTAGTGTTTTGTAAACAAAACAATGCGATGTCTGAAAAAAAGCTGATCGATAAAGAGCCAGAAAAGCAAGACGCCATCAAGAAGTGAAAAAAAAAAAAACAGTAATTAAGAGTTATAATGGCTTACAGCTGAGAGTTATTTTTCTTGTATGAAAATGAATGCGTTTAGGCCAAAATGATGTATTCAATTCAACTTTCAATTTCCTTTTATGTGCTTTTGTTTATTTTTGTGAAATACATAAAATTGGAAATTTTGAAATTGTACTGAATTGAGACAAATTGTACTTTTGTACTTGTACAAACTCAATTGTATCGAATTCGGTACAATTGTACCGATTTTTCCATCCCTGGTTCTTAGAGGGAGGATACACATAACCAAATAATTCTCAGAAATCGCTTAAAATTCAGAAGTAGTTGGCTGAGCTGTTGATTGGAAAGCTAGATGACTGTAGGTTGTTATCCACAAAGCCTTTATTAAAGTCATTTCGATCCGAAAAATTGTCAACTATTTCTAAAAAGACATTAATAATATTACAAAACCAGAGCTAGGAGTAGTCTGAACATTTTAATAGTGCTTATGGTAATGTCAAACAATCCACCGCGAGGGAGGTGTCGGGACCAAAATTGTACGCAATGAAATTACATTTTACTCTTTCGCAATTTGTATCGTTTTCTAAAGGGTTCACATACATATTATTGAAGATGATGCGATATATTAAAGAAAATCATCCGTTTAATTGTGTACAAAACCTTATAAACAATTCAATGTTTCTATAATTTTTGAAATCAATGAAAACGTTAATAAACTTACAATAAAAACATACATTAATGAAAATTACATAAACACTACATTACACAATTTTTTAATCAAGATTTTAATACAACAAGTGTATTAATAAATTTCTTTAACATAACCTACGCAGTCTGTCAGCTTTGCGCAGCGGCGATATCGTAACCAATGAGATATTGGTTATTATAGACATTACAACTACTGAGCCGATTTCGTTGAAATTTCCGCAGTTTAATCAGTTATTGGTGGGAAGATTTATTAAGTGGTTTTAGTAAAATAGTTACACGCATAAATCTCACCCTCCTTTTCAAATTTCGACAATAAATGCACATTGTTAGAGTTGTTCAAAATTTAATTCTCTATACTATTTATTGATGTCATTGATATATTTATAGATGGATTGCTAGTTGTAGGAAATTTCTATACAAACGCTCCAATGAATATGTTTCGAATTCGTACTACCGGTATTAGAGCTATTGGTGCAAAGTGATAAAAATAAATATTAATTTCAGAGGCCATCTCTTGGAACTTGGCATGAACCCGGATTTTTTGCCATTGTGACTAAGGACATCTATTATTGTTACTTATTGAAAACAGAGCTATGTATCTATTTCAATTTAAATTTACATTTTAACTTTATTCAAGATATATAATAATAAGAAAGTTAATGGTGTTTAGCGGAAATATTTCAAGTTTAATATTGAATTTAAAATAACTACCCTTATGTTATTATCATAATTTACTTAATGTTATAAAAATAAACTCGTCTAAATGCCGTCTATTCCTCTCAACATATTTTACAATTTTTAATATGTGAAGGTGAACACGCGAGAACAAAGCATTTGGTTTAATGAAAGCTACTTTACGGCGGATATTTTCTTCTAGGGCATAAATTGCTTGGGGATTGTTGCTGTAAGGCCTCGACTTAAGGTAACCTTAAAAATTTGAAAAACAAAATAATTCAGGGCGCAGCACATCATATATACATACATACATAATATGTATGTAGAACTAGGGCCTTGTGCTTTACCAATCTAACGAATCACAGCACTTTTAGTAATGCTGTACTCTCGTCCCTGATAAATGCTTATTATGACTGGTAAATCCGAAAATAATCTGAAATACCGCTTAACCCGTTAGCGTTAGTTTTTGATCACAGCACTTACCACTTAAACCTCTATTTTGTATAAATAAAGTATGAAAATAGACTTTGTAACAATAGCTCTAGTTGCCGTATAGTTTATAAATAGAACCAGCGTGAAGTTGGTTCCTGGCAGTCCATATCTAATAAGTCTTTGACTTAATCTCTGAAATAATATTAAACTTAAAAGTAAGTAAGTAGTCAGTCGCCAGTCAGATTGACATAATAGATTCTATTAAAAACAAAAAAAAAAAAAGTTATTTTAAACAAAATAACTGAAATTTCATATTTAAATGAAAACAGAAAATAGAAAATAATAACAAAGTTTAAAACAAAATACAAATTAAAATCCTTTTCTTATAGAATTATTAAAGAGATCATGTTTGTGGAATTTTTGTCAATAAAAAGTTGAACCCATTACCTCCCAAGTGTATTTAAAATTGGAAAAATCTTATTTTTATGGTATTTTCTGTTTATTGAGGTTAAAATAAGAACATTTATACACAAAAAGTTTTTGTAAAAAATTTACGTTGTTGGTAATGAAGGTGTACTTTATATAGTACAATGAGATCATATATACTATTATAATTTGAGTTCACCTGGAAATTTTTAAAGCAGTGTTTATTTATACACAATGTATCATTTTACATTTCACAGCACCATTTGGATCGTAGATGGCACTGTCGACATCTCAATTGATTTGGTAATTTTTTGGGGAAAAATTAGTATCCTGGTGGGTCATTTCGTAACGTTATCGTCAATAATTTGCTTCAAGTAACTTTATCACTATCGTCTCGTCAATCGTTTTCGGTATAAGATCGTTCAGTTAATTTCAGATACTCTTATACTGTGACTGAAATGTCAAAATGAAATCCATGAAAGACAATATCTTGGCTTCCAAGATATTTGTCATTTCCGAAACTATTTTGGATAATGTGCTTTGTGCAAGAGCGAGTCCAAAATCGTTGCCTGTCAACCATTTGTACCCTCCGCCACCCAAAGTCTCAATAGTTACAGCACATCTTAATATTGATGTAGAACGACAACCATCCGGCAAGTTTGTTGTTTTAAGTATTATTAAAAAGGCTTCTTTTGAAATTTGAAAACGTTGAACAAAACTATAATGGTTTAAATTATTTTACAACAATTAGTAAGAAAGATTACTTATGTACATATTTATGTATTGTATGTAAAAAAATATACTTACATATGGGTTCGAAGAGATAGAGGGTCTGATTCATCTCTTAATTGTCTTCGTGACCGTATTAATTGTTTTTTTTTTTTTTTTTTGAATTTTCACTATGTAACAAAACTAAATTGCGAAGAAACATTTTGACTTCAGTTTGATTAAATAGTAATGGAAATAATTGACAGACGATACCTATTTAGCTATCGTGCAAACGATAACGTTTTGACGATATCAATTTGACGATTATCGTCTTATGTGAAGTGAGACTATCGTCAAAACGATATCGTCCGACGATAATGGTTTTACGGAATGACCTCACTGGACTCTCCGCAAAGCTTCGCTTGACAGTAAGCTTAGGTTGTCCTTGTCCTGCATTCAGAGTGTGGAACCTAACGTAGTGAAGAGTTATTGCTCTGGTGAATTCGAGTAGATCACCTTTATAATTATTCGTCAGCTTGTGGAGCCTCCAGGCATTGGAAACAGTGAACGAAAGCATGGAGGTGAAAGTATTCCACCACCACTTCTTGCTTGAATTTCAATGGGATAAGTATTTATGAATTGGTCATGGAGGTCCACACCAGCCATATTTGTATTATAATTCTTGACCAAAAGAGGCTGGGGTATATTCACTTTTTTGTTGCTCCTTGCTCCACCTTTTTACAATATCATTCGATCACATCGTAAGTTATGGCTATAGTAACTATGATGTTGTCCTTCCATTTTACAAAAAGCAATTTATTGGTAATCAAAGCTACCCCTACTATATTTTTGAAAGTCTTTGTACAGTGGTAAAAGACATTTTCCAAGTCGGTTGTCGGGAGCCGTTCACGTTGCTCTGAAGTGTTTATCTTTTAAGATTTTCATGAGCTCATAGCTTGTAAAGAAGTTGTCAAAAAAGTTAACATGGTCACTCGGACATTTTATGTTCTTGAGGAGGTCCAGAACCACACTTGAACCTAGCGGGAGGCTTTTCATGGAAAGTTTCACATTTTAAGCTCCACAGTAAGTGTCAAATTGGTATAAATAACCATCTTTTCTATGTTCGGTTCCTTGGAACTCGGCTGAGGAAATTGATTTTCTCCGACTTCTTCAACTCTCATAATGCTATGTTATCAATAAGCTTCCACAAAAACCTCAACCTAACCTTGAACACCTAGTGGTAATTTCGTTGTTCTCATATTGTCTTCACATACGAGTAAATCCTCTTCGTCCGTCACGTAGTCCACCGGTGGAGCAAGCATGACGATATCAGCGTTGACGATATGTGTTTTATTATGCAGTTCTTCCAGAGCAGATTTTGAAAACGTTTACCATAAAAGTGTTTGACAGGGATAGTTTGAAAAACCATTCTGATCACTAGAAAAATAATGCATGCATGATCCCATTGTACTTTTGAAAGTACATCAAACTTTGGCATTGCTTACCTCCGAATGTACACACAAAAATATGAAGGGACTTGTATACTCGTAAGCTTTATGTTTGTTTCAAATAAAAATCAAAAAATTATTTTTAATATTTTGTAAATTGAAGTTTATAATGACCACAAATGTTTTTGAAGGAAACAAAAAGAGAAATATTTCAGAATGCTTTCTACGAAAAGACAATTGGACAACAGCCTACTGTGATTAAAAAATAAAAAAGTATCTGGAAAAATTCAAATAATATTGACGTTTGTGAAAAAAAAATTCAAAAAGATGATTTTTATTTCATAGCATCCTGTTAAACGGCCATTTGTAAAATTCATTTTACTGTGGTTTAAAAATTACAATGGGAGAGAATGGGTTTTAATCCTCCTTGATTAAACTAAAATATGCTATAGTATTATTTATGGTGCCATGATTGTACCTGGTTAATAAACGTATTTACGTATATGTACATATATGTCTGTCGATATTTTTCATTAAATTTTGAAACAAGGAGTAAAGATCTCTTTTAAAATTAGTTGGATGGTGATGATTCATCAAGCGGATTGGAAATATTTATCCAAGATTGCACAAAATTAAGCTGATTTAATACAAAAAATTTAAAAGCTCTGTTGACCAGGGTGGAATCGGTTAATCTGATTTGTGACAATTGACAGTCTTTAAATAAACAAATTCCATCTGCATATATGGTGATTGTCACATTTTTTGACTTTTTGTTGTGACACCTATTTTGTTGTCATTTTCATTTAAAATTCACTTTTGTGTTCGAAATTTCTTTAATTGCAAGAAAAATGAACACGTGTTGTCCCTGTTAATTGTACTACTTGCAATGAGAAAAATATAAAATATAAATATAAAGTTAGTGTTTACAAATATACATAATGTACATATGTAGCTAATTCAATACAAAACACGACAGTTTCCAGAGAAAAAAAAAATAAAATAAAATGGATTTATGATAACTGTTAGAAGTTGTCTATCAAAATTCTGCCCATTTTTCAATAATTTTTGGTGATCACCTTACACAGGCGGATAATTTAATTTGATCATATTTCATTTTCATAAATGTTACAATCACCAATCAACTTAGGCGACTCCACCCTAGTCTTGAGGAGTCCATTTGAAGTATTTGGGTCATCTAGCCGATATATAACTTGAGGAAGTCGATGAACTGGTATCTGCATTATGCAGGAAGAACGAAAACTCGTTTAATTAAGAAACGAAATACGTAATATGTAATATGTAATTTAAACTCACTAGACTGCTTCTAAATGATGCAATATTACTTAGAACTTTTTAAACCCGCTGAAGATGGACATATGTGGCTCCATTTATTGATTGTAGACGAAATCGCTGAGTTTGATATAAGTTCAGAGTTATCGTTCGATCCTCTTTTTGGTTTTCCTAATTCCTTCAGTATCTTTCATTTTCCATTTTTGACGTTTGCTAGTGAACTTTTGTAAACTAAAGAAATATTTCCTTTGCCCTTGAACAAATTTCACTTAAATTAAAAATGGTTTGCTTAAGAGCATCCATGAAATCATAAAGAAACCAAAAGCAAAAAAAAGATTTGATTGAGCTTGAACAAACTTTTTGAGAATACATTTTTATACGTCGTAACCCCTGAAGGTCTAATCCACAAGATACCTTTTGAATGTTTGCTAGTTCTTTTTTTAATTTGTCGTCAGGTAGGTATGTTTTTCTTGCAAGATTGAAATAATCTTCAAAATGTTCTCTAACCGACACGTGTCAGTATTAGACGTTGCTCCCGAATTTCTGTGACGTTCTCACACGATTCGAAACTGCAGTTCTGATATAAAACACTACCTTTATCACACATGCACTTATTGCATATTAACATATTAAACAAACGATTCCCGTTATAACTGCTAACGGTACATCATGGAGCCAAATAATTGTTTTTCGTCGAAATCATAATTTTTGAAGTAATAAAGATATTGTTGAGTCCCGTTATTACATATGTCATCAAAGAGTGGAACAGATCTTTGCATTGTTTTGGAGAAAATAAGATTATTGCACTTGATATTTCTAAGGCATTTGATAGAGTTTGACCCCAGGCTCCCTTATCAAAAATGCGTGCCTTTGGTTTCAACGAAATCCTTTTTTCTTTGCATTAGAAATTACCTTCAAGTATGATCTTCATGAAATAAATGCTGGTGTTCTCAAATTTACTCCATTTTATGAGTATATCCGACTCTCTTCCTCATTTTTATAAACGATCTCTTGTCTAAAACTTCAAATCCACTTCATTGTTTTGCCGACGACTCTCTTTTCCGCTTCTCATACTCGTTCTCAAGGGAACGTCCATCTCCTTCCGAAGTCGAAATGCAATTATTGATAAGCTCATGAAACTCCGATCCTTACAGCATTGTTAAATGGAGTATACAAAATCGTGTGGAGTTTAATGCTTTGAAAACCCAATGCTGTCTATTGTCTTTGAAGCAAAACGCCATTGTTCTTGAATGGAACTTGCATCGAAGAAAAGCTCTCAGTACTCAGTATGTACGTCAACGACGAGACCACCAGAAACTTTGCTAAATTCTTAGGATTTCTATATCGATATAAGAAATTTTTCACCCCCTCTCATCAGGCTTCAATTTATAAAGCGTATAACGAGTATAACTCACATCTGTGTGTAGGTGCAGCCCAAACTTCTCTCCATTTATTGGAGTTTCATATTTTTATTTCGTTTTTTTTTGGTTTGAGTATTTATATAGATCTGTAAATAACAACTAAAAGGCTAGTTTTAGTAAAACAACTATATAAATGAATAAAGAATGAATTAAGTATGAATTAATTATATCTTAATCTATGTTTATATTTCAAGATGGCATTCAAATTGGAACAATATTAAGAGCATTCGAAGAATATCACAAGAAAACTTGTATTCAGTTTCGACCCTATCAAGAAGGAGATTCTAATTTTATCGTTTTTAAAGGAAACTATTCTGGATGTTGGTCTAGTGTTGGAATGCGGAAAGGTGGACAGGTAAGTAGTTAGTACCTAACTTAATGTTAAAATATTTATTATTTGTTTTTTTTTTTGTGTTATCAAGGTATTAAATCTTAGCACTCCAAAATGTGTAACCCATGGTATTGTCATACACGAACTCCTTCATGCCGTTGGATTCTATCATCAACAAAGTGCTACCGATCGGGATAACTATGTAAAGATTCAGTGGGAGAATATTCTTGAAAAGCATCAACACAACTTTAACAAATACGATGCTGATCGTATTACAGACTTTGATGTTGGATATGATTTTGGAAGCATAATGCACTACAGCGAAAAGGCATTTTCGAAAAATGGAAACCCTACAATAGTACCATTGGTAAATTTTACCAATTTTAGTATTGAATACGTAAATGAGTTTTTTTGTGTTAATGGTTTTTTTTAGAAAGAAGGAGTTCAAATTGGTCAACGTAAAGGTCTTTCTCCAAAGGATATCGAAAAACTTGGTGAAATGTATGAGAACGAGTGTGATGATGAATCGTCTGAAGAAAACTTCGATTTCTTACAGGAGTTGATAAAGTTTTTTCAACAATTTTTAGGAAAATGAATGAATGCGTTTTGTAATTGTTTTTAGTAAAGTAAGGTTAATTATAAGTCAGGTGGCCCAGAATAATTAGTTGATATGATCAATTTGTGAATTTGTTGTTGTTTTTCTTGATTACTAAAACAATTTTTTGATACGTCTTGTGTTCAAAATTAAATTTGATTTCTCCAATTAATGTTAAATAATTAGTTTATTTTTTAATTTAATTAAATCGTATTTAAAAAATAATAATATTAGATAGTCATTCTGATTTAGAAACTAGCAATATTTTATGTTTTATTTCCATGGAGTTCCTCACCCAGTCAGCTTCCATCGTCTTCTATAGTTGCAGTAAATACTGGATAGCAGTCAGACATTCCAAATCGATTTAGAATTCTATCAATACAAGGTGACGCAAAGCTAATCACCCTATCGGACGATGTTATAATTTTTGCAGATGGCGTTAATGTTAATCACATTTGACATTTGTGAACTAGACTGCTGCAGAATACAAACAGACAAGCAATAGAGTGATATACATATACTCCACAAGAGGTTTGCATAATTGTGTCGACTTTTTTGACCAATAATCGGTTGGTGGTGATAGCGCAGCCTAACATCGATTTCCTAATCCTGGCGCCCCAAATGGGCAAACATTTCGGCGCTTAGTCCCCTATTACACGATGTCTCACGAGACGAGGCTCACGTAAGTGCGAAAAAGAAAGCAGATATGGGTGATTCCATTATAGCGGGTGCAACATTTAGACTCATTTGAAGTACATTTAATAATAAAATAAGCAAAATATTTAATGACATTATTACTTGAAGGGATACATTTTCACCTATTTATTTTTAATCCATTTAGAATTCTAAAATATAATAAATAATTTGGCAGAAGAATGGTTTCAAAGTGCGATCGCGGGTGCAACAGAATCGGCCCGACTTTTCTAGATCATAGTACAAAAAACACAAATTCTGTTAATTGTGAAAAATTTATCATGATATTCTTATATATATTGAACGACGTTGATTCAATTAACTAAATAAATAAAAATAAAGATAGAAAACAAAAGTACGCAACGAAATATTAACTTTTAAATCAATCGCGGTTGCAACATCAAATTATCGCGGGTGCAACGCGTCTAACTTAAATTAGTAAACTGATTTAAAAAACTGGAAAAATATAAAATAAGGCACATATGTAACAAGTCAGTACCCTACTCTATTAATTATAATTTTGTTTTTTTTCAAATACTTCAATATTTTTTCGAAAATACATATATGTATGTATGTTAGAAGTACTCCATCTTCATCGATATCGGTTAAGGATAACCCTACATAACGATATTGTGATATTGCAGCCTACCTGGTGCAAGAAGGTACAAACCTGCGGGAATAACTTTTGGAAATACTGCTGCTGTAAAAACAGAACGGTATTTTAGAGCATGGATCTACTGGTAATATAGGGGGCTCAAAAGACCCTGTTGGAGATTTAGAATTTAATGCTTCGTCTTTTGACTCAATAAAAACATCAAAAACTTAACTTCACGAGTGCTCATGGTCATTGTACTCTTCTCGATTCTTAACTTGCGACTTAATCGATTTCACATCTTTTATACCCGGCACTTGTCTGCTAATATTATCCCTTTTATAGAAATCACCTGTCATCCTTCAGTTTTTTAGGCATTGCTTTGGTGGAATCAGTTTTTTTTTTAAATACATTTTTTACCACTTCAACTACGTTAGTGGGACTCCTTGAGCGATTACGTTTCACTTGTGCGACTTTTTCAGTCTACAGGGACTGATGTAATGAGTGCCTGCCTTTTTTTGTGTTGACTGCATTTTTTCGTTTTATCTGATTCTGGTCAGAATTTTAAAATTTGTATCTGCCTTCATTTCCCCTTTCAATACACATTAAATTTCTACGTCCTTTTTCTGCATGAAGCTCAGCATATTTGTTAATTTTTTGTCAATTTTCTGTAAAGCAGTCTCTTTTTCTTGTTTCACTTCCATATATCCATATATTTTTGTATAAAAAAGAACAAAATATTATATTACATAGTTAAAAAAAAAACGTAAACAGCAGAAACTATTATTCAAAGCATATTTTATCAATAAAATACAATAAATCACGTTATAATTAGTAGTCAAAAAGTTGCACCCGCGATCTTAATATTGGGATCGCGGGTGCAACCAATTTAAATCAACGTTTTTTGTCGTTCAACGTACAATATATTCCTAATAACGACTGATTTAATTTTAGTTTTGTTTTCTTCTTACTTTTAGAAAGTTTCAAAACGCTAGCACTTTATTTCTGCCAAAAAAGTAAACTTTTATATCTTTTATATCGCGGGTGCAACAAACTTACAATGGCTATTTGCAATCAATAATGCTAAAAATATAATAACAAATTCGTACACGTTTTTATGGAAACGATTATATCGCATGTTGCTTCATACGTCTATTGAGTAAAGCATAACTCAAAACTGTCGGAAATAGCTATTTTTACGTATGTTACCAGTTGTAATATGGTAATTGCAGTTCGTACCGACTCTTCGTATGATAATGTTGCCAAGCGCAAACAAAAATGTTCTCTATAAGTTAGGTCTCAGTTTTTGTTTTTTATTATTATTGAAGTAAAACTTCTTTTCCGGCGTTGGGGGTGAAAAAATGTCTATGCAGCTGTCAGTGACATGTCAAACCGTCACGCCATCCGTCAAAGACAGCGACATGTTTTTAGCATGTGCAAAGTAAAACATGAAGTTGGATACGATTTAGAATTTACATATTTCAAATGGCTGCATTCAAAGATAAACATAAAACTATAGGTTCAGACGCGCAATGGCTATGCAACCGAATAATTATTGACAAGCATATTGCAATCCAAATAAATTTTACCAACACCTAACCGTCGCATACAAAGTACTGGCCAAAAAGTTGGGTATATCCACTACCATTTGTATTCTTGCTGTCATAGACGGCATGCCATATGACCATCAGGTTGCCTGAAAGTTTTGAAATTATACTTTTTAATAATATTTATTCGCTTAATCGCACATGCCACCGACATTTGTTTTGGTATTTATAAATTTGAATGTCACCCGACTAATCAATCAAATACTTTAATAATTAATTTTACAAGAATGCCGCTGTCAGTGTACTTGCTTTCCAAGTTGCCTGGATACTGAATTAATGCCAGGTGACTACTAAGTTGCTCGGGTTTGTACGGGTTAATGAGAAATGCTTGTGTACATTACAAGATTACAACATGCTTGCCAATACTTGCACGTGCAGCCCTAGGGTAATACAAACAAAGCGAGGCAACTTGCTTGTCAAGTGGCATGGGAGTTTTGTACTTTTCTTCTCGATTTCATTTAAGGCTAGGCGCGCACATTCAATTTTTTGAAGTAAAACTTCTTTTCCGGCGTTGGGGGTAAAAAAATTTCTATGCAGCTGTCAGTGACATGTCAAAACGTCACGTTATCCGTCAAAAACAGCGACATGTTTTTAGAATACAAAATGTTTGTTTGTAGGTTATAATCTTACAGAAGCTTTGCTTGAGGAAAAAGAAGTTTTACTTCAACCGCGCGTACGTCAGTACACACAATCTTTTTTAAATATAGTATTTTTACTTTGAATATTTATCAAAAAAAGTAAAAAATATTGTAGTTCAAAAATTGGTGTCAAAAATCGTCTATAGCGGAATCGCCCATATGAGGAAATGAGATGCAAAAAAATATTCCCGGTGAGTACCGGGCTGATTAGTGGTCTCATTTTGACGTTTCTTTTTCTCAAATTCGTATTATGTTGTGTTGTGCATTAAAAAATACGAACAACAATCAAATTTGAGACATTAGTCTCATTAAACATGAGTCAACGTGTAATAGCTTTTGCCTCACGGGATACAAATTTAAAAGGAAAGTAAAAAATGAGACATGTCTCATGAGCCAACGTGTAATAGGGGACTTAGCTACTCGACTCGAACAGACTGGAAGCACAGAAGACCATACAGGGTGTGGCCGCCACCGGACTGGTCGTTCGGCCGAAAATATCGTGACTGTGACTGCTGGGCTTACTTGTCAAGTTTTTAAAACCTTTCGAATTGGGTATAAAAAAAACTTGCCAAGCAAGCCCATCAAATTTTGGTCAGTAATCATTAAATAATAAAATTTTTCTATTACATTGTATGCTGTTTCAATATTATTCTACTTTAAATATTCGGTATTAAACCTTCATGAAGTAAGAACTTGGCGTACTTTTAGATCTCAATACTTTTCACGGCTGACTTGTTACACAAAGGTTTTTGTATAGAAGAACTTGGCTCTTTTTTTCAAAATTTATGCTTTTGGTCTGATCTCACTCCTTTTTGCAAAGATTTTAATATTTTGCCATGTCAAAATCTCGAAAAATACGGAAAGATAGGAAGGGTAGACTCTACCTACTGAAATCAACTTAGTTTATAGCTTCCTATTTCTTTTGGTATATATCTTTTTGTTATTGGTTGTTTTGATTTGCGCTTCAATTGTTTCTTCTTGTCCTGGCAAGATACCTAACACTAACATACCTACCTTAATTACAGCTCAGTATAAATTAAACATTTTCTCAGAAAGTGGGCGGATACCACGCCTCCTGAATGAAAAACCCCAATTTTTATTTTTGGTCCTTTATATGCAATTTGAGCCCTATCGTTCTACCAAATTTCATTGTTCTACTGCAATCGGAAGTGTGCCATATATAATTTATTTCAATTCTGAGGAAGTGGGCGGATACCACGCCCCTGAATGAAAAACCTCAAATTTTATATTTATTTCTTAGTATGCAATTTAGGCCCTGCCACTTTACTAAATTTCATCGTTTTACAGCAGTCGGAAGTGCTCCATTCAACCAACACCATTTCGGAGAAAGTGGGTGGATACCTCGCCCCCTGAATGGAAAGCTTCAGTGTTTATTGTTGTTCCTTTATATGCAATTAAAGCCCTACCGGTTCACCAAATTTCATCGTTTTACAGCAGTCGGAAGTGCTCCATTCAACCAACACCGCTTCGGAGAAAGTGGGCTGATACCACGCCCCTGAATGGAAAACTTCAAATTTTCGATTTGTTCCTCTGCTTGCATGACAAGACCTACCGTTGTGCAAAATTACAAGATTCTACGATGTCGGGAAGTGCTCCATAATTTTGATGATCTGTCAGTCAATCAGTCAGTTACGGTTTTTGTGATTTTTGAGGCCTTACATCTCAGGAACCGCTTATGCTAGAAAATTAAAATTTGGAGGCGCCTGTGCCTGACTAGCTTAATATATATTCGGAATTTTTGGTATCTGACTTCATTGGTACTGAAGATAGGGGGGGGGGGGGGGCAAAAATCACCCGAGTTTGTTCCTGTAAAAAGGGTGTAGTGCCAGAACTTGGCTGGGCACTACCGTGTACCGTGCCCTTTGATATTCGATAGGAATACGAAAGTCATGAAAATGCGATAAAACGGATACAAATGTGTATCAACACTATCGGCAGCCACGTGACGGATATCATAATAACAGTTCGCGTACACTAAAACCGAATCATCGGCCGATATCGGGTCGGAGCTATTCGGACGACTGTCTCGGACGTTCGTTTGCATACACACCTTCCGATCTCGGATGGTGCCGGTCTGGGGTCTGACTGTGAACTTTGGATATGAAAGTAAAAATTTTTTTTAATTTAAGATTTTTTCTTTATGTCTGCAACAGTCAGTTCCATCTCCGATGAAATTTCGGCCCATTGTCGTTTAGCAATGTCTCAAAAAGTTGCCCTATTATAATTAATTTTCTAGTATCCATATTTTATTTTTACTTGCGATATACATACATACATAGGTATTGGCATGTTCTGCATTTGGAAAAAAAATCGAACTCGAGATTTTGATCAAAGTTGACATTACGATGATAGCGAAGATAAATAAAGTGGGTTTGACAATTCCGCCTGTCTGTACGATTAGCGATTAGTTTTTGAAATTATTTCCTAAAATTTATACTACTAAATATATAAAATTGGCATGCCAAATTTTATTTTCGAAAAATTCAGTCCAGTCGTGCATTTTATTTTTGCATGAATTTTATCGCAAGAATCAACCGGACAACTGCCGAAAAATCCAAACATGTTGGGATATGCCGGTTGATCGCTTATTATCGGGCGTCATCGGACGATGTCGCTTTCAGTGGTGTACGCGCTCTCTTTCCTTTCTATACGTTTGGTTCGATCGGCCGATTTCGGCTGACAACGCCCGAGTATACTTCGGCCGATGACGGATTAGGTGTACGCGAGCCGTAAAAGTCCAAATAAAGATTTCCATCACTCAACATAATTTTTTTATTTAGTAAAAAAGTAGTTCAAAAACAAAATACGAGTAGGTTGATTAAAAAATAATAATTGTATATCAGGACTGATCAATCGCAATTGTTCCAGGCGACATATTTCGTGTGATCCGTAAAATTTTACGATGCATAACCTGTCTTTCATTTGAGAGTTCTTCATTAAATTTCTTTTAAAAATCGCTCTTCGATTTCTTTAATTACATCTTTAAACGTCATCTATGTATTGATCACCATCCAAACGGCTTAAACCAGGGACCAATAAAACATAATTCAGCTTTTTATTCCACACTCGACTTTTTTTTATAATTTTTCACGCACTAAAGGGATTATGACTAATCTTAAAATGTTTAAGTACATTGCGAGCGTTTCAGGAAAGTTGGAGAAGATTTAAAAGGAGGTACCGAGTCGGGTGTAGCATTCAACATTCTTAAGAAAGAATCTCTGAATTTAACCGTACGTCCGAATTTGGAATCAATTTTAAACAGATGGGCATTTCCTGAAGCACATATGTATATTATTCGATACATCACTTAAACTTGCTGGTTGTAAAATAAAGATGTTTTCTTATATTGCTCTATTCGGAAAAGCAGTAACAGCACCCATCTGATAAATGTTGAGATTAAATTTGCATGTACCAATCGCAATCAAAAAACTAATCGACGAGTATTTAGCTACATATGAAAAAGTCTCTTGGTAGTCGATCCCTTGTTTTTGGGAACAGCCTTTTACCACCGATTGGGCCTTGTACCTCTGAATTTCACCATTTACATCTGGCTTTGTTTTAAAGATCCACTTAGATCTAAAAAGATATTTGTCTTTGGGTAGGTTCACCAAATCTCATGTTTGATTCAAATTGAGAGATTCAAACTAGAC
The DNA here is from genome assembly GCA_911387755.1 of Chrysotoxum bicinctum. NCBI lineage: Eukaryota > Metazoa > Arthropoda > Insecta > Diptera > Syrphidae > Chrysotoxum > Chrysotoxum bicinctum. Next base: position 125,291,907 of record OU426989.1, on the reverse strand, counting down.
CATCAGGTCGTGACATTGGATCTTCAACTTTTTTCGGTTCATTATATTTTAAGTTAACGTTATATCTGGCCAGATTATTTGGATTCGACTTCGGAACTCGCTTAGATATAGCAAACAAAAAATTCAGACCCAATGTCTGATTCTTGATTAATACTTTTCCCAGAAATGCCATTTGATTCAATTGGTTCTTCAAAAAATGAAACAAAAGGACTATTCAAATTTTGGTTACCATCAATTATCTTTTCACTTCGGGAATTCTGACGTTTTTCATATGGACATAGAATTTACACCATCGCCTTACAACCAAGCTCCCGTAACATTTTCAAATCTGGTTTTATTTTCGACCACAATCTTGAGGTGCTCTTGATTTTAAACTTTTCAAGTGATCCGATTCAAAATGTATGCTGCTGTCCATGATGCTTCAGCCCAAAATCATATGCCAAGATTGGCCTCAAAAGCAACGCAGCAAACAACGCACTCGTTCAATAATCTTCCGATTGATCCTTTCAGCAACTTCAATCTGTTAGGCTGATTTTTAGTGTTGAATGGCACATCCGGAAAAGTATCGTTGAAATCTTCAGTATCCGTCCGAAAAAATGTTTATCTTCTTTCCACATTGTTTTGCAACAAGAGCCTTGAACGTTAAAAATTTCTAGAAAACTTCAGACTTTTGCTTCAGTAGATATATATTTATAAAGTTTTTTATTAAAGTCATTCACAAATGTTACAAAAAATCTATATCCTGAACACGACTTCACCGACAATGCTCCAAAACGTCAGAATGAATTAATTATAAAACACCTTTCGCACGGATTCCAGTTGAGGGATCTCTTGTTTGCTTTCCCTTGACGCATACAACACATTTTTCATCCATCTTTCCATCAAATGATACTCCTCCGGTTACTACTGTCTTCCATTTTATTAAATTGTCTTCACAGATGTGTGCCATTCGACGATGCCACAGATTCATTTCGTTCTGCGCATGTAGAAGCGACGAAAATTTTGTTACGCTACGATACGAATAAGAATAAATTTACATCATAGGCCCCGAACGGAATCAAAAAACATTTTCCGAATTTCGGAGTTTCAAAATCAGTTGATTTGCGTCAAAATGTGAAAAAATAAATAAATTTCCGTTGTTCATCTTTTGATTTGATTTTAATTTTGTTGGTCGTTAAAAATAAATATAATTGCCGCTGCAATCTTTGTAATAAATGTAGAAAATACGCCAAGAAGACAAACACTAAAAATGAGATTCATTACGGAAGGATACCAATATTTATTTGTATTTACTTTATTTGTCCTTCAAAAAATAAAAAATATAAACAAATTCACATGAAAACAATAATAAAAATTGTTTTTATATATTTTATTTGCATGTCCTTTATCTTCGTTCGCTTAATTATATTTGTGTTTCGTTTTAAGTTGAGCTCCGATCAAAATATCTGTTCGTAGAAAAAACGCCCAACTTCCTATTCATTCGGGGCTAGTGATACCATTATTCACGAACTCCGAATTTCGTAGCAAGTTTCTTTTAGTACGACGGGAGCGATGATACTTTTTTTCGGGGTTCGTACTACGAATCTATTACGACGGGGCCTGTGATAAGGCTGATTGTTTATTAGGTATGCCGATGTTATAACTTTCTTATGATTGTTCAAAATTTGTCAGCATCGTCATGTATGACGATGCTCCTGAATCTACATACATACGTACCATTCACCTTCCGGAACTTCGCTTTTTCCTAAAACAGATGTTAGCATAACAATTTCATTTGATTTGTTGGTTACTTTTTATATTTGGACGTTAGGTTTGTTCGTTGAGCCCTGAAGTCACCCTGGGGACGCCATTGTTCAAGTCACATTTGTTGTGTATTGGTAAGATTACTGACCTTTTGATTGATGATGGTACTTCTTCTATCGAAAATATTTTATTAAAAAGAGATTGAAGTTGTGTGTGAAAAGCTTCGGTAGTATTCTTAAAAAAATCGTATGCAACTCCATCTTCTCCAAGGGCTTGTCCGTGTTCTCCTTTGAAAATTGCAATTGATTACAATTTCATCGGAGATCCATGGTTCAGCATATACGAATGTTACGTCAGACTAGCCATATAAGAGATTTAAAGTGATTAGACAGATCATAAACGGTAACTACTATTCCAATCGCATGTTTTTCAACATAAATCTCTTTGACTACCTTCCAATAATCCCTCGAAAGTGCATGAGTTTGATTGTTTTCAAAATCAGATTTCTTTTTTAGACACAGTTTCTTGTAGAATAATGGCTAAATCAAATGTCAAATCAAAACCATTGCGGATTTAGCCACATAACCTTATGAAAATACCGACTAGAATATTCCATAAGAAAAAAATTTCTTCGATTTTTAGAACAGAGTAGTAATAATATTTATTGATATAAATATTAAATTTTGGATAGCATAGAAATAGAAATTTATAAAGCACAATATTTTCGAACTTAATCATTCATTATTAAAAGAAAACAATAAAAACAACATAAAAATATATAATAGTTCTCAAAATTAACAATCATCCGGATAGTAAAAAAAACAGGTTTTTTCATACATTCGTCGGTAGTCGTTCTGCACAACGAAAATATTTTTTTTAATGACATTTTCAGTACTTTATCATTTCCACACCACACTCAAAGACATACAAACATGTATCTGCAAGCGATTTGTGCATTAAAGTATTAAACATTTAAACACATTTTAACCATTTTTTCAGGAAAAATTGATATGCAATACTCTACAGGTACCGAGGGTAATATTTGACAAAAATATAATAATTTTGGAAGCTGTCGTTCGAAAATTTCGACATTGATTATTCTCTTATTGGTCACAAATTTTAAAATATACCAATTATAACCGCCTAAAATCGTTTCAATTTTTAAGCGACCAATGTATCTATTTTATATCTTAATCTAGAGTTTACTTATAATTCTAAGTTCTAAGTTACAATAAATTTATAGAAATTATTTACTTAAGCATAAAAGGAAAAATGTTTCAGCTCATCCAGCATGTATTGTGCTTCCTAGAAAAAAAAATAGTTAAAGTGCATAAACTTTTTCCTAATAAATAATTTCATTACCATTCGAACTTCTTCACTTCTATCTTCAATGAACGATTCGATAATCTTTCTTACTTCAGATGACCAAATACTTTGAAGACCACGCAAGCTAAATCGTCCCAATAAACGAAAAAGCATACATAGTCGCACTCGAAGAAGTTGATCTTCGTGTTTTATTAAATTTATCAAATCCAACTTTGGACTAAAAATTATTTTTTCAACCAAATCGGCGTTTTCTGGTAGCTCACGCAGCACACAACACAGTAAAGCTATCACACAATTAGTAATTCTAACAGCATTTTTGTTTTTAAAATCTATGGAAATAAATGTGTATTAGGAAAATAATCCAAGTTCTTATTTAGAAAACGCACCATGGCTTAAAAAATGTATTAAAAGTTCATCGGCAGACAATATAACAACTGCATCACAAAATTGCGAAAGAAATTGTTCCTTAAGATGAACTAAATGACAAATTAACTCGTAAAGACGAGATGCGGCTATAATTTCTTCCTTCGTAAGTTCCAAAACAGATCGAATTGAGTTTCTGTTGTTCACGTAGCCGGGCAGTGAACAATTGGAGTCATTGATGCACTTTGTGCTTAAGAGTAGTTTTGAAGCAAACATCAGATTAGGAACCAATTTGACTTCGGCATAGACCTAAGATAAATATTCAAAGATTATGATTGAAATCTGTTATGTGTAGTTCGGAAATATATTAATTTATCATTCGCGAAACAGCATTTTCACAACACACTAAGCTCTAAAACGACGACTAACTTTACAAAGACAGATGGGTTGCACATACGAGTATGTACTTACTCTTAGGCCTTACACCATTTCACTTAAAACTTCAAGTATTCAATGCTAACTCAAAAATTGAATTTTTTGAGTTAAGTTCCTGGTCTTAAAAATGCGCATTAAGTGAATGGAATGTAAAATTATTCTCACCGTTATAATAAGATCAATAACACTGGCTGGACCACCAAGGACTAGCGGCAAACTTAGCAGTTGGGCCACACCTTCTACGACTTTGGGTGTTGCATTTGTATTTCGTAGAGGTGCCACAATAATGCTTACCTGTAAAACAAAGCAAAACCATGTAATACAATTTTGAAATCTCTTTTTCGTCACTTTCTTACTAAATTCTGTTGTTTTAAGGAATCCAGTTCACCATCAAGAACCTCTTGAATTGATCTGTGTAGAAATGCCAACCATTCTTCATTTTCAATAACTGGGCTTTGTGATTCATCACAGGAATCCCATCCTGGCAGCAGACAAGGAGGTGTGTTTCTGGAATTTTAATTAAATTATAAATAAATGCATTGTTTTTATAGTCATTTCTTTACTCATTCGGTTTCTCCTCTGTAGACTGAGTCTGAGTGTTAGTCTTCAACAATTTATCTTTTTTCTCTCCACATTTTCGAACATTTTCCAGATCTACACTGTTGCCTAATCTAAGAGAGAAATTATCCAAATTTTGGCTAAGTTTTCTCTTCTCCAAATCTTTATTGCGGGAAGTATTCTTTTCTGGAGCACACGGCAGAGCGGACTTTTTTATATTCAATGAAAGATTTGCCTTTGATTTAGAAGTATCATTCTGGGGTTGATCGGACTTGAAATTATCATTAAGATGATTCACAATCATATTTGAGTTTTCCGAGACAAAACACACACTTGTTGTTCCAGTTAACCGATGATTTGATTTGAGAAGATCAATTGATTTCGCAGGTGGTAGTTCAATTTTGTATGGCCTTTCAGAAAAGGGAACGGTTACTCTGTTGCCACCATCTTCGACATCAGTTTCCAAGTTCTCTATGTCACTCTGAAGAATAGCGTTGACGCTGTCCCGGGATGAAGTTAGGTTATCGGTGCATTGGGATCCACCTTGTAGAGAAAGTGATTCCAAGTTCTTACTTAGACTTTCATCCTCATTTGACCTACAAAATATATGCATGGTTTCAATCATTATTCACATCCAATAGAAGAGTTTCACCTGTCCTGAGACGCCTTTCTACTGCTCTGCTTGTTTGCTCGAGAATTCTTCTTGGGGTTGATGAAAGGGGAGTTTTCACCAACGATACCAGATATGAACAGCTTCCCATCAACGAAAGGATGACACAATATCTGCGCCCAGGTTATTCGTAATGATGGGTCTTTTTCCAGTAAGCCCTTTTAACAAACAAAAACATAACTTAAATCGGTATTTTGGTACAGACATTCAAAAATAATGAACGTTCGTTTATCTAATACGTGTATAATATTTTGACGAAAAATAAACATAATTTTGTGGTTGTTTTTTGTCGAGTATTAAAACCAATGTGGTTATTAATAATAATAAATAATTAAATGCTGGCAATAGGCCCGATTAATTTAAAAAAATAGATAAATATAATAAATTAGAGGCCATGACGGCTTGTAGAGAGCCTAACCCTGTGACTTACAGCTCTCAACCATTTTTGTGTGCGTGTTTGGAGAAATGGAAGGAACATACAATGTTCTGCCTATTGCGAACGGCTAATGAGCAGCACTTTTGGAGGATTTGATAAACCACCAGAAAAACATTTTTCCAGCGGCTGAGAATCGAACCCAAGGCCCTCTACATGACATAAGCATTATGCCAAGGGGTACCGATTAATTTTAAAATGGTAAAATAAAGAAGAAATAATTAAAAGACAGAACCTTCGGTTAAAAAGCAAATGGGGTACGCTTTATTAAATCGGAGAGGAATTTTTGTTAAGAATTATTAGTTGAATGATGATATATAACTTTATTTTGCCGGCGAAGTTTTTCCTTTGGGAACAATGTTGATCAGCATCGGCAGGCCGCGGGACTTTTGGCTGTCTTTTGAATGACAAACTTAAAACAAACACTGTAAAAATTAAGGAGAGACATGAATTTTCGGACACTATTCGAGAAAAGCAAATGTTTTTGAAGGAGTTCTAATATTAATCATTTCCAAAAAATTTGGCATACCGAGTTAGAAAAGCCGGTCAGTTTCCTTGAAGCAAGTTCCAACCAATGGAAAGCTCAGCCTGATTGAGATTGAGTTTTAAAGCAGTGCCGTCAGCATCAAAATTTTAACAAGTTCTTGATTCATAACAAGATAACGGTTGGCAGAAGTAGTTATTTATTTTTGGTCATTACAAAATTTAAAAAACAGGTCCAAAACAAAAAGAGAGTTGCGAAGTTTGAAGAAAATCGATGTTGCCAATTACGCTAGATCATAAAGACAGAAGTAAAAGAAATATTTGCTTTATATACATATGTATGTGGATCTGATCTGATCATAACACTGCTTCACAAAATGTTGGGTGCCGGGAGTAGATAATACTTATTTGAAGGAATTCAATATAATTTGAGCTTTTTAGAACTATGTTGTTTGCAAAATTAAAACAAAAATAGATTGGCTTTCCAAATCGTAAATAGAAATAAGCAACACAGTCAATTTTGGTTGCCCTTAGTTCGAATCCAACCTCAGAACTGCTGTCCCAGCTCAGGTTTTCAAGATTTTGTAGTAAACTAGTTCAAGAAAATCATTTTTAACACCTTTTCAATATCATATAATTTCACCAAGTTTACTTTCTTTGACAAACATACATAAATAATATTCCCCTTAAAGAAGGATCAGAATTAGAATATTTTTGTTCTCACATTGGCACATGATATCACTAATTAAAGAAGGCAGGAAAGAAGCCAGCTCTACCAGCACCAGCTACAACTCCATCAGCCACACCAGCAGTCCACTAAAGGACTGCACTGTCCTGCAACAAACCAAACCAAAAAGGACAATCACAATTTTTAATATTTTACGATGCCAAAAGACTGTTTGGAACAGATACCTTTTCTCTTCTGCAAAAGCCAAAGGTCCCATCATTGGATCCGAAACTGACAGATGTTTTCACTTCTCCTGAAAAAGTGGCTGACATTAGAATCACTGGAAACTCCAAAAAATCAGCAGGGATCGACAAAATTTTTAATAACGTATTTAAAAAGTTACCGAATCTTTCTCTTTTTTTTTTTTTTATAATTTACTCACGCTCAAGGGAATATGAATACCCTTCAAATGTTTCAACACAGCATGGGCGTGAAGTTACGGAAGAGAAAGAAGGATAGGAAAGATGTGTGGCACGATGTTCTGAGACTGAAGGTGGTTGTCTCAGATATTTTTATCTCCAGGAATGGCGGCTAAACTAAAGCGGAGAATTGCCGTGTATTATTTCTATGCCCCTTATAATTCGCATTATTTTATTCGTTTTTCATCCTTGTTGGGAATACTAGTTTTAACTCAATCACATGTTGTTAGTGTTATGCCTAAACAAGATGTAATGAGTAAACTAGCATCCCATTGATGACAATTTATAGAAGGTTTTAATGGAATTAAAGACGACATAGACGACACGGCAGGAATCGAACCTGTTATATTGAGGTTGACAGGCGAGCACACAACCATCGCGCCACGGCCACCCCTTCTGTTCTTCTGTTGACTATAACCTTCAAGAACTGTCTGGACGAAAGCTATTTCCCTGCAAAACGGCAATAGTTGTCCCCATCCCGTAGAAGAACAGCCGCGCAAATATGGAAGGATATCGGCCAATTTCGTTGGTTAGCTGTATGAACAAGATATTGGAGGCGTTAATATTGAAGAAACTCAACGTTTTCTGCAGAGAAAGAGATGTCATACTATATTCACTAGTGGTACTCCATACTGATTTTACACGTGGACTCAACAAAAAGGAAACGACTGTAGCGTGCTTGCTGGGCATCGAAAGCTTTCGACAGCGTTTGGATAAAAGGATTACTATTCAAATTCTCGGAACTTGGACTTCCTAATCACTTGGTAAGAATAATCAAAAATTTCCTAACTCGTAGACTTTTTTATGTTCAGGTATCAAAACACGTATCATCAACCAAGGGAATCGACGCTGGAGTTCCTCAAGAATCAAAACTTGGGCCGCTGCTGTTCATTATTTACACTGCTGATCAACCAGCCAACTCCATCACACACGCCACCGCTTTTTCACCAGAAATTACTGTCAGGAGAGTGCAAGAGCACAGATACTCCGCATTTGCACTGGACTATACTATAACCCACTGATGAAGAAATATATATACATTTGAAGAAATCATCCATAATGACGACACACCGTTTTACGAGAAGAACAATCATAAATTAGATTAAGCAAACATTAATATGATATTGTAAGCAAATAGCATTATGTAAAGCCAAAAGAAGAACGTTAGCCCCCTACTGTTGAGCCAACATGGTTTAGTTTAGTAACACGTTGGTTTTAAGTCAAATCTATATATATAAATTAAAGTTTGGTTTTATGTACGTTCGCTAACCAGCCAAACCGGTTGACCGATTTTCTTAATTTTTTTTTTAAATTAAAGAGGAATGAGGGTAGAAGGTTTAGGACAAAGAAAATTTAAAAAAAAGTAAAGAAAATCAACAAATCAGCAAAAAACTAAAATTATGACAAATGGTAATGAATATGCAATTATTGTGGATAGTAAATCACTTGAGTACGTTGAGGACTATACATACCTGGGTCAAATTATTTCATTCAAAGACAGAGAAATGAAGGATATAGAGCATCGAATGACAAGCGCCTGGAGACAGTTCTGGAATGTTAAGCACCTACTCGATTTGAACGTTTCAAATAAAACAAGAAAATATATGTTCGACTCGATAGTACTCCCCGTTTTAACCTATGGGTGCCAAACGTGGCAAATTACTAAAAATGCTGAAACAATGGAGAGAGCTACTTTAAGCGTCCGCATCACTCAAAGAATCAACCATAGGATTATAAGAAGTCAAACTAATTTTGAAGATGTCAGACATAGACTCAGAAAGCTTAAGTGGAAATGGGCTGGGCATATCATGCGCACATCTGATAACCATTGGACAAAATTAGCAACAGAATGGGTACCTCTAAATGGAAAAAGAAATCTGGGTGGACAATTCAAACGCTGGAAGGATGACATCCGGGCTACATGCCCATTTTATTGGCGAGAAGCACTCGACAGAAGAAGATGGAGAAGCTTGGGGGAAGCTTATGCTCAAATTTCTTAAAATTTTATATTAAAAAATTTAGTACATACACATTAAACATTTATTTCTAAATAGAAAAAAAAAATATTGAATTACCATAACTTTTATTCATTAAATAATGTCAAATTTCCTATTCATGTAACTTTTTAAGCTAAGAATTAATGAGTGAATAAAGCTTGAAATAATAATAATAAAGAAAATCGGTAAGAAAAAGAAATGAAATTTCAATTATTTTCCCATGCAAAATTACGTTTGAGAATGGCAGGAATCTGTGTAGCTTCCGTGATTTTTCGAATATTTTAATGAAACAAATGGGTATCGAATAAAAAAAATATTGAGTTACACATAGATGCAAATGAAAAAAAATAAAATTTCTTTGCGGCTTTAAAATGCTGAAAAGTATGAAAAAATAAAAAAAAAATAGTTACGACATTTGCGCCGAACACATGTACTAAAATAATTTTTTTTATTTTTCTTAATTTTCTTTTTAAAGATAAAATAATTACGGAACTAATGACCGTCTTATTTTTTCGTTTTCTCTTTATTTTTTCTAAAAAAAAGTCCAGAAAACTAGGAAAAAGAAGGAAAATCACGCAGTTTTACGCACACAATACACGATAGGTATAACTTCTAAAATACAAAAAGTATTGAAATCAAATAAACTTATTTACAAAGCTACTGAAGACAAAAAAATATCTTTTTTTAACACATTCGCTGCAATTCAAAATGCATGGCCTAAAGCCTAAACCAATTTTTTGGTGAGGAAACGACAAGCAATGCAGTGCCCAATATTTGTTTATATATTTTTTTTTTTTGATATTTTTTGTATGAAATTATAGCAACAAAATAATTATTTCATTTACAGTTTCTTTTGATTAAATTTTTGAAAAATTGTATTTTTTGCATTTTTACGATAAAAATATTCAAAATCATGCACACATATGTAGATATGGAGGGCTCACAGCTGTTCCGAACCAAGTCATTTTAAAGAAATCCAAAACTAACGCCAGGATTTCCGCAAAATGACCTCTATTTAGAGCTGTAATGAACTACATAGTTCATTTAGAGTTACATAGTTCTATTTAGAGCTGTAATGAACTATACATAGAGGTCAATTTTGCGGAAATTTTGGCGTTGGTCTTGGATTTTTTTAAAATGACTTGGTTCGGTACAGCTGTGAGCCCTCCATATATCGATTCAAGAAATTGCTACCAGGTGGCTAAATGGAATATTTGTTTTTCCTCCCGTATTCTCATTTTTTTCCTTTTTAACCGCATTCGTGTGTATTTTATCGAGCTGTCAGTTTAATCCGTCGACATAATGGAAGCAACAGATTCTATGGGTTCTTTCACACCAATACATGCAAGCCCATTTACATGAAGTATAAAATGAAGTGTAAAATGATCCAACAGCGGCAGAATTTTCCAAGCAATTATTGAAAATTGGAAATGGAGAATTGCCTCTTGATATTGATGGTCAAATAACATTGCCAAACAATTTTTGTTCGTTATCAGTTATTGTAAATAACTATCGAAATTATGATTGGTTAAGTCAAAGATGTATATTGGCATGTACAAATAAAGATGTTATTAGTATCAATGTGGAAATTATGAACAAAATACCAGGTGCAAATCTAGCTTATAAATCTATTGATACCGTCATGAATCTGGATGAAGTTATCAACTATTCGATCGAATTTTTAAATTCATTGGATTTACCAGGTATTCCACCACATTATTTACAATTGAAAGTTGGTATTCCAATCAGAATATTAAGAAATCTAAATCATCCAAGATTATGTAATGGCACCAGATTAGTAGTTAAACGATTAATGAATAATGTTATTGAAGCGACAATTTTAACTGGTAAATTTAAAGGCGAAGATGTAATAATACCACGTATACCAATGATTTCAACTGATTTACCATTTGAATTTAAGCGTTTGCAGTTGCCTATTCGTATTGGCATGACAGTTATGCCCCTATTATGGATTACAACTCAACTTATGTCGTTTTTATTTGGCAATCCGGAAGCCTTCCGGACTCTTCTGAAAGTGTTCAATTGGGAAAAAATGACAGTTCTGATTCTGAAAAGAAGAGAAATTTGCTTCTGGATTTGAAATCAGAAGCAAAACCAGAAGCACTCACACGTTCATATACTTAAACGTCAACCTCAACAGCTGTGATTTTTGGTATTCAAATTGTGCGAACCAGGGTTGGCCGAATTAACTACACTACATTTTCTACATGATTTACTACGTTTATATGAGGTGTTGAAACGAGCATGAAGCTCGCTTCGAACCTTTATATACCTGTATTGAGTTGAAATGAGCTTTGTTCGACTCGATCCCAATCGCTCAGCGGTGTCGAGTAGAAATGTGAGTCGAAAATCCGAACCTAATCCAACTCGATCTTTCGATACTGCATATAAAAGTAGTATTTAACCACGCGTAGTTTATTGAAGAAACTACATGCCTAATTTACTACAATTTGTTACGTCTGCTACATATTAGTAGTAATAAATTCATAAAAATTCAATATAATAAAGGAAAAAAAAAAACAATTTTGCACTTTTATGATCTAATGAAGGTTTGTAAAAAAAAGTTTCATTTACCATAAGGATGAAGAATTGTAGGAATAACTGAACGTTTAATTTAAAAATTCAAATTTCAAATGCATAACTGACAGTTAATTGACAGCAATGCTACAATTTCTTACATTAAACTGCAATTAACTACATTTAACTACATTAACTACATAAAATACGTAGCAGACGTAACAAATGTAGTTATTTCTAAAAAGTGACAATTCGGCCAACCCTGCTTTTTGATTATTGTACGCATTTGATGTTTCACATATACAATCAAACAAAACTTCAGAATCATCAGAAGCAAACAAAAGTGTTCAATTGGGATTCCGGATCGGAGAGAGATTCCGGATTGCCAAATAAAAACGACATTAGTTGAGTTGTCATCAACACAACTCAACTCTTAGACAACCAAACAAATTTTTGGTATTATGCAAGTCAACTAAAATCAGTTGTAATGAAAAAATACGTTGCCGTCTTTTAGGAGTCGATTTGCTGTCAAAACCAGCTGCTCAACATGAAATACATACAAAACCAAGATAAAGAAATTGTGTGATGGAAAGTTCTCTCGATTTGTTTTTCGGTGGCTTGGAAGATGAAAATTTCCTTAATGTAGCCAAAATAAAAAAGAATATCCGTATATTTAATAAACTCATGTACACTTCTATTCCTAAAGTATGCATTTTTTTGATTCGAAATAGTAAAACAATCAACGTTCCTCAGCGATTCCACCAATTGTTAAACTTGCTACTGCTCTTCGTTTCATGAGCGAAGGAAGTTGCCAAAAGTGATGTGATTGAGGAACTCATTTGTGGAAAATGGCTAAATGCTCAGCTAACATAGCAACAAGTCGTTCAAATTGTGATGGCCATGTAGTTTTCAAACTAAAATACACTCATTTCATTTTATTTTTATTAAAATTGTTGTTTAACTTACTGTTTTGTGTCCATATTTTTTATCCGAATGCAGATTTTTTCATTAAAATGTACTACACAACTGCTTCGAACCAGTTGTCTGATTTTGACGCTTATTACAACTGAAGCACAACTCAACTTACTTACATAATACGAAGAGACAACTGAAAAGTCGACCATTTTGTTAGTTGTCTGCTAATCGACAACTGGTTGTGCTTTGACAGTCAACTGGTTGTGATCGATAATACCAATTTTAAGAATTACAACTAAACTATAGTTGAGTTGTCTTCCATAATAGGGGGGTTAATAAATCTTAAGGTCAAACGCTTGAAATCTGTGGTATGCATTTGCAACATCCAGTTTTTCTCATGGCCAACTTTATGTTGGTTGTTCACGGGTTGGTAAACCATCCGCCTTATTTGTTTATACCACCAACAATGGAAAAACCAAAAATATTGTTTATCAAAAAGCATTGGAATAAAAATATTCAATAAAGCACGTATAAAACAAATAAAAAACCTAATATTTATTTTTACGCCCTGCGAAGTGGGCGGGGCTTTTGCTAGTTGTATATAAAACAAATTGAAAAATATATATTTTAAGTAAATAAATAAAGTTCGCACAATTCCCCATTTTTCAAGATTTGCTTCATCCCAATGCAAATCATAGTATTAAACCGTTTAGGCTATAGGGCGATGTATAGATGATGCACGCCCATCATAAACAGGCAACAAGTAAACAGAAATGAATACAAAAGAAAGGAAAAATAATACACAAATAAATAATGAGTACCTACCTGCAAAAATGAACGACAATCACTTGTCAGGAAGCTGGGCCATTTCACTTCTTCATGTTTAATGAGTTTGACCAAATGCAAAATGGAAGTTGTGCAGAATGGCGGCTGTCCGGCCATGGTTTCATAGGAAATACACCCGAGTGACCAGAGATCAGCTTGATGGTCGTAAGGTCTTTCCGCCAGCAATTCGGGGGCCATGTAGAGTGGAGTCCCTTTTATTGATGTTAGCACATGTGTGCCCATGGTCATGTTCCTTGCCAACCCAAAATCACAGAGTTTCGCATGCAAGTCGTCACTTAGCAAGACATTTTGCGGTTTCAAGTCACGATGAAGAATTCGATTTGAATGCAGATAATAAAGAGCCGACACCAAGTGGCAGATGAGTTTTTGGGCCTTTTCTTCCGAAATTGCACCGTTTTTGGCCAAATACCGATGCAAATCTGTTTGGGCGAAGTCAGTCACGACAACTAAATCGTTTTTTGTTTCGAAGGACTCAAACATTTCGATGACGTTGGGATGCTTCAATTTTGCTTGAATATCACATTCTCGTCGGAGATTTTTTAGTTCCTTATTCGAACGTCCTCGCTAATGAATAAACAGAAAGTATAGTTAGAATCAACGTATTTTAGTTCGCATTTTTTTACGCACTTTCGAAATTATTTTTAATGCGACAATTTGATCATCGGTCTTGCGAGTCGCTCTGTATACACGGCCAAAGGACCCTTCACCAATCAATGAGCTTACAGTATAGCGATTCATTGAGGAGGGGTTATTGATAGCTTTGTTTAACAATTTAATTAAATAGTTTATCGAACTTGTTGCGCACTCCTGAAAAATAAACAAATACAAATAGCGGCAAATAAAAATATGACATTTGGATGACAGCTGACTGTCGAGTGTCGATAGTAAAAATGAGTTGAGCAGTTTTGGAATTACGATATCAAATTACGATATTATCTAAAATGAACTCATACAGCCTTAAATTGAAAGCGATAAGAAACCCCGAGAACACACAGTAGCCGTGTTTTTTGCAGGTCCATATAGAATTGTAGAAAAAAACGACATCGGGACTTAAGAACTTTATTCCAAAAAGTTGGAAGCTCTGTGCATTTGGCAGCTGTATTGACGACTAGCATCAACCAGCATCCGAGAACGTCACTTTTGACTTCTCTGAAGAAATTATCGATAACATATATGTAGATAATATTATGTTGGCATCATGGTTTTTATCGGGTTTTAGAATAAGGCTAGGTGCGCACATTCAATTGTTAGTTGCACAACTGTTTGGTTGCTTAAGCCTAGTACACAGATCGCGCTAAATTTTATCTCCCATACAAAATTCTCTCCAAAATTTAGCCAAGCTAAAATTATGTCAAGCATTTTAGCCGAGAGGTACGCTGCTCCAGCTAAAAAATCAAAATTTCTCTTCGAGCTGTACATAACTTATCTGTCAAAATTTAGTGCACGAAATAATTGTCTGGCACATTAATTCTCGAGCTAAATTTCAATTTCAATTTGAAATGGAATAATATTTAGAAGAATATTTGGTGACGGGAGTCTTACAAGATTTTCGACAACAAAAATCACTCATAATTCATAAGGCTAGCCGCGCACTAGCAACTTTTAGTTGCGAAACTGCTTGGTTCGAGCAACTAAAAAGTTTGTGTTTTGACACAAACTAAACGATTGCCTAGAATAAGTTCGCCATTTTATTGAACATATAATTATCTGCAAATTCACGGACATTCAACCAAACAGTTCATCTGTTTCCTATAAGTAACCAAACAGTTTCGCAACTAAAAGTTGCTAGTGCGCGGCTAGCCTAATTCTCATTCGTTCTCATTCATAATAGGTGTGTTTTTTTTGCAAGTCCATATAGAATTGTAAAAAAAAACGACATCGGGATTTAGGAGTTTTTTTTCCACATAGCTGGAAGCAATGTGTACGCTATGACATTTTTCAGCTTATTGACGACTAGCATCAACCAATCCAAAAACTTCACTTTTGACGTCTCTGAGCAAATTATCGATAACATATAGATAATACTATTTTGGCATCACCCTTTTTATCGGGTCTTAGGCTAGGCGCGCACATTCAATTTTTAGTTTCGCAACTGTTTAGTTGCTAAAATGAAACATATGGGCTTATATGGGACACCGCGCACTTAGGCTAGCCGCGCACTAGCAACTTTTAGTTGCGAAACTGTTTGGTTACTTATAGAAAACAGATGAACTGTTTGGTTGAATGTCCGTGAATTTGCAGATAATTATATGTTCAATAAAATGGCGAACTTATTTTAGGCAATCGTTTAGTTTGTGTCAAAACACAAACTTTTTAGTTGCTCGAACCAAGCAGTTTCGCAACTAAAAGTTGCTAGTGCGCGGCTAGCCTTAGAGCAACTCGATTCTCGAAACTAAAAAGTTTGTGTTTTGACACAAACTAATGTCGATTTCCTTTTACACCAGGGATTTTAGGGATTGCGATCCCTTGTCAAATTTTGTCTTTTTAGTGTGCGTATTTCGTATACATGTAAATCCCTCTCCAAATACGGATTCGAAAGATTTGATCTCTGTCAAAAAAAAATCGATTTTTTTGGTGTGGTAAAAGTCAAAATTTGACAAGGGATCGCAATCCCTAAAATCCCTAGTGTAAAAGGAAATCGACATAAACGATTGCCTCGCATCAGTTGAGCTGTTTTTTATAGGTGCAAGAGAGATAAGAGTGCGAGCGTGAGTAAAGAGTTGCCAGTGTGCGGTTCTCTTTCAACTGGTGATTAAACTGTTTGATTTCGATCACAGTTGCCAGTGCGCGACTAGCCTTAGATTAGGTGTGTTTTTTTTGCAAGTCCATATAGAATTGTAAAAAAAAACGACATCGGGACTAAGCGCTTTACATGCAAATGCAACAACTACTTAAATCTATACAGAGTTAGCTAAGACCAGATAATTTTCGAGAGTAAGACCCGATAAAAATGGTGATGCCAAAATAGTATTATCTATATGTTATCGATAATTTGCTCAGAGACGTCAAAAGTAAAGTTTTTGGATTGGTTGATGCTAGTCGTCAATAAGCTGACAAATGTCATAGCGTTTTTTTTTTACAATTCTATATGGACTTGCAAGAAAAACAAACCTATTAACTCTCGAAAATTATCTGGTCTTAGCTAAGTCTGGATAGATTTAAGTAGTTGTTGCATTTGCATGTAAAGCGCTTAATCCCGATGTCATTTTTTTCTACAATTCTATATGGACTTGCAAAAAAAAGCACACCTAATATGATTTTAAATATATTCGAAAAAAATTGATTTATACTGTACATTATTTCCTGCCGCTGTACAAGAAATTTCTCTTATGTCGATTTCCTTTTACACTAGGGATTTTAGGGATTGCGATCCCTTGTCAAATTTTGTCTTTTTAGTGTGCGTATTTCGTATACATGTAAATCCCTCTCCAAATACGGATTCGAAAGATTTGATCTCTGTCAAAAAAAATCAATTTTTTTGGTGTGGTAAAAGTCAAAATTTGACAAGGGATCGCAATCCCTAAAATCCCTAGTGTAAAAGGAAATCGACATTAGACCTGTCCGAGACTCGAAAATATTTGTATTTAAAACGTCAGTTGTCAGAATGATTTTTTGAATTATTTTAAACAGATTACCATTTTGGTACCACGAAACAAGATTGTTCTTAAGCTTTAAAATTATTTTTTGTACCCAAACAATGGAAACAACCTCGCAAATTCTTCAAAGCAAACTGCTGCAATGTCGCACCATTATCTTCAACGGCTACACAAGTACCAACTCTAGTGGTATTCCTTGGCTGAATAATTTTTGTGCTGAACTTGAAAAATTTGCTAACAATTTACATAAATTTCTTATATTCGAATGCAGCAAGAACGACGAGGTAATCGAGACAATGTTCCTCTGTCTGACTCAAATCACCACCTGCATACGGCACATGGAGCGAACCATCAAATCCGAAGAGTCAGGCGGACGAGCCATCTCGGCTGCGCGGCAACATTTCCTTGATCGAATCCTTTGGTGCTTGGATCGCATTAAAATCGCAATAAATTCAGTTACTAACATGTCCCAAATGGATGAGGAATCGAACTTTGTCACCTTGATGGACAAAGTACTCGACAATATAGCTCCATTTAGCTCGTTCCTCGAGGGCACCACTTGTCCAAATATAGCCGAAAAGCGTGCCGAAGCTATGTTCGCCAGTAAAGAGATCCGATCGACCGTTGATCAGATCCTGAGTCACACGTTAGCATTTGCAAATGTAGCACTGAAGAACGATAAAAAGATCATCAGCATTCTCTGCCAGAAGACTATCCGCGACTGCATTGCCTTCGAGGAGGAGTGCTCGCTTTCTGATGTGAAAACAAAGATCAATGAAAGTGAACGTAAGCTCAAAGCAATGTCCTTGGAGAACTCGCTCTATCAACTGGAGGACTTCATCAATGAAAGTCTACTCCGACTTGTCTTCCACACTTTTCTGGATTACTCAAAGCTCTCCGTCCAAAAATTGCGCGAAGCTATTCAGATGAATGTAAATGATTCTATCCTCGACGAAGTGATTGCTGATTTTGATGTTAATATCGATAGAACTACCCAAATCGGAGTATTTGCTATAGCATTTGCTCCAAATGTAAAGATCAAAACTGCTGTACGCAGTTGTCTGGCTTCTCTGGAGTCACTCGATTCGTGCATAATCCCGTCGCTGCAGTCGAACTCTGACATCTACTCGGAGATTCTCGAGCAACATTTCAACGAAGAGGTAGAGAAGTTCAAGGTTGCCATTCAGGAGATTATCGACAGCAACGCATTTTGTACATCATATCTGGAAATGCTGTCTGATGTAATCACAGCAAATAACCAGCAATTGAATAAGGAACAGCTATCGGACTTGCTGGAAATGGGTGCCATCCTCAAGGAACACCTCCATCTGAACTACACCTATTTGGAATTTCAGAAGGACGCAGATAATCGAACCAAATACGAGAAGTTCATTCTGATGTTGGAAGAGTGCCAAGCGATTCTTGCCTGTCTTAACCAAGTCGAGCCACAAAGAGTCCTAAAGCGCTTTAAGATACTTCGATCTGTCTTGTTCAGATTAAGAGATTCTCTAACCGATTCAAAACGGACATCAAAGAAAGTTCCGATATCCGATGTATTCATCACATCCGATGAGATGTGTGAGTCTGAGAGGCTTCTTGAATCTGTTGGTATTGCTCCATCAACGAGTAGCATCCTATATCGAAATGATGTCAGTTGTTATAAGCGAAGTGCTTCTTTGAAGCCAAACTATTGCCGCTCAAATACTTCCACTTCGGATGGTGGACAGGTAAAGTGTTCAAAATTAGACGCTCCCAGGAGCATTCGCCGAAAGGATAGCTTAAGAACAACAATGTTTAAGAAAGCAAAGACCAATGAGTCGCAGAATTTTTATAAACTGTACAGAGAACAGTCGCATGTTCTTCAAATACGTGAAATTCTTGATCAAGTCACTTTATCAGTAGGAAACACCGAGTCTTCATCGAGCAGCTGAATTTTTATTTGAGATTTTTCATAAAATCGAAACTATTATTGACATACCACTATATTTAAAATAAGTAAAATACATACGTATGTATTCAGGTTTTCAATTATTACATATCTAAATTTATATACATATATCTGAATCTTTGATATGTCTCACAATATTTCCGATAAATATATTTCCACTGATTTAATTTTTAATCCATTTTTTTGTTTCATTCATTTGTTTCTAGTAATAATCAAAGATTACTTATGTACGCTTCCACGAATTTTATAAGCTAGAGCTGAAGATATTTCAGATTATGTGAAAGCAGATCAGAACCATTTTGAGGTGCTATTATGTAATGCTTATTTTTGTTAAACACTTCCTAATCATCAAGATTTGAATATACATACATATATGTATGTTTTAACGGATTTCAGAAGCCAGTGCTGAAGACTAGACGAGTAGACAGTTTTTGTTCTCTGAAGGTTTTAGACAAGGCGATGCTCTGTCGTGCGACTTCTTCAACATCGTTGTTGAAAAAATAGTGCAAAACTCAGGCGTCAACACTAGAGGCACCATCTTTCAAAAGTCCGTCCAATTACTTGAATACCCCGACGACTTTGACATAATTGGAAGGACAAAGTGTGTGAGCATTGAGACGGAAGCGAAGAAGATTGGTTAAGCGGTCGATAAGGGTAAGACCTTGTATACACTGTCATCAAGAAAGGACACCCAACACCGACGTCTTGGACAAAACGTCACCATAGTAGTTGAGGACTTTGACTACCTAAACGCTGCTATTAATTCAGACAACACCAGTGCTGCAAACGGAGGATAATGCAATTGAGTAGCAAAGTCCTCTCTCGAGCAACTAAAGCGTCCCTCTATTAAACTCTAATCATCTCGCTCCTTGCAGAGACATACTTTAGAATGTTTCGAGAGGAAAATTATCCGTGTGATCTTTGGTCTCGTATGCATAGACGGGCAGTGGAAGAGAAGATTACCATGAACAGTACGACCCGAAAAGTCTTCGAATCCAACCCCGAGGGACAGCGCAGTAGAGAAAGACCGCGACTCAAACCTCAATCAACTTGACGTGTGAAACTGGAGACTGCTAGGGACCGAGCTAGCTGGAGAAGCTTGTTAGTTGAAGCCCTGGTCCACCCATAACTATAGCGCCACCTTAAGTAAGTAAGTTTTGCTCTTTATTCATAAATGCTTCGATTTGCAAAGTATTAGTTTGAAAAAAAAAAATTATTTCTTAACTGCCATCTTGTGCCGTTGTTAAATTAGTTTTGAATTTGACAAGAAGAATTTAGAATATGAGGCAATTTTTTTTAAAATTATTTAGTTAACATATCCCTGGGTGTAGACCAGAGCCGGAGCAACCCTATGTCTAAAATGTGCAAAATTCTGGAGGCGCATACTGCCATTGGAATTTTAACTACGAAACTTGTTCAAATAATCCCAAAATAACATCCACCAAAACTGTGCTAAGTTATTTCTTGCACAATAAACTAACATCAATTTCCTTGTTGCAGTCAAGGAGAATTTAACTCAAAATATCGTAAAATTAAAGATCCCACTAGACCTATGGAAGTTCAATCTTATCTAACTAATCTCAAAATATTTCAATCTGTTCGTACAAAAGAAATAAATCTCAACACAAAAAAGTTCCACGCCACCTTATTTGTGCATGTTTTATTTTATACACACTGAGTCAGTGAGTCCCAAAATTAACATGGGAAAATATGACAAAGAAAAAAACTTATTCATACTGAATCATGTGGGTTAAAGCGTGCAGGTTTTTATTAGGCACTGTACCTGTATATGGGTTTTCTCATATACGAAAAGAGCAAGAAGTGCAACAAGTAGGTACTAGGTACTCGTAATCGTAAGTGACAGCTGTGTTTATGAAAATATACATCCACTTCCACTGATACCTTAAGTGGCCTATAGACGTGCAACAACCCAACAACATTTTTCAATGCAAGCGTTTATGCTTTTGATATTGAAAGGTATGAAATTGTATGAAATTATATATTAGGTTCGTTTGTTGAACTTTACCCAGGTTTGACCCAGGTTTTCTTGACAACCCTCAGAGTTGTCAACAAAAACTGGGGTTTTCGGTTTTCAAAAAACACCCAAGGGCTTTCAACTGATTTGTTGACAACTAAAAGCAAGACAAAATAATTTTGTGATCTGATAAAACTTTAAATTTGTTATAAATTAGTTTAAAAAATGAACGAAAACAATTTCGCGTTGTTGCTGAATGTTTCATCCGATGAGTACAACAAACATTTAATTGTAAATACAAGCAATAACATGCAACATGCGAATCGCCAAAGGACAACAAAAGAAATACATATGAAATCCCATATGACTTTTGACAGTTTGAGCGTTACCTGAACTCGCCCCAGCAAAATACCTAGATCTACTTCATGGCGAGTTCAGGGCGACCCCAGGTCTCAAAAAACACAGAATTTGCTCACCAGGGTGACTTCAGGTTTTTCAAAAAACGATTTAGGGCGACCCCAGGGTGACTTCAGGGCTCAACGAACAAACCTATTTACAGCCGTATTAATAAAAAATGCTTATTCCACCTATATGGTTTTGCTAAACCATGGAAGAGGAGTTAAGCCATGGCTTAAATATTTACATTAATAAAAACAAAATGTTCCCGGAATAGTAAAATGACGTTTATCAAAAATGCTTTAAAGAAAATCTTCTACAAAAGTAAGCAATCTCTTTTTTATATTCTGTGGCTACCTAAATTGATTTTCAATTGCTTGTGTCTGACTGTGGACATTTCTATTTCTTATTCCTTCGCTAAACCACCTACTTCGGTGGTTTAACTTAATAATTAGTAAACGTCACTTAACAGAAAATTTGTTTTATTAATGAAATTTCGCACTTAGTCCAGGACTTAACGATAAACCTCCACTAAACCATCTTTATTAATATGGGTGTTATTGTGTAATTTTGTAAAAAGCTATAGGTGAACTTGTGCAACTTCATCTACACAGGATTAAATATCATAGCACAAACTTGATTTTAGTGTTTATTAGATACAAATAAGTTGTATCTTCTTTGTTGTGTTTTCGTTATGAAAAAAAAGAGACGTGAGCGTGATGAAACATAATCGTTGTTGTAGAATCAGTTTCAAACAATGAAAGCAGACGAGGATGACGTTTAATGAAATTAATAAATGAAGTAAGGACAGTCGCGCACACTGAATTTTCAGTTTCACATATGTTTGGTTGGTGAAATGAAACATAATGGGCTCATGTTTCATTGTACTATTATATTTACCATATATGTTTCATTTTAACAACCAAACAGTTGCGAAAATAAAAATTGAATTTACGCTCCAGGCCTAGGGAATTGCGAACGATTTTATAACAACAAAAAGATGACAGTAAATCATGTCTCGCTCTCGTCTCGTGTTCTCATCACATTATATATGGGGCATAATTATAAAAACTTTTGTCTGTCGTTTTCATTTGGATTTTAATGTCACCATCTGACAAATTCAAGCGGTGATAAAAATACAGTAAAAAACGACTAGTATTGAAATTTGATATCTTATGTCATTTTTATTTGGCAATCCGGAATCTCTCTCCGATCCGGAATCCCAATTGAACACTTTTGTTTGCTTCTGATGATTCTGAAGTTTTGTTTGATTGTATATGGGAAACATCAAATGCGTAGATAATCAAAATCAAGAAAAATGTTTGTTGAAAGCAGGGTTGGCCGAATTGTCACTTTTTAGAAATAACTACATTTGTTACGTCTGCTACGTATTTTATGTAGTTAATGTAGTTAAATGTAGTTAATTGTAGTTAATGTAAGAAATTGTAGCATTGCTGTCAATTAACTGTCAGTTATGCATTTGAAATTTGAATTTTTAAATTAAACGTTCAGTTATTCCTTCAAGCTCGCTTCAACACCTCATATAAACGTAGTAAATCATGCAGAAAATATAGTTACTTCGTTTATATGAGGTATCGAAGCGAGCTTGAAGCTCGCTTCGACCCTTTGTAAACGGGTATTGAGTTGAAATGAGCTTCGTTCGACTCGATCTCACTCGCTCAGCGGTGTCGAGTCGAAATATGAGACGAAAAACCTGGGTCGAAGAGTTGGCTTAACAAAATGTTTCAGAATCGCTCAACACCATTTCAACTCAACTCCAAATCGAGCTCTCAACTCAAATGACGAGAAACCTGGGTCGAAAATCCGACCCTAATCCAACTCGATCTTTCGATACTGCATATAAACGTAGTAAGTGTAGTTAATTCGGCCAACCCTGGTTCGCACAATTTGAATACCAAAAATCACAGCTGTTGAGGTTGACGTTTAAGTATATGAATGTGTGAGTGCTTCTAGTTTTACTTCTGATTTCAAATCCAGAAGCAAATTTCTCTTCTTTTCAGAATCAGAACTGTCATTTTTTCCCAATTGAACACTTTCAGAAGAGTCCGGAAGGCTTCCGGATTGCCAAATAAAAACGACATTAGACGTCAGTGTACTTTCACGATTTATGATGTGCACCCGAGCTCCGTAATCATAAGGCGTTGAAAAAGCGCCATCTGTGAGTCAAAAAGATCGCAGATTTCCGTATCGTCAAAAGAGGAACACACCCAAACAGTACTTTACATCTATTTTCAGGAGAAAAACTCTCATTCTGAATCCCAATAGAACACTTTCAGGCGAGTTTACTCCCAATCAGAAAGGTCATAAAAGGTGCTTGCCAGCCCAGTACATGGTACGTGCTCGTGTGGCGTTGGATTTGAATGTGAAAGCTAGCCAGACCATGTGGGTCGAACGACAAATCCTTGAATGTAAACCCCACTAAGGCTTAGGCTGGTATTCACCGAGCGCTCTTAAACGGCTCTTAACTTTACGAGGCTCTTAACTTGAAATTTCTTTGGGGTATTCACCAACCACTCACAAGTGCTTTTCGAAGTTTGAAAATGAGAGCCACTAGGGGTGTTCACATGGAAGAACATCTTGTACAACATGGTTCGATAACCATCAATGTTCTATCATATGAACGCAAAACCGAACAATGTTGCATGGTTTTCAAAATATTTTGAAAACCTGGGTGGTTCGTGCAACCAACCAACCTGTGTGAACAGATGTTGACAACTTTGATATTTTTGTTCATTCTGTAAATTGTCTCGGCCATAAAACATTCAACGGAAAAATGGCATCTATACCAAATAATGAGTTTCAAAAAGATTTTTGAACTTTATAATAAGAAATTTACCAGAATTGTGGAAAATAAAAAGTGAAATTTATAAAGAATATATTTTATAAGAATAAAACTCCTAACAAAATATAAAGAAGTGGAAGAAAATGCAAGTTTCATGCTTTCTTCCTCTTCAAGAATATCGTTCGTAATTACGGCTGCCAAAATTTGTATCGCCATACTGATTCCGTTCTTCTTCTAAGATATAAAAATAATGATGTTCGACAACATCAGTATCCTATGTGAACGCAAAGTAGTGTGTACAGTTATTTTCCCATGGAACCATGTTGTACAACCATGTGAACCCCCCTACTCTCTCTTGTTCAGGCATACCCAAACTGTGAAATGTTGTGGAATGTTGGTCTTGACAGCAAATGGATACTCTTCTACTTGGCATTGCTCACATGGATTCGAGTCAAATGCGTGCGTGACACGTCTAATACTGCTTTTATACGGAAGCGATTTTTAATCTTAGTTTCTCTTTTGGAGTCATCTTCCGCCTTATGTAACCCCGCCACCACACACGTCTCTCGCCTACGGGCTTAAAAATCGCAAGGTAATATTGCTTCGTTTAAAAGCCGTATAAGCGAACAAACTTTTGAAGAGAGCGCTCGTAAGTTTAGGAGTGGTCGGGACCTAATATTGCTTGGTGAATAGGTTTATGAGCTTCTTAAGTTATGAGCGCTCGGTGAATACCAGCCTAAAAGTGCAAGAAAACTTTTCGTTCGTTGATAAAAGAAAACAACTATCAACTGCTTGTTGTTTGTGGGTATTATTTGTACCTAGCGTTAATTTGTTCAATGAATTTGTTTTCATTTATAAATTAAATCATTTTGGAGTGATGGATGTAATCTTGAAACTTGAACGAATCAAAACTCGAGATTTGATGCCGCCGGAACAAATAGTTTCAATTGGATTTCATTCTTATCACTCTCATCTAAGTAGTTTCTTGATATATAATATTAAGAAAATACAATTTCTACATCATTTGTTTGGTAGTTTTTGCTGGGTAGGGCAGTAACTAGATATACATAGTTCATAGTAAAGTATAAATTGCAACAAGATCGAGATGAGTCTATCGGAAATTTCCAAGTTCTTCACTGAAAATTCTCTCGATGAAATAATTATAAAAGCTGGAGGTACCAAGCATTCCTCTTTCAAGTTTGGCAAAGGATTCAAAAAGGGTGACTCTTACTTGAGCAAGGTATTCCGGTTGTGTGTTTATGGAGAACATGAAACTTTGGGGTAAGTGAACTAATTTTGTATATGCATTCAATTTCTTACTAAAAAAATCTTATTTTTAAGAACCAAACAGGAAGTCAATTTGATTATAAAATCTATGCCAGACAATTTAGCTCGGAGGAAATTATTTCGATCTGCTGATTTCTTTCGTAATGAGATATATTACTATACTAAAGTTATTCCAGCTTTGGAAAAGTTTCAAGAGAGCAAACATCCAGCGAAACCTTTTACCGAATATCCAAAGTGTTTTTTATGTTATTGTGATGGAGAAAATGACTTTATTGCATTAGAAGATGTCAGTTTTCTTGGCTATGGGAGTCCCAATAGGTATTAAATATTTATTGTTATTATAATTCGAATGTCGTATATGGTTTTGTTTATAATAGGCAAGACTATATTTCCCTCGATGAATGTAGGCTGACAATGCGAACAATGGGACGACTTCATGGCATTGGTTTGGCATTTGCAGACCAAGAACCGAAAGCATTCGCAGAGACAGTTGGAAAATTAGAAGAAACTTACTACACTGATGAATTACGTAGTTGGTATATGGACTTCTTACGCCTTGCAATGAATGTTGCGAAAGATGCCGTTTCAAAAACATATCCGGGAACAAAATATGAAAAAATTGCTAATACGTTCCTTCAGGATAGCCTATATTCTGACCAAATTCAGATCGCGGCAACTAGGGGTAAGAAAATTTAAAAAAAAAATTTAAATAAGTCTTCTGTAACCCGGGTCTGAAAGAAAAGGTCGTTTTTTTTAACAAAGTTTCATTACGCGGCTTGCAGTAAGATTGAATTGGTAGAATAGTCATGTAACGAAAAATTGACATCTGTTTATTCGAACGAGCGTCCATTGATAGATGAGCAGAAGAGTCTGCGGGCACATTGATATGGGCACTCTATCTGCATCTTCTCTACATATTATATGCGCGTGTGTGTGCGAAAGGTACTAAAGAGATTTGTACAGTTAACACGAGCAGTAGAATCCAGACTTGAGAAATCACTTTTTGCAGTGGGGAGATTTCAATTTTTAAATTTTGTTTAATACCACAAAACAAAAATTGCACGTTTAACCATTTAAAGCGGTGGTTCAAAAATATCTTACGATTTTTAATTGAGGAGTGCGCAAACATTTAACATTCTACTGTTTGAACGTTAAGCCTTGTTCTAAAATAAATTTATCAGCAATAATTGGGTTTTGTCCCCTAAGCTGCTATCAGACAAAATCGTAAAAAAAACATTTTATAGGCATTCCGAAAGATTTTAAAGTATAAATTCTTCTAGATTTGTCTGCTTCTTTAAATAATACCGAAACTTAAGGTACAAGTATTCTTTTTGTTCACGCGGTTGAAAGAAATGAAATAAAAACAGAGGCAACAGATGCCGTTTTTGATTTGATTCGTTACTTTACATTATTTGCATTGAAAAAACCGTAATGAATTTGAAGTAAAAGCGTAAAGAACTTCGTTACTTACGCGGATTCCAGACTACACATTTTTTTGGTTGGAAAAAATAAAATTTGTTTATCTAACTTTCGTAAGTACTGATGAACTGTATTGTTAATTATATAAATATTTCAATGAGTGCTTAATGTCAATCCGAAAGAGGCAGTATTATTTTGTGTTATAAGTTCTCCGCTGAATTAAAAAATGTTTGTATTTGATATATTTAAGCTACTGGACTTATGAACACACCAATTTCAACATTTACTTTTTAAATTTAAAATTCTGCCGAGTCCGAAAGAATATATTGATAAGCACATTTCATGACAGTAGACTCTCTTGAAGGATTTGTTTCTTTCTCGGATGAGGAAGAAAACATTGATGTTGAATTTATTAAAAACAGTTTGAAATCGTATTTTGTTGTGATATAATTTGCTTAGGAATATCCTGGATAACGAATCGAAAACGCTAGAAGTTGTTTGGTCGTTGACCGTCTTTTGTGTTTTAAGATAAACTTAGTTTTAATATATAAAACATACAAGAGCTTAAAAATACAGCCCATGGGAAACTGATCCATGCAACAAGTTTAATTAAGCTTTGCGTTTGAAATGTTGAAAGATCGCATACTGAATATCAGGTTTTTGAGTACGAATTTCCTTACAGGAAGTATGATGTTGAAGATTCTTGTATACAGGGTGTCCCACAGTCACCGCCCCAAATGAAAACCATGGATTCCTGAAGAGGTCATTTTCTCGTTTTCGTCGCGTTTTCGAGTTATAACGGTTTTTATGGTTTTTCCCTTAACTGGCTTTATCTTTGCCAAATTACGTCCGATTCGTAAGATTTTTTTTATAACCAATCAAGAATTTATTACAGTTTTAGTTTGTTCAAAGACTTTTTTTTCTGCGGACAACCGTTTCTCCGCAATTTTGCATCAAACCCAATTTTTTCGTTTTTTAAGTAGTTTTTTCACTTTGATATCATTTTATTCAAAAAAACACGTTAATGAGTATCAATTTTTTTCACTTATTATTAAAGCCCAGTTCATTTTCTTAAAAAAATTATTTTTTTCCTTAAAAAAAAGTACTAAATGTAATTAACAAAAAATAAACAAACGGAGTGAATTTAAAAAAAAAAATAATTATTAAACACAAAATTAACTTTTTCTGAGCTATTGTGGTTAAGAAAAGGACAATAGATAAAGTTGTCCTATTTCAGCGTATTTTAATAACATTTCCAGATATTATTGATTAGTGTAATCGCAAATAATTGAAAAAAAAAAAACTACAACTTGAATAACAAATCCAAAATGGAGTATCAAGTGAAAGAACACGACGCGGACACTAGATCACGCGAGAAAGACATTTACAACCTTCAAATCATAATGCAAATCTTTACTGTTTACATAAGTTAACGGTGTTACTAATTAACTTTATCTATTTGTCCTTTTCTTAACCACAATAGCTCAGAAAAAGTTAATTTTGAAAAATTATTTTTTTTTTTAATTCACTTAGTTTGTTTATTTTTTGTTAATTACATTTAGTATTCTTTTTAAGGAAAAAAAAATAATTTTTTTAAGAAAATGAACTGGGCTTTAATAATAAGTGAAAAAAATTAATACTCATTAACGTGTTTTTTTGAATAAAATGATATCAAAGTGAAATAAAATGCACAACGGGATCGCACAAACTTGCTCTTATGTAAAAGTACTTTGGAATTTAAGTTACATTTTATAAATATAAAACATGGATTTAATGAGATAATAGATAATGTTCAAATGCATAAAATTGCCGTCTGATTTCTAGAAAAGTATGAATTTATGCAAACAAACTTTAAAAAATCGTTTTATTATTAAATAAATAAATTTTCTATATAAGAAATTTCTTTAAAATTTTTCAAGAAAAAAATGTAGGATGCGAATTTTAAGGATTTCATTTAATAATATTGATTTTAGGAAATAATTTCAAAAAATTATCGTTCATAGGTTTTGAAGATATTGATTTTTCAAAAAAATATTACAATATTATTTTAAACTTAGGGGGACTCCTGCTGAAAATTTTTGGTTAAAATCGCTAGAGCCGTTAATGAGAAAATCGAAAATCAAAAAAACGGTTCTATGACAGGTACCGTTAATAACATTTTGCCCCAATTTTTTTTTTACCAAAACGTAGTCTATGTCCATAATATCACACCTAATTTTTTTTATCAAAATCGTTAGAGTCGTTTTCGAGATAAATAAGATTTTGCATTACGGGTGTATGTGGGGTACCGTTAGTTTTAGAGCTAAAAAAAAAATTTCAATTTCCCCTCTAGGGAATCACCGAAGACCCATAACTACCGAGTTTGAAGAAAATAGGTCCAGTGGCTTAGGCTCTAGATCGAGGTACAGACATACAGACAGACAGACGGAATTGCCGGACCCACTTTATTCGTCTTCGCTATCATCGTAATGTCAACTTTGATCAAAATCTCGAGTTCGATTTTTTTTCCAAATGCAGAACTTGCCCTATAGTACCTATGTATATCGCAAGTAAATACTACTTAAAAAACGAAAAAATTGAGTTTGATGCAAAATTGTGGAGAAACGGTTGTCCGCAGAAAAAAAAGTCTTTAAACAAACTAAAACTGTAATGAATTCTTGATTGGTTATAAAAAAAATCTTACGAATCGGACGTAATTTGGCAAAGATAAAGCCAGTTAAGGGAAAAACCATAAAAACCGTTTTAACTCGAAAATGCGACGAAAACGAGAAAATGACCTCTTAAGTTTTTCGACTTAAAATAACCTCAGGAATCCATGGTTTTCATTTGGGGCGGTGACTGTGGGACACCCTGTATACATATGGTATAATCTACATACATATACCAAAAACTTTCATCTCCAATGGTAAAGGCTGCATCATAAGATCATTTTACAATTCCATTGGAGTTATAATTTTGTTTTGTATGTACAAATATTTTTTAAAAGGTAAACTCGCCACTATTGTTCACGGGGATTGTTGGACTCCTAATTTTCTTACAAAATATCGCGCGGATGGATCCGCAGAGGCTGTGAAAGTTATCGACTATCAGTTGACAAGGTAAGTCTAAAATCTATAACATAATTTACTAGAATACCTCATTCCTCAATTTTTTTAGATGTGCTTCGCTTGCATTGGACATTTCTTTTTTCATTTACTCATGCACAAGTCAAGAGTTAAGAGAACAAAATTATTTAAAACTACTAAAGGTTGATCATGTTCAAAAAGACGTCTAAACATAAAATTAATTATAACTATGGTTTTCAGGAATATCATGATAGCGCTTGTGCCTTAATTAAAGATCTCGGTTCAGATCCGGACCAGGTGATTCCATTTGAAGAGTTAATGGCAGAGCTGAAAGCCTTCGGTAGATTTGGTTGTGGCATGGGCATTGAATCCCTACCAATGTCATTGATTGAAGATGAAGAAGTTGCTGATTTGGATGAAATTAAAGAAAATGCCGTACTCACTGATGTTTGGAACATAACTCCTTTTAAAGAAGAATCAAAAAGGAGAAGAATAGCAGATATGTTTAAGCATGCTATTGATCAAGAATATATTCAATGAAATTATCTTATGATAATAATTATTATAATCTAACAAAAGTCAGAATAATAATCATAATCTGTGTGCAAAAGTTTTAAACAATCATAACAGAAAGTAATTTTTATCAATTTTCTTAAGTTTTTTTTTATTTAAATTCTTTGTCGATAACGATATTTTGCAAAGTTTTTTATGCGCCATCCATAGATTAGAGTAAAATAAATTATTTTAGGTTTAAATAAAAGATACAAAACATACAGTGGTCACAAACACTATTCCGCCACACAGAATCTAAAACTTTAAAACAAAAGTAAATTAACAAATTTTACATTTTCGGGATTCTTAATCTTCTGTCGTCAACGGTTTTCTAGACGACAGATTTTCGAGTTTTTACAGGCTTTTTTTAAGGAAACTACTAACATAAATAAATTAAATGCACGACTGCTGTTATGTAAGAGTACTTTGGAATTTAAATATCTAAAATATGAATTTAATTAGAGAAAATGTTAAAATGCATAAGATTACCTTCAGATTTTTATAAAAAGTTATTTTATTGTTTTCTTATTAAATATATTTTCACGTAAGAAATTTCCTTAAAATTCTTCCAAGAAAAATTGGGATATGAATTTTAAGAACTAAATAATATACATTTTAGGAAATAATTTAAAGAACTAATCGTTCACTCGTTTTCAAGATATTAAGATTTTACATAACGGCTGTATGGCAGGGACTAATATCTTTATTGGATAACTGAAGACCCTTAAGTTCCGGGCCTAAAGAAAATATCGCCAGCGGCTTAGGCTGTATTTCGAGGTACAGACATACCGAAACATGATTTTTATTCATAACATTTTACGTTAAGTTTTTATAAGAAAAATTGATATGCTAGGTTTAAGTATTTAATGATATACATTTAAGGACATTATTTAAAAAAATATTCGCCTACCAGTTTTCAATAAAAGAATTCCCAAAAAAATAAAAAATAAAAATTGTTTTATTTTCTAATCCAAAAACTTTTTTTTCTAACATTTGTGTGTACAATATTTTTTAAGTCATTTTTGCAAAAATTGTTAGAGCCGTTAATGAGGAAATAGAAAATCAAAAAATTCGTTCTATGACCGGTACCGTTAATAACAATTTTTCCTAAAATTTTGTTTGACCAAAATATCTTATATGTCCATTATAGCACACATATTTTGTTTATCAAAATTGTAGAGCCGTTTTCGAGATAAACAAGATTTGGTATATCGGCTGTATGACTGGTACCATTATTTTAAGAGCAACAAAAATTCAATTTGTCCTTTAGAGAATAAATATCAAGTTTGAAGTAAATCGCTTCAGCGGCTGCGATACGAGAAACGTTTGCGTGCGAGAAAATACTTACATTTATTCTTATAATATGTACGTGCGCACAGTGAAGCGATATTTGATGCGAGTGTTGCGAGTTCCTCGAATACCTATCGCAAGCATCTCGCTCACAAAATTTTCGGTAATATTTTTATGTACTGTGAGTGTCAAAAGTGAGTAAACACCTAAATGATTTCTTGAGTTACATGGAATTGAAACCAAAAAATAAACAAAAATCGAATTCCAATAATACAAAATAAAAGTTTTATTTAATAGCAATAAATCAAAACCAAAATAAAATTTCAAAAAATGAAGTAATGCATTTTTTCCTAATAAAAACTAAAAATACTCCATATTTTAAGCGTCAAAAGTAAGTAAACATCTGTTATATCTTATACCTATATATAGTACAAACATTTTCAGTTTTTTTTACAAACCTTCGATAGATCAAGAGTGCAAAATTGTTTGGTTTCCTTTATTCTATTTATTTTTTATGAATTAACTACGTATGTAGCAGACGTAACAAATTGTAGTAAATTAGGCATGTAGTTTATTCAAATATTTACGCGTAGGTAGTGTAGCCTAATTGTAAATAGTGAATTCGTATTCGTATTTATTCTTCATTTTGAGAAGGCCGGAGATAGGACACAAAAAAAAATAGCGGTTGCCTATTGTCGGCCACCCCCGGCCGGAGATACGCAACTCGTTTTTTTTATTTTTTTTTTAACTGAGTACACAAAATAATAAATAAACCTGCTCTCTTCATCTTGCAGCAGAAAAAATCGTTAAAATTCGAAGGTTTCCAGTGCTCGGCCGCCTCTTTACAAAAAGAAATAATGGTGGCCGGCTATAGGACAATCGTGTCCTAACTCCGGCCCCTTCTTTTATCTTAGGTTTAAAGCAAATCTTTATTAGGTTCCAACTTTTTGATACCAATTAGATACCTATATTTAAATTCTTTTCTTCAGCAACTTAAATATGACCCGGACAAATGTGTCATTCCATATAAAGACACACATTTGGAACAATCCTTATTTGAAATCCGTTAAAATAAACTGCTAATCAGAGCAGCAGCAAGAAGGTTTAAAATTCCAAGGACGACTCTTCAGAACCGAGTTCACAACAGAACCGCAGAAAACCTTGGGAAGTTTGGTCCCTGCCCTGTGCTTTGTGCAGAAGAAGAAAATAAGCTTAACAACTGGCTTATAAATCTAGAAAAATTTGGATTTTCACAAACCTCTGAAAACCTTTTGAAAACGATGCAAGCTATTCTCCAAGAAGAAGGCCGCAAAATCCCTTTCAAAAACAGCAAACCAAGTAAGAAATGGTATTACGGTTTTATGCGACGCCATCCAGATTTAAGCCTTCGAACTGTTCAAACTGTCTCTAAAAGCCGGGCTCAAATAACGAAGGAAAGAATAAGAAAATCGTTTTATGAGCTTAAAGAATAGTTATCACAAGAAAATGCCTTAGACGTTCTTGAGGATTCTTCTAGAATCTTTAACGCTGCTGAAACGGGATTTAGTATGGCTCCAAAAACTGGAAATGTCATTCAAAAGGAATCAAAAACCTTTATGAAATCAAAGCAGCATATGAAAGAGAAAACTTAACTGTGTTGTTGACTTTTTCAGCAGATGGAAGAACACTTCCTCCTATGGTCGTTTTGCCTTACAAAAGATAGCCCAACTGGCTGAAAGAGGTCCAAAATAAGTAGCCTGACTGGGTTTTTGGAAAGACGAAAAGTGGATGGATGCGGGGAAGGACTTTGCTTCAATAAGTGAAAGAAGGTCTTAACGTGTGGATTTCCAATAATGATGTTAGACGTCCAGTTCTATTATTTTTTAAGATACCACGAAGCTGCAACAACTCGTATACTTTACTTGTAAGGTCTTAAATGAATTTAAATTATTATTCGAAACACTTAACAGAACCGCATTCTTCAAAGAGCCCATCGGTTTTTGAAAAAAATATCGAAAATAACCGAAGCCAATACGAAATTCCGTGCGACGATTTTTTAGCAATCCCAAACCACCTATGTCAATATCATCGCAGGCCTGGAAAACTTTTCATCAAAGTAAAGAAGACCAAAAAAAAGTTAAAGCTGCCGGATTCGAAAAAGGAAGCTTGATCGCCAAACAAAAGAGAAGCCAAGAAAAAAATCAATAAAACGGAAAAAAGTGGTGCCAAGATGTCCTTCATGCAATGAAGATGTTCTCACGGATGTAGAAGAAGAAGGGCTCAAAGATGTTGGATGTGATAAATGTGAAAACTGATTTCATCTCAAATGTACCAATTTGTCAACCATGTCGTTTTTAGATGCTAAGCTCGAAGTATTTATCTGTCCAAAATGTGATATTTTGTTACCCAAAATGAGATAAGAAAAACTCTAGTGATTTGTTTCGATTAAGCATTTGTTATTTATGCATCCTTGAAACTGTATTAAAAATAGTATTAATTTATTTTATGATTCCTATTAGCTTTAAAAGAAAATGTTCTTAACTGAATTAAATTAAAAGATTTTTTTTATTGTTTAAGCCTGAAAAATGGAAAAACTAATTTATTTTTTTACTTGTATTTATATTTTATTTATTTTCGTTTAAATAAATAATTTTTTCTTAACTTTTCAATAATAGAACACTTAAATAAAAATTATTAAAACATGAAAGCCCTTAATTTAGGGGAGAGTGGGGCACATTTGAACACTTTTTGCTTTCCAGACTGATAAAACCTAAAATATTCGAGCAATTGGCCTGATATTTTACTCACATGGAACAGTGGTATTGACGTTCAATTTAGAAAAATATTTGGTCCATTTAACGAAATATTTATATTAAATTTTTAGCTCCAATCAATACAGGTTCTTATGTTCAAAAGTGCCCCATGTATGGGGCAGTTTTGAACTTGGAAGGGGCACTTTTGAACAGTGATATATTTTTTTTTACTGAATAAAAGAACTTTTAAATTTTATTTGTATACCTATTCATTTTTTAATAAGAACTTATCAATTAAACTCAAAATTAATACTTTTGTTATATCATATTCATGTATTTGTAGAAAAAAAAAAAACAAAAATCCACAAAGATTAATAAGAAAAAAAAACTAAATCTAAAACTTGGATTTTTAAGTAAAAGCTGGATCTTAAGTGAATAAGAATAAGCTTAAGCTAGCTAGTTAAAGATGTTATCTAATAATAGCTATTTTAAAATAGCCAACGCTAAGTTCATTTAGTTTTAACTTGTTTTCCAAGCATAAGCTTCAATTTGTGTGAATAAAAATAGCTTAAACTAGAATATTATTGTTAAAGCTATAAAAATTTCAAGATTTTTTCGACCTAGAAAGCCTTAACTAGAGGCCTTATTTTCAGTATTCAATAGCTCAAAAATGAGACAGAGAACGTATAGACGCAGAGACTGATGGTCGATATGACAAAAACATTTTTTACCTGAAACCAATACTTGCCCTATAGAACAGATAACAAATTGCTTGATTAATTGCTTGAAGCTGATTAAATTTTCTCTTAAATGTCTTAAATATGTTAAAAAAAACTAATCATGACAGTTTTGAACATGTTCAAAAGTGCCCCAACTGTTCCAGTGACATAAAATGTATTATAAATATTTAACTGAAATATATTCAGTAAAAAACTTACCGCAATTAGGTTTAAAATTTATTTTTCCTCCAAAAAATGTGTTCCTGTTTTAAAATCGCGCAGTAATTTTAGTTTAAACTCTTACAACTAAAAAACGAAAACAAAACACTTCCACTAGCAAAAGTACCCTTCACCTCTAAGTCCGAGAGATAACTGAGATATTCAAGGAAAGTCAATGACGTTTATGGATATGGTACTGACAGGTTAAAATTTTAAATTACTTTTAAAAAAGAGTAATAAAGTAAAATTTTATAAGCATTGTTCAAATGTGCCCCGTGTTCAAATGTGCCCCACTCTCCCCTACTGGGTGGCCGAAGATAGGACACCAGATGGTCGGAAAAAGTAAACAAGGGCCGGCTACTGGAAAAAATGACTTTTTTTACAAAAACTTAAATAAACAATTATATGGTAAGATTAACTATCTTTATGGCATTTTCTTTGGTTTGTGTAACTTTCAGGATTTAAGCTTTTTCCAGCTTTTGGAAGCAAATATTTTTCTGAGATTTGCGGAAATTTTTAATGCTCACTACGGCAATCCTGTAAGAGCTTTAAATCAAAGATAGCTTATTGAAATCCATAATGGTCCGACTGAAAGCCAAATATCCTATCTTCCCTGTACTGCAAATATGAATTGAACAGAGTGTATTAACTTCTCATTCCTTATTCCTTTATTGAATTGTTGTTGCAAAAATAATTTTGCATCACTGTTCTGACCAAACGTAACTATCATGGCATGATCCAGCGTACCTTGCATCCACAAACCGTACTTGCATTTTATTGATTTTGACAATTAGCTACGAGCGACGATGTACTTTGTTTTTTTGAGCTTCTCGTACGCAACGTATTCGACTTGAAGAATTACGATTTTGATACGAAACGAGTTCGACTACGAGTACGAGACAGAATACGACTTGTGGAATATGGGTGATAATTTTTTAAAATTCTAAGTCTTTTTAACAAGTTCGTGCGACCCAGTTGTACATTTAGTTTTGTAAATACTCGGGCGTTATCGTATTTTGTTTTCTCCTATCAGAGGCTCTTGTTTAAAATATTTAAGTGGTCAAACAGATAAGCGAGGAATGACAATTTTTATAGCTAAGCAGGAACACAAAAACACTTCGCATATTCATATTCAGCCTTTTTTTAGCACATTACCAATTAATTCGGCTTTTAGTTCCAGAACTCGGGTCAATACCATTATTTTGCCCAACCATCTGACCTTTGTGTGATACATGTAGTAAAGGAGATTTTGATGGAGCGAACCAGTGTTTTCACAAATGACTTTGCAAGGCTTTTCATTTCATAAATCATAAGGTACAACCAGGGGCCATTACGAGTACTACTTCAGTGACCCATCAGTGATCGAATGAAAATGTCAAATTAGTGTAATCGATTGCTCGATAACGTAAGCGGTAATGCCAAACTCACATAATTCAGTCACGTATTACTCGAAAACTGATGCGGTAATTTGGTCCTTGGTTCTTTTCGAGCTGTTGCACCATCAAATTTTATACATACTTTTTAAAACCTTGGCTGACAAAGTTTGTTGATAAACAAAGCAGCTTGTTCAAGTAACATTTGGCCTACAAATAGCGATACATTTTTTTCGGTCTCGCATTCGCAAATACAAAATATAATTCTGAAACATCTAATACAAGGAAAAATGTTGGTTCTCCTTTAATTTTTCGACTAGTTGTTCTCGAACCGACCGAAAAACCTAATTTTATTCATAAACTCAACATAAAGGAAATATATTGATTGACTTTTAATAGTCTTTGACTATTTATTATTTTTTTATGGATGTACAAGACGTGTTCTTAATATTTCTTTCAATAAAAAAGTTAATAAATTAGGGACCTACCTAGTATGTATGTACATATGTATATGTGTCTAATAAATTAATTATTGACCCATCGCGTGCATCATATCCTAATTGGCGATTTTCTAAATGCTTGCGTTTACATTAATTTACATTTTTCTCAAATCATTTTCAACGGTAACACTATACTTTGCTCGCAACAATAATAATAATTATAATTTTCTTCTCTTAATGTGTGTATTTACTATCTATTATTAGAAGTTTTTAGATTATTCTATTATAATTCCATCAACGTCCACCTTATTGTGGTTGAATTCTCGAGTGCTGATAAATCTTTTGTATGCCCCTTCATATCTTAAAGTCTTTTTGCATTTATTTACTGTTGAACTGCATTTATTTTTATTATTTTTTCTTTAAGATAAGAACCGCCA
Source organism: Chrysotoxum bicinctum (assembly GCA_911387755.1). Lineage (NCBI taxonomy): Eukaryota > Metazoa > Arthropoda > Insecta > Diptera > Syrphidae > Chrysotoxum > Chrysotoxum bicinctum. The sequence continues at coordinate 125,254,203 of OU426989.1, read as the reverse complement.
AAACAATAACAAAACAACATAAAATTATATTCAACACACAGTACAGTGTTGTTAGAGGTACTTCATTATCTAGAATTAGAACTACTGGGAACTTTCTAAGTCAGAGCTCTACGAAAGTTTGTCAGTTGGCGGTTGTGAGTCGACGCGAACGGACATATTCTTTTTCGGAATCCAATAAAAACGTTCCGAAACAGTTTAGAAAACTTACCAAAAGTGTTGTGTGCGTTCAGATACAAAACATAATTAAAATTCAAATCACTGCACGCCACGGTACTGGGTTTGCAAATAATTGTTTGTGTTTTTAAAGAAATTATCTTAAATGCTAATGAACACACTGAAAGTGCCATAGAAGTAATAAGTATTCGTAAATTAAAAAAAAAATTAAATTAGTCATACTTTGCCTTGTTTATGGATAAAGTATGGGAGTATGACCCACAGAAATTAACGTTATACTCAATTTTTGTTTCTAATAGGTTTGTGCTGCTAATATAAAGTATCAGTAGTATTAAAGTTTAGAAAAGTGTTTCACTTGTTGTATGATACGAGTATGCCAAACCTCTAGCAATAGGAACATTATGTGTGCAAATCACGATTTGTTTTCACACTTGACCGACACGGATGGCTGTTAACGCTGGTGAATGGTTTTCTAGTTCTGATTTTGAACTTGATATGTACGAGTACATGCAATGGCATTTTGCTGTTGCTGATAGTGCATAATTGTACTCGTATATTGTGTATCATGCTGAAAGATCAATGAACTGTAAATAATTGAAGTATAGTGATGACATTCTAAGCTGTACCATATCTGGTAAATCATTTTACCACGACAGCTTGGTTTTGATATTGAATTTAAATTCTTTAAACTTTTATATGAAGAACTAATGACATTGAGATTGAAACTACTTAAATAGAAATTAATTGAAAAGGTTAGATTAGGTTAGGTTAGTGGGCTGACAGTTGATCTTGTTACCGTCACACTTAGATCAATGTAGATCCATTGTGATACCCTAGGGTTTGTGACCCCTTTTATTGAAACCTATGATAATCCTATGACGATCAAGCCCGTTAAGGGTATAGATGGGTTACAGCAAGCTTTATCCGGAAATGTCAGAGGGTATTTCTAAAGTGTTGAAATTTCTAACGTCACATAATAGCCTGGCTAGGGAGAGGTATACGCCTTTTCGGGGGGTATTCCTTTCCTTTACCTTCACTTGAGCAATCATTCCCCCCACCAGACCCGTAGGAGCATGTGGCTCCTTGCAACGCCTGGTAGATGAGTTTGAAAAGTCAGTGTTTGGTGTATATGTTTGTTTGTTTGGTCGTTAGTTAAGTCGAAGAGGCAGTATACATACCAAAGAGGATTTTACCAATCTTAGGTAGATGTGGCCCCATCGACCCACTGATGCTCGTGCTCAACGTAGGAGTGGCAACCGCAGGTGTATAGGCGAGGTGCCCATTCTCCGTTGGTGCTGCTCTCACAAGAAACAACGTGCTTCGTTGTCGTTTACGTTCGTACTACACTGTCGTACTGTAGTTGAAGGCGGTTTTCATAGATCAGGAATTCTCAAGCCATTTGGTATCATTAACGAATTTTAACATGATTTTGCTTGGAATGTCAGAGAGCTCCTCCAAGTCGTTGAAGAAGTGTCTCCCTAGATGTCTGTTTCTTAGATGATAAAGCGCAGGGCAGTGACACAGGTAGTGAGGAGTGTCCTCATGTATCTACTCGTCACCGCATTCTCTGCATAAGTCGTCCATACTGAGTTTCATCTTTTTCTCGTGGTAACTGAGTTGGTTGTGATTGTGACTTGTGATAATGCTCACGAGAAGAGAGAGAGACTTTTTATTCAGTTGTATGATAACTTCGGTCTTTTGTTTACTGAAACTAGGCCATAATTTTCTGGTTGTAATACAGGAATCGAGAGACATCCATCTCTTGTTTGCTAAGGCTAGAATTTTACATGTTTAAGATTGCAGGGTGGGATTTGAACTGTTTTGACTGCTTGATTAGGATCAAGTGTTAAAAAGGGAGATAAGATTTAGCTGTCTACTTTCCCATCAATTAAACAATTTTGCGAAAGGTTTACTTGTTGACAAACTACATAATAACACTCTTAAAATGCTTGAGAAACTAGAACAATTGTAAATTGTGTGAAATAGATTATAATTTATATTTTAATTTTTATCGTTCCCAACGGAGCTTACGTATAATTGTTTATACATCGAAAACGTTCCGTAAATGTATATACTAGATATGCACATTTTTTCTTAAAAATATTAAGCTTTGAAGTGTCTATTTGGTTTTTGTGGCTGCTGCCAGTAATAATATACATTTGTGCCCGTTTAATCGCATTTTTTCATGATAACTGTTTCTTTCGAGTATTATCCTTAAAGGCTGCGATTGTCTGAAGCTTGTTGGCATAAGCACGCCACTTCAAGTAGCCCCAAAGAAAGAAGTCTGAGATGTGTAAATCGGGTGATCTGGCTGGACATGCCAAATCGCCAAAACGGGAGATTACGTGACAAGGAAACGCTTTCTTCACAATATTCATTGTGGCTCGTGCTGTGTGCGCGGTTGCACCGTCTTGTTGAAACTACATGATCACCAAGCCCCGCTCATCCAATTCCGGCAGTAAGAAGTCGTTTATCATGGCCCTGTAGCTTTGGCCAGTAACAGCGACCGTATTCCCGATGGTGTCCTGAAATAAATACGGATGTAATGGCTCTTAGTGCATCACACGCGTATTTTCAGTGCCTCAGAAACGAAGATTTTTCATATTGACGTAAGATCTTAAGTGAAAATGCGCCTCGTCGCTCATCAATATTTTCGACACAAAATCGTCCTCTTCGTTGTAGAGGTTGAGAATGGCGTGGCAGTAATTTGCCACCCGACGGTCTGGAGGCATTATCTGATGCACTGTTTGCAATTTGTACGCTTATATGTGTAAATCTTTCACTAAATTCGCTGTAGGTCCGTTTGGTGATGTCCAGTTTCATGGCCCGTTCTTTGGTTGTTGTTTCCTCGTTCTCAGCGACATCGGCAGCCACAGCCGCCATGCTCTCTGTCGAACGTTGGCCACAATGACCACGCCCTGCATAGTTCCAGTCTTTTCGAGTGAAGTAGTTAAGCGCCATAATGTTTGTCCAGTTTGCGTGATACGATTAGAAAATCGATGTCGAAATTTACGCTGCGCTAACACACAACCGATTATTGGTCAACCGATTATTGGTCAAAAAAATCAAGACAGTTAATTCATGCTCTTGCGGAGTATAGCGCTCCATTGCTTGTCTGTTTCTATACTTTAGCTGTCTAGTTCACAAATGTCAAATATGATTGACGTACGGCGCCATTTGCAAAAATGATAGCATCTTCCGATAGGGTGATTCATTTCGCGCTGCCTTGTAAAAGAACTCCCCTTTTTTAACATTTATTTTTTTTTATTGTGATTTCACTCTTTTTTGGAAAGATTTTATTTTGTCAGGTGAACATTTCCAAGGACATCTGTGAAGCTAGTGGCGTGGAATTATAAATACGAACAAACACCGCATATCAAAATAATTTGTTAAAACGAATTTTTTATATAGAATATATGAAAGAAAATAAACAACTTTCATGTCCCACCCTCTTAAAAAATTGCATCATTCAACAAAAAATCAGAAATGCGCCAAATAATCGGTATATAAATGTGGGTGGATTCCACACCTTCTGATTAGAAAATCCCAAATTTTCGATTTTTCTCTTTGTATGTGCTTCAAGCATGAAGGCCTAACGCTCTACCAATTTTAATAGTTCTACAGCAATCGGAAATGCTGTTCACGGAAAATTGTCCATAATTATGACGATCTGTTAGTGAGTCAGTCACGGTTAGATAATTTTTGAAGTCTTATACCTCAGAAACTACTAATGCCAAAAAGTTAAAATTTGGCGAGGCGCCTATGTATGATCAACTCATTAAATATTGTGAATTAAGAAGCTTCTGACTTTATTAGTACTGAATTTAGAAGGGTGTCGAAAATATGCCTGAGTTTGTTCCTGTAAAAAAGTGTATGTGTAGTGCCGAAAACTTGTCTGATGGGCACTATTGCACGATTTTCCCATCATTAAACAACTATCACAACCAAAAAGCTTATACAAAGCTCACTTTCGAATATGTTTTGATCTACACACTCTTATAAAAAAATAAGTCAGCCATTTTTGTGGTAAGATGCTTGCCAGACGAACTATAAATGATGACGGATTATGAGGGTACTTTGAGTTCGTTCCCGGGGAATACTACTAAAAAATATGATAAACAAGTCGAGCGAATATTGGCCCTTCTTTAGCTTTCGAACATCCTTGATATTGACTGCTACAATTTTTCGCCACACAAATGCGTAAAATACGCTATCAGAGGTGGTGTCGTGCAAGCTGTAACTTCCGACTAATAAACTTAAAGTAAATTCTTCTTGAAGTCTACTTTCAAAGACATATCCTCACCCAAATATGTAGACGATGATTTCTACCACAATATTCGATATTAAAAATGATCTTCAGCAGGGAGCGGTTAACTAGCCAATTCTATCAGTATTATTACACCAGCGATTTGATATATGTAGGTAGTCTAACTCAGGTAATTGTGTATACCGACAAGTAATTGGGTGACTTCGACAAGATTCATCGATATTGCGATGACTGAACTCCGTTACATGGAGCCTTAAGACGTACGAGAAAAAATTGGCGTAAACTAGTGATCGTAGATCCACATGGACAGCCAGTGGTGAGTAAAAGTGTAGTGAAGTACCTTGGCATCTGGTTGGATCAGTACTTGTATTTCGACAGACATATAAATGCTGTTCTGGTCGGGGCTATAGAAGCCTTTGCCCTGACGAAGTTGTTTTACAACAGACGACTTGACAGCAATGTGAAGGTGATTTGCTGTATGGTCTTCATTCGACTGATGATTGACTGTGGGTGCCCAGCGTGGTTCAACGTTGCGCCATCTTAAATCGAAAAGATTCGGGTGTTTGAGAGGCAGTGTATTAGAAGTTACCTTGATTTACACAGTAGATCACCAGAGTGGGACTTAAAGCATTATTATTCCAACTAAGTTCTATAAAAAGAGGCAACAAAAACGGAATAGATAATTTTTTGTTAAAGCTGATTTGGGGTCACATTGCAAGAGCGATGTCTTCGAACAAATACCTTACTTCCCTTTCGAAGAATACTAGGTATTATTTTTTTATATAATATATCCTATAGTATTATCATGGAGCGTGATTTTGTATTGCGAACGCTAGCCTGGTGGTGGTGCAGAAATTAACGCACGCTTTTACAGTGGAGAGTAGTAAAATAGGGAATATTTTATTATTAAATTTAGCAAAGACAAATCTAGCAATTGCAGTCCCTAGCCTTAGGATGTCGCCACAATCTTTCGTCTTCTTGATAGTACTATAAGTTTTATATACAAAGATACTACTTCAATATCGAAGAATAAAACCATCCCGCCCGATGCAATGTACCTATTTCACATTGTAATTTTCACATTTATGCTAATGACGTGCAGCTGTACCTCAACTTTCCAGAGACTTCCATAGAAGAAGCTTCGGCAAAAATTAACACAGATTTGTGTTCTGTACATAGCTGGGCTATTGAAAATGAACTCTTATTAAATCCATCGAAGTCCAAGATTATTCCTATTGCTAGAAGACAAATGCAGTGCAGTCCACATATTTCACTTAACAACTGTCCAATCGAAATCGTCTCCAAAATAAAAAACTTAGGAATCATTTTCAATAGTTCTCTCACATGGAATGACCACATAAACAGCGTGGTTTCAAAAATCTATGCTAGCCTTCGTGGATTATCGTTGACTAGAAGCTGTCTTCCAATCAAAACTAAATTACGGCTCGTCAAAGCCCTTATAGTCCCAATTGTTACCTATGGGTGTGAAATCTTTGCCAATTCCGACTCCGAATCTTTTAGAAAATTAAGTGTTGCAATTAATGCAGTTGCAAGATACGTTTTTAATCTTAGAAGATACGATCACGTCTCTGTTTTCACAAAACAAATACTTGGGTGTGATCTCCAAAGTTTTTTTAACTACAGAGTTCTCGTCTTTCTATATAAGCTTATCCATCTTCAGCAACCAACCTACTTATTTGATAAAATAGTGCTCGCGCGATCTAGTCGGAGTCTTGTCTTAATACCCCCTATACATACATGTTTAATCTCGCGGAGGCAGTTTTTTGTTCATGCCATTAGTCTTTGGAATGACTTACCCCTTGATATCAAACGGAAAATCGATCACAGAAAGATTTTTTTATCGTCTTTGTTTTATTTCTTAGCTTGTCAACGTAATTGAAGTTTCTCCATAATACAAAGTTATAAAATTGTTTTCTAATTGCTGTTAAATTTTATTTTCATTATTGCTGTTGTGTTTCAAAATCTTGCTCATTGTTATTTTTCTTTACTCCTGTATATGTCGCTTAAAAGAAGTAAATTCTTATGCATACAGAGAAACATTTGTTATTAAATAAATAAATAAATAAATAAATAAAATAAAATAAATCCTCTTCTAAGACAGTTAAGGGCTGGTCCAGGATAAAATGGCGGTCCCGATAATCTAAAACATGTGGATAGGCGGCTTCTTTACAACCGAGACGTCCAGTAGGACTGTGTGACTGTGTCCGATCGGGCTCATAGAAATAGGATAAGGTAGGAAATCAAGTTCTGGTGGTTAAGCTCTGATATTGAAAATTGCCATGCAAGTTTATTGTTTTACGAGTTTTTTTTAAAATTCTACCCGGTGAAAATCAAAACAGATAGGTTATAGATTTTTAACGAAAGGCATAAGCTTTAAGGTACTCGTATTATACTCGTAGTTTATTTTAGAGTGCCCGGATAGGGCCTGTCAATTGCATTAAGAAGATGCTTTAATTTTAATTTTAATTTAATTTAATTAAAAATTAGATTTTTTTACACTGGTGAGGTAGAATTGTATAGAATTATGAAATGTCAAAAATTTAACATATGGATTCAATGTATCCAAAATTTTAAAATAATCTAAGAATTCTGCCTTAATCTAGTTTCTCCGTTACCACTATGGGATGAGATATAATAAATATTTACACCAGGAACGAAATAAGCGAGTTAAATTCACTTTGCTTAAAAAATTGTTGACATATGAGTATACACAAACCTGACGATAAACTTTTCCGTGAGCGGGACGCAGGACCCGGGAGGAAGTTAATAGCGAATTTATTGATTATAATTGAAAAAATGATTTTTGTAAAAAAAACCATTGAGCTTCTCACTAAACATATATAATAGTATACTAGTGGTTTACTTATGCCTTAAGATAGAGACCCTCAACACATACGATGTCGAAAGCCTTTTCCAAGTCCACCAGAGAAGCACCACTACAATGTCTTTTGTTTTTGTTACATGGATATCATGTTCAATTTAGACGCGGCTAGAATTGTATCATGTCCCGCCTTAAAATCAACCTGAGAATCCGGCAAGTTATTATTGTTGTCCTCGGCTCATTTGGACAGAGCTCTATTAATAATTTGTTCGAATACCTCACTCATTTTTGGAAGAAAACTTATCGATCAGAGATTCGCCAGATTGGAGTTGTCCTTTCCCTTTTTCGGGAGAGGATGTAACATAGGTGTTTTCCATTTCTAGCTGTCGTAATAAAACGTTGGATATATCATCGACCTCTGTTGACTTCTTTTACTGGAGCTAGAGCTCCATCTTAGAAACTAACAGTAAACTGGGTAACTTAAACAAATCATGACTAACAGATGAACCACAACACAAGGCGCTATTTTACATACTATGCACTATTTACTTGTTTATGGATTAAATTTACCGTATTAAGAATACAGAATCTTTATATGAAGGTTTTTATAATACAAACTCTATATATCTACTACTGAAATAAATCAGCCAAGTAGAAGACTTAGCACTATTATTGGACTTGTTGAATTATTGATTCAAATTAGCTTTTTTTGGCCTTTAGTCCACAAAAATTGGCGGATACATATTCATAGTTAACCGTCGATATAATTTCGATTTTCGATTATATTTTATGAAATGGTTAAATAAAATATAAGATGGACAAAAAACATAAATGTTGACCACTTAAAATATAGACTAAATTCTGAAAGTAAAAAGAAACTATGATCGTTAAATATGAAGCTGTTTAAAGTTCAAAAATATTTTAAAATTATTTCCGTTATATTTAAGTTATGTAAATAAAAATATAAAAAAATCAGTTGTAAAAAAGTAATGCCACTTTCTGTCGAGAAGAATTTGTATTTCACGGCTTACAGCAACTAAAGCTGAATAACTTATTTTTGCAGATTTAACATAACGAAAAAACATGCACTTAAATATGTCGGAACTCTTTTGGACGATATCGCTGTTGTTATTAAGCCAGTGTACAGCCGTTGAAAAGTAAAGTAAACAATTTAGTAATAAATACGCTTAAACAATGATTTTTACATTTTCTTGCCAATTTAGAAAGCCATGGAAATGCAATAATTCTAATCTCTGTCAATTAGACCCCAGCGATGAATCAAATACTCCAAGTTTCGAAAGTCAAAAAGATTGCAGAATGTCATGCGGAAAATATGGTGCAATTTGGCCAATGCCAACGCAAGAATGTAACATTGCCCACGACCGAGTTTATTTCGATCCACTGAAAGTAAGGTATGATTTCATTTACAGCGGTGGTTATCAGTTTAACTATTTTGAGTTGTTCTTGTTATGCGTTTTTTCTTTTTTAGTTCAAAGCAGAGCGCGAGTTGTCATAAAATGAATTGTGTTTTTCGTCTAGTTCAGAGTGTTCAAAGCTTCGAATATGTGATTCTTTTTTCGTTCTGAGCGTCTTCAGAGTGTGCTCTATGAGCTCAGATAAAAATAACTGAGCATACAGAGTTAAGGTGAAAATTAAAAAAAAAATGGTGACAACTAAGTGTTTAGGTGTATTTCAAAAACAATTCAGAGCGCTCCGAGCACGCTTGCTTCAGAGCAGCTCTGTTCTGAACTAAAAAAGAACAACGCCTATTATATACATAGGGTAAACTGCCCAATTGTTGGCACCCCCCCAATGATTGGCACTTACAGTTTAAATTACTCGTATTAATAACATTTAAAAGTTTTCTAATAAAATCTTTTTGAAAATATTAGCCTTAGTCTATTTCTGATGATTTGGCATCATTTCTTTTGGCATCTGAAGTTAGTAGCAATTAAAAAAACGCTATTAAAAATTTAGAATCAAGTTCGCGCCAAATTTAATGTGAAACTTGTGAAAACCGTAAGGAAAGTGGTGACATTGTAGTGTAATTTAATAATAAATTTAAGAGAAAAACCATTGTCAAGTGCAGTTATTATAAAAAAATTAACTATAACAAAGAGGTTAGTTCTTTTTATTTTAATATTTTATTAAAAATATAGTTTTTATAAGGGGTGTCAACTATAGGAATGTAAATCCATCAAATTTCCATTTATTGGCACATGCCAATCATTGGATGAGGTGCCAATCACTGGGTTGATTGGCACTATACCAATCTTTGGATGCCATGCCAATCATTAGAAAAAGTGCCAATCATTGGCTATTGGCACTGTGCCAATCATTGGTAAATGAAAAAGTTATAGATTTTCATAATTTTGTATCAATTTGCCTTAGTTTGATAATACACTTTTTTATCAATCAATAAAAATCTTATCTAATCTCGGCCTTAATTTAAACATAATGTAACTTAAAAGACTTAAATATAATTATAAAAATAAATTACCTTTTATTTATTAAATTATATAATTGAGTTATACTATTTGTTTATTTTGTTTTTATTGGTTTTAATAAACTTTAAAAATTAAACAAAATCAATGTGCCAATCATTGGTTTGTTCAGTGCCAATCATTGGAAAATGGTGCCAATCATTGGTAAAAGGACATTGTTTTACTTTTTATTAATTATTTATTAATTTTAACAAAAAATAATGTATTTAATGTTTTTCACTAAACAAAAATATAATCAAAAATAAAAAAAAAATTAAAAAAACTGTCGTTTCTTAATTCCCATAAGTTATATAAGCCGAATAAGTGGTGAGTAACCTTAAGGTGCCAATGATTGGTCGGTTTACCCTATGTATGTAGATATTTAAATTGAAAAATGTGATGCAAACATGTGTTTATTTAAATTCAGTTTATTGTATTTAAATTCTTGAAAAAAAGGAGAAATTACAAAAATACAAAATTTCAAACCTTTAAATAAAATTAAAATGATAGTGCTTGCATTTTTGTATCTAGTTATTAATTTTTGTAATTGTTTTCCTAAATTTTATCTAGATTTAATGTAGTTGCACCAACTTCACAGACATCGCAATTTATTCGTGAAACAAATCGCATATTTGTGAGTAATGCACTCAAAGAATGCATTCGAAACTGCACATTGACTCTTAGCAAGGAGATTCTAGTTAAAACTACTGTTAACTCTACCAGCTTAGATTTGGACTGGGAAACTAACGAATCTTATACACTAAACTTGAGAACTACGGGTTATTATTTTTATTATATAATTTACTCTTATTTTTGTGAAAAATTAAAATAAAACCTTCTTTTTTTTAGAAATGGCAACTTTTGTGGATATCAGAGCTATAACGGTTTTTGGAGCAAGGCATGGCTTAGAGACGCTGAGCAACTTAATAACAGGTGGATTAGGGTAAGTTATATTTTTAATCAAATTGAAGGCTTTAATTAAATTCGGTAGATATAAAACTATCCACGAGATTATTGTTCAACAATAAATGCCCACAAAAAAGAGAAATTCTCTTTCAGATTGAATAGATAGTTATTCTAAGAAATAAAAAATTAAATAAGTACTTAAAAAAAATATTCTAAGGTACTCCAATTTTATGCCCGATGAATTATGTACGTACATACATCCCAACATGTTATCTATTTTATTCAAGTAGATGAATCGAGGTTAAACAAAGTGGACGTTAATATCTCCACTTAGCTTTTAAAGATAGCAAAATCTAATCGCTCTTTCGATAATTTTGTTTATTAATATTAAAAAAACCTCAAATATAATATATATATTATGTATATAAGTTCAAACAGTGCCGCACTTAATTATTGGCACACCAAGCTTTTTACACTTAACGGCTGTTTCGCTCAAGTTTGTTACCCATTTGATAGTTACATTTATGAACTATCAAATGCAAACCATTTTGTTCAATAATATTTTACCATATTTAAAGAAAAAAATTGTTAGAAAAAAAACGTCTTATTTTATAGCACAAAATTATTGGCACATCTAGCTAGCTTATGCATTCAATCTCTTAAATTTCCTGCCATCTGGCAGTTCTGTCATTAAAAACGAATAATTTTAATTACAGTCATTCAAAACCAATATTGTTTGTCAGTGTAATCGACAGTTATTTGAAAAAAAAAAAGAATTATTGTTAAAAACTAAAAAATGAGTTCAAAAACAAAAAGAAGCCTCTGAATCTGAAAGAAAAATAATTGTTTATATGCATAACCAAGGCCAATCATATGCAGAGATTGAAAAAATAATGGACACGAGCCGATGTACTATTCGCAGCGTCGTCGGTCGTGCAGCGTTTTAAAAGACATTCAAGCTTTGAAAGTGCTAAGTATACTGGTCGTCCGCGGATTTTGAGTCCTCGTGAATGCAACCGGATTTTACGAAAAGTTAAACTAAATCCTAAAATCACATCAACACCAATTCCTGCAGAAGTAAACGAAGATTTTGGAAAGAAAGTTCATCCCATTACGGTAAGAAGAGTACACCACGAGGCCGACTACAATGCTCGTGTTGCTATACGTAAGCCAATGATTTCTTCAATCAACTAGAAGAAGCGTTTGGAATATGCAGTTGAGTATAGGAGCAAGTTAAATAGTTTCTGGGATGACATACTCTTTTCTGATGAGAGTAAATTTAATATTTTTCAGTCAGATGGCGGCATAACCGTGTGGAGAAAGCCAAACACAGTATTAAAACAAATAAACTTCACCTACAGTAAAACTCGGTCTACTGCGGGTGTGGGTAAACTGGTTTTTTCAACGGCATTATGGACAAGCGAGTTTATATGGATATTTTGAAAGAAAATCTGAAAAAAAGTGCTAAAGAACTTATCAAGCTCGTTCATATTTCAGCACGACAACGACCCAAAACATACCACTCATGACGTCCGTATGTGGTTAGCATATAACACTCCGCATGTCCTTCCGCACCCACCTCAATCTCCGGACCTAAATCCAATTGAGCATTTGTGGGAAGAATTGGATAGACGGTTGAAACAGAGGGCAATCTCTAATAAAAATGAACTAAGACGGGCGTTGATGGAAGAATGACAAAACATTGGTGATGAAATGACTAAAACTTTGATACATTCTATGCCAAAACGTTTAGAGGCTGTTATAAAGTAAAAGTGGTTCCCTACAAAATATTAATTTTGTTATATTATTCTTTGTTCAAGACTTGAAATAAAATTCCAATAATTTTGTGCGGTAAATTAAGTCGATGTTTTATTAATAATTTTGTTTTTATTTAAATTTGGCAAAATATTTTTGAACGAAATGGCTTGCATTTGATAGTTAATAAATGTAACTATCAAAGGAGAAACAAACCTGAGCGAAACAGAATGTTTGTTAGGCTTAAAAACAGCCATTAAGTGTAGAAAACTTGGTGTGCCAATAATTAAGTGCGGCACTGGATGTAAGCTACATTTCATAAAACTACATATGTAGGTACTACTACCTACTAAAAAAAACTACAGCAATCGGTTTGAATATTTATTATTTTGAGAAATTTATGACAGCGATTTTAAATACACACAATGTACATATGCATTTAATATAAATACAATAGACGGGTTATGGTAGAATCAAGAATCAGGTTTTGGAATTCCGCAACTCATTGCAAGGGAATTCGCCAATACAGATTTCGTACACATTTGCACTCGCTGAATCTGGCGGATGTTATAACAACATATCATATGTACTACATATGTACATACATATCTTTGGATATATCGTATTTTCGAGTCGTTTATAACGACTGACTGACTAGGCGTCGATGCTTTTTCAACTAAAAAGACCATTTTTCAAAACTGGGATTATAAACTAAAACTTCTCAATTCTTAGGATAATGTTATCAATTAGAAAAGGTGTCCTATTTATCCCGTATGTATTAGTTAGCGCCGTCTATCATAAAATTTGCTTCGACATTTTTGATTATAGCAACATCGCTCTTAATAATTATAGTTGTGATATATGTATGTATGTACATATAATATACATGTATGCAGGCACTATAAAGCTATGGTTATGGAAATAACAATACCTGCCATATAACGTAATGGTTTGTGCGATTAAATGTCATGCCGAAGTTATGGTGATGGATTACCAGACGCTGACACCTTTTACGATATATTTTTTTTAGGCGTACTACCTCTTGAGAAAAAATGGTAAATCCTTCCCTTTCTTGTCGGAAAAATGTGCTTCTGGTCTTAGCCATTCGGAAATAGCCATCAAAAAATAGGTCCCCTACAATCCTGTCGAAAACATGAACCGGAATGTTTAAGAGTTGTAATATTTCTAGGCGCTGGTTCTCTAAGAGCTATTGCACTGCCAAATTTGTTTTTATTTTATTATTTTATTTATTGTTACATTTTTGTCTACATTTTTGTAAACTAGATTTTATTAAATACTGACATTAACGAGAAATACAATATTACTGTTTTTTATTTTCAATCTTATCGTTAATGGCTGAACCGATCCCGATAAAAATTTGAACATAAGATAACCTAAGGAGCTAAAATAATAATGCATCAAATATAATGAATCAAAGTAAAAACAATCAACGAAAGTTTGCTTTGTTTTAGTTGTGACCCTGTGACAGGAAAACAAATTAAAATATGAAAATAAATTTTATTTTCAAATGTTCGAAGGGATTGTTGATCTGAGGTTTAAACGGCAGAATAGTATCGTTTAACTTAAACTACAGAATGAACTCTGTTCAAGGATTAAATGAAACTGTGAAACCGAATTTGTTGTTGAACTGAAGTTTAAACCAAAAGTGGGGTTTAAACTCTCACTGTGAAACTGGGGGTAAGGAATTTTGTTTTTGAAGTTCAAAACTATTTCAGGAGTTGTTTTAGCAATTAAAATAACGAATTTCATGGTTTTTAAGATTTTCTCTAGTTGATAGCATTAAATTTATAAAGCCTATAAGGTTCTTAATAACTTTAACTAAAGATAATAAGAGTTAAGAGAGTTCGATAAGCGTTTTTCCTTTCTTTTAGCCAGTCCTTTTGGCTATGGTTGTGAAGTAAGCGTAAGCTGCACAATGAGTAGCCTTCAATGAAAGACACGAAATATCTCGAATCACTCTACACAGTTTAATTGTTGGCAGTCGCTAGATCGAACTTAAAAATTCTATGCTAAAATTTTGAAAAAAGTCACTAGAAAAAATTTTTAGTACACATATCAAAAAAACATTCAATTAGATATAACAAAAAATTAATTTTGTATAGTAAAGAAAAACTTATAAACATTAAGTTAACATAAAAAATATTAAAAAAAAAAGAAAATAAATTCAGTCTAGAAAATATTACTTTTTATTTTTTAAATTGAAAGAAAAGAAGTTTTAATATTAACTTCAAATAACTATTATAAAATAATCAATCACAAATAATTATAGCCTTTATAGCATCTTCATCAATTTCATTGACTTCAAAATCTAAAGCATTATTGAAATTATTTTTCGAAAACAAGTACATAGGTATATACTTACACAAAAAAGTTAAGTTTGCTCCCGAAATCTCTACTTCAGCCGACTCGAAAAAACCAAACAAAAACAATTACAGATAAAATTGTACACAAAATAGATCATAGAAACGAAATGACTATTCTCTCCAACAAAAATATGCAGTGTGGGCGAGATAAGACGTTTGCCTTGCATTCTGGCTACAGTGGATTTGTCCTTCATTAAAGCTCTCACAGGGTTGTCGTAGTGTTGATTTTAAATGAACCCTTTTTTTAAAGCTCTAAAATCAAAAGCACCTCAACAGAAACCCAAGGAAAAAAAAACTGAACAAGTTACCAAATGGACAAGGGTAACTCTGAATGCACATAATTATTTAATTAATTATTTAATTGAATATCACCAACAGCCATAGCCATAGGCCACAGCAATTCAGTCCACTGCACACTCAGATGTGCGATCAATAGGTCGTCGGGTCCACGTCAGATGCAATCGAAAATTTACGGGCGCACAAACACTTTTTTATGGAGGAGTTCTTTCAATTTAGTAGATATGGTGCAAAAATATAGCACGCTACTGATTTTGAAAAAGCTCTCCCATAAGACGTGTACTGAATATTTTTGTTGGATGAAGTATATGTAGGTAGTCTAGTTTCTAAAACATATACCCGCTTCCCGCTCACTCGCAATCACACTCGTTTCGGAATTCTTTTGTGTGGTGAAGTTTCGAATTCAGTTCAGTGGTCGTGGTAAAAAGAGAGTCAATCGAATATCATTTCATAAGCGCAAAACTCGAATGCCAGGGATGTAACATCACCAGGGGCGTAATATTTACAAAAAACATGTTCTTTCAAAAAGTCACTAGAAAAGTAACTAGAATTATACTATATCTAGTGACAAAAAAATGATTTTTTGTCGCTAAACTTTTGAAAATTCCGCTAAATATAGTGACAAAGTCACTAAAACTGCAGCACTGATTGTTGGCGCAAAAACAACAAAATGAACTCTTGCAGAACTCTCATTGCTCTCTTAGGTGCCATTTTGAATTCATCTCGACTCTTTTTACTTTCTATACAAACATCAATGAAATCAATGTCATTCACTTAAGAGATTTGAAGTCCTATTTATCATGTTTTGTTTTGCAATTTTATTCAAGGCTTCTTGTTTGATTTGCTTAAATTTTATAAATACAAAATGCGTTTTAACTTCGAATTCAACTTAATTTCCCTGCAAGGATTCTTTCTGAAATCACTAGTTCACCTTGGGTTGTTTTTGAAGTTATTATTGCATACATTATTGTCGCTTATTCCTGAAATTTCTCGCTGCTTAATATTGATGAGAATGTTAATTAAATTATATTTTTGTGTCAAGTTCTTTCATCCCTATTGGACAGTTTGAATTTATCCCTTTTGTATTTGTATTTCATTTTTGATTCACTCCCGCATCTTTTTTCGACATCCTTTTGCCAAGTGTCCTTTCGTTGCTCACTTAAAATAAACACCCCGATGATTGGAACAAAAAGTTCAACGATTTGCTTTTGCTCTTTTAATTGTGATTTAAAAGATTCAAACATGATTATAGTTGTTTATTCATCAAGATGGAGCAACAAGAAAAGACATCATCATACTTATAGAGTGTGGGTCAATGTAACACAAAACACGTACATACGAGTATGGAAGGATGTACAACTCGTGTAGTAATCATTTGTTTTATAAGTTTTTGAAATACAATATTTTTCAATTTTCTTCGAAGCTTCTCTATAAATTTTTTTATTAAAATCCGTTATGCCGAACGTTATCCGAAAAATAAATGATTTTATGGTAGCTACATAGTTATAGCTTAATTTGCAATTTTTTTTATTGATCTTATATTTAACAACATGTGATTGAGTTAAACTAGTATGCCCAACAAGAATGAAAAGCGAATAAAATAATGCGAATTATAAAGGGCATAGAAATAATACACGGCAATTCTCCGCTTTAGTTTAGCCGCCATCCCTGGAGATAAAAATATCTGAGACAACCACCTTCAGTCTCAGAACATCGTGCCACACATCTTTCCTATCCTTCTTTCTCTTCCGTAACTTCACGCCCACGCTGTGCTGAAACATTTGAAGGGTATTCATATTCCCTTGAGCGTGAGTAAATTATAAAAAAAAAAAAAAAAAAAAAAAAAATTGATTGACTGACGTTTATAAAAAATTTACTTCAATAAGTAAGAATTCTCATTATCATACCTAATGTTTAGTCTACTTAAATTAATTATTAACTTACGGATTGCGTCTGTTTCTAGATTGCGGTTTGATTTTTTGTGTTGATTTGTAAAAGTATTGATAAAGTATGTTTTTTTTTTTAATTTGGGTAATAGCTTTGTATATTAAAAGCGTGCGCTAATTTCTGCGCCACCACCAGGCTAGCGTTCCCAATACAAAATTATGCTCCATGACAATACTATAGGATATAGGTTATATGTATATACAAAGGTAATAGTACTAAATAACGCATCACTTTATTCCGGAAACATTCAAAACGGACTTATTGAAATCAATCTTATTGGAACAAAACAGGCGCGGATCCAGGATTTCGTTCAGGGGGGGGCAATTTTCGTGATATTTTGCTTAACTTAAAAAAAATGGTCCATCGAATACTTACGCTTTTTTAATGATTCTCTGCATTTCTGTCTTAAAATATTAAAAAGGTATAAACACAATCGAATATAAAAATAACAAATTATTTAATTGAATTAAGGAAAGCATGTGCAGGCATATAATATAGTTCGTATGTAAATAACTATTAAATAGTAAATCAAACATCTTCGTTTACATATTACTTTAGCCTCTTTCAATAATGCTCTGTATGCATGTCTTAAAGTATTAAATAGGAACTCGTACGTATTAAAAAAAATAAATTAATTAATTTAAATGAATGAATTATAATGTTGTACATGATATACATAGTTCTTAAATACTTAATTCTAATCTTTTTGTGTGGCCGGTTTTTGAAAACCTAGTAATAACTTTCTCAACATCGACCGGGATTTGCCTTTGGATGAGCATGAGTGCCAGACCGCGGAGGCGGTTTTCAGCCATTATTGATCTTAAATATGATTTAAGGCGTTGCAACGAAGAAAAAGACCTTTCTGCCGAAGAATTTGTAACTGCAAGCGTTGCAAGAATAAGAAGGAAACTATGTATAATACGAAACATGTCCTTACTGCATTTATCAATTAAATCCAGGGCAGTGTCGGGAAGCTTGTTCCTCTGCTCATTTTCTCTTACCAACAACATCAACATCTATATTTAAGTTTACGAGTTTTCCGAAGCGATCCAATAGGGACTCAACGGTGGTATCAAACTCATCAGTATTATATTTGATTATATTTTCCGGGATGAAAATCGTGAGCTTATACACATCTAATGTTTCAGGTTGAAACCTTTCACGCAAATCAGTTCGGACAAAGTCGAGTACAGGTGCATATAAAGATATTCTGTAGTATTGTTCAGGTGAATTTGTGTCAAAATTGGCTCGGTAGATTTGGCGTCCACCATGACGTGGGAATCTTCAACTCAACATTCAATTGATCACCTAAATTTTTTACTTTCTGCCAGATATTTTTGAAATTAGTATCTATGTTCTCCCGGCGACTTGAAATAACGGAAATTGTGTCTTTCACCAGCATAGCGCTGCTGGTAAGGTCAAGAGATTTCGTTTGTAGCAATTTGCTCAAAGACTGTGTTAAAGACAACACATCACTGAGAGAATATACTGGGTATTGCATAAGCTTGTTACATACGAGGAAGCTTTGGGTGCGATTTGAAGGACATTATTACCTCTTTCATGATTGTCACAGCGTCTCGAATGGCAGGTACTTTCGAACTACGAGAAGTAGAGTTGTTAAGCTCGTGACTGTAGCATGGAGTCTTCACAGCATTTTTCGCTTCCTTTTGAATCGCCGTCACAGCACCTCGAACTTCTGAAAGCATTACAGCGTACCCATCTGTCCCTATTCCCACACATGATTCAAAAGGAAGTTTGAGCTTCGTTTTTAGCTGGAACAAGATAATTTGCACTCTAGCTTTGCCAGTTTTCCTCATCGGACTCGTATTCTTCGTCAGTTCTGGAACAAGTCAGTTCCTCAAATACATCTACGAAAGTTACAAAATCCTCACGAATATGACCTTCATGAACGTATCGTAAGATTACACTCAGCTGGGAAAGGTGAGATACATCCGTTGTCTCATCGAAAAGTATGGAATAGTAACGTGAGGCCCGAACTTTACTCAAAATTTGATCGAAAATCTCATTCCCACAGCATAAAATAAGTGAGTTCTGTGTTGTTTTGCTTATGTGTGTAGCATTAGAAGAGGCTGACTGGAAATGTTGTTCTAATTTTTTGTCTCCAGCAGATACTTGAAACCTTAAAAGTTCCCTAAAATTTCCTTCGATCAACTGTGTTTCTAATTATAGCTCCATCATCTCCATGACCACGAAATGCTAAATTTTGTCGTCCAATGAAGATGATGGTTTCTACTATGGGGCGAAGGCGTTCCCTGTTTTCTTCTACCTTTTCAAGACGCTGTTGGTTTACACGGTTGACTATTTCCAGGTTTGGGTTATTATAAGTGTGAAGAAACTTAGTTCCGTCCTCAACAGCTCGCTTGTGGTAAATGTTATTAGCATGATTTTCCAAGTTTCCCTTTTGTCCAGAAATATCTTTGAAGTTTATTAAGGGTTTTTTCACAAGGCTATGTAAAGGCACGGTTTTTTGACCACCTCCCAACACTTCCAGTGACGAAGAAAGGGCAGTATTTACAAAACAAACCCTGTTTTGAAGGTGAAAACACAAGCCAAGAATATTTGCTGAGATATTTATGGCTAAAATACCTTTTGATCACCTTACCTTTGAGCAAGTGCGAAGAAAATGGATTGAAAAAAATTTACTTTATAATAATTGTGAAACGAATAAATGCCAGAATTGCCCAGGTGGGGGCAATTGCACCCATTGCCCTCCCCCTGTATCCGCGCCTGGAACAAAATATGAAGCTTACAACATTTTCACAAAACACCTTGATTTGACCCATTTTCAAGATTTGAATTTAAAGCTTAATTTTAACGATTGAAAAGACGTACTGAAAAACTTGCAATCGTTTCTAGGTAATATTTACCGTATTGATAAAATATTTTTGTCCAATTTTCAGAGTTGTGAAAAAAACATACTCTATATTATACTTAAACCAATATATGTATGTATATCCTATTATAAATAAAACAGTTCCTCATAAACAATAATATGACTTTTTCAAAAGCTTCTGCATATATTACAAATCAATTTTAGGAACGGTTTAATAATGGTTGCCGGAGCTCGAATTCGTGACAGACCAATGTTTCCACATCGTGGTTTACTGCTAGATTGTTCTAGAAACTACATTCCTGTGCGATCCATAAAGACTACTTTAGATGCAATGGCTACATCCAAGCTTAATGTATTCCACTGGCATGTTGCAGACTCTCAAAGTTTTCCGTTGGAGATTACAAGAATTCCAGAGTTGCAAAGGTGAGTACCTAAAATATTTCGATCTTGAAAATTAAAGACTTACAAAATATAAAATATTTATTAGTGAAGAACTCATTATACCTAATCATCCACATAATAAAACTGAAATGAAAAAATTGTAAATAAAAAATTGGGGTTGATTTTGAACTATTTAATTGTATAAAATCGATTTCCAAAATATTTTTTTTTAATCAGAGGCGTTCTATCTTTTTAACGATTAGTATAATTATAAACCTATAAATTTAAAGTCGAGGAGGCGAAAAGACGGATAAATCAAATTATTACGCTGATAAATATTTAAAAAAAAAGTATGTTTTTGCCATGATTCGCAGATTCGGAGCGTACACACCCGAGCATGTTTACAGTCGGACCGATACGCAAAACCTCATAAAATATGCCAAAATCCGTGGTATTCGAGTACTCGTCGAAATCGATGGACCGTCCCATGCAGGAATGGGTTGGCAATGGGGTCCCATGGCAGGCTTAGGTAACTTAACAGTTTGCATGAACAAACAACCATGGCGGTCGTTTTGCTACCAACCACCCTGTGGTCAACTTAACCCAGTTAATGACAACATCTATGGTCTACTGAAAGAAGTTTTTGAAGATATCGCAGAATTTAGCTCGCCAGAAGAAACCATTCATATGGGAGGGGATGAAGTGTTTATTCCGTGTTGGAATGAAACTGAAGAAATTGTTGAAAAAATGCTCAAAACCGGTTATGACAGAAGTCTACTCAGCTTTTTGAAATTATGGGCCGAATTTCATGGGAAAAATCTTGAATCTTGGGATGATGTCAACCAGAGGCTGCATCCAAATCTTCAAGTTCCTAAATCAGTTATAATATGGTCAAGTCATTTAACTGATCCTTCCCTTATAGCCGGATTTTTGCCAAAAGAACGATATGTGATCCAAACCTGGGTTGATTCGTCGACGACACTGAATAAGGATCTTCTCTCAATGGGCTATCGTATTATTGTCTCGACAAAAGATGCCTGGTATCTTGATCATGGATTCTGGGGTAAAACAAATTATTACAACTGGCAGACAGTGTATGGCAATCAACTGATTCGAGAGCCAAATATGCTGGGAGGAGAAGTGTGTATGTGGAGTGAATATGTTGATGAAAATTCTTTAGGTAAACGTGAAAAATTAAACATTATGTTATTCATTGATTTTTGTTTACTTTTTACAGACAGTCGCGTTTGGCCCCGAGCTGGAGCTGCAGCAGAAAGACTTTGGTCAAATCCAAAGATATCAGCTATGCTGGTTGAGCCCAGATTTTATCGCTACAGGGATAGATTGATTGCTCGTGGGGTGAGACCAGATGCAGTTACACCCAAATGGTGTGTTCTTCGTGAAGGAAGTTGTTATTAGAAAAAGGACAAAGACTAAAATACAAAAATGTTATTATTAAAGTTGGTATTTACCAGTTTAACGAAATATATTTAAGGTTCGAAATCTTAGAAATATATTACATACCTATGTATATTTTTATTTATTTCCATGGATTTTAAGTTCTCTGTTTTTGAAGTTCATAACTCTGTGAATATTTTAGTTCTACAATCCGTAAGTTTTGTTTCGCATAATATGGATATTAATCTTTGGAAAGGAACCTCTATAAGCAGACTTTCCTCTCATCTAAGTCCTGTAAATGTTTTTTTTTTGCTGAACCCAAACTACCAGACTTTTTTCATTAAATATTCAATAACAATCCTCGATAAGTTCTTCGAAAATAATTATAAGCCATAGTTGCTAATCGATGATATGAATTGAATAAAATGCTGAAATTTTGATATTATGGGATTAAAAAAAGACCGACATAGGTTTGGTTTGGAATAGCAACAATAAATTAATGAAACATTTACAAAAAGATTTAAGTATGAAAAGAATGTTGGAGCTATGGCGAATATATAATCATTCATTGAGAATTGAAAGGATTCAAAGAAATTTCACAAGATATTGTTTTTTTAAGCTAAATTGGAACATTATTATGCCTGTATATAATGTGAGATGTTTGCTTTTTGGTATGCAAACGCTTGAGGTCAGAAGAAAGTATTTTTGTATTATAATGATAAAGGATATAGTAAGTAGTCACATTATGTGTCCTTGCTTGCTAGAGCAAATAAACTTTTATTTTCCCAGTAGAGGCCTCCGTATAGGCTTTCATTTACGGGAGACTTTTTCTAGAAATAATTATGGTAGAAATGTACCGATTATGCGTTGCATAGGAGAAACTAATGCTGTAATTGAAAAAATAGATCAAAGGGCACGGTAGTGCCCAGCCAAGTTCTGGCACTACACCCTTTTTACAGCAACAAACTCAGTCGATTTTTGACCCCTTCCTATCTTCAGTACCAATGAAGTCAGAAACTTAAAATTCCGAATATTTGCTGAGCTCGTTAGGCACAGGCGCCTCACCAAATTTCAATTTTCTAGCATAAGCGGTTCCTGAGATATAAGGCCTCAAAAACCACAAAAACCGTAACTGACTGACTCACTGGACACTGACTGACTGACAGATCATCAAAATTATGGAGCACTTCCCAACATCGTAGAATCTTGTAATTTTGCACAACGGTAGGTCTTGTCATGCAAGCAGAGGAAATAAAATGCACGACTGGGTCCCACGAACTTGCTCTTATGTAATAGACTAGGAATTTTAAAAACGGATGTTATTAAAGAAAACTGTTCATAAGGATTAAATGAATTTTTTAAATTCTTTTAGTAATAAAATAAGAGATAAAAACAGAATGCTATGCAAATATGAATTTATGCTAGAACAAAAATTATAAGTCTTTGTAGTGGTTCCTTAAAAAAATAAGCTTTTATGTACAGTTAAATTTCCAAAAACAATACTAAGCCGTTCTTGAGATATCGAATTTAAAAAAAAAAATACTTTTTTTTTTAAATTGAAAAATATTTTTTTTTAAGTTTTGAAATGCAATGTTTTTTAAACTTTTTAGGAGCTTCTTTATAAAAAATTTCGTTAAAATCCGTTATGCCGATAATGAGTAATTCAAAATTCGAAAAAATCGATCTATGGTAGGTACAGTCAGTAATATCTAGATTTCAATTTTTTTTTATTAAATTATAGATCGTAAAGATTGATCAAAAGAAAAAAATTTTAGCAAAATTCTCGGAACTGTTTTCGAGAAAAATACGATTTTCGAAAACCATTTTTTTAAATTTGTATGGAAGGGACCGTTAGTTTTAGATAAAACAAAACTTTTTTTCTCATATCTTGTAGATTATGTTAAGAAACTTTTATTTGTCAAGTATGAAAAAAATCGAGCATGGGGTTTTTGAAATATTGAATTTCCAAAAAAAAATTTTAATTTTTTTTTTTAAATCCAAAAAATGAAAAATTGAAAATTTGAATATGTAATAATATTCAAACTTTGGAGGAGCTTTGGCATAAACAAAAATGATTAAAATCGGCTGTACCGTCTTCGAGAAAATCAAAAACAAAAAAAATGGACGCAGGGGGGCTGCCAAAAATAACAATTTTTTGTAAATTTTTTTTCAACCATTAGCTAGTTTTAACCAAATGAAATTTTTCAATTTTTTTTTAAAAAAAATCTGTGGGACAGTTTTTGAGAAAACAAAAATATTTATAAAATTTCGAAAAAAAATCGTAGGTACCGTTATTTTTGGTCTTAAAAAAAAACAGAAAAAATCGTCCGGGGGGGAAAAATTAAAACCCATATATACCAAGTTTGAAGAAAATCGGCCGAGCCGTTTAGGCTGTAGTCGAACCGACAGACAGACAGACAGACAGACAGACAGACAGACAGACAAGACAGACAGTGAGAATTGCGAGACCCACTTTTTTGGTCTTCGCTATCATCGTAATGTCAATTTTGATCAAAATCTCGAGTTCGATTTTTTTTACGAATGCATAACTTGCCTTATAGTACCTATAGATCGCAAGTAAAAATCGTATGGCAGGTACCGTTACTTTTGGTCTTAAAAAAAAAAGAAAAAAACGTTTTGTTGGTTGAATGGAGCACTTCCGACTGCTGTAAAACGATGAAAGTTGGTAAAACGGTAGGGCTTATATTGCAAACAAAGAAAAAATATAAAATTTTAGGTTTTCCATTCAGGGGCGTGGTATCCGCCCACTTCCTCAGAACTGATGTAAATTATATATGGCACACTTCCGATTGCAGTAGAACAATGAAATTTGGTAGAACGGTAGGGCTCAAATTGGATATAAAGGACCAAAAATAAAAATTAAGGTTTTCCATTCAGAGGGCGTGGTATCCGCCCTTTCTGAGAAAATGTTTAATTTAAATGGAGCACTTCCGATTGCTGTATAAGGATTAAATTTGGTGGAGTGGTATAGCTTAATGTACATTCAAAGCGAAAAATAAAAAATCTAAAATTTTTCATACGAAGTGTCTTTTTATTGTCATTTTGAAACTGTACATGCATCTTGAAAATTCATGTCTTTTCTTAGAACTAGACGTAGGTACTAGTATACATAATTAAGGTAGGTATGTTTAGTGTAAGGTATCTTGCCAGGATAAGAAGAAACAATTAAAGCGCAAATCAAAACAAACAATAACAAAAAGAAAATAAACCAAAAGAAATAGGAAGCTATAAACTAAGTTGATTTTAGTAGGTAGAGTCCGCCCTTCTATCTTTCCGTATCTTTGCAAAAAGGAGTGAGATCAGACCAAAACATAAATGTTAAAAAAAGAGCCAAGTTCTTCTATACAAAAGCCTTTGTGTAACAAGTCAGCCGTGAAAAGTACTGAGATCTAAAAGTACGCCAAGTTCTTACTTTATGAAGGTTTAATACCGAATATTTAAAGTAGAAACAGCTACAATGTAACAGAGAAATTTTATTATTTAATGATTACTGACTAAAACTTGATGGGCTTACTTGGCAAGTTACAAAAGTATGCCCAATTCCAAAGGTTTTAAAAACTTGACCGTTTGTTTTAGAGCTAAACAAAATTTTCAATTTCCCATCTAGGGAATCACCGAAAACCCTTAACTACCAGGATTGAAAAACATAGGTTTTAGCAACCGCAATATGTGAGACAATTTGAATGACCTCAATATACAAATTTCAAACTTTCCTGACAAAGTTTAAAATCTATAGTTGTAGAAATATTAACTTATTACTCCCAAAATGCAATCATATACGTTTGTAATATTTTCGCGACCTACCTAATTTATTTTATTCTCAACCTATTCATCCATATCACCGTCCTTCAAATAAACTCCAACCATTACGCTATTCAATGATCACATTTGGACCAGAAACCCTTTAATGTATTTATTTAATTAATTTGCAATCACCCTATGTATTCCTTTACAGCTGTATTAAAAAAAACAATCATTGTTAACAGGTCTATGAAATGTGCCTTCCCCATTACACACGCCCACTCAACCTTGCTCTTGCCTTATCATTATTTTTCAATTTGTGCAGTCAGTACTCATATGGCAATGCCTTTTTTCTTGCCCTCCATTGACAAAAAAAATAACAACAAAAACATCGCTAACACAATCAAAATAAAAAACATCGTTTCGTCGTTTTGTGTCGCTTTTTTGTCTGTTTCCGCTGATTTAATCATCGATCCCTTACAACTTTCGAATTTAATCAACTTCAGCTTTTCTATATCTCCTCACTTCCCTTGTCCCTTTTAAAAGCATCTAAGCGCACGTTAACATCATCATTTTCATTACTACATATGTATGTATATACAAAAATAAAAAACAAAAAAAATCAGAACCAAACATTCAACTTTTAACCATAAAATATGCATTACCCAACATACACCCCGAGACCCCGACCCCACTGTGGTATAGCTAGGTGGTAAAAAGACCGAACACCAAATGTTGTAAAATAAAGTTCTTTTGTCATAGAACAAAAGTCAGTCTTTTTTGTTGTTGTAGAATTTTTTTGTTTGCACCACTGCGCTCCATGGATATGGGATATTATTAAAAAAAATCAGCTGAAAGCTGAATGATGACTGGGAAGCCAAATACAAACCCAAAGATCTCGGTTTTCTTGGACAGGACAGGATATGTAGTACGGGATTTGAAAAAGTAATAAATATAAAAATATTAATTCAGAAATTCCATTGTTTTGAAACACATCACCATAGTGATTGTTAAAATCACACACATCATCGTTCTTTTGTTTAGTAGTACAGTGAAATAGGAGTACAGTAAAATAGGAATAAAATCAACAAAAATATATCACTTTAAGCAAGCAATTATTGTAACTACGTATTTCATTATGTCAGATAGCCAAGCTGCCATCAAGGCACTAAGCTCATATACCATCCGCTCTAAATTAGTGTGGGAGTTCATAAACAGGCTAAACGAACTTGGCAAACAAAACAAGGTCACAATTCATTGGGTACCTGGACCCGTGGGTGTTCATTGAAACGAAGAGACAGAAATAGACGCTTCAATCCCTTTCACAGGACCTGAGCCCTATTGCGGAATAGAAGAAAACATTTTAAAAAACAAAATTAAATAAGTAGAGAAGGCAAATTGATACAGGAACTGGAAACAACCACCGAAGCCAAAACAGGTGAAACTACTACCTTTGTATATATAACCTATAGTATTATCACAGATAATTATATACAGATGTCTCACCTCCATACAAAATTCTGTCATCGAAAATTTTCTCCAGCAGACAATCTCCAGCAGACAAAAGCTTTCTTAAGAAGGTTTCATAAGAAGAAGAAAATTTTATAGTCGCCGTAAGAAAGCTTTTCTGAATTAAAAAGAGAACAATATAATATTCTCTCTTCTGTTTAAGGACTTTTTTTATTATGCGCAAGAAAGATAATACTGGCAGACAATGCGGCTACCTTTATTCATGTGGAATATAAATACATATGTAGATATCTACAAAAAAAGCAATTTCCTATTGGGGTATCGGGTATCCTATTTTTGTTAAAGAAAAAAGGCAAAAGGTAAGGCATTAGGTAGATAGAAAATATTCTATTAATATCTTCATCATTTGTATTATATTAATTTATAATCTTTGTTTTTTTTTAAATACTTTACACCTGTTTTTCATGTTCATATTGTTTGTTTGTGTGTGTACATCCATGGAATAGCCGCTTGTATATGTCGGTATTCTATGAAGAATGTGCATGTTTGCAATACAGTTTTTCAGTTTTTGTACAGAACATTTTTATGAAATTTCCTAAAGTGTAATTCCACAGTGAAGAGTGTTTAATTTTTTTTTTATAAATCTACAGGGACTTCCTAAGAACCAATAATATTACTATATCTACTAATTCATTTTTGCTGAAATTGAAAAAAACACCACCTTTATGTATTTTGAAAATAGTCAGGATCTTTTTTCTGTCACGGGTGAGACAAATAAAAGACATGGGCGCAAAATTGTAAACATTTAAACCAGCTCTAAATCAATTTTAGAATGGGAGTCTCTAAATATTGTCTCTAAATATTGTAGATATATAAAACGAGAACCGACTTTATGTTAATTTTAAAGGACATAAATTATACTTTAACTTTAAAGAGCTCGTCTAACTATAACAGCAGCAAATAGCTAGTTTGTCTTTTAAAAGTGTACTTTATCCATATTGTAAAGGGTTATTTCATACCAAAGCAAATCTAAGTAAAAATGTTTACTGATGTTTTATTTGATTTTCTAAAAGATGTGCTTTGTAAATAGACTCAATCACTGAATATTAGAAATTCGAAACAATCGTACAAAAGTATTCTACGATCGGAAAATCTTTACATACAAGTGTACATATGTTATGTTACCTATGCTATGCATGCCAAGACGAGTATAGCCAAATGAATTTGCACCTTGAAAAAACAAAATTGAATATGTATGCTATTAATTAGCTACTTATAAATACTTCATTTACATCTTAAATAATGTAAATAACTTATAAACAATCAAAGTCTGTACGGAGGTAGTATATAAATTATACTTTTTCCGGCGAAAAATTATTTGGTTTAAAGTTGGCTTTTTATGTTTTTTTAATTGTGTTGTTGTGTTCAAGTTATGTATCTGTCAAATTAAGGGTTGTTCAACGTAAATTCGCGTTAAGTAAAACCGGTTTTATTGTTTAAAATTTTGCGCCATAATTTCTAAACAGGGTATATTTTTACTTCGAATTCATTTCACAAAACGTTCATAGCTTCTATTAGAAGAACGAATAAAAAAATAAATAAAAATAATTATTGTCTTCATAAAAATTTCTAAGCAAGGAAAGAGGTTTCTAAAGTTAAAATAAAATAACACAGAAAGTTTTTAATGTTATTATAAAGTGTTAATTATACCTACACTTTTATTTAAAGATATCAAAATCTAATGTATCGTTTTTAAACAGAAAAATCACGGCATTTGTCTAACACATAAATCTTGATATTAAAAAAAATATTAATTTGACTTTAGGTTGTCGTTAAAACTCATCATTGAACATTTTTCACTTTTTAAACACCATCATCAATTATTATGTGTCAAAATTAAAATTAATCTTTTTTTATAAACTATTTTATAAAAAAATAAGAACTTTTAAATTTTCGGATTAGCCGCGTTATATATACCGCGACCACACTCAGTGAAATTTCTAGGGAAACGTTGGGGGTGGTTACAGCATTGCATATTGCACTTGCTAAATATATTTTATATACGCGGTTAATCTGAAAATTTAAAATAAGAAAAACATAGTAATAATTATTGAAATATAATAATTGATTTTATGTGGGAGATTGTTTTTTTTGAGTTTTCAAGTTGTGTAATAATGAAATACTTATTATAATAATAAAATATAAAATTAAAGTTTTTAATTAAATTGAAGTTCAAGGGACCTTAGCTGCAAAGTGCTTTCGCCCAGTTATGACAGTGGGCTCATCAGTAAGATGGTGAAGGGCACGACAGCATATATTCTTATTTCATGTACCTTTGTTTTTATTTTAAGAACCACCTGATGAAATTGTTAGCTGAAAGGTAATCGAATTTATCTTCAACAATGAAAAAATAAAAACATTATGCCCAAAGCTTACAAACTGGCACATATACATATACAGATTTTCAAAAAAAAAATGAATATCGGAATGGCGGTACGGACAATAAATTAATCAGTTGCTATTAGAAGAGAATTATTTCAGCTTTTACACAAATTTTCACAACATTTAGTTGAATACCTATGCAAGCCCAACATACAATTTTATTAGATAAATAAATAGATTATATGATTTATTAATAGGAAACAAGCGTTCACACGTGATGGTAGAAACATAGGAACAACATTTTAAACAACATATTTTTAAGGACTTAGCATTTTATTAATTTGTTTAGTAATTTGTTAGTTAGTAATTTGTTTAGTAATTTACTAGCTCTTCGAAATTTTTAAACCTTTTTTTTCGCTTTACTAATTCCCTTTTATAAAAACGGTGCATCTGAACACATTTAAATCATGACAGTTCGTTAAAATTAACAAACCAAACTTAATTAAATCTGGGGAACGGACAGAATAGTTTGAAATGTCGGAAACTCAAAAGTCAAAAGGACAACCTTAAATTTATTTTGTTATTTGTTTATTTTTGACAACTTTTTTCGAAATGTTTTTTTTTATTATTTCACCACTTTGGATTGGACCATTCCAGTCTTCTTCCAAGAAAGTGTAATGTAAATAGTAGGTACTTGAAATTCGGGTGCAATCGGAAGCTTACGGCTTATAATTCGATCTTGGATCTTTAAGTTTTTCAACTAAAAACCGATCTGCTATCTTGTCAAACCTATTTCTGGAGTAAAATTCTCTATAAAGCTGGGTCTTCAATCATATACATACATATGTACATATGTATATCAAAATCTTCGTTTTCCGAAAACATTTTATAATATTTTATTTACTTTTAAAAACAATTTACTCACGAATCGAAATAAAAAAAACACAATTTAACTCTTCTAAAATTGCCAAGAGATTTTGTTTGAGGAAAATGACAGATTTCACATTAATTTAGTAAATTACTAAAAGTTAAAGTAAACAGTTTGTTATTTTAACTTAAGTAAAATGTTTAGAGATAGTAAGATGATAAAATCGTTTAAAATTAGCGAAATCCTATTTTTTAACTTAATAACTTACTAAAATGTTTAAAATGCTTAAGATTTTGCATTAAATGACAAGAACGTTAGAAAAACTTAAAACCTTAATATAAAAATAAGAAGCTACAGAACGTAGTGAATGCTTGAAAAAATTAAGAATCAAGCAGTATCTATGAAAAATTAAAAATGGATTGTAAAAATAATAAATGTAAAATGGGATGAAGGGTGGGTGAACTAAGCAAATACGCAATTAATAGTATAAATGCTTCAGACATTTTATATGGAATAGGCTTAGAGCAGAAAAGCTAAAAAATGCTGTTTTTTTCTTTATTAACACTATCATTATTTTTCACTTACAAAAAAAAAAAAAAAATAGAAAAACCGTTCTTATGTACCTTCGTATGGACATACATACTACGTTTTCTTATTTATACTGAAATGAAATAATTTTGAAATTTGTAGTAGGTATAAATTGTTTCATTTGACAATTCGTAACATTTATAAATTAACTTCTGCTACAGTAAAGGTGTTTTGACGATGCAAATAATTTTAAAAATCAAAATGAAATAATTAAAACAATAAAATTTACTATTGTGAACTATTTAAATTTCGTCTAAAATTTGAATTTCCCGCCCATCCGGCCATATTAAATTGTAAAAATGAAAAACAAGAAGAAGAATAAGAAGAATAAAATTATTCCGAACCGAAACTCGAAGTTATCCGCACGAGTTACGACACCACAGGTCGACAACCCCGCGGAACACACTTAACTCATTTATCTAAATCATAAGAATCTAGTATCACACATTGTTCAAATAATAAGTAATACATACATGTTTCAATTCAATTTATTTTCTCATTCAGCAAGCATACTTAATTGACAAACATATATGTATATTTGTTCTTTCAAATAGTTTAATGTCACATCATCTACTTTTGTATTTCCCATCAAATGTAAAATTCAGCATTTATCTAAATCATAAAAAGCTAATATCACATACCTATCATTCAAGGAATGAGTACCTAGTGTTTCGGTTCCATTTATTTTCTCACCAAATGTAAAACACAACAGTTAGTCATATTACATTTTTTTCTTGTGAATAATAAATTTTTTTGATGACATGCTTGCTATGTCACCTTTCATGTTTTCAAGAGATACACAAATGCAATGCATTTTTTTTTTGATATAAAAATGCATACAAATTAGTAATCATCATCATTTGTTTTTGAATAAAGTTGTATAGGGCGAAGCTATGCCCAAAAATATAAAATCGTGTTTTGTTTGGAACTATAACTCACGCTTTTTTTTCTTGCAAAACCATTTTTCGATTCGTTTAAATTTTATCGTTAGCTTTAACCAGCTAATTTGTATGTTTGTATCTAATTGACAACTAGAAAATTGTCAGCTTTTAATAAATTTTCACAAACGCAATGAATTCCTAGGCATACGTTTTTGAAAAATTGTATGTAATACGTAATGTATGTACAATGTATATTCTCGTACATACAGTTATTCTTCTGGTTGCGTTTTTTCATACAAACATACCTACCTACAACCTATCATAACCATACAACCTCTTAATTAAGTAGGTGGTATAAAATAAATAGGTACCTAACCCGTAAAAAAATCTGTATCCACAATTTCTTAGGACTTTATTTTCTTTTTCTTTGTCGCCCTACTTCAAATTGAGGTTTTAATTTAGCTATTTTTTCAGATTTTTTTTTATTTTTATCAAACCCAAAAAAGTCAACCACGTTATTTTCGCCATCATCAAAGGATCGCAACAAATCAAATAAAACCAACCTTCCTGCCTGCAGGTATCATCATAACCTCATGAACCTGAATGCAAAATACGTACATATGTATCTATGTATGTAGCAACTAGGACTAGGAGTAACAAACAATACAATACTGTGTCTGTTTTTGGCTCTGATAGACAAAATTGAGCAACGAAATTAGAATAATTTGTATGGGAATTGTAAAGAACAAATACCTACCTACCTACCTAAAAACTAGAGAATAATTTTCACAAATCCATCCAAAGGCTTTGAAATACCTACTTACATAAGTTCCTAATTTGCTTCTAAATGCAACAAAATATCTAAGTAAGTTTTCTTTTTATGAACAAAATTGCCTTAGATTCCCAGATAAACACAAAATACAATTTTTTCCTCTATGAAAAATGTAGGTATCTTGTGTTCTTGTGTCCATAACAAATCTATTTAAAAAAAATGGTCTGGCGGTATTAAAAAAAAAACGAAGAATACAGACACAGAGTTGAATACGCAAGAGCAACAGACGAAATAGATTTTATTCGTGAATTCAGAGAGCACAAATTTTAAAGAGAAAAATCACTTCTCACATAATCTTAAAATAATAAATTGAAAACAGCTTTCTTAAAAGCTCTTTCAAATGAAGATTTTCATTTTCATATGTCAGTTTTTTCTATGGGCATGCGACATCTGTATATAATTATCTGTGGTATTATCATGGAGCGTGATTTTGTATTGCGAATGCTAGCCTGGTGGTGGCGCAGAAATTAGCGCACGCTTTTACAGTGGAGAGTAGGATAACATACAAAACAAGTAGTAAAAAGGAGAATATATTATTAATAAATTTAGCAAAGACAAATCTAGCAATTGCAGTCCCTAGCCTTAAGATGTCGTCACAATCTTTCGTCTTCTTGATAGTACTATGAGTTTTATATACAAGGCTACTACTAGGTTATTACAACCTGGAACGTTTCACAAACCGCATAAGCTTAGGAAGGAGCAACCAAAAGTCGTAACTAGACACTGCAAACTTAGAAGACACCTAGGTTTACTTGGTGTGCGAAGCAGTGTCACATGTAGATTCTGTAACATGCATGAGGAAACACCAGGCCACATACTATAAGAAAATGTTGTCAACTCACGCACCAAAGAAAAAATCATCAGGGACAATATCAGATAGAAAAGAGCAACCTATCCTCCTGAAGGTGCCCCATATACTAAGATTCCTTAGAGCAATAGAACTGTAAGATGAGCAAGCTCATCCAGATTCGGGTGGGGGCAGAATAGATCTCTGGGTCGCAGTGCAATACCCACAATACATAATTCATTCATTCATTCTACCGAATAATCCTTACAGAAAACAGCCGACACAAAATCTGCCAATAAAATCTAAAAATGGAAATTGGATGGGAAACCCGAAACAGAAAGCTGACATCTTCGCTGAATATCTTCCGAATGTATTTAACCCATTCTCAGCAAATACAGCTACAGAGATGATTTACAGTTTATTGATAGAAGCGACGAATACCATAGTCGGGCTTAAAGAAGTAAGAACCATGTTTCAACATCAGTTATCTAGCAAAAAATCTCTAGAGTACGACCTAATAACTGCTCAGGTTTTTAAAGAAATTTCTGCAATAGGCCTAAAAAAAACTCCAATTTATAATAAACGCATGCCTTAAGCTTAGATATGTGCCACATCATTGGAAAATTGCAGAAATCATTTTTATACCTAAACAAGGTAAGCCACCAACAAAAGTATCATTTTACTGTATCGCTTTTAACAACCGTGCAAAAGTTATCGTGAAACTGCTACTGAAAAGGCTGAGCAAAATATTAGAAGAAAGAATACTAATCCCGAACTATCAGTTTGATTTATAAAAAAAACCTTCCACAATAGAGCAAGTGCATAGAATCAAAGGGCACGGTAGCCCCCAGCCAAGTTCTGGCACTACACCCTTTTTACAGGAACAAACTCAGACGATTTTTGATCCCTCCATAATCTTCAGTACCAATGAAGTCAGAAACTTAAAATTCCGAATATTTGCTAAGCTAGTCAGTCACAGGCGCCTCACCAAATTTTCTAGCATTAGCGGTTCCAGACAGTGGCGTAGCGAGGCGGGGGCAAAGGGGGCACAGGCCCCGGGCGGCACTTTACTTGGGGGCGGCAAATCTCAAAATATCCGGGCGGCATTTTGCTGCAATTTTTCTAAATACGTTAATGTAAATGGTTTTTGTATGTTATGTTTTTATATTTTTTCTAAGCTAAGTGTAAGCTAACTTTTGTAACAAATTTTAATTGTGAAAAAATATACTGTCCTTTTCGGAAAAATAATTTTTTCCTTTTGAGCTGAAAGTTCCGTGTGTGTGCGTAGGACGTAGGTACATAATATATAAGATTTTCGCACCACGGTTTTGCTGTCGGCAATGATACACGTCTTTCTATTGTTTTTTTTTTTTTTTTTGTTCTTCTTGTGTCATCGTCATGTTGTGTCTGAGACGTGTATTCCGCCATAAGGAATTTTGAAGTACAATGATCGACAACGACTTTGATTTGGAACAGTAAATGATTGTTTCGTTCTATGTGTCTCCTGGTGCAAAACCTTTTCGTTTGCCTTCTTTCGACTACAACTCATGAGCAGCGTTCGAATCTTACTCTAATCGGAGTAAATTTACTTCAATTTTACGAAATAAAATAGATCTACTTCGCTTCTCCATTTTTTAAGATTTAGGTAGGTACTAATTATTTTCCACACTGAAAAATTCAAAATTTCTCTAGCCAAACCACATGAAAGGGAATGACCACCGTGTTAATAAATTTGGCAACCAACTCTGAATCTGAATTACTAAATCTAAATCTACTCCAGAAATTTTCAATTCGTTCATTTTTTTATAAGTCTGCTCCAAAATTTTACTACTGCGGTTCGAACCCTGCTCGAAAGGCTGGAAGTTGAGACAAAAGCATTTCGTTTGTTTTGACTGAATCGATGTCTTTTATCTAAGGTGTGTTAGTCAGTTGTATTTTTTTCTGTTTTATTTCATCGTAAAATGCAGTAAAGCTTGCAACATCCTAGTTAAATACAAAATTAGTTGCAGTTTAACATTTATATTGTCTGTGTTTCGTGTGTTGTGAAATTTTTTTAAAATTGTGTGTACGGGTACAGTACCTACCTACATAAGCGCAAGAGATTTTCATTTTACCCCTTTGGATTGATTACATAAAGTAAGTTAATTGATGAAACGAAATACCTAGCTGATGGCTCGGAAATAATCCATTGATTTTTCAGAGTTGAAACCCCCGTTTGGCTTTATTAATATTGTTTTCTCCATATCTCAACAACCATAAGTTCCATAAAAACATTTTCTCACATTTTTGTAAAAAATTGAGTTCTCTATTTTTTACCGAGAAATCGAAAGTTAATAAGTTATTATTAAAAATAGAGAAACGATTTCAAGAAAATTTTTTTTAATAAATTAATCAATAAAAGTTAAATGATTTTTACTTGCGATGTACATATATGTATTGTTTGACCCTAACAAATTAAAACAAACAACTATGTTTTTTAATATTAATTTAATAAGCTTTTATTAGGGTTCTCAGTGAACGTGTGACGGCTTGACGGTACGTGAAAGAACTGACTTTCTTTTTGGCTTGTTGCCAGCAGCAGAGTTGATGAGTTGGTTGAATCGTATGCAGGCGTACGGTTCTTCTTCATCTATTTAATCTGGTGTCACCTGATGTAGATAAGTAAATAGGAACCGTAGCCGAGGCTTCCGTTATTTGTAAATGCTTTGTTCGCCACATATACATAGGTAGGTACTAACTCGTATATTGCAAGTTAAGTATTCGTAAAAAAATCAAACTCGATATCAAAGTTGACATCGTAATCTCTATGATTACGATGATAGCGAAGTTGAAAAAAGTGGGTCTTGCAATTCTGTCTGCCTGTTCTTTCGGCTGTAGCCTAAACGACTCGGTCGATTTTCTTTAAACTTGGTACCTAGCGTTTTTTGGGCATTTTAATATCAAAAATAACGGTCGTACAATTTTTTTTAGCAAAAAATGAAAATCTTATTTTTTTCAAAAACGTTCCCGCAACTTTAAAAAAAAAATTCAGTAATTTTTGTACAAAAAGGCTACCATTTTATAAAAAAAAATTCCCAAAAATGGTTATAAATGGTACCTCCCATAGAACCATTTCTTTGACTTTCGATTTTTTCAAAAACGATTCCACTGATTTTGATCAATTTTTTTTACAGAGAATGTTTTCTAAAAGTTTAAAATTATTGTATACCAAAGTTTTCAAAAATCTCGAAAACACGTCGGACGATTTTTACTAAACTTGGTACGCAACAGTTTCTTGACATTATCTAGCAGATTTTAAATAAAAAATTTTCATATAACCAAAACTAACGGTACCTCCCATACAAGAGTTTAAAAACCGGAATGGAAAATCTCATTTTTCTCAAAAGCGACTCCTACGATTTTGATAAAAATGTTTGTGTTAGTTAACAAACATAAATACGATCTACGATAATATTATTGTAAACAAAATTTCTCTCGTCTAATAAAAGTATCTCTCATGGAACCATTTTTTTCGACTATCTCATTATCTGCTCAACCGATTTCAATGATTTTTTTTAAACAAGAGCTGCTGTTTGAATAATATTGCATAACAAAATTTTCAAAAAATCAAATTTTGGATTAAAAAAAAATCAAAATTATTTTTTGAAAATTCCATATTTCAAAAATGGGTGGATAGTTTTTTTTTCAAAATTAATCTTTAACTCCGCATTAATAAGTACTAAAAAATGGCGTACCAATTTTTTTTTAATATTTTCAAAATTTTATATACATAAATGTACATACCTACATATACCTCATATAAAAAACGATTTTTAAATAATAAATCAGACGGTGTACATCGCGTTGGTGTCAAATCAATTTCAGATTTTAAAAGATAAAACCAGTTTTGAACTGTTTAATTTTGATGGGCTGTTGTGAAATATGTTTAAGTTATAAATAATCCTTGGCCAATATTTCTGTTTCTTCATTTCCTTATGTATAACAATGATTGAAATAAAAAAATATTATAGGTATAATAATTATTACTA
This sequence comes from Chrysotoxum bicinctum, assembly GCA_911387755.1. NCBI lineage: Eukaryota > Metazoa > Arthropoda > Insecta > Diptera > Syrphidae > Chrysotoxum > Chrysotoxum bicinctum. The sequence continues at coordinate 125,216,917 of OU426989.1, read as the reverse complement.
TAACTATAAGGATAATAATAATTAAAGGCAGTGCGGGTTGATTTTTTTTTAAAACCGGTTTTATTTTTTAGCAATCATCACCCGATTAGACACTTCTATCTACATAATATAATATAAATAAATACATATAATAAATCTGTGAATAAAAAATTAAATTATATCAAGGTAAGTTAAGTAGCTGTTTCACTTTGATGTTTTTTTAAACAGCAAACAAAATTAAAGGCCCAGAAAAAAATTGCTAGGGGCGGCAAAATTGGCTCTGCCCCGGGCGGCAAAAACCCACGCTACGCCACTGGTTCCAGAGATATAAGGCCTCAAAAGTCACAAAAAACGTAACTGACTGACTCACTGACAGATCATCAAAATTATAGAGCACTTCCCGACATTGTAGAATCTTGTAATTTTGCAGAACAGTAGGTCTAGTCATGCAAGCAGAGGACAAAATGTGAGGTTTTCCATTCAGGAGGCGTGGTATCCTTCCACTTTCTCCGAATTGGTGTGGGTTGAATGGACCACTTCCGATTTCTGTATGATGAAATTTGGTAGAGCGGTATAGGTTAATGTACAAAGCGAAAAATTCATTCGAAGTGTATTTTTATTGTCATTTTGAAAATATACATGCATCTTGAAAATTCATGACTTTTCTTAGAACTAGAGTGCTCGATTTGGTACTCTATGTTATGTTAACATGAATGAAAAAAGAATACTTTTGCATATCTGCAAAAATTATGAGTTTATATAACAAAAAACTCTTAACTGTGATGTGAACTATAAATAATAATCAAACCACTAATTAGGCTTGGTGAGCTACCTTCATTTAAAAAAATGAGTTAAAATTGCAACAAAAATATCATCGAATTCTCAACAACAATTTTATTGCTTTTTTATGACTGAGCGGATGAAGGTACTAGTATTTACGAGTATATGTATGATCACTGACTAAAATTTGATGGGCTTACTTGGCAAGTTTTTTTGTATGTCCAATTTGAAAGGTTTTAAAAACTTGACCAGTGAACCCATCAAATTTTAGTCAGTAATCATTAAATAATAAAATTTCTCTATTACATTGTAGCTGTATTGCATTATTCTACTTTTAATATTCGGTATTAAACCTTCATGAAGTAAGAACTTGGTGTACTTTTAGATCTCATTACTTTTCACGGCTGACGACTTGTTACACAAAGGTTTTTGTATAGAAGAACTTGGCTCCTTTTTAACATTTATTTTTTTGGTCTGATTACGGATTTTATAGAAAAAACACTTAGAAAAAATACGTACATGTGTTCTATTCTTAGATGTTGTTCAAGCCATGGATAAGGTTTGGCATAGGGACCTTCGCAGGGAGTACTACGAAATACTGAAATCCAACGTTACAAACCGACTCTTTAGAGTACGGTACGACTAAAATTACTGGGAAATTAAGAAAATTGAAGCCAGTGTACCCAAGGAAGTGTTTTAGGAGCAACCTTGTATTTGTTATATACTAGGGATATTCCAGTGGACGCTATCAAGGCCACCTTTGCTGATGATACTGCGAACTGAACCTAAAGTACAAAAAAATGTACTGGTTACTAGGACAAAACTCTAAAACTCTGGCCTAACTATCCAGAACAAATTAATGAAAATAATGTTATACAGGCAAGTGCAGAAACATGTTTGGACGTACATATGGTATCCAACTATGAGGCTGTTCAAAAAAACAAATGCTGAACCCATCCAAAAATTCCAAAATAATGTCCTTCGTGGAATAATAAATCACGCAAGCAAAAACATCTAAATGGCAGAAAAATGTTTGGACAGAACTGAACGGCGGAATTCCCGGAAGACACAATAGGACCAGGATTAAATATTTTGTGTTATACGAGTATGTCCTGTTCTTTTACTAAATATTGTTAAATTGCCTCGAAGGCGCATAAAAGTATTCTCTAAGAGCAACATAGAGTTTTGTTTTTAGTTTTTATTTGGTCCTGGCGCGAAGAGGGCAAATGGAGTCGATAAAGTCGAAACACGTCAATTACATTGGCTCGCCTACATCGATTAAATGGACAACAATGCATCAGCCAAGGAAGTTTTCGAATCCCAGCCATCAGTTTCTAAGCGACAAAGAAGAAGACAAAACCTCCTGTTTAAATACTATTCGTAAGTCATCGCAGATGGCAGAAAGCTTTGTCTATATGACTGAAAGCAGTTGGATTGGGATCATAGAGGATGGAAAGCCGGCGATTCTAGGACATTGGCCCTTCATGGATCGTGAACCAGTTTAGTTAATTAGTAATTTACAATTAGCTTTCTGAATTTTTTCACACTCTTCTGGCACAATTTCAAATATTAAATACTTTTGAAATAACTTTACTTTAAACTTTACTTTTAACTTTAAAAAACGCTTATTCCACCTATATTCCATGGTTTTGCTAAACCGTGGAATAGGAGTTGAGCCATGGCTTAAATATTTACATTAATAAAAACGAAATGTTCGAGGAATAGTTGAGTGACGTTTCTCAAAAATCCCCTAAGAAAATCTACTACAACAAGTAAGCCATTTCTTTTTTATATTCTGTGTCTGTCTAAATTGATTGGCATTTGCTTGTGTTTTATGTCCTTTTTATTTGGCAATCCGGAATCTCTCTCCAATCCGGAATCCCAACTGAATATTTTTTTTTGATCCTGGTGATTCTGAAGTTTTTTGTGATTGTATATGTGAAACATCAAATATGGAGAATAATGAAAATCAAGAATCATGTTTGCTGAAAGATACTTTTCGCACAATTAGGATACAAAAACTCACAGCTGTGGAGTTTGACGTTTAGATATATGAACGTGTGGGTGCTTCTGGTTTCGATTCTGAATTAAAATCCAGAAGCAAATTTCTCTTCTTTTCAGAATCAGAACTGTCATTTTTTCCCAAGTGAACACTTTCAGAAGAATCCAGAAGGCTTGTCGGTCTTTTATATATACGGGAATCTTGCGTGCTTTCACGGCAGTGACAATTGACAAACTATCTCCCTTATTTTTAAATTGACGTCACAAGCTGCCTATGTACGGAGGGTAAAAAGATAAGGAAGTAAAATTAAAAACATGTTTGGATTTATATTTATATAATTTTTATTAAGCTGTCTTAATTTACTTCACATTCACATATTATTGACCGCTTTCTCCTGCCTGTTTTTTTAATCATAACATGAGTGCTGTGAAATGCTCCTATCACTTGTCGAAATACATTTATGACCTTATATCCTTTCGTATTTGTCATTTTTTAAAACTGCTTGGCTTTCAAAGCAAAATGAATTGACAAATCGTGAAGACACGCACTTCGCACTTTGGTTTAATTTTTTTAAACAAAACAAGTTTGACAATTTTATTTCTTATTCCTTCGCTAAACTACCTACGTCGGTGGTTTAGCTTAGTCATAGTTAGTAAACGTCACTTAGCAGAAAATTTGTTTTATTAATGAAATTTCCCACTTAGTCCAGGACTGAACGATAAACCTCCACTAAACCATCTTTATTAATATGGGTGTATAAGTATTCTCTTTAAAATTCATTGCTATATTTCCGAAACTTTTTCCCTACCGAGAAATCGATCTCCTGCAATTATAGCTGTTCTAGTTAGCGGATACTTTACGTGCAAATGGAAGTTCCAATTATATTTGCGGGGGTGTTGTTTTTTTTTTGTATCCTAATCAAAATGGAGACTGCAGCTGTAATAGCGGTCAAAATATTAAATAGACACAAATTCAATATTTCGAACACGACGCAATGCAACGCAGAAGATTAATTTTTTCCTCAACAACTTTTATATAAACAATACCAAATTAAGCCTTTTCTTATATTATATAAAAATGTGAGATAGGCCTTTACTGTAAAACGATTTTTTTTTAAATATAACCAAGAATCACGTCGTAAATAATTTTGCACGAATTAAGGGGCACCCTGTAAATGTATAAGAACTTTTGTATATAAGAACTTATTTTTAAAACGATTAAGAAGTTTTGTTCATGAATAAAATCATTTTTGCTTGAGAAATCACATGGCATAATTATTTAAGAACAAACTACTAAAGAAGTTTTAGTCCTCAAAAATGAATTTCATGCTTCTGAAAATTTTTTTGTAATAACATCTAAGGCGCAAAATTTTGGTAGAATTAGTACAATGTTAATACTATTTTAGTATCGAATTTAGAATGTTGCTATCTTTAACATTTCATTAACTAAAATCATCGAATCCTTTTAGTATCGTGCTAACTTCATATGACTCTTTGAAACTTCAAGGTTTTTGCAACTGTACTTGTTTTATGGACGATTACTTGCCTTATAGAGCAAGAAAAAATATGTAAAAATAGTAATAAATGTCTCAAACCCCATGAAATTTTAGTATAGTCATTGTAAACATGTACGAATATTTTGGTTTGAAATATGTTGGGATAAAAGTAAGATATATACACTTTTCTATAATTGCTGTACTTTAGTTCAGTTTCAAATTCATGCCAGCCTACTGTGAACAGGGGGTGGTGTGCAAAGCAGATGAATTAATCTTGGCTTGGGTGATTCTGATTTAGTTTCGGTTCATCACATCACATATCGCCATGGGCTGGTATGGGGTTGTGAGGGAGGTGTTTTATATTCATCACATATTTCAATTAAAATTTTCATTCCACCAGAGAATAGGTTTTCCATTACAAAAAATCTCTATTCATTCACTCAGCTGCACTATATAAAAATATATTATTATGTACATACCTACATAGGTTCGACTCTTCCAATGCAGAATCCGTTTGCAGTTGATTTGGTGAGCATGGATTGGAACCAAACCATAATTCCACTGGTTATGTTCATGTAGTAGAGTTAGACAATAAGATGTGAGGATAATAATAATGCTTCAAATAACTATGACTATCATGCATTTTTTTTTATTTTTTTTTAATTTTAAAACATATAGATGTATTTAATTCGTTTAACATAAAAGAGTGAATACTATTATAACTATCCAGGGTATGCATAGTGCATTATTTAAAGCTATAAGAAGTAAATATTAAAATTAATGCTAAATAAAACACATGTTTGAAATAATCATTGCCAAACATTCATCGATATAACCTTATTGTCAAATACAAACATAATTTTCGTTTGTGTACCTTTTAAAAAAGAATAGCATGCTTATATGTCCATACGTTACGTACCTATGTAAAAATATAATAAGAAAAGATAAATTTATTATAAGTATTCGTCAGCGGTGTTGTCAAAAATTAAGTTCCGATATCGAAAACATTATCAGAACTAAATTTTAGTTAGAAGGGGAAGATATGTTTTCGAGTTAAAAATATGGACACCCAGGCCAAGGGCGAAATCGCTTTTTTTTTGCCGATTTTATAAAGCTTAAAAAAAAAAGAAGATAAATAATAAAAACAAAAACGGGAAAGAAATTGCTTCCAGCTTTTTCAACAAAACTACAGCTTTAAACGTGGTATAGGTACATTATATAGATTCTGTGTAACATTTTTGCCCAAGTCATTCATGCTCACGAAAAAATGTGTAAAAATAGTGAGGTTTCATTACCGTCCTTGTTCTTTTCGAACTTGAACAGGTTGTCGTCAGAAAGACAACACTCATCTCATTTTTCATTCAAATTTCAAAATGAGGTAGTTTCAACTAAATATGTACGAAATTTAGTCGGAAATCACGAGCAAGGCTTATACGAACACGTACCAATCTATCCGAGATGGTGTTACCATATTCTAATCACATGCGTTGATTTTTTTTCACATCAGTTGTTCCTTTTACGAGGGACTATAATCACTTTCGATAGATAACGGAACGCGGCCATTCAAATTTGTAATCCATTGAAAATGTCTAAGTTCAATGTATAAAAAATAGACAGAAAACCACAAAAACAAGATATTTATAAACAAATTTGAGATGAAAACTTTTTTCTTATTTGTGAAATTACTTTATATTGGACCTGATAAAAACATAGTATGAGTAAGAAAATACTCCACTTTCTCACTAAAAAGTCTCTCGGGGGAATGAACCTCACTTTGAAATGTGAAACTGTTTCCCATGGCGAGCAGATTTTTTGAACCGAAATTTTCTCTGGAGCTCGAAAACCGTGCTCTGAAGATTCTAAGCTTTGCTTTTAACTAAAAAAAGGAGAACGCCTAATGGGTTGCCTTATTTTTATTGAGGGGTATGTTCGGGGAGAAAGTTCTTTGAGTGCGAGGAGAATAGTTATACCCAATTATTTAAAGATTTTGTATGAAAAAGTTCATTTGAAAAAAGCAGTATGCTTGTCAACAGTACGCCAGTAAAAAGTTTCAAGAAGCAGTGAAAATACTGCAATTGCAGAACTTGGACAGACTTCATCAGCTATTGAGCCGTGCATCGTGTTGCTCACTTTTGGCAGTCCACAAACACGAAGTCCTTTAGTAAAGAAGTACTCTTCAATACATTTCTTTTATAAATTTTATAAATTCGTGCATACAATATGACGCTTATTTGCAACGACCGCGACATGGATCATAGGCCACCAAATTCCGGACACCTTTTCAGAAATAAGGCTTTCCGAGGAAGATGAATGAATGAAAAAAAAAACTTGCGGATCAACAAATCAAATGACTGAAGCAATATAAGGTTACTCTAAAGACAACAGCAGCACGCCGCCGCCGGCCGCGCCGCTGCCATTCCTTTAGGATTGATTCAAATATTTTTCGGGAAGAACACTGATGTCCTTCAAGTTTTGTAGCCATGTGGTGACAATTTTTTATTAAATTCGTTTAGGTGACAATGAGAAATTCTAAAATTATAAAAAGGGTTCTATTAGAGATATTGTTAATAGTGGCTAACTATAGCATTTTTACTTGCGATATAGGTACGAGTACTATAGGGCAAGTTTTACATTTGGAAAAAAAATCGAGCTCGAGATTTTGATCAAAGTTGACATTACGATGATAGCAAAGACGAATAAAGTGGGTCCGGCAATTCCGTCTGCCTGTCTGTATGTCTGTCTGTCTGTCTGTCTGTCTGTCTGTCTGTCTGTCTGTATGTCTGTACCTCGATGTAGAGCCTAAGCCACTGGACCTATTTTCTTCAAATTCGGTAGTTATGAGTCTTCGGTGATTCCCTAGAGGGGAAATTGAAATTTTTTTTTTTAGCTCCAAAACTAACGGTACCCCCCATACACCCGTAATGCAAAATCTTATTTATCTCGAAAACGGCTCTAACGATTTTGATAAAAAAAAATTAGGTGTGATATTATGGACATGGACTACGTTTTGGTAAAAAAACAATTGGGCAAAATGTTATTAACGGTATACCTGTCATAGAACCGTTTTTTTGATTTTCGACTTTCTCATTAACGGCTCTAACGATTTTAACTAAAAATTTTCAGCAGGAGTCCACCTAAGTTTAAAATAATATTGTATATAAAAATATTCGAAAAATTATTTGTTGGGTTTTTTTGTGTAAAAATTTTTTTTTTTGAAAAATCAATATCTTCAAAACCTATGAACGATTAGGTACTTTTTGAAATTATTTCCTAAAATCAATATTATTAAATACTTAAAATTCACATCCCACATTTTTTTCTTGAAAAATTTTAAGGAAATTTCTTATATAAAAAAATTATTTATTTAATAATAAAACGATTTTTTAAAGTTTGTTTGCATAAATTCATACTTTTCTAGAAATCAGACGGCAATTTCATTTTAAATTCATGTTTTATATTTATAAAATGTATCTTAAATTCCAAAGTACTTTTACATAAGATCAAGTTCGTGCGATCCAGTCGTGCATTTTATTTCATATTAAATCTACCATTTAATAGTTACCATCGTAACTAATAGGTATTATAAGCAAACAGAAAATTTTTAAAGAAAATCTTTGGAACCGTTTTTTTGAAAAAAATTAGGCTTTTTCGGCTAAAATTGTTTTATGGCAGGTACCGTTATTTTTGGTAGGTAATAAACAAAATGAAAAAAATGTTCGAAGGAATGACTAGAAAAATTGTTAGGTTCATACTAATTTAAAAAAAAAAGATTGTGTGTACTGACGTACGCGCGGTTGAAGTAAAACTTCTTTTTCCTCAAGCAAAGCTTCTGTAAGATTATAACCTACAAACAAACATTTTGTATTCTAAAAACATGTCGCTGTCTTTGACGGATAACGTGACGTTTTGACATGTCACTGACAGCTGCATAGAAATTTTTTTATCCCCAACGCCGGAAAAGAAGTTTTACTTCAAAAATCGACCCAGTCGTTAAGACAGTGATCGAACATACGAACAGAAATCGTTATGCCAAGTTTCATCAAAAGTAACTAGCCAAATTTATGTAGTACCTACATTATGCGTGTACAGTACATACATATACATATGTATATACATTGTATACTTACGTATATATGGCAAGTCAAAATTTCTTGACTTTGGATTGAATGTAGCTTAATGATGATAGGTAGAGTAATACAAATACCAAACTTCATAGGAACATACATATATTTATATAAACTTCTGCATTACATAGATAGCTGCAAAGTTTACAAAAATTAGTGGAGCCCATCTCATCACGTCGGTCGTGGCCTAGTGATATATGTATCTAATTGTACCAACCTATTCGCACGTCAAATAATTAAAAAAAGTGAATTTTTCCTTGGAGAACTAATTTTTCCAGTCTGGGTAAAACTATTTTTTTAATGTACCTTTTGGTAATACCATTTGGACTAATTGTTAATGGAAATGTTTCCATCAAAATAATTCACAGACACAAGCACTCTGAATTACGTTCTTAAACCAACACAAAAGTCTCTTATTGTACATAAGTCGTAAATAAGAAACTTAAAAACAAATATTCTTTAATATAAATTCAACAGAGCAAATTCTTGCACCTGTTAATTTTTGTCACATTAAACACAGCAGCTTTCTTTCGTTAAAATCGTAAGTTTGTTGTGCTGTTTAGTTTTAAGCGATATGCCTTTATTATCTCAGCAGCTGATTATTTTATTTAGGATTTACACTGACATCATTCCAAATATCATGTTTTGTCATGAAAACAATGGATATTTTGAAAAGAAATTTCAATGCGACACCAGGAGAGAAGAATTACTCTTTTTGAAATAGAAAAAAAAATATTTTAGCCTTTTCCACATTATGAGGTAAGGTATTGGTAAAATATACGTAAAATAAAAAAGATTTCTCATAAGGAAAAAAAATTTATTAATGATATCAAGTTAAATAAAATGCACGACTGGGTCGCACGAACTTGCTCCTATGTAATAGACTAGGAATTTTAAAAACGAATGTTATTAGAGAAAACTGTTCATAAGGATAAAATGATTTTTTTTTAATTCTTTAAGTAGTAAGAGATAAAAACAGAATGATATGCAAATATGAATTTATGCAGGAACAAAAATTATAAGTCTTTGTAGTGGTTCCTTAAAAAAATAAGCTTTTATGCACAAAATTTTTAAAACATTTTTAAGAAAAAATTTTGGTACGCCAATCTTAAGTTTTTATTATTGTACGAATAAAAGTCTAATTTCCAAAAAAAAATACTAAGCCGTTCTTGAGATATCGAATTTTTCAAAAAAAAATTACTTTTTTTTCTAAAAATTGAAAAAAATATTTTTTCTTAAGTTTTTAAATGCAATGTTTTTTAGACTTTTTAGGAGCTTTTCTATAAAAAATTTCATTAAAATCCGTTAAGTCGATAATGAGAAATTCAAAATTCGAAAAAATCGTTCTATGGTAGGTACAGTCAGTAATATCTAGATTTAAAATTTTTTTTTATTAAATTATAAATTGTAAAGATTAATCAAAAGAAACAAAATTTTAGCAAAATTCTCGGAACTGTTTTCGAGAAAAATGCGATTTTCGAAAACCATTTTTTAAAATTTGTATGGAAGGTACCGTTAGTTTTAAATAAAACAAAATTTTTTTTCTCAAATCTTGTAGATTATATTAAGAAACTTTTATTTGCCAAGTTTGAAAAAAATCGAGCATGGGGTTTTCGAAATATTGAGATTCCAAAAAAAAATTTTGAATTTTCTTAAAAAAAATAGAAAAAAACGTCCGGGGGTAAAAAATTAAAACCCATATCTACCAAGTTTGAAGAAAATCGGCCGAGCCGTTTAGGCTGTAGTCGAACCGACAGACAGACAGACAGACAGACAGAATTGCGAGACACACTTTTTTGGTCTTCGCTATCATCGTAATGTCAACTTTGATCAAAATCTCGAGTTCGATTTTTTTTACGAATGCATAACTTGCCTTATAGTACCTATAAGTCGCAAGTAAAAAATAGAAAAAAACGTCCGGGGGTAAAAAATTAAAACCCATATCTACCAAGTTTGAAGAAAATCGACCGAGCCGTTTAGGCTGTAGTCGAACCGACAGACAGACAGACAGAATTGCGAGACCCACTTTTTACTTAGTACCTATAAGTCGCAAGTAAAAATCTTTTGGCTTCTCTTTGTTGAACTAGGAAACTGAATTTGTTTCTGAAGGCAAAACACCTGCCAATAAAAGCTAAAGTAGAATCCTACTGCGGATGGGTTTTCAACTTTATTCGACTTAGGTATTAAAATTTAGTTATTTGTGTAATAGAACTCATATTGATGAAGATATTATAAGAATCTTTAATTGGGCTAAGGAAAACGGTTTAATGCTCAATCCCGAAAAAAGTCAAGCGCTATTGGTTGAAAAAAAATTTTCAAAAAATTGCTATTTCTGGTACCCCCCTTGGAACCAATTTTTGATTTTCTCGAAAACGGTATAACGGATTTTGATCATTTTTTTTTCTGCTAAAGGTCCCCAATAGTTTGAATATTATTGTGAATTCAAGTTTTCAAAAAATACTTTTTTGGATTTTTAAAAAATATTTCAAAAATTTTTTTTTTGAAAACTCAATATTTCGAAAACCCCATGCTAGATTTTTTTTAAAACTTGATAAATAAAAGTTTCTTAATATATTCTACAAGAAATGAGAAAAAAAAATTATTTTACCTAAGAATAACGGTACCCTCCATACAAAAGTTAAAAAATGGTTTTCGAAAATCGTATTTTTCTCGAAAACGGCTCCGAGAATTTTGTTTAAATTTTTTTTCTTTCGATTAATTTTTAAGGTCTATAATTTAATAAAAAAAAATTGAAATCTAGATATTACTGACTGTATCTACAATAGAACGATTTTTTCGAAATATGAATTTCTTATTATCGGCATAACGGATTTTAATGAAATTTTTTATAAACAAGCTTTTAAAAAGTTTAAGAAACATTAGATTTCAAAATTTAAAAAAAAAATATTTTTTTGAATTTTCAAAAAAAAAATCTAGTTTTTTTTTGTAAAATTCGATATCTTAAAAACGGATCGATATTTTTTTTTGTAGATTTAATTTTTATTCGTACATTAATAAACACTTTAAATTGGCGTTTTAAAATTTTTTTCTTAAAAATGTTTTAAAAATGTTGTATAAAAGCTTATTTTTTTAAGAAACCACTACAACGAATTATAATTTTGTTCTTGCATAAACTAATTTTTGCTTCAAACACATGGCATCCTGTAATTAGCTCCAACTGCTCGTTAGTGTTCGATAGTGCCAAATGTGAAATAAAAAAAAACAGTCCTGTTACGATTGGTTTTTAATAGTAATTTCTTATTACTATATGTAGATATGTATATAAAATCCACAAAAAAACACGCCTTATGTCTTCCAATTATAAACGCAAACAACTAAAAGGAAATATAGAAAAACGGTGGCTTTAGAATCTTGATATTTGTTGTAGCTGGAAGTGGAGTTGTGGTGTACTGTAGATTATCGTTAAAGTCAAAAATACTATAGGTAAGTCTGATGGCAGTGAAGTGGAATATCTTTTAATAGAAATAAGCGATGGCAATTTAAGAAGCTTTTTAGTTGTAGCTTATAATCCTTAGCGATTTTACTCTCCAGGACCATTATTCTCAGCTATCCATGATTTTACAGCTTTTTACGAACATATTATAATATGTAGTGACCTTAACGCGGATCTTTTAAAATCTTACACTTAAGCTCATCAACCTTTAGATTTTACTGGTGCCTCCGGATTGTCCATAGTTAACTCTTACGCTACACCATTTGCTCCAAATGTTCCCCCCAGTCTTTTTGATGTAATAATGATCATAGCTCTCTCTTTCGGGTGTATCTGATCATGACTTATTGTTTTGCACATATTATATTGACTTATCTCGTTCTTCATCATAGACATTTTTCCAATATAGTGGTTTTGAATCTATTGATAACAATGCTTTGCAGTTAGAAGCTCGCCTTCTGCCATCAAATGTTAATAATAAAGTAAATCACTTACAAACATTGTTATCTGATCTGTTTGAGAGACATGTTCCTATTAAGACTGTAGCAATTCGTAATAGCAATTGTCCTTGGTTTACAATGGAGGTTCGCAATGCTATGGAAGATGGAAAAGCTCAAGCAATGTTTTTGCCAGCGTAAAATGTTCATGTTTTCAGAACAAAAGGGATATCCAATCAGGGCTAGTAGATTATTTGTTTTTCAAGAAGGAAACTGTTGATGATCAAACTCTTCAGCAGTGAGAAGTGACAGCTTTTTCTTATATGGATGTTTGTGAGGATCTATTGCTTATGATTATGATATGATCGATAACGAAGGACCAACATACTAATGCTTTGAAGGTTTTCATATTCAGATTAAAATTTTCCTCAAATTATATTATCTGATAAGAGTCGTGTTCCTGTACTGGAATGAAGGACTCTGGACTCTTTTTCACAATTAGTTTTTTCCAATAAACCTTGGTTTTAACATATTGTTGTTCTTCAGTAACTAAGGACGCACCGTCTTGCAGTTTTTCTGAAGCATATACCCTTACTTATTGACAATGTGTTGTCTTGAAAGAGTTTGTGGTGCCTGGAGAAGAAATACCAGCCAATGGTCAAGATCATCCTGATCTCTCAAAATCATCACCAAACGCTTTCACAATAGCAATAGCCGTCTCAACATGCAAGCAAATAGGTCATAAAACTATAAATGTTTCATCTCGATAAGTGATAACTTGTCAAGGGCATAAACTGCCAATTTTCCAGATCTAAGATATTCTGTAGCGCAATGCATATCATTCATTTAATGGTTGAAGCCGTCGAAGAACTAATATATCAGCTTTTTCAAGTAGGTACATCTCCTTCTTTAAAAGTTTTTAGGCATATTGAAGCAAATTTCATTCCTACAATTTCGAAAATTTTTGTTATCCTAACTTTGGTTGTCAATCGCCTGAATGCTTTGAGAAGGCACACCAAAAGCCCTAACTAGATCAGTGGTCAACATTTCTGATAACTTATGAATCTTGTTAATACTCAAAGACAGATTTATGAATCGCTCTCTACTTCACCTCAAATAAGGTGAAATAGTTCTGCCATTTTTCGTCGGAAAAGTGACGGAATCCAAAATAATAGTTGGAGTTGGGAATATTGAAAATTTTATATACCTGTTTCTTGTTTTTTTTTTTAAAAGATCAAAACATATGACCTTATTCCTTTACGACTTTATGTCTTACCTACAAAATTTTAATAAAAGTTAAGCATAAATGAAATAATTAACAATATAGTACGCAATTAGTAATGTAATAGTGACTTTTTACTTTACCAGTGATTGATCTAAAAAACAAAAAAAAGCCCTACATTACATGTGCGATTAATTAATTTTTTTTGTATCAATGCAAAATACACCAATCTGATCTAAGATCTATAAATGTTGACTTAAAAGAAATACCTTTGAGTGTATACACATGTAGTAAAGATACAGGTTCAACATACCTACTTCTTTTATCAGTTCATGAAATGGTTACTATGAACAATTGGTCACACGACAACACGTGGGACTTCTTATTCAGTACCCAAACTGGTTACCAGAAACAGTAAGAAGCTTATCTAAATTATTGTTCCGGGTTATGTCTTGCAAAATTGTTATTTGAGAGTATAAATTACCGTTCAATTGAGCCCAATCAATCATTGACAAGAGTTCGTCGCTCCATCCTAAACAACAGATTTAAAAATCACCATGAAAGTAAGCTTCTAATATTTTTGTCTATCTACACTTTCATTTAACATCAACATTATTTTAATAATTTTTTTTTCAGTTCCTTTTGTGCCTCGCTCTTTGCTTCGCCGCTACTCAAGCTGGACTTGTTGGAGTACCAAATGCCTACGCTTACTCTGCTCTTTACACTACTTACTCAGCCGGAGTAGCTCCCGCACCAGCACTCTACAATGCTCCATTGGCGTACTCTGCATATCCATCAGTATACAGCGCAGGATTGGCCGCTCCAACTGTGTACAGCACTGCTGGTCTGGGCATTGCTAGTCCTTTCGTAAGGTCTGCTTATGCTGCTCCAACTATCTACAATGCCCCAATTGTGGCTGGCACTCTGTTAAAGAAGTGAGCAAACACCATACGAAGTTTGAACTTGATTAAAGAATAAAAATGAAAACTGATTCGAAATACAAAATTTTTGTTTTAATTGGAGATTTTTTTATTGAAGAATAAATTAAATAATTTTTGGTCAGCATATTATTCCTGTTTCTAGTGATCAATTCAATCAATTAAAAAAATTAACAGAATCCGATTAAACAAGAATTATCTCAGATAAGCACCACCGCATATATGGGTATGTATATAGATAATTATTTGATTCTCATGGCTCAAGGCAATGAATTGTCGGGGAACTTTAAGTTGCAAGGGATTATTTTTTAACAATGTTAGCAGACTTAAGGAGAAACGATAAATAAATATTTAACTTAAGAAGCAATACAAAATAAATTATATGAAGTGAAGTAGTTTGTTTATATAAAGGAATTTATTTAATTTAATTTTTTAATACAATTTTGAAAAATCGTAAAAAAATGATTTTAATCTAATTGATGAGCCAAGCTTCGAAACATAAAATTAATCTACATAAGACATAACATTATGGTAGGAATTTTTGAAATATTTCACGTTATACAAATCAAATATAAATACGTAATAAAGCATACTCAAGATAGAGGCTTTACGCAACTAGTAACAACTGGGAGATTTTCTGCCGTGCTCGGAATCATTAAATTTTTATAACCCGCCCACAGTGGCCCGAATTGACTTTTTTGGTTGCAAAAATCATATCTCATAAACGAATAGAGATATCGCCACAATTTTTTTTTTATCTTAAAGGAAATTTCCAAGGCTATAAAGTTTAAGAATTTAAAGAAAAAATATTTACAGGGTGTTTCAGAATCTGCTGCTGAAATAAGAAGTTTTAGTTAAAGTGGTTAACATATCTGGTATTTAATTTTAAAAAGGTAGAAAGTAAATTTATGAAGTAATTTGAGTGTAATTTAAGTAAAACAGTGGGGAAAAAGAAAACAACCCAAATTGAATGAAAATGTGGCGAAAAAAATCTTTTTTTTTTATTAAATGATTTTTTTATTTTATTTTTTATTTTTTTTTTTATAAAAGAGTACTTATAAGTATTTATAAAATATTTTATTAATAGATTACAATTCAAAAAGTAGAAGAATAAAATAAAAGGAACAAAAATGTACATACAAACATTAAATTTCTTGGAAACTATCATCATCAAGTCCGGGGAAATGCGTAACAAACTTATCATTTCTGGTGAGTATTGGGCTTTCAGGTCTTTTTGGGTTCTTACATGCCTCAAGGAAGAAATAAGTGGATCGGATGAGATTGCTAGCATGTTTAATAAGTCTTCATTCTGCCGAATTCTTGAAACTTTGAACGTATTTTGATATCTGTATTTCTTGTAGTCTTTATTTTTGGACTCTTGGGCTTCTTCTGACAATTCTCCAAGTGGTAGAGATTGGTATTCGATTATATTTTGACTATCAACCAAAATTTTATGAAAAGTAGGTGTTAGTAGTTTTTCAGGGTACTTTTGTTTCAATAACTCTGCGTTTTTTTTTTGTGTACTCTCCAAATTTAACTGTATTCACTTCTTCCCTGCAATTCAAAACATTAAGTATTATTTTGATCCTAGTTATAACCTTTTCATTGACCCCAGCTATTCAAGCGGTTGCCTCCGATTGTTCAAAAAATCTCCTTGAAGTGTTTCCATTATTGCTATTTCCAAATCCTTGATTTGGTTTATCCACAAGTCAAGCTCATCGTGAAAACGTCTTTGAATCTCTCGTTTTCTTCGTATCTCTGCCTCCTTGATCCCAATAGATTCATCAAATTCCTCTCCCTTTGTCGAAGTGTATAAGCAAGTTTTAAAATAAATTCCACGCACCTGATTCTAGCATGTAATGGAGAGATTCCATATTCGTAATTATATTCGTCGTTTTTTAATTCATCCTGGATATTGAAGTTTTTTTGGGTTCTTTTACATATCGGACATGACCGCGTTAATTCGTTTAAAACTTTTCCGTCAATCATAGTTAAAAAGAACTCGTGTTTCACCAATATAGTTATATCTTCATTAACTTTATACTTTGTTGGTTGAATATCTGCTATTTGCCTTTTCATATCGTTGAATGTTGCATTTATGAGGTTAATAGTTTCTTTGGCATATTGGAACATTATGGGTCGGCAGAAATGAGTTGATGATGGGCGAGGGTTCCTCCAATGTTCGCAATCTGCACTATTGAGCCTGAGTGGAACAACTGATGCCATGAACATGTTTGCGTCTGTTTCTGCTTTCCTTGACTCTTTTGACTCGAAGTGGACTTGCAGTAGAAATTGCCTTGATCACATCAATCGTTGCCTTTTCATGGTCTTTGTTATACCTTATTACTATAATGCATCAGAGAGATTTGCATTACTTATCTCCTCTGTTGCATTGATTAGTTTTTGCTTTTTTGTGAATCTTGCGCACTCATTGACTGACTTCCTTGGCCTTCCTCTTGATGACCTTGATGTAGTTGGGAGATCACACATTACTTCTGTTTGTCTGGTGATATGGAGAGATGAAGATAACCATTGCTCATTTTTGTTTATAAAATTGACTCTCGATCTATGAGCTGCGACCCATTTTTTCTTAGTAGCGCAATGAAAGTGTCTTAATTTTGCTTCATTTTCCGGTAAATTTTCAGCAAATAGTTGGTGTTCACTTTTACGGCAGAAATAAACTCGTCAGTGCTATTAACTTTTAAAAAAAGTTCAAACAAAATATTGTTTGGTATATCCATTTTAAATAATTTTTAATTTTGGTATATCCATTTTAAATAATTTTTCCTTATACAACTGCTCGATCGCTCGTTATAGTTTTAAATAATAACTCCATCCCAATGTTTTTTTTTTTTTTTGTACCTTAAAACTAAATACCTTCACTAAAAATATTCTTTTTATGACATCCCAATAAGGTAATCCTGTTTACCTAAAAATATTCCCATCCAGTTAAGAACCCTTATCCATCAAACTACCTGACAATAATTAATCATACCCGAAATCAAAAACATTCATGCTTAAAAGTTTTATTAGGGGTTACACGAAATAAGCTATAAAACCGTTTTAAAAAGCTAAGCATAAAATATGTCTTCCTTCTAAATTACAAAACCATTTTATTTAAAACCAAAACTCATACCTGCAAAACAAAGAAATAATAATTTCCATAATTTTTTTTTGCACTTGAAAAAAAAAAACTCAGAAAAAATTACTGACTTTTTCAAATCAAATCTCTCTAGCTTTTGGTTGTAGATAAAGAGATATATAAGGATTCATTATCCGTCCAGTTTGGCTTGAAAACTTTTAAAAACTTTTTTTCTTCTCAATGTAAATTTGAAAAAGTGCCTAAAAAGTGGTGTTTCAAAAAACATTAAATTTAGTACTTTAAAAAATTTTTATTTTTTTTTTATTTCTGATCATAGTAATTAACACATAATATCAAGTAAAAATAAAAAAAAAAAGTTTAACTTATACTCTTTTCCTAGTTTTTACACTCAAAGTTAAAAAAAAATTTAAAAAAATGTTTTTTTCTCACCTTAAATATTTGTCAAGTTTGACTAGCGCTACAAGCCCAACCGTTCATACAAATGAAATAATTTTTGCGATTACTAGAGCTCCAAACATTTGTTAATTCAGAAAATGTAAAAGTTTTGCATTATAAACCCACCCGAAAAATGAATTTCGCAAATTTCCAAAAAAGCTTTGGAGAAATTCACGGTCTAATGGTGTTGGTAAAATCAATTCGATCGGTAATATTCCTGATATCATCGTCCTTAATAATGCATTTATGAGTATTTCGGGTCCTATCGACAGTCCGCGTTTTTTCCCTGATGATAGCCTTTCTTTCTTTTTTGACTTCAACTTTGAAGTTGTATCTGAAATTGATGTTGTAAATACCATACGCTCCCTTTAGTCTAATGCTGTTGGTGAAGATGGCATTCCCATTCATTTTGTAAAGGAAATCTTGATGCATTTATTGAGCTGTCTTACGCACATTATAAATTTCTGTATAACAACATCAACTTTTCCTGATATTTGGAAGTTAGCAAGAGTCATTCCAATTCCGAAAAAAACTCAGCCTCTGTCGGTAAACGACTTTCGCCCCATTAGTATTTTACCTTGTGTTTCGAAAGTTTTCGAAAAAATAATTGCTAATTCTCAATGAACATTGTTTCTTATCTACGATTCAATCTGGCTTTCGAGAATATCATAGTTGCTCTACAGCTATGATAAAAATTGTCGATGACATTAGAGTTAAATTTGACATGGATTACTTAACGGTACTTTGTTTGCTTGATTTTTCCAAGGCATTTGATCGTGTAGATCATATGGTTCTTTGTCAGAAACTTATAGATTGTATTTTGGCTTCAGTGAAAGATCAGTGCGTCTGATAAATAATTATTTATTAAATCGCCAACAAAGGGTTGCTTATGATGGCAATTACTCTATTCTCGGAATATTGGCTTCTGGAGTACCCCAAGGATCGATACTGTGGGACCATCCTGATGATGCACAAAAATACTTGCCCCGACCTATTGGACTTATTGAAGATCTAATTACCCAGAGTTAACGAAGATTTGTTTAATATCCACAACTGGTCAAATGGTAATGGGCTCAACCTGAATCCAGCTAAATCACAACTTATATGTATCTCAAAAACACCTTACAATACTGATGAAATATCGCTTGTGCTCCTAGACAACATACAAATCAAATTTGTTGATGTTGTATCCAATCTTGGTTTTAAACTTAATCGCTCCTTGTCTCGAACCAATCACATTAATCTTGTCATAGGGCGGATTTACGCTGGGTTGCCTAAACTTCCTTCCCAATTTCTCTGAAGCTCGCACTGTTAATATTAAGGGTGAGTTCACGCACATTATTAAAAAAAATATATATATAATATTTAAAACTCTAACCCCCATTTTCACAGTGAGAGTTTAAACTTAAGTTCTGCTGAACCTGAACTGGAGTTTAAATTTGAAGTTCAACTCGTCCGGTTTCACAGTCTTATCTGAACTTCAGTTCATTAAACGTAGTTTAAGTAAATTATTTTCTCTTTCTATCTGACTCAAAGAAAAAACAATCAAGGAAAGTTTGCTTTGTTTCAGTTGTGACCTATGACAGGAAACAAAAATTAAAAATGAAAATAAATTATATTTTCAAATGTTTGAATAGGTTTTCGAACTGAGATTTAAACGGCAGAATAGTGTCGTTTAACTTAAACTACAGAATGATCTCTGTTCAAGGACTGTGAAACCAAATTTATTGTTGAACTGAAGTTTAAACCAAAAGTGGGGTTTAAACGTCCACTGTGAAACTGGGGGTAAGCCACTTTACAAGCAAGTTCTTGCATTTTATTAAGCAAAGCCATAAATATATAAAGGCCCTCTGTAAGGTGCTATTCGACCCTGCTGCTCTTTATGGTCTTTTTGTTCTTTAATGATTGATTAATTCTAAATGAATCTACTTTATCTTCCCCTTTCCAATACGATTCACCTACACTAAGCCCTGTTTAAAGAAAGCCTTAGAGGTGCTGACATATGTAATTATCTAAAAATCAGTACGAGGAGTTTAAGGATGTTCGCGTTCTCAAGAGCAAAAACAAAAATCCACCACGGGCGCGCCGCGCCACGCCAGTTCTAGTCCGAGGAATAAAAGAAAATACAAATAATAGAATAATGATTAGAAAAAGGGGGAAGAATAACAACAATAAAAAGGACTTTCAATAATAACAAACAAAAATAAAATAAAATAAAATGCGAACGTACCTGCTGCTATATTTTAGCTTTGACGTAAATACTCGTAAAGTCAGCTAGTGCAGGGTTGGGTTTGGGATTGTGACGTTGCGAGTAATAAGCAAGAGAGTTCTAAGTTGCAACTGCTTGCTATGTACAGCAGCGGAAACAGAAAAAAGTTGATAAATCAGCTACCACAACTCTGTTTATCAAAGTAAATTAAAATTTTTAATTACAGTCGGCTGTTGATGCTGATGCTGTTGCTGCTGGGATGATGATGATGATGGTTGTGTGCCATTGTTGCTCTATGTAGAATCTAGATGGTGGTATGGTACTCCTCAGCTCCGCTATCAGCTCATTGGACTCAGGCTTCCACGAGAAAAAAGTATTTTGTTTTTGTATTATAATTTTGTTAGTATGTATGTATAAGCATTGATGTGCGGCCGTTCTAGTGCATTAATGAATTAAATTCAATAAAAGAAAAATTGCGACCAGCGACCACATTTCGCCCAGCCTCCACTTTTTTCCGCATTCCAGGAAGAAAGGTTACTTCCTGGCGTTCATCTCTGATGCTGGGCCTTTATATAGAATTAACATGATATTTAAATGAATTTTTGAAATGCATTTGTATTGAATTAACGTTTTTCTGTTTGCTGGTGGTTTGGTGAGATAGATACGAGTATGTACTTAGTAGGAGTAAATGTGTAAGTTTTTTTTTTTGTGAGACATACTCGTACTTGGGTCGCACGAATTTGCTCCTATTTTTAAAATCTATTGTGTGATTTATCATTTTGCAGATATAAGATATTGATTCAGTAATACAAGGTGGCGCAATATTAATCATCCAACTTTGTTTTTGAATTACTTTTTTACTAAATAAAAAAAAAAGATTTTGAGTGATGGAAATCTCTGCTTGGACTTTTGCTTTTTTTTCTGTTAAGTGGAAAAGATGATATCCGCCAAGTGGCTGCCGCCAGTGCTGATGCACATTTATGCCCGTTTCATCGCATTTTCCATGACTTTCTGCAACATTTCCGGTAATAACTGTTCGCATTCCTGTCGAATATTCTCCATAAGGGCTGCGATTGTCTGAGACTTGTTAGCATAAGCCCGCTTTCAAATAGCCGCAAAGAAAGTAGTATGGGATGGGAAAATTGGCCGATCTTGTTAGCCACGTCAAATCGCCAAAGGGGCAGGTTACGCTAACAGGAAACGCTTCCTTCACAATATCCATTCTGATTTTTGCTGTGTGAGGTTGCAGCGTCTTGTTGATATAACATGTTCACCAAGCCCCTCTCGTCCAATTCTGGCAAATAACAAATAAGATTGACGTACGACGCCATTTAGGAAAATTATAACATCTTCCGATGGGGTGATTAATTTTGTGCCACCTTGTATAATACATATGCTCATATTCTAAGAGCAAGAGCTTAAATGCAGTTTTATTGAAATTACTTAAAATATCATAGACCCGTTGTCTTATGAAAATCGTTATAGTAAATTTCGAGAACATTGAAAATATACTTAAGATGATTTATTTACCAATTTGGAATTAATAAGTTGAGTGGAATCGATTTGAAATCTCCCCTTGGGCTTTTTTGGTCACTATAATTTTGGCAATGAAACAAATATGTTACATTGGCTTGCCTAACGTTTCGGCAGGGTTTGCAACCTTCTTCTTGAAAATAGTTAAACAACAAGGCAAAAGACAAATATATGGGAATATTACATGGATTGATTTTTGTTTGTAACTTTAAAATTAGGTTTAAAAAAAATATATAATTTGATTAAGAAAAACAAATCTGATTTTCGAAAAAACTCAAATAAAAGCTGATTATAAAGAGCGCTGTGTTGTTAGTAACTATTTAATACGTACACATAAATATAAAAAAAAATACTAAAAAGAAATAAAAAACATTTGATACAAACCTTAAAGAAAATCGATCCAGGCAAACAAAATTGGGAAACACGTTCTTTTCATCTTCCCCATCATCTTTAAAGTTTGATAAGAACCTCGAGATATGTAAATTTTTTTGCGAATTCAAAACTTCCATAGGTACATATGTATGTATATGTAAATATGAACATGTATAAGCCCCGTGGCAGAAAACTGAAAGGGCGTATGTATAAAAAAATGTCCCGTTTTTGATTTAACGAAAATTATTTTTACCAAGTTCCAGAAAAGTCGTAGGGTTTTTACAGAAAATTGTAAAAATTTTGTAAGAAATTACCAAAATACACAATTCTACATATTATGTACGTACCTTTTTCTTTTTTTTAATGTTGAAGGTCTCCAAAAAACATTTCATATCATCAGTAACGCTTTTGAAAACTATAGGCAATATATTTTAATGCCTAAGCTTTCAATCACAGCTGAGTTTTTTTCTTCTGATGGTTCCATTTCCATATGAATATTTTATTTCACAACCATACTATATTTCATTTATTTTGGACTCTACCTTAAAATTTCCTATGTAAGTTAAGTTTTAAATTAAAATTTCGAGAAACAAAATCCATTTGATCTGAACGTAGCATTATTATCTAAATCAGTGAACGTACTCCTGGTTTCTATTCATAACAATTTCAAAAGTATAAAAACTGAAATGTCAAATATATTTGTGGTTTGCCATTTTCGATTTGTCTTTGCTTGGATATAACAATAAATATTTATTTATTTTTTTCAATATTTCAATGACATCTTATCTCTTATCCTGTTCCCGCTGAAATATAAATCCATCAAGATGTTTAATTTACATGATGCAAAAGAATTTATGGCTCGGGCTTCAGTCGTAATGAATGAGTAAATACCCATAAATCTATTCGACACAGTTTTCAATGCTGGAATTTTTCTACATATTTATACGGTGAAATGGGGTAAGAACAAAAAATGGAATCAAATTTTGAAAATTAATTTTGTATTTTAAAGGTGATATTAAGAATAAGGAATTTTTGGGATGCTGTAGGACAAGCTATTTTTAAAATTTTTAATATAAATGTATATAGGGTGACATTGCGGTAAACAAAAAAATGAAAAGTGATTTTTTAAATTATTTTTGTTTGAATGAACGAAAGGCGCCGAGAAGGTGGACGTCGCCGATACGGTGAAAAAGATGACAATAAGGGAGTGGTGAAAGACAGCACGGCGAAGATCGACGTAACCATGACAACGGACTTGACAATCGATAGAACTCTATTGTAAGCTTTGGGCAAAACTGTTATCCAAGAAAACTATTGCCACAGGTTTCTGAAATAGCTCAAGTAGTCTATCATCACCCGACAGGTCGTTGACCGTCCCGTTGTCGTCCATCATATCGTCGTTGTGACCGTCACCCAACCCACCAGCCCAACTAGTTATCTATCTTCTTAAAAACCAAGTTTCAATCTCTGTGGGCTTATTCTGACTTCTGAGTACTAATGAGATCTGCAGAATTCTCGTAATTCTGTATTTTTACTATTTTTTCCCGCAACTTATTTGGGTTTTCTTAATTCCGGTTGATTCTGACAGTTTCGTGTTCTCAGGAACAGTGCAGCCTACAATGTACTGTCCAGCGAAAAAAAACGAACTTTCGTTCTCGGTGATTCTCATTAAATCGTGACATAAACTCTTTGGGAATAAAAATAATTAATGCGCTGCCACTAGAAACTATAATTTTATTTCTGAATCATGGTTAATCACAAATAAGATTTGATAAGTTTGGGTTTGATAAGTGATATTTGGCAGGAGGGAACTAAAAATGGTATCATTTTCAAAGCTATCACTAGTTTTTCGTAGGCTAAGTACCAGTTTCAGTGGTGTTTACAATATCGGTAAGCAAGTCATTGCCTTCCAGATCATATTGTATTAAATTGAAGCAATACTTTTTCGATTCCAATAGATCTTCCGCGATCTCCGAAAATTTGTCGCTTTGCTCCTCCATTCACATCTCACACATCACTTCTGAGCTGCGTGTAAACTGTACTTATTCTTTCGAACTATAATTTCCTTTGAGTATCATTTTTGATTTTAAGTCTTATTGCTATTCAGAAAGTAATGCTTTCACTTAGTTTTTTAAGTACCGTTCCAGGTTCAGTTTCCACAAAAACTCTCTTTACTTTGTCCCACAGCATTCTTGTCAAAACTTTTCGATTGTTTCGAACGAAACCCAGAGTTAAATTAGCTCTGTTTTACATACATATATTTTAATTGCTTTTTCTTATTATTGATACTTTATTAAATCATTTATATAATTTACAAAATTGTAACTGCTTAGTGTTAGTACTTAAGCATGGCTTATAACCTTCTTCTGCATTTGTTTTATCAAAATTGAAATAAAAATAATAAATAAATATATAAAAAGAAAAAAGTGTGGATTTGACATTTTGTATTTTAAATTTTTTTATTTATTATTCTTGTTCTACAATTGAGCGCTAAGTGGCAATAAGAAGCAAGTTTACCCCAATTTCCACTCTCGTTCAATAAACGATTAATTTATTCAGTATTGATTAGACAGACTCTCTAATGATATCGCCATATTTCTTTCAAGATGGGACAGGAACCAAGAAAGTTCATCACGTCCTAGTTTTCCCTAGTGTTGCATAGGCTGCAGATTGCTGAACTATTCTCACGATGATGGGGCATATAATGAAGATTGAGTAGTTCTCCTCTCACTCAGCTTACCACAGAAATGTGTGCAGTACTAAACCCTAGATTTAGATAGTTAATATGTTGGTGATCGAGTTTCCGATACAAAAACAGTGTTGACGAATTTTCTGCTTGTGTAATATTTTCTACTTTTTCGGTTTATGTTAAGCCACTCCGAAATATTATGTTTTGTTAGATCTAGCAGGATGTTGTACTAAGCTGCAACATTTTCACAGTCCTTTAAAAACATTGTTTTTGTTCTAAGTGCCTTCCTGACAAGAACCTTGGTAAGTTGTGAATCGTCTTTGGTCACATAGTTCATGCTGAGTTGAAGCGTGAAAACATAAAGAGGTGACATTCCGCTTTCAATTAAGAGCATATAATTGGACGTGGTTTGTGGTAGCCGCAGAAGTTTTTTTTTCAAAAAAAACGCAATAATTTTTCTACATCTTCCTGGTATTTACCTCCCCAAATTTGTCCACCATAGCACATTATGGAAAGCATAACAGCTTCAAAAATTTGTATTGCGGAGGGTAACTCAACCCTAGAATTCGATATAATGTTTTTCCAAATTGATTTTATGGCTTTTTTCGAATCAGCAAGTTTCAATTTAAAATGTTGTTGGAGAAAAAATCCTGATTTATTGTAACTCCCAGAT
The DNA here is from genome assembly GCA_911387755.1 of Chrysotoxum bicinctum. NCBI lineage: Eukaryota > Metazoa > Arthropoda > Insecta > Diptera > Syrphidae > Chrysotoxum > Chrysotoxum bicinctum. Next base: position 125,191,475 of record OU426989.1, on the reverse strand, counting down.
ACTTATATGATTTGACAACTTCCAGATCCTCCGCCATATTTTTTTCAAATCCAGCTAATCGGCCCCTTAATTTTCTAAATACAAGCAACTGAGACTTTTCTGTGTTGATTTGTAAACTATTGTACTTGCAGTAATTTTCTAATTTATTTCTGAAGAGAGCTATGTGACTCTGCTAAGATTACCACAATGTCCGAAAAAAGTAATGTGGTGATTTTGATACCTTAAACTGTGATTCCTGCTGGTAGGTACTCTGAAATGTCGTCTAGAAACAGTGATAAAATTAGCGGACTTAGCAAGCACCTCTGTCTATGTTTTGAGACATCACTCTTTCAGGTTTTCTATGGATACGGATAATGAAATAATCGCTCCACGTTTGGGAATCATACCGGAAGAAATGGATAGCTCAAAGAGAACAGTGAGTGGTTGAGTTAGTTTTGAAATATTACAGGGAAACAACTCTCATTGCAAAGTGCTGGTATAGCGTATAATCATCGATTTGGTTTTTTGTTGGAAATTTAGGGGTTATCTAATTGACTTTGTTGCAGGTATTGATTGAAATTCAGTGTCTTAGTCAGCTAAAGACGCACGCCGCCAGCCGCTTCACCTGCCCCCTCATTTCTCATATCCTAGACAGTCCTGAGTTTGCACTGGAGTTCATCTGTACCTCTCCATGCAAAAGGTTAATGAGGGTGTACAAGAGGCAATATTATTTTAATAAATTTAGAATGGACACCATCTATTCCGATGGCATTGGATTTAACACAGAATAAGCTTTCTACCTCCGCACCAGGCGCGGAAGTTCTACCAATCCGTCCGAAACATGACGCAGTACACACCACGCTGCACATACTGCAAGGACGGAGAGGGAAATCTGATCACCGATCCTGAAAGCATACTGGAGCGATGGGAAGTGTACTTCAATGAATTGCTAAATGGTCAGCTCACTGCAGAAGTGGAGGCTCCACTACTTCAAGAAGAATACCCTATGTTGCCGCCACCAAGCATAGAAGAGGTTGAGAAGGCTATAGGCCGGCTTAAACAGAACAAATCCCCGGGAGCCGATGGCATACCAGCCGAATTATTTCATCACGGCGGGCCAGCCTTACGTCAAGCAATTCATGATATTATAGTGCACGTATGGGAGCAAGAAGAAATGCCAGAAGACTGGCGAAAAGGCATAATATGCCCCATACATAAGAAGGGAGATGTCACAACGTGCAGCAATTATAGAGGTATCACGTTGTTGAGTACCGCCTATAAGATACTCTCCTCTATCCTACAAGACCGGATAACCCCATACGCTAAAACCGTCATCGGACAATATCAGTGTGGTTTCATTCCAGGCAAATCAACAACTGATCAGATCTTTACCCTTAGGCAGGCGATGGAAAAATGTCTAGAATTTAACATCCCAACATACCATCTGTTTATAGACTTTAAGGCTGCCTATGATAGCATAGCCAGGGTAGAACTTTACAAAGCCATGAGAGAATTCGGCATCCCAAATAAATTGACACGACTATGTAGGTTGACCATGACCAACGTAACAAGCCAAGTAAAAATAGCCGGATTGCTATCCAGACCAATCAAAATCTTTAATGGACTCCGACAAGGGGACGGTTTGGCCTGCCTCCTCTTCAACCTGGCGTTGGAGAAAGCAATCCGTGACTCTGGCACAGCAACAAGAGGGACCATCGTCAACAGGTCCAGCCAGTTACTAGCTTACGCAGACGACATTGACATCATCGGAAGATCCGAACAAGCTGTACACGATTCCTTCATCCAGATCGAGCAGGCGGCACAAAATCTGGGGCTGCACATTAGTGAAGGTAAAACAAAGTACATGGTGGCGTCGAATGCGAGAGGAACAGTTGGTCAAACAATCAAGGTAGCGGAGCACGAATTTGAAGTGGTGCAATCCTTTAAATACCTTGGGTCAATAGTAGCAGCCGATAACAATATAGAAGAAGAAATACGCGGGCGGCTTCTCAAATCCAACAGAGCCTACTATAGTCTGTCAAAGCTTTTCAAATCCAGAAATCTCACCATAACTTCAAAACTGCTGCTGTACAGGACCATGGTCCTGCCAGTACTCACATATGGATCCGAGACTTGGGTGCTTAGCAAAAGGCACTCCGACCTCTTAGCTGCGTTCGAGAGAAAAGTCTTAAGGAGAATTGTTGGCCCCATATGTGAGGAAGGACGATTCCGGAGACGGTACAATCATGAATTGTACGCAATCTACCTAGAAGCAGATATCGTGACAAAAATTAAGCTCGGTAGACTCCGGTGGGCAGGGCACCTAGCTCGCATGAGCGAAGAGGAACCTGCTCGGAAAGTTCTTTGTGGTACATTCTATGGTAGACGGCAGCGTGGTAGACCATGCTTGCGCTGGAGAGATGGCGTAGAATAGGACGCCCGAAGCCTTGGGGTGCGCAACTGGATGGCGTCGGCTAGAGACCGGGATAGATGGAGAGACTTGTTGAAAGAGGCCAGGACCGGAACCCGGTTGTCGAGCCGATGATGATGAAGCTTTCTACTACGTCAGCTTGGTAAATTCCAGAAAATTCAAACTTGTTCCCAGGTTCAAAGGTATCACTGTATCAGCTAAATAAATGGTGTTGAAAGGTAGGTTGTGTTTCGTTCGAGAAAGATGGAAGAACTACAAGTTCTTCGATGAGAGCATTTCCGGCAATATTGTTGAAAACTTGACATTTCGGTTTACCTAGACCTATAGTGCGTAAGTTATTCGTAAGTAAGTTCCAAAAATGAGTTTAACCGTTTGGTGAAGATTAGAATTTTAGTGGATCTAATCAGAGCAACAGTTTTGTTTCGAAGATAGCAGTATTCTCTACGGTATTCATATTTTATCCAGAGATCGTAAGTCAGGTCACTCTTTTTCATATGTAACCTAATATTATTTGTGAAACATGGTTGCTCTCCAGGTTTGACAGTTTTGGACCTCAGAGGTCCATCAAAAAGCAAATAAGTATTAATTTCTAAAAAATTAATATTTTCGTCACATGAAGTCATGTAATAAAACTGATCCTGTTCTATGCTCTGATCATCGATCTATAAAGCATCAAGTCCCTGTATGTAAAGGTCAACTAATAATCTTAAAATCAAAAGTTAGGTAGATGAGGTTATGTATGGAGAAGGCAGGAGCGGACAACTGATCATGCAGGATAAAGGGTTTACTGAAGAATCCTAAGCCCTTCCCATATAAAAGATTGTTAACTGCAAAGTTATACAAAAGGAGTCTAAATGAGTCTCGTAGTCAAGACGGCGACTTACACAAATGAGATAGATTCCCGAAAACTCCAGTCATAATGACCCCTTTAAATCAGGTCACAGGGAAAAAACACTTAGGTACATATTTAAACATTTAGAGACATATGAATATTGAAGGTTTGAATGTTACAACAACAACTTGAATTAACTTCCATCAAGTGCATAGGCTGGAGTTGAAGCGATTTCACGGGTACCAAGCCGATCATTAATACTTGACCTCTGTCAAATTTTTCATCTAATCTCATCTCCCTCTTTATATGTTCATCGAATTGTTGGCTTATAGACCGATTACGGAGAAAAAGAGAGAAACCGAACATACAACAACAAACTTTTGTGACTAGTAAAATTGCTGAAAATGCTATAGTCTTCAGGTAATAATTGATAAACAATAAAACCTACATTGGGATGGCCCTGATCATGTGGTTAATGTAGCGCGTTGCGTAGTGCATTGGCTTCTGAAGACGCTATGCTTGGGTTAAAATCCCGCAGTCAAGGCCAAAAAGTTTCTCGATTACCCAAACATTAAATTATTTCTTCAACAGTGCCATTATATCTTTCTTTAATGATAGATATATGTATAACACAAGCAAGTGGAATCCTACGTGCAAATCAGATTCTACCCTTATAAAACATTTCAAACTTATCAGAAACATTTAGATTTTTTTGTCAAACATAATTTCATTTTAAGTTGTTTTTTTTTGCCAATAAACTAAAAATAAACGTCTCCCGTGTATTATGTAGAAATAATGTAGTTTCCAGTTGAAATGTAAATGCATGGTTAGATGGGTGTGTTAAATTTTGCGATTGGATTTAACTGTAAAAATAAACGCTGAAATTGAATGCATAATTAATACATATGTATTTATTGCTGCATTATATAAATAGAAAGCCCACCAATTAGAGTAGCTAGAAAACATGGGGTTCCCTTCAAGGATCCCGGCACATTTTCATGTTTCTCTTCTAGCATGGCGTAATCTAAAATTAAATGACTCTATCGTTTATTCCTTCCCTGCATAGGCATTCGCATAAACATTAATATAAATATCGTCAGGATGCATAAAAAGCTTCGCAATATACAATTTTATTTTAATTTTTGGAAACCAATTTGATTTATGAACGGGAAGTCATCCATGCACAAATGCAATGATTTCCCAAATTAATAATATTTCCCCTCTACTATCCCATCGTGATCGTTATTCATGATGGCCTCACTCAGTGGCTCCTCGATTGACCACAAAAAGCCGTGCATTTCGTTTGCATTTTATAGAGAAACCTTTTTTGAAATTTCATTGAAAATTTTGTGAACGCCATTCATGACGAATTATTTTAAACTCAAAGAGAAGAAATCAATTTATGAAATTGCAGCCAACATTTTTGGGAATGAGTTGAGTAGAGGCAGGAGCTTTGAATGAAATTTCAACAATTTGATTCCTAATAAATTTAAATTTATCTTCATTACTTAACGCTGGCTGTGCTGATGGGTTAGGGTAAACGGTCCAGAGGGTGAATAGTCCTGTGAGTTGTATTGAATCCTGCGAAATTTTGCATGGCCCATTTGAATAAAGTTGAGTTTTGTATTTTAGTGTCATTTTACAAATCTGAAATACAATCTATTTTTGATATGGTTTTCGGTTTTATTTGAATTATTTCTAAAGTTAAATAAAACATTTGTTTAGATGAATTTGATTCGTTTTATACCACGAAACCTATTCCGCGTGACTGATTTTGATTTTGGACATAAGAATAAGCTTTGATTGTGGTTCATAAATTAGAAACTAAGTCCAATTGCGAATTTATGGCATTTTTAAACTTCACAAGCTTTTGTATCAATACTTATATATTTTTGATGGTTGCAATGATTGGCGATTTAGCTTTTTACTTGTGATAAACGTTTAATTGTATTCATAAGACGATATTATATTGTAATGTCTGTTGGTCTGACCTTCTTTAAGCACCGAAGAAAGGGGAGTTATGCCACTCTCTTATTATTTCAAATGTAAAATTCAAAAAGTGGACCTGTTTAATTTTCTAATTAGGTGAATAATTTAATTAAAACTTATCTTAAAAATATTTAAATTTTCATTTTTAAGTTGAATACCGTAAGGACATTCGCTAAGATTTAAGTACATTCGGCTAATAGAACTGAAGATATTCATTATATGGATTTGAAATCCAGACAACGTAAAAAGCCTTTAAATTAAATTTTCCTTACTTCAACTCCTATAACTATCAATTCAGACCCATTAATCAATCTAACTTATAAGGTTTCTCACTTAAATCTCATTAGCGTTAACGCACCTGACTTTTTTATATAAAATGTAAGGAAAAGTAGTTGATGAAGTAAACTACTGTTCTTTACATTTTGAAATATCGTACCTGAGTACCTGAGTGGAAGTGCCTAATGGAATACAAAGCCCAAGTTCTGGTATCGACTCCCAGCCTATGCCAGCTAAGGCCTTTTCCGAGAAAGTAACAAATCTTCTCCTGTCATAAAAGAGTACTTCTCATTCAAGAATTTCTGGCTCTGAAGAATATTGTTGTACCCTCTATAGTCCTACCAATAACCGCACACAGATTTATAAGTCATTAACCTTTGCTTCTCAATGAGCTGTTACACGACCAAATTTAGTTTTTGTTTCTCAATACAAAACAAGAATTCTACTCCATCTCTCCTAGATGTTGTTTCAAAGTACGTTGTAATTTATATACCACTCCTCTAACAGAAAACTTCATTGAGGTTTCATAGTTCTTATAAAAGATGGATTGAAAAGCCTGAAGTAAAACCTACATCACAGTCCATCACATCCCGCACGTATATGTACGAGTAGAAGAATCGAAAATAATTTTCTTCGCATAAGTCATCAAGATGTTTAATGTGTAACTGTGGAAATAAGTTTTAGTTAAGTTATAAGACCCTAAATCTTCAAATCTCCTTTATCGAGCTCTATATTGCTCATCTTCATATTTGCATTATTGATTGCTGCTTTTCCCAGTCTTAACTTTTGTTTTCGAGAACACCATCGCTGACCATCTTATCGATTTCCAGTTTTGCGCTTTTCCAAATCGTACAGATCTATGCCTCACAAATACTGGTCTTAAATTAGGTATATCATTTAATTTTGCCTGAAAATTTTATATTTTGCCTAAAGATTTTTCAAAGAGGTTAGGAAATTTGGTAATTTGTACCGTTTCACACAGAGCAACTGTTCTATACTTTATACCGATCTTATAATTATCACATTCGAATTGCAACTCTTTCAAGTTTTGCTTCTTCGTAGAGGCCCTCCGTAGAATAGTCCCACGGATGATTAAGTATTAAGTTAGTAAGTAAGTAACCAATTCATTTATTTTCAATTGTTATTTCACAAAAATTACAATCTAATGAATAAAAAAGCTATGGCTTTGCCGTCAGCCTGGTTAGCAATTATTTAAAGTATTATATATCAAGAAAAGATAAATATATTTAAACTTAAATATCAAACATATTCGATAATTAAAAGGATTCTATACTTAAAAACAGTTTTTAAAAAATTACTTAAAATCTTCCAATCACACTCGTTTAAAATTTGAAGTGTTTCTTGCAATGTTAACACATTTTATTAAGTATCATTTTTTAAATTTTATCAGACCAAAAACATAAATGTTAAAAAAAGAGCCAAGTTTTTCTTTACAAAAACCTTTGTGCAACAAGTCAGCCGTGAAAAGTACTGAGATCTAAAAGTACGCCAAGTTCTTACTTCATGAAGGTTTAATACCGAATACCTACGAGTATTTAAAGTAGAATAATATTGAAACATCTACAATGTAATAGAGAAATTTTATTATTTAATGATTACTGACTAAAATTTGATGGGCTTACTTGGCAAGTTTTTTTTTATGCCCAATTCAAACGGTTTTAAAAACTTGACCAGTAAACCCATCAAATTTTAGTCAGTAATCATTAAATAATAAAATTTCTCTATTACATTGTAGCTGTTTCAATATTATTCTACTTTAAATATTCCGTATTAAACCTTCATGAAGCAAGAACTTGGCGTTCTTTTAGATCTCAGTACTTTTCACGGCTGACTTGTTACACAAAGGTTTTTGTGTAGAAGAACTTGGCTCTTTTTTTAACATTTCGACGGTTAGCTAGGAATACCTCCTATGTCGCATTTTGTAAACTTTTAAGGGGACACAAAAAACTGATTATAGTCTCAAAATTAATAATAAATAAATAATAATAATAAAATTGTATACATAATTATCAGTTTAGAATATATCTATGATGTGAAATAGTTTTAATTTTAAAAATTCAGCGAAGCAGATGGAAATTATTAATGAAATGGCATCAAAAATATGAATTTCATAAAAAATGTATGTTAGGAGGTATTCATAAGGCGTTTTTCTTTTTTAGTTCAGTATAGAGCTCCGAACAGAGTCCGAGCATGTCGAGCATGTTCCGAACATCCTCTGAACCAAGCGTGCTCTGAGCGCTCTGAGTATTTTTTGAAACACACCTGAACACTTAGCTGTCGACATTTTTTTTTTAATTTCCATCTGTCAAATGCCTATGTTAAGCATTGTACTCTGTCTGCTCAGTTATTTTATTCTGAGCCAGTGTTGCCAGAAACACCGATTTATCGTATTTCTCCCGATTTCTAGACCTATTTCCGATACACCGATTTTTGATGTAAATAGTGCACTTTCTCCCGATTTTAAATTTAAAAATACGTTCAGATATTTTCTCCGCTCTTGAATGAACATAATTTATTATTTTACTAAAAATTTTGGCAGTGCCTAACTTACGGTTTTCTCTTTTTAAATTTAGTATGAAAACATATTCCTTGCAATTATTGTTAACGTCGTTGTCATTGTCTTTCTTCTTCTTCAAAATAGCTTTTTTGGCCTTTAGTTCACAAAAATTGGCGTTTCGCCCCGGCGATCTCACATGGACTCATCAGTTGACTGTGAGGACCTTGTCTATACGCAATTTTTGTTAAATTCAATTCATCTTACATCGATTTTTTGACAAAAATACAATGTGAACTATACCCAACCAAGATTAAATTTCTTCTTCTTTATCTTGTTTGATTTGGTGTGGGGCGATGCGTGTCGGTAGTTAAGTTGTTGTTAATATTTTCAATTACACTAATAATATAAATGTAGATCCATTTTCTTTATCTTTTAGTGAAATGTTAAAATCAGACTGTACCTACAATATAATAAGCAATGATAATTTGTACCTCGGGAGCGATCTTAAGTTACAATTGGACAAAAATCTTATTTCAAGCTCTGAAGTTGAACGATTTAAAAACAGCTGTATAAGCGTTTACGTTGAACTTTGTAAGCAAATATTACATAGGTTTGATTATTTTAAAAAATAAAATTTTTCAGGCTTTGACCTTATTAAAACCAAAACAAACTGTAAATAAACAAATTGATCCACTAAGTAATCTTTTTAACTTATTTCCTAATATTATTCATTACTCTGATATGCAGCGAATCGATTGTGAATATAGAGAAATAAGTAATCTTGACTTTAAAAGCTTAATATATGAAAGCTTTGATACTATTAAAATTGAAATATTTTGTAAAATTGTTTGTTCAATCAAAAGGGGCAATCAAAGTTTGGCCTTTCCATTGACGGCTTACTTTATTTCATCGATATTAACATTATTAAACTCTTCAACTAATGTTGAGAGAACTTTTTCTCAAATAAATTGATGAAGAAAATATTTTTTTTAAATAAGTAAAATTATTTCAACTTCTAATTCCCCTCTGAACTAAAAAAGAAACACAATTTATTTTTTGACAACTCAGGCTCTGTTCTGAACTAAAAAAGAAAAACGCCTATAGTTAACCGTCGATTTATGTTTTTGGTCTGATTGAAATATCATTGCATGATTCCAATTTCACTGCAAGAGTTGGAAGCAAAGCAATTCTCTTCTTACGAAAATAAAAAAAAATTGTGAACATTTTTAAGTAAAAAAATTAATATTGCAATTAATTGAAATGAATTGAAATCTTAATATATAACTTGTTTTTTGAAATAATTTTGTTTTTTTATTTATTTTACCCCAATTTTTTATGAAACATTATTTATTGATAAACAATACTTATTGTTCAATTGAAAATTTAAAACATACTGTTCATACTATTTGCAATATAATGCAGAGAATGACGGTATAAGGCGAAAATACGAGGTTTACTACTTTGCAACTGGCGCGCAGACGCGCTCGTCTTTTTAATTTGTTTGCAATAATAATAATTGTTTCTCCATTAATAAAAAAAAGCATTTTCGATGGAAAATTGGACGTAGAATACGATGGTCATACTTTAAACACGCTAAGTGGTGGGTTTCGTTGTTAAAAATTGATTCAAACATTTCAATTGCTTATAACAATATGAAATTGTTCAAACATTTTTTTAATCTATTTTTTTTTCTTAAAATTCACTCTTTTACCTTCAAAATGAAAAAAAAATTGTGTCTCTAGCTTAAAATGAACCGGAGTTATGAATTTTTGAAAATCAGTCTTCAAGCCAAAAATCACCGAAATCTGAAATTTTCAACCCCCTCTATTTTCGAAAAAAAACAAAAAAAAAATAAAATTCCTCGGACAAGTGTCTTTTCTTTTTCGGTAAAGAACATGTACAAAAAATTTCAGCCAAATCGGAAATGGGTCGGTAAGAAAGGTGTTCGATTTGTAAAAGAATTACCCATATAGATAATATCCAACTTTTTGTTCGAGAGGTTGTTCGGCTTTGATTTTGATCAAATCAGTAACATCTTGATTGGTAGTCTAAATTTTTATTTTTTCTGTTTTTCTTTTCCTTTTCACAGATTCTTTTCATTTTAACTCTTAACCCCACAACATAACTTCATAGTAAATAAAACATTTTATATGAATTTTTATAACACGGTACTTTCGACACTAGTTTTTTAACTACAGAATGTACCTATCTTTACTTGTTCCATTTATATTTCTATGAAAAACACTTATTATTTTTAAGTAGAACATGTAAATATGAATTTCCATTTATGGCTTAGAGCTAAATTATGTTTTTTATATGAGTTATAAGTAAATAAATAAATAAATAAAAAAAAGGCGTTAAACAAGAAAGGACGAAATCATTTTTATTATGTAAAGTGGGAAATTTAAAACAAGGAGTTTGTGAATCAATTCATCATCGCACACAGAGCCAAACGCTTTTTCTACAACATTTACTTAAAAAGCTTAATATGCTAATATTAGGTGCGTTTTATTATTCACAAATCTATCTGGATCCGAATCTGGATCTTCCTTTGAAAATAAAACGATACGGATCTTAGTGACAGCAGTGTTATAAGTCCGTCTCTTTTTAACCTTGGGTTTGTAAATTTTCAATTATTTCTTGTCTCTTTTCTTTACACTATAGATTACACTACCTTACCATAAAAAGCCATCTACTCGCCAGTGTAATAACTGATTTTTGGATCTTTGAAATAGATCCCGATTAAAAACAGGATCCCAAATTGTTTTTGTAATACATGTTAAGACTTAATCCAGATCCGGATCCAGATAGATTTGTGAATAATAAAACGCACCTATTGTCCTGTAACTAGAAAGCAGGCAAGCATTTTTTCTCAGTTTAGAGATTGGGAATTCTTTAGCCGTTTTCCACGTTTTCCTATTTTGAAACACGCATTGAAATATTTGATAGATTTTTTAGAAAGGTTTTTTTTTTTAAATACATTTTTTAATTCATCAAATCCAATTGATTTAGTATTTTTGAGACTTCTTAAAATTTCTTCAGGAGATACAATATCATCTGTAACATCATCAATGCTATACTTGTATTAAGCAACTGTATTGATTGAGAAACGTTGTTTTTCTGTTTTGATTTCACTCCTTTGCAAAATTTTACTCGTATTTTCTCAGGTGAACATTTCGAAAGACATCAATGAAGCTAGTGGTGTGGAATTCTAAACACGGACAAGGATCACATATCAATATAATTTTTTCAGAATATTTCTATATACTCGTAGATTATAGAAAAGACAATGAACGATGTAAAAATCTACAAAATAATTTCATCATTCAATAGCAATCGGAAGTGTTCCATATAATTTTTTTTTTTATAATCTACCCGCGCTCAAGGGATTAGATTACCCTTTAAATGTTTCAAAACAGCGCGGGCGTGAAGTTAAGAAGAGAAAGAAGGATAGGAAAGATGTGTGGCACGATGTTCTGAGACTGAAGGTTGTTGTCTCAGATATTTTATCTACAGGGATGGCGGCTGAACTAAAGCGGAGAATGCCGTGTCTTATTTCTATGTAGCTTATGATTCACATTATTTTATTCGTGTTCATCCTTGTTGGGCATACTAGTTTAACTCAATTACATGTTGTTAGTGTAACATGTAATGAGTAAACCAGCAACCCATTGATGACAATTTTAGAAGGTTTTTAATGGAATTAAAACGACATAAACGACGGCAGGGATCGAACCTGTGATCATGAGGTTCACAGGCGAACACACATCCATCGCGCCACGGCCACCCCCAAAAAGCTTAATAATAATTGGTAAGAAATTTAAGAAACTGGATGGATGCAACGACCTTAAATGGAAAATCCCAAAATTCTTGTTTTTTTCTTCAAGCCTTACGTAAGGTTAAACACCTAGGCCATTGTTATACCACATGAATCAAGTAGACTTTCTCCATGCTCGTTGAACCGCTTTGAGCTTTTTACGAAGCGTACAAGACAAGGTATGTCTATATTCGCCAGGTTTCTGGAGCCATGACAGGACATGTACAGAGAAGTCGAGAAATCTATTCGTCCTCATTTATAGCTTCTGCAACAATCGTTTGAAAATACTCCGAGTTTTATTGCAGCTGTATTTATTAGACTGTGTCCGGTTAAGACACCTATAACGGAGACTATGTGTAAACTGCTTAGAGATAACAAACACTTAGAGCGCTTCAGATCTAGTTGTGGCCAAATTTGTGTTGTCGCCAAAGAAGTGGTGATGTTCTTCCATCTAAGGTTTATTTTCTTAATACATAGCATCCTGGTTCAGCATAAATTTGCTTGCAGCGATAGTAATACCTATACATATATGCTTTATATGGCAAAATAGATAGTGTAGTTCCACTTTTGGTGAGTTCATCAGCTTTACAATATCCAAGAATGTCTCTGTGGCCCGGCATCCAACTCTGCTGTTATATAGAGTTTATAGAGTTATAGAGAGGAAGCTTTAAGACGAATGATTTTTTTTGCCGAAAATATCGAGGGGTCTTATATGGAACACCCTTCAATACTTCAAGTCTTACCGCTCTACCAATTTTCATCATTGTACAACAATCGAAAGAGAAATTTTTTTGAGAAAGTGGGTGGATGGTAATCCCCTGAATGGAAAATTCGAATTACGTGTGCACTACAACCGTTATACTTACCGTTATACAAAATTACAAGATTCTACGGTTTCGGGAAGTATTTCATAATTTTGCTGATCAATCAGTGAGTCATCCAGTGACAATTTTATCGAAACCTTTGTCTCAGAAACAACTATTGCTTAAAAGTTAAGATTTGGTGAAGCAGCTGTGTTTGATCAGCTCAGAAAATGCTATGAGTTTGAAATTTCTGACCTTATTGGCATTGGAGTTAGAAGGAGGTTTACAATCGCCTAAGTTTGTTCCTCTAAAAAGGGTGTAGTTGTAGTACCGAACTTGGCTGTGGACTACTGTGCCCTTTGATCGTTATCTTATTCTATCGACTGAGAAAAGGGTAGGTGATTTCCTAAAAATCCAGAAAGATTTAATTTGTTCGTTATTTTTGATTCAGTAGTAAACATATGTACATATATATGTGTGGCAATTGCTTATAAAAAAAATGATTAAGAAAGGCAAAATCTCTTCTGAATTAAAAGAACTGATTTAGTTGTCTAGCAACGGCTTTAAAGCTTTGTTTTAAACGCTTTATATTTTTTTTATTCTTATATCAAGCCGTGGTATTAATTTAAAGTTCTATGTCTCCAAAGAAAAAAAAAAATAGTACATTTCAGAAAGGGATTTGCTTTGACATATATTTTCCACTGCAAGCAACTCTTTCGTTCAAACAAAAATTGCTTTCCACGGTGCCATTTTTGCGTATGTACTTTTTTCAAAGTTATAACTTAGATTAAGAGCATTTTTTTTATTTTATTTTCATTAAATTAAATAAATTGATTTATTTTAACGTAAGTTAACAAACATTATTAGATGTTGCTACACCTGTAAGCAAATACTCACCTGCCGCAATACACAAAAACCATATTCAACAAGGTGTGATTGTACACAGTGTAGAGATACTGATAGACAGAGAATTGCTCCAATATTATCTTTCCATAACAAAACCATTCGATTCTGATTGGATAACCACCCCCTGAAGCTGTAGAACACCACCAAAAGGGATTGTTGTCGTTTTCGTTGCATTGTGACTGCCGGTACTTAGATGTATCTCAATTTCATCCCCATTCAACCCTCATTTGGATTTCGGAAACAATGGCTTACCTACTACACAAATTTATATTTTTATGAAATTTTCGGTTTCTGCCTCTGCAGTGGGGGTATGGCGCTGGTTATTGTAATACACTACATAACCTAACCACTGTGGGGGTTGTTGGCTGGTTGGGTGATGGTTGTGGGTGGTTGGTTGAACGGATGGCGATGTGCCATACTTTGGTTGGTTGTAAAAATTTGATGGTCGTTGTTTTAGCGATGGCGGCGGCGGCGGTGGCGAAGTGGTTCTATTTTCTCCAACGCGCCATGCCACCGATGAATTTCATAAAGAACTTTGTTGTGTATCATATTTTTTTATTTTTTTAAGTGAAAGAATCCAATTTTTTGTCCCTGATGTAATTTTGATTTCCATCCCTTTGTTGATTACAAAATTGAAATAGGGAAACAAAAAAGCTTTCTTAAAAGACGACGGACGTGGGAAAAGAAGTTTTCTTTGCGATTAAGGCGATGATGGATGATGGTCTGGGTCTCCACCCAGCTTCAGGCTCTCCGCCAAAGACGACCGGCGATGTCTTATCTCGTTTCTCTACGATAATAATAATCGGGGACTTGAAATTAAGTTAGAAGGGATGACGAAGAATTTTTTGTTATTTCGAAGGAGCTGTTATTTCGTTGCTTTCGTCGTTTACAAAATAATAACAATAATCATAAATAATGATATACATATACACAGAATACGGCTACATTAATGGTAAGAGGGACGAGGAGAGGCGGTAGAGAGGGGTACAGAAAGGATGAAGATGATGATGATGATGACACAAAGAGAATTTTATTTCACTCCTTGAAGTCGTTGTTATTTGTTCGTCTGTCCGTCTCCTCTGCGCTGCTACTGTGTGCTACTGCTGATGCTTTTTGTTTGAGGATAATTAAAATTTTTAATTTATCCTCAGCTTTATTTATACACATTTATATAATATACATATATTGTACTTTGGTTTATTTATATTAAAAACAAAAAATTAAAAAAAAAAACAAGTAGGTTCCTACATAAAACATTGTTTCGACCCATCCTCCCTGAGGCGACGAAGGAAAAATGTGCTTCGGATGCTTCAGCATCCAGTGATGCTGCAGGTTTATACTAATGTTGTTCCAGTTGATGATGGTGTTTCATGTTATATTGTTTTATGTTATTATGGTATATAAGCTGGGAAATTACCAACCATTTCCTGATGCATTCAATCTCCAGCTGCTTTTTTCGTTTCGTTTTGAATGTTATGTTCTGTGAATGTTATGTTTGAAGAGGATTCTGTTCATTTTACTTTTTTTATATTTTTAACTAATAGCTACTTTTGTCTGAAATGCACATACAAAAGAGTGTAGGGAGGACAACATTGCTGCAAGGATAATGGATTAACGCCCGGGTATTATATATGTTTTGCTTGGGCTTGCTTTGAGCATGTGGCTTCTCTCATGACTCATGGCATGATTAACTTCTCTTATAATTGTTTACCCAATTAAATATTGAGCATCTGGAAAAGGACGCATATTATAAGGGAAAACATGTTAGTAGATGAGCATATTAGTAATAATGTTTTGGCTTTGCGAAAATAGGCTTCCTGGGGAGACATTTAAGTAAAAATAAAGGCCCAAAAATCAGGGTAATTTTTCAAAACGATATTATATGGTACTCCATTAAAAAATTAAATAAGCTCATAATGAAATGTAAAATAAACCATATAATGTTTATTTTCATAATTCGTCTTCAACACGAACAACGCCATTTATTTTGCAATAATTATGGACATAAGGTCCAAAATCCATATTATTCATCATTCGAATAAAATGAAATAATGCGTAAAATTGATAACATATCGCCCTAACCCAAAAAAATGTCTTTTATATGTCTTTGTAAGACTTTTTGATCGTCATGTCATTTTAGGATTTAGGTTCTCTGTCGTTGGGCATAGACCTTCTATTTCAATTATTTCACTAATAATGAAATAACATCTCCAAAATTTAAACATTTTTGTGGTTTGGTTTTGGTGCGTTATTCCCTTATATGACGTCTATGGAGGTAAACTTTAATCCGAAGACAATGCCAATAAATTAAGTGACACTGTACGAAACTCAAAAGGCACTGATATTGTTATCCACCGAGAGCAACCAATAATAAGGGGGTAAAAAAGTTAATCACTTTTCAAATAATTTCGAGCTAATAGACGTTCTTTTTTTTAAGCTCAGAGCAGGGAACTGAGCAGTGTTTCTCTTTTAGCTCAGGTACATCAGAGCACTCAGGCCGTGTTTCTTATTTCAATCAGAGCTAGCTTAGAGCACGCTCTATATGAGCTTAGAATAAAATGTCCGAACAGATTGAGTAAAAAGCTGAAGATGAACAATTGTTCGAGAAAATAGTTTTTTTGATTTTTTGAGAAGCAATATACATTTTTTTGAGAAGTAATAAACAATTTTTTTTTTCAAAATTCAATATCTTGAAAACGGGTATATATCTTTAAAATTACGTCCAAAAATGTACTATATCATTAAATACCAGTGGCGTGGCGTTACCTTTTAAATTTTCTTCTAAACAACAGTATTTACTAAATAACAAACGACCTTGCTACACAAGAATGTTTACTAAATAACGACCAACATAAAACCCACTTCATATACTAAATACGTATCTATTCATTAACCTCCACAAGCTGCACACTCCACTAACTCAATTGAACTTATTCTCATTTTTCATTCAAATATCCACCACACCAGCACCACACAAGTTATTTAGGCCTATTCGGCGAGATCTTTTATTCTTCTATTCCGTGATTCTGCTATGAATTTCCATACAAATGTTTGAGCTGTCAACAAATCTTTTATGAATTTTAATTTTGGTATTCAGCACACTAAAATCTGTTATAAAATCTGCTAAGAAAACTTTTATGAACTGTCAAACGTTCGAACATAGAAAAAATCTTTTACGAATAGCATTTTTGGTATTCAGCATGCCAAAATCTGTTATGAAATCTGTTAAAAATCATAAAAGAATAAAAGACAAACTGCTGTGACTTTTATCATAAAAGATTTCAATAAGTACACAGGTGCATCAAGTAAAAACGAATATTTATCTTTTATTTCGTCAATGAAATGTTCTTGGTTCGAGCAACTTAAATTTTGTGTTTTGATTCAAACTAAGCGAACTAAAAATTGAATGTGCGCGCCTTGCCTAAGAGTTTACTTTTTTGTTCGTCATGCATTTTAATTTTGTCAGATGAAAAATATTTTACATAAGCACAGCTGATTATGATAACAGATTTAGTTCAGTTTCATAACAGATCTCGTTTTCGAAGTAGCGTAACAGACTTTTATAAAAGTTCGAACCTCTGAATACCAATCATAAAATATTTTTTAAGGTGGAAATCTTTTATGATTCATAACAGAAAATCTATAGCAGAATAACAGATTTGGCAGAATAGGCCTAATTATCATGAAGTAATTTCTTCCACACTCTCTGCCCACAACCACAAGCCAAAGCAAAAGTAACCCGAAATATCTCGGGTTATAAGATCTCTCGCTGGATAGAACGATGTTAGTTTTCTTTCTCTGTTTTACTTATGGTTTTTCTGGGTTTGGGTCGACTCTGTCTAACGCCCGCTGTCTTATGCAAAGAAATAAGACGCTTTTCTTCGACTTATTTTGGTGAATGTTGTGTTGTGAGGTGAGTATACCCAATTCCAAAACCAAGTCACTTGGTGAACGGTGGGTTGCGCAGATAGAGCAAAATAAAATGGTGCGCAAGAAATTTAACTAGTAAAGAACTGAAGACTGAAGCTGAAGGAGGTTATTTGTATTTGTTAAATTTTGTTTTATTTATTTATTTTAATTACAATGTGAAATCGTAAAGATAATTAAAGAGGAAAGCATTAACAGTAAACCCATCAGCTTAAATTTTGTTTTATAAGTACACTTCTCTGCTTATGTAAAAAATAACTCGCTCTTCACCGACTTATTTGCTGAATTGTTTGAGTTTTTTCTACCCCTGTACTTTCTTGGATTAATTGAGTAGGTCATTCATTCATTCATACATATTTAATGAATTCTCAGTGAGAAGACTGAGAAGACAGGCTTTCCGATTTAGCACTTATTTCCACAGAAAAGCGACTCTTTTAAAAATAAGGAATAGACCTGACTTCTATGAAAGAGGTTTAGCAGATTTTATAAAAAAAAAGGTCGTAGAATAGCTTTAGAATATATGTATGTAATTAAGAGAAGATTTTTAAGGAACACTTTTCATGGTTTCTTATTTGTTTAGAAACGCGAACTTTTGCTATTTTTTTTTTTAATAACACGCATTATTATATTTATTGTAGCCAAAAATATTACATTTCTTATATTTAAACCTATATGGCACAATTTACAGAGATTGGTAACATACATACATAAATCATTCTATTTGTAAACTTTTGTACATAACTATTTATTCTTAATTGATATTTTTTATATCATGATATTGAATTACTTGAAAAATTTAATTGATTTATTTGCGTATTTATCTCAAACTTAAATATACTTTTGTTTTGAAGTTCCTTATTTTTAATTTTTTTTATAACATTACCTTAAATTTTTCTTAATGTACATGCAATGCTTTTGCATTTGCCAGAAACGGTTTCTTTCGAAGCCAATTTTATTATGCTTTAAGATTATTTATAATTTATAAATTAATGATTTGAAGTATACAAAATTGGCATGAATTGCTTCGCTTGTTTGTTTTGGAAATCAGAACTGCAATACCTTTTTTAATTTAGGATACATTGTCGTTTGCAGGTAATTAGTCTAAGCTTCGACTTACCATTTGAAATTTTTCACGCCACGCCACTGTTAAATACTAATAATTTGCATATCAATTTTTTTTATAAACTGTATGTCTGATGTCTGAACCTCTAAACCTTTGCAGCCTAAAAATTTTAAAGAAATTTTGTATGTATATACAAAATTAATTTAATAATAAAACGATTTTTAAACTTTGATTGCATAAATTCATATTTTTCAAGTAATCAGACGGCAATTTTATGCATTTGAACATTTTTATCTCATTAAATTTATAAAATGTTTAATTTTTAAATTCCAAAGTATCTTTACATAAGAGCACGTTCGAGAGATCCGGCCGTGCATATTATTTAATTAAGCTGTTGAATAAGGAGTTAATTCCTTAATCTGTCATGAAGTCTCTAATCTTTGCAATTTAAAATAAAAGTGACTGCAATT
The DNA here is from genome assembly GCA_911387755.1 of Chrysotoxum bicinctum. Classification (NCBI taxonomy): domain Eukaryota; kingdom Metazoa; phylum Arthropoda; class Insecta; order Diptera; family Syrphidae; genus Chrysotoxum; species Chrysotoxum bicinctum. The sequence continues at coordinate 125,172,464 of OU426989.1, read as the reverse complement.
TACTAGAAAATTATAGCGAAATTTTCATACTGCCTGTACTAAGAAAAAATTTGTACGAATATACTTATGTCGTTTTTATTTGGCAATCCGGAAGCCATTCGGACTCTTCTGAAAGTTTTCACTTGGGAAAAAATGACAGTTCTGATTCTGAAAAGAAGTGAAATTTGCTTCTGGATTTGAAATCAGAAGCAAAATCAGAAGCACTCACACATTCAACCTCAGAAGTTGTGATTTTTGGTATCCAAATTGTGCGAACCAGGGTTGGCCGAATTAACTACACTACATTTTCTACATTTACTACGTTTATATGAGGTGTTAAAGCGAGCTTGAAGATCGCTTCGAACCTTTATATCCGTATATTGAGTTGAAATGAGCTTCGTTCGACTCGATCCCAATCGCTCAGCTGTGTCGAGTAGAAATGTGGGTCGAAAACCCGACCCTAATCCAACTCGATCTTTCGATATTGCATATAAACGTAGTTTATTGAAGAAACTACATGCCTAATTTACTACAATTTGTTACGTCTGCTACATATGTATGTAGTTAATTCATAAAAAATCAATATAATAAAGGAAAAAAAAAAACTTTTATGATCTAATGAAGGTTTGTAAAAAAAAAGTTTCATTTACCATAAGGATGAAGAACTGGAATAACTGAACGTTTAATTTTAAAATTCAAATTTTAAATGAACAACTGACAGTTAATTGACAGCAATGCTACAATTTGTTACATAAACTACGTAGCAGACGTAACAAATGTAGTTATTTCTAAAAAGTGACAATTCGGCCAAACCTGCTTTCAACAAACATTTTTCTTGATTTTAATTATTGTACGCATTTGATGTTTCACATACATATACAATCAAACAAAACTTCAGAATCATCAGAAGCAAACAAAAGTGTTCAGTTGGGATTCCGGATCGGAGAGAGATTCCGGATTGCCAAATAAAAACGACATTAATCACACTGTTGACCAGATGTTCGTCCTCACCTGCATTTCCAAACGTTCCATTGAGGATTTAAAAATAATCTTCGTGTTTTTTGTTGATTCTTTTTTTGGTTGTCATCTAAGTTTCTTAGGTTTTACAAGAAGATTATTACCAAAACTTATTCCTTGGTATAGAAAGCCACTAGAACATGCGACTTTTTCAACACGGAAATTGAAGCTTCGAAAGGATGTATTCAGGGCTCAATTGAAGGGTTGTAAGTCTAAAGGGTCTAAGTGCCAAAAAATCAAAAATCAATATTTTTATCAAAATACAATCTAAGTGCCAAGCCTTATAATATCAAAATGGATTCAAGTGCCTATTTCTTTTAAAATTGTACACACACACAAATAAAGTTGTGGCAGAGCCTAAGTGCCAAAGGGCTTTTTATTTTGTTTTTCTCGATTATCTCTAAATTATAAAAATGGCACTTAGACCCTTTAGACTTACAACCCTTCAATTTTATTTGCTATAGAAGAGAAAGGAGACCTTACAGTTAGCCTCCAACTTTACCCCGGCTATCTTGCTAGCAAAATCATCCGTCAACACTTTTTCAACTGTAGGTTAATAGCAAAATGGTTTTTGAATCAGGAATATTTATTCACCTTATCAAAAGGAGAGTTGAAATACTACACAAACAAGATTTCTTAATCGATATAGAAATCCTAGGTATTTAGCAACATTTCTGGCAGTCTCAAGAATGTGGTCTTTGTCGTTAATGCAAGTGCCATTCAAGGACGATGGCATAATTGATACATTTTTCTTCAACGAAAATAGACAGCATTGAGTTTTGGACGCATTTAACTCCTAACAATATTTTATACCCTATTTGACAATGCTGTAAAGATCGGGGTTTAATAAGCTTATCACACGTTATCGTTGCAATTCCACTTCCAAAGAAGATGGACATCAATTTGAGAACGAGTATATGAGAAGACTAGGTCAGATTCGTCGGCAAAAAATTGAAGTGGATTAGAAGTTTCAGACTATAAATCATTTATAAAAATGAGGAAGAGAATCGGAGACAAAACGGATCCTCGTGGAATGCCAGCATTTATTTTGCAAAGATCGGACTTTAAACCGTCCAATATAACATGTATTTGACGACACCAAACGATAAGAGAGTCTCTATTTCTATCAAATGCCTTAGAAATATCAAGCGCAATAATCTCACTTTCTCCAAAATAATGTAAAGATCAGTTGCACTCTTCGGTAAGATATGCCATCAGCTAGCCGGTTGAACGATCTTCCAGATATTTCTAGAGCTGATGATTGGTCAGCAGTTATGAGACTTGGAAACAAGGAACGCTAGTGCAATTGGTCGTTAGGAGGAGGGGGAGGATAAGTCGCCTTTTTTAGGGACAGACTGGACAAATACTGTTTTCCATCTTCTAGGGAAGATCTTAGAACAGTAATGCCTGTGCTGTGACACACATTTAGTATAGACACCATTGTATAGGAATGAACCACATGTCTGTCGGGGTATTCTACGGTAATACCAGCTGAGCAAAATAGTATGAGTGTAGTATCGATACTAGGGTTTTTTGCGCAGTATAGTCTTCTCCTTAGCGAAAACAGCTCCATTTTTCTAAAGTGAATAATAGTTTTACTTAAAATCATTGTCATTTTGATGTTTTTTATGATTTTTTAATATTTTCAAATTTGTGATTTCAAAATGGCAACGAATTTTAAATAGGAAAGTTTTTGGCAGCGACCAAATCGGAGGTATATTTATAAAAAAATATGTGCTGACTGGCAGAGAAGATCCAGCACAAATTATGAAAGATTAAAAATTTTTGTTTGCCAGAATATGACTGGCTGTCAAACTATACTACGTTATGTAGTGTGTCACCTATAAAGTGACCAGATTTATTTGAGGCAAAAGCGGGACACCTCACAACAATGAAAAACAGCTTCAGATCCTTTTTGTTGGATGCATTGGAGAAAATTGATTCAAAACTTATATTACTTAGTTCTTGTAGTAACTCTTGATTTTTCACAACCAATTCGGTTTTGGTTCTAGCACAGGAGAACTTTTTATCGACAGCTTGCTTAACAATTTGCATTTGAAATCCATTGATCTACAGCTGTGGTAATAGCAAATGGTATAGATACACATCACTGCCCGCGCAAGTGCTAACTCCTTCTCACGATCTGTGTAATCGCTACTCCGAAAAAATGTGTTCAACTATCTAGCAATGTGTTCATTGCTGCAATAGAATCCATTACTTTGGACATATGATTTTGTCTTTTGGTTTGCTTTGCTTTAGCGAATTACATCATTTTGTCCCCCTGGAAATATTGAAAATTCGCATTTGCAGAATTACAATAAGCAAATGTTTTACGTTTACTCGGTTAAAGGAATAGATATTTTTTTTTTTTCAGATCTTCTGAGAATTTAAAATCCCTCTTGAATTTTTTGTTGAAGCGTTTTGATTATTGTGCTAACATTTCAGTTGTTCTTTATTTACCTATCTGCTACTATGCGTCCAATAAACCACTTCATTTCGATTTAAAAATGACATACAGGCAAAAGTGACAATTAATTTAACATGGAATAAACATGGACTCATTTTATTCCTTTAACAGCTCTTACTCTTGTTTTATATGCGCCAAGTTGTATCCACAGGGATGTGAAATAGTATTTATATAATTGCTTCATTTTGAGAATTGTAGAGACCTACACACATTTTTACAATCTTAGGAAAAGCGGGACATTTAGCGGGACAGTTATGGCCGCGGGACAGAGACCTCAAAAACGGGACTGTCCCGCTAAAAACGGGACGTATGGTCACTATAACCTAGCATGGTATTGAGAATTCTATAGTATTCATACTATGGTGTCTATACTAGTGTGTCAGGGACATAAGACCGATGATGGAAAAGTTTACGCAATAGTTTTGCAAGCGATGAAGAACACCTCTTCAGAATAATGGAGGGTATTTCATTAAGACCAGCGGAATTGTTTATATCAAGATCTCGATGGGCTCTTTCAATAGCTGTACGATTGCGAAAATATAACTGTCCCTTTGAATGATTTACGTTCTCAAGCATTGTCAGGCAAGGTAGAACTTTCACCATCCTCTTTAATGAGCTTGTAGAATAAAATTTTTTTGGTGAAATATAATTGTAGTTTAAATAATACAACTGGAGAATGTTTTTTTGAAACAATATTTTTCGTGGTATTAGAAAATTTCTTTAATTTGTAATCATTTTTCACCATTACTGAGGAATTTAATGCAATCAAACCTTCTGAATTTAATAGTAAAAGCAACCCCCACGTAACGGTTTTTTCGCCATATTTCCTATTGTAGAACAATACAAAGTGTAGGACAGAAAACACAAAAAAAATAATAATACAAAAATCATCAAAAAAACAGAAAAGAATGCAGAAAAAACTATGAGGCAACAAGAAATGAAATCACTGAAATCATATAACAATAAGCAAACAAAATTTTACCAGCCCCCACAAACATAGAGCACAGCTAGCACTCGTAAGCCCAAACCCAGAGCTGAGAGTGGGTGCACTAGCTCTCCTTTCTCTATCCAGAATACAAGATATAACAACGCCAGGCATTATGAAGGATCATGAAGGCAAAAATTAATCAAAACATTGCATAAAGGAAAATAATCATAATCATAATAATAAAGTAAGGACGAGCTTGCTTTTTTGTTTTCCGAGTAAAATGAAATCACAGAACGACTATGTACTCGTATTGTACAGCACAACAAGAGCAAAGAGTTGGAAAGAAATCCTCCTGCATCGAGCATAAGAAAGGAAGACCTGGCTGGTCGTAGGAGGTGGGTCTGGGCAGGGAAAAATAGAAAAATGTTAAACATCATAATAACATCATATAAAACAGTGTATAACAATAATGAAATATGCTGCGAGGAACAAGGAACTTTTTCTATATACATATACAGCAACACCATCCACATCCTTCATTGCAACAAAGGACACACAACTGAATGACATGAATAGCATCAGTCTCGCAGTCATCATCGTCATAATCTGAAGGCAAGGAGCAACGTGTAAACCTAATGTGTCAGCTTCTCTAACAGCATCCTTCTCCCGAGCCATGAGCAGCAGCATGCATCTGCGACAGGTCCTTGTTTCCAGTTATACCTACCTGGTAGTTCAATACCAACATAAATATTACATACATATGGGAAAATTTAATGAAAAAATTATGTGATGCGACACTTTTGCATGGGTATTGGACCCAGGACCAAGGTGCCCGCGGGGATCCGGCTCACTGTAACAATGGCGTCAAGAGTTTAATTACGAAATATGTTTTAATTTTACATTGTCAGAGCTGCTTGTACCCAGCACTGTTTGTGTGAGGGAACGAAGGACCAGGCCATGTGTTCTTCCTAGACTCTTGCTGTTTTAACAGAGTATGTTGGGTAAACTTAGGTGTGGTGCCACCTTTGCCTACTAAGTATATGTGTTCATTTGCACATGACGGAACTCAGGGAAAATGCAGGGAAAATAATTTTATTTTTTTTTTTGCAGGCTTTTCTTCTCATTCATGTGCTAATGTAGGTGATGATGAGATTTTGGAGGCAAAAAGAGAAATTGTTCATAATTTTAAATGTGACATTGGGACCATGCAATTAGCATTATGGGAATTTTTAATTTCGGCATCCAACTGCAATTGCATCATCTAACTGCATTCATCGGGGCTAATTAACTAAGTGTTTTAATTTATGCCAAAAGAATATGGTAATATCCGTATAAAATGTGTGTGTTAGTGAAACCAGGTTGCAAAGTCACAAATTAAATCAATAGGAACGTTAAACGTTAAGCAAAGTTCAAGAATGTTAAAGATGACGGTCCGTCTGTTCGTCGATTTGTATCTACATAAACCTATCCAGTTTAAATTTTTAGCTCTATTAGACCAAGAACTAGCAACAAATTTACTTGCATCATTTCAACAAGGGTTAAGTATTGGTCAAAGAAGATGTAGAGTATTGTAAGAAATAAGGTATGCAAGTAAATTAAAGTGACCATTCGTCCCACATTACGTGGGACAGTCCCTCATTTACATGATCTGTCCCACATGAAAATTGTCCCACAAATGTCCCACAAAATCAAAACATGTCCCACACCGTGTCGCATAAAATCGAGATAACATTTATCGTTTTTTTAAGCATAATAATTTAACTGAACGCTACCATCATTTAACCAAATTGTATGCATGACATAATGACTTAACACACTCATCTTGTTGACAGATGATTGTGTAAAACCAAATTCGCATTTGTAATTCAAAAATATTGTTAACCGAAAGAAGATTGTGGACATAAAGTTTTGTTATTATTTCATTTAAAATAAATAGAAAGTAGTTCTTAGCTCTGCCTAAAATCAGGTTTTTTTTCAACCTTGGAATAGTTAAACCGAGTCGAAGCACTTACTTCGGGTTTACGCCACGTCAAAGAAATCCTTATTTATAAATTATTTTCTTAGCCGTTTTAGCTACGCCTTCCTTATCTCAAATATACTGGGAAAAAAAATCACCAATCTAAAACTCTGGTTATTATACACGTAAGCAAACCCCAGCTGATTTCCATTATTATTCATTTTATTATAATTATTGTATGCATATTAATAATGGAATACATACATTTAAAATTGAAATTTCATGCATTATGAAAAATGAAATATGCAACTGATAGTCAATTACGAAACTGCAATGATGGAAAATTAACAGCTGATAAAGGATGGGTGGAAATTTTTTCGCACTTCAAAAACTGCAATATTTCTTACGAAAACTGCAAAAAGTTTGTTCAGTCTCTGTTTGCCGGGCACTAATGCGCCGACATACAGAAAGAATATTTTCAGATGTGAATAAATTGTAGACGATGGAGAAGTAACAACTCTCTATGGAAACAATCAAAACGATATTGACTGTTAAATCGACTTATTCAAGTTGCCAACATTTATGAGAAAAAGTGTCACAAAACAATAAGCTATTAAAAAAACTACATTTTTCAGAGAAATATTTAAAAGACTAATTGTGTTTATCTTTTTTATAACCTGAAGTGATTTTATTTTGTTTTTTTTTTTAACTGAACTGATTTTAATTTATTTGTTACTTTTTTTTTAACTGAACTGATGTTATTTATTTATTTTTTTTTTTGGTATATAGTTGCTTTTGATAACTAAAGAACAAAGTTTGTTTTCAAATAATTATTCAGATTTGGTTCTCTTTTTCTTTAAAAACAACAATTTTTCTTTATTTTCTGAAACTTTTTAAACAAAATTGAAACGTCCCTCATTGAAAAACAAAAATTTTTGTGTATAATATTTTCGGACGAAATTTTTTACTTTGTCCCACATTTTCACTTTTTGGATCTGGTCACTTTAAAGTAAATCCACCGGTAACTATCTATATTGTGTATATATGTACATCTTAACATATTCGTCTAAATATCTTTTATACAAACAGTATGTCCCCTAATTTGTCAATGATATTTTGGGATATGATTCCTTGGTGTATATTATAAAAAATCTTTCTACAGTATGGGTCTACCTCCAATGTTGACATATTTTTTCGAGGATTTAAGAAAAGGACTACTTTGGTCTACCCTGACCGATGTTAATGGAAATTGCTCTCTTTTTGCGATTGGTAGGAACTTTTTTTAGGACATTATTTTGAGAAGATATACAAGACTTTATAATTGCGTTTAAAAAAAGTTAATATCTTGTTGGGGACCTCAGTCGTCCAATTTCGAAGGTTCTTCATTTTTTCTTACCCACCCTAATACTGTTTGACTTTGAGGTCAATTTTCTCTAGAAAATGGGTAAAAAAAAACAAATACGTTTTAGACAGCTAACTTATAAACGGTTAAATAACTTTTTCTTATTTTTTAACTAGCATCGTGCTATGAGTATTTTTACTTGCGACATGCCAATAGGTACTACTATATTCTATATGTCAAGTTATGCATTCGTACACAAATTTGAAATAAGATATTTTTTGGATCAGCCTCAACATTACGATGATAACTATAAAAGACGAAAAAATTAGGTCTCGTAAGTCTGTCTGTCTGTTCAACTACAGCCTAAACGGCTATAAAGCAGGGATTTAATTAGAGCTCAAATTGCCGTCTAATTTCTGGAAAAGTATGAATTAATGCAAACAAAGTTTCAAAAATCTTTTTTATATAAGAAATTTCTTTAAAATTTATTAAGAAAAAAAATTGGGATGCCAATATTAATTGTTAAGTAATATAGATTTTATGAAGTCATTTCAAAAATAATCTTTCCTACGTTTTGAAGATATTGATTTAAAAAAAAATGGAGTTTTTTTCAAAAACCCAAAAAAAATCGTTGAGCTCCTGAACAAAGATTTTGATCAAAATCGTTGGTGAGAAAGTCAAAAATAAAAAAAATAAAAAACCAGTTCTATGCAAGGTACCGTTAATAAGATTTTTTCCCAAATTTTGCTTTGACAAAATTATAGTCCATGCTCATAATAGCACATTTGATTTTTATATCGAAATCGTTAGAGCCGTTTTTTGAGATAAAGTTCATAAATATGAACTTTCAATTTCTCCTCTAGGGAATCACCGAAGACCCTTAAGTACTGGTTTGAAGAAAATACCTCCAGTGATTTTAACTGTAGGCAGAGATACAGACATACAGACAGACGGAATTGCCGATATCTCAAAAATCGGTCAATATTTTTTTTTTTAATTTAATCTGTATTCGTTCAGTAATAAAAACAGAGTTGGAGTACCAAAATTCTTAAAAATGTTTTAAAAATTTTGTGCATCTTGTAGGTCTCGATCATTTATCTTACTGGTGCTTGGTTAACTGTCTTAAACTTAACGTTAAGAAATGTTTCGCTATCTCTGTCTCTAGAAAACTCTCAACTTATGAGTTTACGTATTGTAGAAGAACAGAGAACTGCTATAGTAAAATTTTTGGGTGTCTCCTTTGATTCCAAGTTTTTATTTGTTCCGCACATTGATACTACTGTTGCAAAAGCCAATACAATGATTGGTTTCATTAAAAGGAACTCAACTGACTTCTCGGACCCCTATAAACTTTTGTCTTTGTATAACTCATTAGCAGAACTGTAAAAGAATGCATTCTTTTTTTTATTGCAGTAAAATGATGAAAAAGACTTATTTTTTTGAATATTTTGACTTCATGTTAGTACTTAGCTTTAAACATAAATTCACAGTTAATTTTGAAGTCTTTAGTAATAAAATCTTTTAGAGCAGTCAAAAGACTTGAAGTCAAAAGATTGCAATACTTTTCAACTGGTTGTATTCTTGGAAGTGTTTTAAAAGTCTTTTACTTTCTTTGCAGTCATAAAGTCTTCTGATTGCATTGAAAGTAATGCAGTCATTTGGCTGCTTTGGAGTCTTTTGACTGCTTGAAGTCTTTTAACTGCTTGAATTCTTTTTTGCTGCTTGGAGTCTTTTCACGGTATGAAGTCTTTTAACTGCTTGAATGTAAAAGACTTTTAAAACACTTCCAAGAATGCAACTTCTTAAAAATTATTGCATTCTTTTAACTTCAAGTCTTTTGTGTGCTCTAGATAGACGATTGGTTTACTAAAGACTTCAAAATTAACTGATGGGACTTTTTTTTGTAAGTTGAAGTACTGCGGTAAGGAATGTGAATGCATTCCGAATATTCAGTTAAATGAATGGGACTTTTTGCAATGCATTACCAAATGAATGCATTCTTTTACGGCTCTGCTCATTAGTTAGATCATCACTTGAGTATGCTGATGTCATATGGAACCCTTGCCAACAAACGTTTTCGGATAGAATTGAGAAAGTTCAGAATAGTTTCACAAGATTTTTGTTTTTTAAAATGCGATGGAATTTTTGTCCAGATTCTCAAGCTCGACATAATCTTCTGGATTTGAAATCTCTCAAATCTCACAATATAGTATTTGTGCGAGATATTTTATGTTACCATATAAAGTGCCCTAGCCTTTTATCGTCAATTTGTATTTATGCCCCGATTAGACCATTGAGAGAAAGATACCTTCTTTTTCAGCCTAAACATAGGAAAAATTATGGTATGAATGAACCAGTTTCAAGGTGTCAAAGCGACACGTTATCCGTCAAGTCAGCGACATGTTCTTATAGAATACAAAATGTTTGTACGTTTATAGGTTAGAATCTTACAGAGGCTTTGCTTGAGGGAAAAGAAGTTTTACTGCTCCGCGCGTACGTCAGTAAACACCTCTTTTTTTTAGTATAAGTATAGCTATGTATTTATCTTTTTTGCATCTGTTGAGTCTGAAGCTCTTAGATTAAATAAATAAATAAACAAATACTAAAGGAGTTGTTTTAGTCATTTCAAAAGTAAATTTTATGGTTATGAACATGTTTCTCTAGTAGGTAACATTTATTTCAAATTTTTTTAGTAGTATCGTGCTAAGGCTACTTTTGTTAATAAAGTGCTTCACCTAAACTAATGTCAGTTCGTGCAAGAAACAAGGTAAATGGACCTTTTTGACGTTTGTAAATGTCACAATCATTCGAATTTAGCAGGCTAATTAAAAAAATGAACTAGCTAGGTATTTGCTTATTTTAGCTTGAATAAATTGTTAGAGAAAGTATGAGGTAAACTCGATTAAAGTTAGCAAGATCGTCATTTTAACCAAATATCATACTAAAACAGTTGTAACATCATTGTATTTTATCTGTTCGGTATTTACCATAACATTCATTAAAAAAAATGTATGTTCCTACCTACATACATAGGTACATATGTATACATATATAGGTATTTAACTATGTATTTGAAAATGTTAAAAATTCATTGTTAGTACCTAATCAGTTTTTAAAAATATTTCTTCTTAACCTACCTACCTATGTACGTAGGTACAGTCTATATGTTTCCCTCTCGACTAAAGGAGCTTTTAATATGTAACCAATTCCCTAAACAATACGTACCTATGTATGAAGTATCTCTTCCCCATCAGATCCCTCAACGACATGGAACACATAATTGCATTTCCATCAAAAGCAAAAAGAAGCTTCTTGTTGATTACCTAATTAATACTCGTAAATGATTTACCTACGCTTTACGACTCCATTGTTATCGCAGTACAATGACACCACCCCCAAGCACGACGTGCAAACAGCAAATACACAAGTGCACCTACCTGCCTGTCGGTTATGCCTTGTACACCACCAACCCCCTGTCAAGCCACATCTGCTTATTATTATTATTCCGTCACAACATTCTAGTTTCCTTACGCAACAATCTGGTAGAAAGTTTGTGATCCTTTGCCAGCATCCAACAACCGTCCCTGCCACTGCAACTACAAGAATCCATGACATACCATTGCCATCACTGTTCCCACGTGTCTTAATGAATTTGCTGCAACAACCATTGTTTGGATTTTAATTTATTATTATTTTTATGGAAAACTTATTTACGCAACACAAAAACTTGATGCGAAGAACAATTCATATTTCATAAGGGGATGCATTATGATTGGCTTCCAATGCCCCGCCTCCCTTGTTGTAACAGGATAAATTTAATTTTAAGCGCAGGCGCCATCATTAATACCGGAATGTGTGTGCATTGCATATTAATCTTTCGCGGAAGTATAAACAAGAACAACGGCTCCATTAACGGAGTCTTTTTTTTTCATCCCCCATTTGTTTATCATATCCTTTTCCTCTCGCTGTTGTATTACTAAGAAGAATAGACAGACACCATGTTAAAAATCAGGACTAGCGTGGTGCAAAAATCTAATAATATTGCATACACTCATGTAGATTATATCTACTTGTATTTATTGTGAGAATGAATTGTTTTATCATAGAGTTCGTGAATGCGTCTGTATAAGTTGGCGGTTATGAATGTTCTTGCATGTCAGAGAACGAAGAGGATGGGTTGCTATTGTGTGCAGTAATTTTAACGAGATAAAACATAGATCATAATAACATGGGTCTTTTTCTCCCTCAAGTATCTACACAAGGTACAAATTGTATTGTTTATGTTTAAGCAGAGTACCCATCAACTCCCACTGACGCTTATGGAGGCAGTATTACTATGTAGGCTTCTTGATGAAGAAACCCTATTGTTGCCAACGCAGCATTGCCATTAGAATATTATTAAAAAATAATTCAGTACAGCCACAGTTGTTTGAATTAGTTTACGTTCCGGATTTACCCATAAAGGACAGCAGGATGGGGAGAAGAGCATAACATTTATTGAAAGTTGAATTTTACATAATTCTTTCACCCACAGTTTCACATTGAAAGATTAAACACTACTTTTGGTTTAAACTTCAGTTCAACAAATTCTTCGGTTTGAAGGTTTCGTTTAAGACTTGAACAGAGTTTATTCTATAGTTTAAGTTAAACGACAACTAAAGTTTAAATTTCCAATGTGAAGCTGGGAGTAGAAATGATAAGTTTTCCAAGTGAATTCAAGGGAAAAAAAGCTGATGCAGCAAGCAAGATGCATTATTAATACTGCGCCCTCTATAAATAAAATGCACCTCTGTATTTTTTGGAAATGCGTCCAGGTTAAGAAGTGGGACTCAGAGTAATATTGATAGAAAATATTGATAGTCTCCGAGCTGAAAACAGGAAATAATCGAGCGGCTACTGCGATTTTTCACATAACCTAAGCTTGATTCAGAACGTTTTACTGCGCCAATTTGAATAGATTGAGCTGGAAACAACCACAGTTTGCCTGGAATTTTTGCGAAACAGATTTTCCGGGCCATTTAATTATTATTAAATAATGCATAAATATTTATGCATGGATATGGAAAAATTAAATTAATTAATTATTTTCAAACTCTTTCCATTTTAGCTATGCATCAAAATTCATTCCAAGGTGTTTGGCAGTATTGGCGTAAGGTACAGCTTTACCTTTGATGAAAATTGGAACTTTATTTAGTTTTTGTATTGTAAAGTTTATATGCGTCGATTTTGTTTGATTTGATTGGTCCTAGGACACTTTCTTTGGGGTACGCCGTTTTCAAATTTTTTTTAGTTCCTAGTAATTTTGGTCGTACCGTACTCCAAGAGTTGTATGTTCTATACTTATGTACAAACCAACCATAACCGCAATATATACATAATATGTACATCAATGGGTAATGACATACACCCACACCTTAACAATCTTCAATATGCCAAAGAGTTAAGCTGCATGACCATTTAACATATTTTGTGTCATGTTGACTTATAAAATATCTAATATAGTGATATTGCTAAATAGAAATGCATTGTGCAATGGTTCTCTTTTATTTATATGTACATATATCCTTTTATTATGTTTGAATCATTATTTTTATTATTGTTTGCTTATTTTTACGAAAGCTTTCTAAAAACACTTTACTCTTAAAAACACTTTAGTTTTTCCAAAAATAAAAAAACATTATAAAAATAGATTTAAGGAATTGATTGTTGAAAAAATAAAAAATATTCATTCTAAAAAAAATCAACAAACGAATAAGTTGTTTTATTTACTCGACAAAATAAAAGATTTTAAATATAATTGGCGCAGTGGGTTAAAGCTACGGCACTGCAGATTGCATTGAGAAAAACAAAAGATTGGAAATTAAGATTCAAGAAAGGAAATAAAAGAAAGGAACCCTTAAGAAATCTTACAAGCAATTCCCTGAAGAAGAAATTGAAGAAGTCTGGACCTCAGTTATTGAAGAAAAATCATCAGGCGAATATATTCGATTTAATTAAAGAAATTCAAGAATTCACTGGTTTGCCCGAAGAGCTAAATTTATTTATAAGACATGTAGATTATATATATAGTTATTCTAGTAATTTAGATGAAATATCTAAGGGATTGTTAGAGTTAAAGATCAGGCAAAAAATTAAAGATCGTGCAAATATAGTTTTAATTAATAATAATGACCCGACAAATTGGCCGGCAATAAAGTCAATATTAAAATCAAATTGCACAATTGGAGAAAGTATTATTAATCAAATAAAAACATTAAAATTTAAAAATTCCGTCGAAAATTTGTTTGAAAGCATTCTTGGGCTATTAACAAAATTAAATATCAAATCTGATATTACAACTGACATTCCAACATGGTTTAATAGAGAACAAAACGAAAGTATGGTTTTAAGCTTGTTTATTAACAAATTACCAAGCGAACCAAAACTTATACTTCAAGCTAGGAATCCATCTAATCTTCGAGAAGCAAAGGATATTTTAGTAAATACCGAACATTTTTATCGTATATATAACTATAATAGCAATTATCGTCAACAAAAACCAAATTTCTCTCCACAATCATTAAACTTAAATCCAGGTAGTAATCAAAATAATTTTAATTTCAACAGACCATTTCAAAATTTAAATAACTTTCGCTCAAATAATGCACAAAACTTAAGAGACAATACATCCGGCAATTATTTAGGAAATTCAAGTAATAATATGAACTACCCTCGTCAACATAATTCACATATTTTTCAAAATTTTAATTCACAAAATCCAATTAATCACAATCAAGGAAATTCACAGCAAATTTCAAGGAATTCTAGATCTTTTAAGAACAATGACCGTAGTAATATTATGCAAATTGATCATTTGCGAACTGAAAATTCATTATCTAATAGTCTTGCCCCAAACGCAGATAATCACGACGATCTTAAATTCCAAAATTTTCAGTCAGTCACCTCAGATCTCTTCCCTTTATAATTGTAAAAACGAAAACCATTCCAATCAAGTTACTAATAGATTCAGGAGCGAGCACTTCATTAATACAAAAAGACCTCTTTCACAGATCCTTCAAAACGGACCTTGATAAGTCAATTTTGGTCAAATCTATTAATTCAAATATCTCTGTTGATTCAAAAGTAACAATTCCATTATTTAATGAATTTAAAAGACCTCTTACAAATATTGAAATGCTTGAAACTAATTTAAGTGGTGATTTTGATGGAATACTAGGATGTAACGTATTAAAGCCGTTACAAACCAAAATTGAACTCGAAAAATCACAGTTAATTACGAAAGATACCATCATTCCTTTAGTGTTTTGCAGTTATCAAACTGCATTAACCGAAGAAGAAATTCATAGCCTTACAAAAGACATTGTAGAAATCTGTTTCCAAAAGCCAGATATAAGTAACCTTACAAATAGACTTAAATTAGATAATCTAAATAAAGAAGAAATCTACTCTTTAACATCTTCTATTCGAAAATACAGAGAAGTTTTTTACATCGAAGGTGACAACTTATCAGCAGTCACTGAATATTCTCACAAAATACCGACGAAGCATGATATACCTATATTCTCTAAGGCATATAGATGTTCAGAAGTGCACAAAGAGGAAGTTGAAAAACAAATTTTAGATATGCTTAACTCTGGAATAATAACAAAATCTAATAGTCCGTACAATGCCCCTATATGGATTATTCCAAAAAAGATCGATAATTCAGGCCTTCAAAAATGGCGTATAGTCATCGATTTTAGAAAACTGAATGAGGAAACTGTGGAAGACAAATTTCCCATCCCCAATATTGAAGACATTTTATCAAAACTGGGAAATGCCCAATATTTTTCGGTCCTTGACCTTGCAAAGGGCTTTCACCAAATCCCCATAAACAAAGAAGACCGACACAAGACAGCATTTTCAACTGCAAATGGACATTATGAGTTCACTCGAATGCCGTTTGGGTTAAAAAATGCTCCCGCATCATTTCAAAGAATGATGAATGAAGTTTTGTCGGACTACATAATCTGTGTCGTATATCTTGACGATATTCTGATCTTTTCAACTTCGTTACAAGAGCACATTGATTCGCTGAATAAAATATTCAAAAGATTAAAAGAGTTTAATCTGAAAGTTCAGATTGATAAGTGCAATTTTTTGAAACGTGAAACTGAATATTTGGGCCATATAATTTCGAAAGATGGTATTAAGCCAAATCCAAGCAAAATTGAAATTATCCAGAAAATTCAATTGCCTCATACAACAAAACAGATCAAATCGTTTTTAGGAGTCAGCGGATTTTATCGAAAATTCATCAAGGACTACTCTCGAGTAGCCCTTCCGATGACCAGATGTCTTAAAAAGGGTGCGAAAATTAACATTAAAGATACGCATTATATTGAGTCCTTTAACAAGCTTAAAACACTTATATGTAGTTGCCCAGTTTTAATATACCCCGAAATTTTTCTAAAAAATTTACTTTAACAACGGATGCAAGTAATGCAGCTCTAGGAGCAGTTCTGTCCCAAAATCAACATCCTATTGCTTTTGCCTCAAGGACATTGAACAAGCACGAAATAAACTATAGCACGATTGAAAAAGAGCTTTTGGCTATAGTTTGGGCAACTAAGTATTTTAGACCGTATTTGTTTGGACGCAAATTTGAAGTTCAAACTGACCACCGCCCTTTAGTTTGGTTACAGTCTTTAAAAGAGCCCAACTCGAAGCTCCAACGCTGGAAAATAAAATTAAACGAATACGATTTTAGCGTAGAGTATACATAAGCCGTTTGGAAGTAAATTGTATCGATGGTGACGAAGTAAGATCTGATCTCGCTACAATACATAGTGGAATTGAAAATCTCAATGATCATGTTTACATAACTGAAACTCCATTAAACGTATATAAAAACCAGTTACATGTAGTGAAAGCTAATTTAAATACATATACAAATAAAATTGTATATAAAAACAAGAGAAGGGTAACTATTTCATTAACAGATTATAATGAAGAATTTATTTTAAAGGTTTTAAGAGAAATTTTACCAATGAAAGGAACTATTGGTATCTACTGTAAAGAAGATAATATATTCATTAGTTTACAAAAAACAATAGTAAAATACTTTTCAAATTCACCTAATATCAAAATGCTTCGTTGCACAAAGTTTCTTGAAGATATAACAAATAAGGAAACTTTATTAGAAATAATTGAAAAAGCTCATATTGCAAAAAATCATAGGGGTATAGATGAAACATTTTTAGAATTGAAAAACTTATACTATTTCCCAAATCTTAGACTAGAAATACATAAATTCATTAACAATTGTATTTTTTGTAATATGTGCAAGTATGATCGGCATCCAATTAAAGCAAATATGATGATTTCAGAAACCCCCAGCAAGCCTAATGAAATAGTTCATATAGATATATGGTTCTTTAATAAAAATTATATGTTTTTATCATCAATAGACAAATTTTCAAAACACGCATCCATTTACCCAATAACAGACCGAAATTCGATTTCAATAGTTGATATTTTAAAACATAGATTTTCAATTCTCGGAAAACCGAAAAAAATAGTCGCTGATAATGAATTTAACACAGCTTACATAAGAAACTATTTGAATCAAGAAAATATATTGTATCATTTTACTGCTCCGAATACGCATACAGGAAATTCTATAATAGAAAGATTTCATTTAACTCTAAATGAACATATGAGACTTTTTAAACTAAACAAAGACAACAAAGACATAGAAGTCAAAACATTAGTTTTCAAGGCAGTTGAAATATACAATGATACCGTTCATTCGACAACAAAATACAAACCAAATGACTTTCTGAATTCAGTTTTAAATGATTCAGATTGGACAAAACTAAAACTTCGAGTTCAAGAAAATAAGGAGAAACTTATTGGTAAAATTAACGAAACGCGCGTTGAACCTTCTGACTATCAAGAACGAGAATTTGTTAAGAATTTAGGTTTTTATAACATAAAGCACTTGCCACGATATATAATTAAAGATGTGAAGGAAAAAGGAAAAACTTATTTTAAAGACAAAGACAAAATTAAACGAGATAGACAAATTGTTAAAAGAAAATATAAGTATCAAAACCCAATTAGTAATGTAGAATTTCATTCAAAATTAATCGGAAGAGATTATTCTTATCGAAAAGAAAAAAAAAAAATTAAACAAAATTGAAATGTTTCCCATTGTTGCAAGTTTGAGCTAAATTAATAAATAAATTATTCCAAATTTCACCTGATCATTAATTTTTGTGCTTAATTGTCATACTTAAAACTATACAAATTACAGAAAAAAAATTATTTCTTTAAAATATAACTTAACTGTAAATCTTAAGAACTTTTTGTCATAAATTTTTAAAATTATCAAAATTTCTGTTAAAATCATTTAATTTCAATTATTTAATCAATATTCACATGTTTTATAAACTTTTTGTAATTATTATTAAATAACTATTCATGTTTTCATTCAAATCTTAATGTTACAATATTACTTCATTAATTATTTTTTTTTGTTAATTTGATATTTTCATATCACTGTTTTCATTCTAATGAACATAAACGTATATGTATGTTATATATTGTTAATTTGTTTAATTGCTATTAAATTCTAAAGATAGTAATCGAAAACATAAGCAAACATAATACAAAAATTACTTAAATTTTGAAAATATTCAAATTCAAATAAGAAATCTAAAAAAAAAGAGTCCACATACGCCACAGTGTACGTGTTATCACTAATCAACATCAAAATTATGAACATTCACTTTTATTTAAAAAGTTTTGTTCATACTAAGGCGGGAGGAGTTGTATGTTCTATACTTATGTACAAACCAACCATAACCGCAATATATACATAATATGTACATCAATGGGTAATGACATACACCCACACCTTAACAATCTTCAATATGCCAAAGAGTTAAGCTGCATGACCATTTAACATATTTTGTGTCATGTTGACTTATAAAATATCTAATATAGTGATATTGCTAAATAGAAATGCATTGTGCAATGGTTCTCTTTTATTTATATGTATATCCTTTTATTATGTTTGAATCTTTATTTTTATTATTGTTTGTTTATTTTTACGAAAGCTTTCTAAAAACACTTTACTCTTAAAAACACTCTAGTTTTTCCAAAAATAAAAAAACGTTATAAAAATAGATTTAAGGAATTGATTGTTGAAAAAATAAAAAATATTCATTCTAAAAAAAATCAACAAACGAATAAGTTGTTTAATTTACTCGACAAAATAAAAGATTTTAAATATAATTCAAGGAGTCGGTTCGTAACGTAGGATTTGATTATTTCGTAGTACTCCCTGGAAAGGTCCCTATGATGTTTTTACTGAAGTCCCAAATGTCAAAACTTATGAGCAACGTCTAAGAATAGAGCTGAACATACTCGTTTTTTTTTCAAGTCCTTTTTCTACAACATCCGTAATTCTATGCACTTGGTCTATCGTGGAATGTTTATTTCTAAATCCAAACTGATGTTTCGGGATTTTTCTTCGTGCTTCTATTATTTTGCTAAGCCTTTTCACTTTCGCCATTTTTAGTACAAGCGATATAGGTCTGTGAGATGTTACTTCTGTTAGCAGCTTACATTGCTTAGGTATAACAATGACTTCTGCAAATGTCCAATCATGTGAAACACATTTAAGCTTAAGACATGCGTCTATTATAAATTGGAGTTTTTTAAGGCTATTGAAGGCATTTCTTTCATTAGATCGTACCATGCTTCTTACGTCTTTGAGCATGACAATGGGAATTTCACATTGGTCACTTCTATCAACAAATTGTAAGTCATATGTAGCTGTATTTGCTGTGAATAGCTTGAAGACATACGCATGATATTCAGCAAAGATGTCAGCCTTCTGTTTGGGGCTTCCGTCACTTCTATCAACAAATTTTAAGTCATATGTAGCTGTATTTGCTGTGAATAGCTTGAAGACATACGCATGATATTCAGCAAAGATGTCAGCCTTCTGTTTCGGGCTTCCGATCCAATTTTGGGTCTTTGGGTCATATTCCATATGGAGTATTCTGTAGAAGCATCCGTCGTGAAACTATAAGGAATCTATCAAGTTATTCTTTTTTGAATTCACTGATTCTTTTTTTTAATTCATTGTTAAGACGGTTGAATACTGCCTTTTGGCCATTTTCTTCGAGCTCTTCTTTTTTCCAATATCAGCTCTTTTATTTCGATATTTTTATTTCTCTAGATATCGAAATAGTTGGAGTACTTTCTTCTGCAGCATATTGCACATCAGCAATGAAGTACTCTACTTCATGATCAAGTTATTCAATTGTTGACAGAATAACAGAATACAAAATATTTTATTAAAGCTTTCTTCAACATACATAACTCATTAGAAGATTGTTCAAATGACTTGAAATAAATCGTAAACCCAAAACTCGAACAGAAGTTATATGTTTTCTCAAAAGCTTAAAGAAAAAAAGAATTTTTCCTCTAGTGCAGTGTTTTTGAAAGAGTGTAGATGTCGAGTTTCAAAATAAAAAATAAAAGCATAAAATTTTGCTTTAATTTTTATTAAACGATTCATTAATTAAACATTATTATTAATTTGTTTTTTAATTAAAATTTGTGAAACCGTGTACTTAATTTGAAAACCGAAAACTTTTAAGTATCCTTCTTCCCTTAATTTCGAAAACATATGGGGAATTACTAATAATCAAATTTAGAGATGACTTAAATACTTTTCTTATTACCAATAATAATCATTTTAATAGTCAGCTTAACGTAAAACAAAAAAAAAAAATCATGAATCTGACCCAAAATATAAAAACTTAAGTACTACCTATTAAGATTTAAAAAAAAATCATATTTTCTCAACATTTAATATATTTTATATAAGAAGATTCAGGTAAGTAGTGTATTAATTAATAAAACATGAACTTCAAGAAATATAAACTTAAATATAAATTTGAATGAATCTGCAAACTTTATACCGATTTTTCATTAATGATAGAAATATTATCTGTTTTCCAAAATAATTTTACAACAAAAATATTTTATTATAATAAAAACAAAAACCAGGAAAAAAATATTTTAGTATAATCTTGATTTTATCACACTTTTCCGCAACAGTAAGATAACCGATTCAACATTGCAACATTATAGCCTTCAGCCCTTAGAGCAAGTTCCCGCAGTCATGTATGTATATTTATTTATTTTTAAAAGTTCTTACTCTTGTCTTTTAATTTATATAACTGGCAACTCTTACGCTTCTTTCAAGTGTTTTTGTATGTGTCATAAAATTGTAAACAAATTATGTTTCGTCAATGACTGGTTGAAATCATACCAAACCAACACACACAAACACTCCCAGCATAACACTTGAAATGGCATAGATACGTAGATTATCCTTGTATATCTTGTATATCAGGTGCTGTTAAAATGAAGGATGGGGGTGGAGGTCCTGGGGATGAAAACGTTTAAATTTTGATTTGCCACTGAGTGGTGAAGAAAGAGCGCACACGGCCTGATGGCAAGGATACTTCAGGATGCCAACAGCCGACACAGGAACTGAAAAGAGCAGCAACAAAAACAACACTCTTAAAGTGGGAAAATTTTCATCGAGTAATATTATTTCGTTTGTTACGAGTATAAGGACGACTCGTACAATAGCTTTTCGTTTTCGCTGTCGGTTATTGCAAAGTTTTAGTTGCATTTGTATGGCGGCGTTGTGTGGAAGGATAAAATTTCAGCAGAAACGGCCAGTTAAAATACATCGTGTTAAATCCAAAGAACAGTTCTTATTCGGACGCGAATCCAATAGCATCGTTATTCATTTGAGTTAACTTGAATATATTACGGATTTTTTTATATTACTGAAATTCATACAAATGAGAAAAATTTATAAATTGTGTTTTTAGAATTTTCCAAAAATAAAAAAAGAAACAAGTTTAAAGAATATAAAATATTTTAAATGGCTGGACCATTTTTGTCGCCTTTACCTGGGGATTTATTAACTGAATACATGTTCGGTAGAAGGCGCCAAAGAAGAAATCGCACAACTTTTACACCACAACAACTCCAAGAATTGGAAGCGCTTTTCCAAAAGACGCACTATCCTGATGTGTTTTTGCGCGAAGAAGTTGCACTTCGAATAAGTTTAAGTGAAGCGCGAGTTCAGGTAATGCATGTATTTTTTAAATCATACAAAAAATCAAACAAGCTCTTGTATTTAGTAATGAAGAATTTGTTCTGAGAATATAAAAGGCTAGAAGTCTACTTAACCACTTAACAGTTAAGATTCATGTATAAACAACTAATCAGAAATAATCTTAGCTTATTATAAAGGAAAAAGTGGCAAGGTTTCGAGCTTTATGTCCATTTGTTGGCCTCTTCCCCGTAAAAGACATTGATCTGGGGACAGAAATGTCAGGCGAACATGTTCCGAGTGACTGGTTATAGAGAAAATATTTTTATTTTTTTTTTTTGAGTTCAGAGAAATGTATACCCTGCAGTCAAAAAATTATCAGTGAAGCTCAGACACGTTTTGATCTAAGGTCGACTTGTGTTTCTTTTTTCCGTCGAAGCTACATATTAATTTAATACGGAATACACTTTATTAACTCAGCTTTAAATGACGGAGCAGATGGAGCTTAGACCATTCAAACCATTTTCAAGTGATTTGACAGATTATAAATCTGTTATATGACAGCTCAGTGCTTAAGTGTGTTTCACAGTTTATTATATTGTTCCCAGGGGTGGAATCGGCTAAGGTGATTGATTGTTGATTGTCACATTTATGAAAAATCAAATGTGATCAAATTAAATTTCCTGTCTGTCGGATCTCCTTAGTCATAACTTCATTTAATTTCTGTTTTTGTTTCCGCTACAGGTTTAATCAGTGACCTGTACTTTGTAAAAAAAATAAATTTACTTTGTACATGTTTTGTCAGAGATTCGAACCTGGGAACCCCTGCTCACTAGTCCAATAAGTTACGTAGAAATAATGTTGAAAACTAATAACATTAAGTTTTTAACAAAGTTAACTTTTTGAAAATAGCAAGTAATAAGTGGTAGCATTTTATTAAATATTCAATGCAAAACAGCAAACAAAATCAATCCGATTTCACTGTAATTTTATTATTTTTTGTTTCCTTGAGGAAATTAGGCTTCATAGTAAAATATCTCAATGAGGCAATATCAAAAAAGCCTTGAAAAATATATTAATAAAAAATCCGATAATTAAGGGAAATACCTACAATGCAATATTCCTTCTTTTCTTAATGTTTAAGAGACTTAGAATTTCAAAACGAATGTTATTAGAGAAAAATATTCGTAAGCATAAAATTAATCTTTTTAATGATTTTTTTTTTCAAAAATCGAATTAATGTCAGGTACCGTCAATAACGTCTCAAATTTCCAATTTTTTTTTATTGAATTATAAATAATAAAAATTAAGAGAAGAATACAAGATTTTATAAATATTACCATATTAAATATGGTTTTCGAAAACCTTTTTTTTAAATTCTGTATGGTAGGTACCTACCTTTATTTTTATATGAAATAATAATTTGTCTATATGTCTAGCAGATAGTATTAAAAACTGTTAGTTGTCGGGTTTCAAGAAAATCAAACATGTGAGTCTCGATAAATTGAATTTTCAAAAAAGATTTTGAAGTATTTTCAAAAATTAAAACTTTTTTGGAGCTTAAGCATACAAAAATTGATCAAAATCAATTTCACCGTTCTTGAAAATCGGAAGCAACACTCTCTATGGGAAGTACTATTTTTAAACGTTTTTTGGAAAATTAAAATAAAAAAAAAATGTGTTCGGTTGAGCCGAGATTGTAGTAAACAGTAAATATAAGACCCCCTTTTCTTCTTCTCTATCATCGTAACGAAAATTCTTGCCAAATATCGAGTTAAATAATTTACGAATGCATACAGTATGTCAGTATAATATGAAAAGCAGTTTGAAACTTGTTCTTGAATTTCCTAAAAAAATCGTAAAATAGTTTTAAAAATCATATTTGTTATGTCAATTTTAATTACTAAAATTTATATATATAAAATCGTAATTTTAAGAATATTTAATTTATCGTCTTAAACTATTGAATTTCTAAAACAAATTAGTTTTTTTTTTCTAAAATAAAAAAAAATATATTTTTGATGAACCGATTTTTGAAACTGATGAAGCCATTCAATTTTTTAAGAACTTCATAGTTTAAGATATTTTAGTACGAAGAATAACTAGAGCTGCACTACGATGGGACGATATGTCAAAAGCAGAAAAGCGACAATGAGATCATAAGTACATTTTTACTTTTCCTTTAAGATGCCTCTTAATTGTAATAAATTTACTATATGTCCTTTAGTGGGCTTCGGGTCAATATTCAATACTGATTTTCTATAATCAATACAGCTGCAACGTTTCGAGTGTGTTAACACCCTTCTCCAGACAACTGATTTGAAATTAAAAGATAAAAAGCTTTATTAAAATCTTAATAAAGTCTTTTTAGCAAAAAATATAGGAGTATCCTTTTTCGATGGGCCTTACCAACAATCAAATTAAGGGACGACTTTAATATTTAAGCTATATGAAGCATTATTTAATGGACTCTATATAACTGACCATATATTTATGCTGCATTTTATTTTTTAGGTTCTGTACAATAAATGGTTCATAATTTAGAGTCATTATAGACAACCAAGAATATATAAACAAAACCAACACTTTCATCACCAACAATAACATAGATACATTAACAAATGACCCAACAAAGCAATACGTTAAAGAAATAAACCAAGCCATTAACAATTGTAATAACCTGTTCACAAACTTAACAAAATTACAATTAAAACAATCTAATGCAAAAGCACCACAGTTTACAGGTCTTCCGAAAATTCATAAGGAAGGAACACCAATAAGACCTCTTATCAATTATACTACAGCACCCGCTTATAAAGTTGCGAAAAAATTGAAAACAATAATAAAAAACAACATTGAGTTACAAAATAATAATAGTGTGACCAACTCAATAGATTTAGTAAAAAAACTGGAAAACATAAATATTTTACAAAAATTTAAACTTTTATCATTCGATGTAACAAACATGTACACTAATATACCGATTGACGAAACCACAAAAATATTAAAAGAAAATTTGGACAAAAAGGCAACACTCAACAATGAACAAATAAATGAATTACTATCTATATTGAAAATAGTTCTAAAACAAAATTACTTCACATTTAACAATAGATTTTACAAACAAAAAGAAGGTTTAGCAATGGGTTCACCTCTTAGTGGATTAATGGCTGATATATATTTAAATTGGTTTGAAAACAAATATATATTATCACACAACAACAAACAACAACAGAAAATTATATCATATTCAAGATGTTGACGATACTTTTATAATTTTTGACGGAACACATAGACAAATAAATATGCTACATAAATACATCAACAGTATAAACGAAAAAATTAAGTTCACAATGGAAATGGAATTTGAAGATAACATTAACTTCTTAGATTTAAATCTCAAGAAATTTAACAACAAATTAAAATACAAAATATACAGAAAACCTACCACCACAGACATTACTATACATAAAGAATCGCATCATCCACATTCTCAAAAAATGGCAGCATATATTGCATTCATCAATAGATTATTAACAATACCCATGGACAAACAAGATTTTATAAACGAACTTAACATAATAAAACAAATTGCAATATCAAACGGATATAAAAACGACACCATTAAAAAACTTTTAAATAAAAGAAAAAAGAAAATAAAAAACAAAAACAACAATGAGAAAAATAACAACAATAAAGACTTTAAATTCATCTCAATGGAATACACAAACATACTACCACACTATATACAAAACGAATTGAAAAAACATAACATAAACGTATCATTTAAAACGAGTAACAACATTCAAAAATTGACACAACCTAAAAGAGAAAACGACATAAAAACTTCCACCGGAGTTTACAAAATAAAATGCGATGATTGCGAAAAATACTACATAGGACAGACAGGAAGAGCTTTTAACGAACGATTCAAAGAACATTTACCAAGACCCAACTCAAAATCAAACTACGCTTTACACTTAATCGACTACAAACACAATTACACGAGCTTCAACAACAATTTAAGCCCAATGCATTTTTGCAAAAAAGGGAAAATACTTGACACGTTAGAAGAGTACGAAATCTATAAATCAACAAAAATAGAACATGACAAATTACTAAATGACAAATTAACTTTAAAACCAAACGCACTATATGACACAGCACTCACATTCAACACAAGATGAAAAGAGACAAACACAAATTATATAATAATTAAACATGTAAACTGACAAGTGAAAATCAAATAAAAAAACGCCTGAAGATGGAAACATAGTTTCCGAAACGCGTAGCGATAATAAAAAAATAATTTAAGTTGTGATATTAGTTTAATAAAGTATAAAATAATTTAAAACTAAATTTTGCTTATTTTATCTTTTCATATATATATTATACACGCAACTTGGAGATCAAATATACCACAATGAAAAATATTAAGTTTATAACATGTTATGGTTAACTTTATAGAGCTCTTTAAAAAATGGTCCATTTCGCTCAAATATTAAAGTCGTCTCTTAATTTGATTGTTGGTACGGCCCTATATGTTTGTTATATTGTTAAAATTCTTTAAAAAGACGTTTCATCAATTAATAAATTAACGTTAAGCAGATGTTTAATACCTGTAAATTTTAATATGGTGAACCTTGGCAACAAGGCGGACATTTCAAATAATTCTAATATTTTTTTTTAAATAATCATGAGCAAGCTGTCGTCGAAAAACTACCTTCATATAACCAGATTAAAATTAAACAAAAAAAAAAGATTTTGAAATTAAAAAAAATGTGTACATGAATTTTTCAAAACGTGTGATTTTCTGAATTTCAACTAGTATTTGGAAGGTTTTATATAAAGCTTGTAGATTAAAAAGAATACATGATAGGAACTCTTTTTGTTTTTGGTATAGGTTTTTCTCCAAAACTGAATTTATCACGGAAACCGCGTTTGGTTTTGAAAAGACTATTAAACACCCTGCTGATTTTTTTCTGGAATATTGCCAGTATTTTCAAAGCCTTACTATTTAACTTCATCTAAAAGTATTTCATTCAAAATTATTCTTATATAATTAAATTTAGCAATATACAATGCCAGTAAAGCTGTAAAATTAAATTACATATGCACTTGTTAAATTTTTATAACAAACACAGAGAGATTTTATACCACTTACACAATGAAGTCATACTCGTAAATGGTACAAACAAAATTATATTATGACAACTTATTAAAATTAAATTAATAAGTAAGAGGCTATTACGGCTTTAAGAAAGTCTAAACCTAGTGACTTACCACTCTCAACCATTCTTGTGTGCGTGTTAGTAGGAATAAAGGGGACCTAACATTTTCTGCCGATTCCGAACGGATAATAAGCAGCACTTTTCCTGACAAGAGATACTCTTGGATGATTTGTTTATTCCTCGCAAGAAACATTTCACCGTTGAAAAACACTTTTTTAGCGGTTGACACTCGAATTCAAGACTTACTGTATGACAGTCCAACGCACAAACCATTATGCCAAGGGTTACTATTATGACAACTTATTAGTCTTGTCAATACAAAATACCATCTTGACATTTCCTTTCTCGAGTAATGTGCCATTCTTGAAGATAAAACAACAAAAAATCTCTTACAACTTTGTTTCCTCAATTAAAAACTATCTACATACATATGTATTATTAAGAATAAAAACATTACATAATCTTTAACTATTTGTTTTCTCGGGTATAAGAGATCTAACAAAAACCAAAATCAATTAAAATTAGGGATTTTTTTTTATTTTTTGTGCAATTACGGCATAAATGTCATTTATTTTAATGAAAAATATTTATTTATTTCACATAAAATTCATTTTATATACTTAAAATTTAATAGCAACAATATATAAATAACTCATGGAAATAATAATGACATTTTGTATTTTTTGGATACCAAGGTACAAAAATAGTGTTAAATGCCACTTCAATGGGCTATAATCTTTAAATTAAAAAAATGCGTGAGGGTGGGGTGACCCTATGTATAAAAACATATCGTGATTCAATTCAGCAAATTAAATTAAATTATAAAAATAAAATATTTTCAAAATATGGTATTCAGAAACAAAAGAAAAAGAAAAAGAATGTAAACTTACAATTCGCAGCTCAAAAACATTTTTTCAAAAGTAAAATACGTTAAATAGTATATTTGAGGAGATAATAACTGTTTATCAAACCAAAACATCAGAGAATAGTAATTCTAAGCTCATATATTCAAAATTAAAAAGCCAATTTTTAACGTGTTTTACAAACATTCCAATATTGGATAGTGTTCTTATTGACTGAGGAAGTTTATTAAAAAGACGATACGAAAACACAGAATAAAAATTACGAAAAGCAGTGGTGCGAAAATGAGGTAAAGACACAAAGTTTAAAAAGTTCCCACTAAGACTATAGTTGGAAATTAACCTAAAATTAAGATTTCCTGACTTCATAAAAAATGTCTTTAATACTTTAAAGCAGTACAAATGTCTAACAGTATTTTGTATTTTGAGATGGCAAAAAAGTTCAAAGCTCTGATGTCGACGCTGTTTTCGACAGATTTTTCTTATTATGGCTTTCTGAAGCGTAAGAAGTGGTTGAATTTTGTTCCGATAAGCTCCTCAACAACAAGCAATTCCGTACTGTAGCTTTGAATGGAATATACCATAATAAATTGTTGTAAGGAGTTTTGTAGAACAAACTTTACGTAGATAGAAGAAATTTCTTAAGGTCCAGTTAAAATATTTTCTTAAGGATTCCGTATGGCATGAAAAGTTAATCCTCGAGTCAATGCAAAGTCCCAAGTACTTGAACTCATTAACTTTCTCTACCACAAAACAATTAGCGCTGCAAATAAGACTGTCATATAAAGTATAAGAGGAATAAGCATTTGAACATAATGTACACCTATTTATTTGAAACCTTTGGCATTGAGGAGCATGATATAAAACATCAGTTTCAAATTCATTTAGGGAAGAAAAATTGAAGAATATAATTTTAGTTTTTGGGCTAATAATCAGCATGTTTCCAGCAAACCAAGATCTTAATAATTCTAGATCCCAATTTAGATCCGCAACAAGGTTCAAAGCTCTCTTAGACCCATAAGTACAACCAATGTCATCAGCAAATGCAGTAAGAGTACTTTTAAACTTCAAACCGAATAATGAGTTGATGTAAATTAAAAACAGAATCGGCCCTAATACAGAGCTCTGAGGCACACCTATATTAAAGAAATAATATTACTCCTGGAGTTTTCTATTTTAACTCTTTGTGATCTATTTAGAAGATATGACCTAAACCAGTCGAGCATAAAACCACGAAAGCCAGCATTTTCAAGTTTTTTCAAAGGCTTTTGTTATGTCTATAAATAAGCCACACGTAAACTTTTTATCATCAAGATTCGAAAATATTTGTGAGCAAAACTGTAAGAGGGCATCTTCAGTAGATCTTCCTTTTTGAAAACCATATTGAACTGGGTTAAAAAATTTGGTAAAATTTAAAAATTTAAGTATCCTTGCTTTGACAACTTTTTCAAAAACCTTACCAACTGTTGGAAGAAGTGATATAGGTCTATAATTGGCCATCTCAACTTTCGATCCTTTTTTGAAAAGAGGTACGACGTCTGCACATTTTAGTTCATCTGGAAAAACTCCGGAAAAAATACTGCTATTAAATATATGTGCTAGGACCTCTACCAAAAAACATGAAATTTTCTTAAGGATCAGGTTTGAAATACCATCAAATCCACAAGCATTAGAGTTTTTGAGGGTACCAATAGCTTTCAAAATTTCTAAAGGCGTAATTGGCTCGAAAGCAAAGCTGCTACTTTGAACCGTTTCAGGACAGCTGAAATTAGAAGAACAGGTAGTGCAATTTGATTGAATGAAAGTTGATTGTGATTCCCTTTGCCTCGACCACTGCCACTGCTACAACCGCTACCACCTCCGCCGCTGCCGCTGCCGCTGCCACCAGCTACATGTTCATCACCGTCACCATTATTACAATCGTTAAATAATGAGAGAAGCTTCTTTTTGTTTTTTGTTTTCTCAGTCATTATTCGCTGTTTGGTTAGGATATCGGAGAATTTGATGCAGATGATAGATTTTGATGGAGAAGAAATATTTTTGTTACTCTCTTGTTTTGTGTTTACTCGTTTGACATAACATTTTTCTATTTTGTCATCAGAGATTTCAAGCGAGAGACAATTGGAGAAGATACGCTGTGCTTCTATTTGTGCATTATTGTCGTTTACATTTGGCACTCCAACAATTTCAATGAATTTTTTTAGATGGTGCTGCTGCTGCCAATTAAGTCTGCTCTCTAGTACTTCAATCTTCGACTTCAAGTCCACATTCTCTGCACGCAACTCGTTAAGCGACTTCAGATAACAATCAAATTTGTCTTCCAGCTTAGTGAGCTTCGCATAAACCATTTGGATAGTGCATTCGCTATAGCTTTTGCTACTGTCTTTCGTATGCTCATTCGACGTTGAAGATTTTGAGTTGTTAATTACGTGGGTGTTGTTGTTATTTGACGACGGCACATTACTATTTGCCAAAGTCATGTGATCTGATACTTGGAGAGGCTTTGACTTTGCAATGCATTTATTACATCGAAAATATTTTCCTGATTTGGAGTTCACAATATCTTTTGCTTCAATTTTTATACATGCAAAATGAAATATTGATTTGCATTCTGAACACAGGATTTTTTCACTTGTATTTCTGTCGATCTTTTGTGAACACTTTAAACAGATCATTTTGATTTTGATCACTGTACGGTAGAGAGATAGAGTGTTTCAATGTGATGCGCACCCCACGACACTTCAACTGAAACTGACTTCCAAAACTATCGAACACAAAACCAATTAATTAAATCGAAGCTTGAGTTGCAGTGATAGGATAGCCGAACGTACCGATTTTGACTCGACCGTCCGGTCATTTAAACCCTGTCGAAATATTCGCCACCATTTGAAAAAATTCTCAATGTTTTACCATTTTTCCTACTTTGTTTTTTAAATCTTCACTTGAAAATTTGCCTATGAACATTTCAAGTTTTTTTTCTGGTCCTGATTTATTCGTCCTGATTTTTTGTTTGTCTTGGTGTCCAAATTTAACCTAACAGCTGTTGATTCGAGCTGTAAAGAATCTATCAGGGTTAAAGAAGTAAGTTTCCGTAGTTTTAAAGCCAACCCTACTGTGGAAAAAGTACAAACAAGCTAAAAAGACCTGTAACGCTCATATCCGTTGAACTAAATTTTTATATGACCAAATATTACGGCAAAAAATACTATTATGTCCCAAAGAAGTAAAATTTTTTGGTCATTTGTAAAAAACGTACGAAACACTAGGAAATTCTCAGTTACAACGCTTGTCTTCAATGAAACTCCTATTGTAAGCTCGATAGATAATTATGTAGTTAATTCGACGCTACCAGAGAGTGACATGAAACGATTTTATGGGGCGAATCTTTTTTCGCACTCGTGCAGTTACTAGAGTACTAAAAAATTTTGACATTCACAGATCCGCTAGCCCGGAGAGTATCCCTCCTATTGTTCTGAAGAGTTGTTCTTCAACGCTAGCAAAAGCACTGCGTATAAGCTTTTCCATCCGTCCTACTCACAGGTCTCTTTCCGAGTAGATGGAAAACAGAATTTGTCCAGCAGCCGGTCCCTAAAAATGACGAGTCCTTCTCCCCTCTAACTTTCATCCAATTGCACTTACGTCCCTTCTTTTCAAGGTCATGGAGACGCTAATCAATTTTCAGCTTAAGTATTATCTTGAGGAACGAAAGCTTCTCAGTATGGTTTTCGTAGCAATAAGTACACTGGTGATCTGATGATATATCTCACCGAACAGTGGAACAAATTTTTACATCGTTTTGGAGAAAATAAGTTTATTGCACTTGATATTTCAAAGGCATTTGATAGATTTTGTCATCAAGCTCTCTTATCGAAAGCTCGTCCATTTGGTATCGAAAAATCTCTTCTTCGTTGGATTAGAAACTATACCTTTCGAACCGCTCAATACAAGTTATGTTGTCTGTATCTTATATTCATCAATGATCTTCTTTCTGAAACTTCTTATCCATTTAACTGTTAGCTGACGACTCAATGCTGTCTCCCGTCGTTAAAGCGGAACCAACAGCGGCGATGTTCCCAGTCGATCTAGCGTTTTTTTTTTGTACAGATTTTGGCTGATTGCTTACCTAATCAATAGTCTTGAATTTTGGAACTTTACTTTGAAAGGCCGCTGAAAATTACCTGGGATAAGTCAAGTAGTCAAAGCAGTAATTCTTATTGCTATAACGTGGTTAAGCATTGAAGGTGTGAGTTCATTTTGACACTATATTTTCTTTGTCTCTTAAAAGGGATTGGTATAGTGCACGGTTAGGGATCAATGGTAAGAATAACAAATGTTAAATTAAATAATACAATATGTGTTAAAAATTAAAAAAATTAAAATTGAACGTACCTTACGGGCAAATTGATGACATGGGGAAAGTATTTTCGTAAGGCTTAGGGGTAGGGGTTCATTTTACCTTTCGGGGTTGGATACACTTAGAGCGCTCCGAAAATATTTTGTCTTCGAACTAATTTACATATATGTATATGTACATAGTTCCTTTTCCGACGAGTAGATGTTACTGCATGAGAATAGCAAATTCGGTATAATGGTCCGTTTAAGTTGGAACTTAGGTCAACGCTGCAAGCAAAGATTAAATCGAAGCTTTGAGCTCAAACCAGACTTAGGTATCCTGTGTGGTGTGCTGTGAAATGCATGTATCGCTCTAATGGATTTCATATGCATAGAACCATATTTTGTGAGATATGGTGTGTTGTGGAGTAGCGCGTTCTGTCAAAATCCTTAGTTTTCCTTTTGCGTCAAACCACGCTCTGTCGCTGAAAAGATAGTGCTTTTTAAAATTGAAACCAGTTTGTTTTGTTCAATAAGTAGCATTTGCACAGCAATCTCCATTAGTGTACACAGTCGCGACACAACATACCTCACAACACACACGGCATTAACGCGCCATATTATGCAATGTAATATATCACCACCTAAGTATTAAAGAACTGTTGTAATATTTACATAGTCTAAGAAAAATTAACCAACCTAAAGACCAAGAGATTTTGGTGTATAACTAGTGCCATATGTTATCCCAAAGAGGAAATTCATAAACAGCCAGGCGGCAATCAAAGCCATTCCCTCAATCACAGTTATAATTGGATGATACCTTTGGAATTGTATGGCATACATAGTTTTTAATATTCATCTTGTTCTTAACCCACTATGGTAAAATTCTTTCCTTCAATTCTTTTTTTTTTAACCCGTACAGTGGAATTAAGGTCGCATTCGCCTTTGAAGAACTATCGAAAAACGGGTCATCACTTGAAACTAGTCAAACAAATAGCAAAGTGCAATAAAAGTTAAAAATTCACGACACAACAACATACTGTGGCAAGCTGTGGAGTAGCTTATGTCGAAAAAAGTGATTTCGAGAAAAATTGTTTTTTATCTAAAATTTCTATTAATTTTAATTTTTTAATTTTTTTTAACTTTTTTATAAATTTCGTGGAAATCGGATGGTAGGAAAGTAGAAAAAAATGCAGTTCTATACTTAAGATATTATGTAAAAACCAATCTGAAAAAAAAAGAATGCCTTATAAGTTAATATAAGTTGTTCTTTTAAATCTATAAAAAAGTCCCTTAAGTTGAATTAAGATTTTATGTCAAATTTGAGATCTTAAAATAAATAGACATAAGGCAAAATTTTGTTTATTTTCAATTCATTATTTTTAATATTTTAAGTTAAACCACTTTTTCTTATTATAACAAAAATTCATTTAAAGCAACAAAAAAGGTAAAAAATTCATTAGATTTGCGAAATGTAAGAAATAAAGGAACTAAAACCAATACAAAATGACAGTTTAAGATGATACATTAAAAACTTAGATATCAGTTAAGCCTTCATCTTCGTCAGCTTCGGTTAAGTCTGGATGAAATTCTCCAATTTTATTATTAGCATTTAGATTTTGATAAAAAGGATGGTAGATACTGTCAGTTTAAGCATGTCCAGTAAATCCTGCTTTTTCTTTTCGTTGATTTCGAGAGGCGTATGATAACATTTACTCAAATCCTTAAATTTTATGGAATTACAGTGGGTTGCCAAATTAATAGGGACATCTTAAATTTTTATTGATTTTCATGTTTTAGCTTTCTTTTGAGCATTTGTTTTGGTTCTAAGTGTATGTGGTGATTTTTATTTCACAGGCTACGTGTTTAACGGTTATTTTAAGTTGACGGCAGATATTCAATATGGTCTTATTCGGGGAATACCCGGTTTTATTCGAGGAAAAACCAGTATTATTCTGAAAGGTGTTTTTTTCTGAAAGTTGGTTGTGGATATTATTTTAACTTTGTTTTAATTGAAACGTTAGTATAATGTAATTTATTTTGTTTAAAACAAAGCTTTTCTTAAAAACAGAATAATAATTTTTTAATGATTTTGGACATTTTTCCGAAACAGAATGGGTCGAGGATTGGATATCAGTCACAAGAAAAAAACCCAAATAAGAACATTATTACCTCATTCGAGTCATTTCCAAAGAGAAATAGCTACTATTACGGGTGTTTCTAAGTCTGTTGTTAACAGAATTAAACTTTTGGGTCGTAGTCCTGTTAAAAAACCACGGCTCATAGACGCAATGGTAAAAAAAACATTTGTCTTGGGCTCGAAATTTTGGCTGATAAGAGCAGTTTCGTTCGGCGGCGCGCGTCCCAATGAGAAGTGTTATCCTGATTGCATCATAGAAAGGGTAAAACATCCTGTTAAAGTTATGGAGTGGTCAGTCATCAGCACAAGAGGTGTTGGACGTCTCCAAATTATCCAGGGAACCATGAGACAGGACCAATAATAAGGACATTCTGCGAACTCGTCTCATACCCCAGCTAAGAGAATGGTTCTCTTACAACGAACCATATCTTTTCATGCTTGACTCAGCCCCGTGCCATTAAGCTAAGAGTGCAACGAAATATCTAAATGGCCAAAGCATACCTGTTTTATCCTGACCAGGCAATTCCCCTGACATGAACGTATTCAAGCAGTTATTGAGACAAAAGGCAACGTTAGAAAATATTGAGTTTTTGTAATTTTCTTAGGTCCCTTTGATTTCGAACTATTTTTAAAGATTATTAATTAAAAAAAAACTATTTAACTACTTTTTTATGTAATAATAACTTATCTTTATAAAAACTATCTATTTATCAAAATACACAAGCGATTTTTAATAATTTGATACGGAAACATTCAATTTTCTTAAAATCCATGACTGTCCCTATTAATTTGGCAACCCACTGTAAACCAACGGCGCGGCGCACAGTGGGGCCAAGGCGGAAAAAACTCGATTTTCCAAAATTGCTGATTTCGACTATCTGATTCATGTTTCTCACAGTAAATAAGCCAGAGAATCTGGGTGCACTAAGGATTTGGACTAAAACTAAAGTCTTAACACCTAAATAGACGCTCAAAGTCAAAATATTTGAAATAGTGTGGGAATTTGATTTAACTTTCCTAGGGTAATACGTCTATTTGGGATGAACTAAAAATAGCATTGTTTTTTGTTTGTTTATTTAGGATGCCTAATATAGACCGAGAGCCCACAGCAATTTTTGGGTGTGATTGATAACAAAAAATAATTAGCATAATTAGAAAGGCCTTTTATAGTTATTTATAAATGTGAACGTCTTGCATACTCTAGTGGGCGCAATAGTGCATTAAAGTGCATCAAGTATGCAGTTCGTTCCAAATTCTAAAAAATTGGGGTACAAAATTTGTCATAACTTCAAAATGAATAGCTAAGTGCCCCAATTGCAAATATCGAGGTCCAAGACGTTTTGAAGGTTGCCTTCTTAGTGCAAGAAGTAGCATATCCTTATCGCGTCTGACAGGCAGAAGGCTGTCTGTAAAACGTCTTGGACCTCGATATTTTCAATCAGGGGACCTAACTCTACATTTTGGCAAAATTGTTTTCACAATTATTTGGACTTGGAAAGAACTGCATACTTGATGCACTATTATGCACTATTGCTCCCACTAGAGTATTCAAGACTTTCACATTTATAAATAACTATAAAAGGCCTATCTAATTATGCTAATTATTTTGTGTTATCAATCACACCCAAAAATTGCTGTGGGCTCTTAGTCTAATAATACAATACAGCGGTCAAACTCAGCAACAAAATTTTTTAGTGAATTACGGTAGCACAATATAAGACTCAGTGCACAGTAATGGAAAGTTGTAGTCATTTAAAAAAAGCTCCACATTCCTCTGGTCTGAGATAGCTATTTTCTCGATGTAGACATGTCCAAGTTTACATTGAAATAAAATTTAGCTCCAAATACCTGCCAATCCGCACAGTGAGCAGATTTAAAGTTACGAAATCTTGCAAGAAAATCATTTTTATTTTTCACTTGTGTTTCCTAAAAAGGAATATTCGTATTGTATTTGTATAATCATTATTCAATAATTAGGAAAAATTTACAATAATTACTTACAGCTAGCAATATTATGACAACAATTTTGAATAAATTAGTGATTTTTTTTAATTTAAAAAAAAAAAAACGAATTAAATGTTACATCAGTAAAAATAAGGTGTAAGATGGGCGAACTTATATACATTTTGTAATGACTTAGAATTAATATCAATATCAATTTAACACTTTGTTTTCTTTTTTTACATACATGTGGTTCTATTTTGTAAAGTATACTTCTTTCCAAAAACCTCTTTTTTTCAAAATTGTTGTGAGTTGTTTTTGGGTTCTGATTTGAAGTTTGCTCATTATTTGTTTCAGTAGTAAACACTTAACATATAACGTGTTGGTGGTTTAATACATTCATGAATGTTTGACTATGCGTTTGTAAATTAACATTTGTCAGCTTTTAATGGTTACATTACTTTTTTGATTTACCACAACATAAAAAGTTGCTACTTTGGATACACTGAATTTCGCTATAATAAACAGGAAAACCTGAATTTTCATATTTTTTATCCGAAAATAAGAATAACATCGGTTCTTTCCACTATCTTTCTCAAGAAAAATTAACATATAAACCAACACATACATAATGATTCCACGAATCAAGCATTTTACTTGATTTTTTTTTCGCGAAAATATATTTTTCTGATTATTTAAAATTTAACTTTCTATTTTTGGAATTTAGATAAAATTTTGTGTGGGCGTGTCATTGGGTGAAAACATTTTGTTGTCATTTCTAAAACTAAAAATTTCATTTCTAAATATAAAATTTGAAAACTTTATTTAAATCAGTTGGTTGGTTCCGATTTTATCGCACTAAAAAAGACTGCCTTCATACAAAACAAGTACCCACTACAAAAAAGTCAAACAAAAGAGAGTAAAAACGTCAAAAAAGAGGGTGTGGAAAATTTGAATGGCTAACTTGCTTCAAAAAAAGCACCATCTTTAACCTTTACTTGGAACAAAACCTGGATTTTTATCAATTTTGAGTTTTTTTTTGTTAGTGGGCGTGGCAGTGGGTGGACATTTTTTGTGGATCTTTCTTTCTGAAATTACTCTCATTTCTGAAAATTTCATCTAAATTGGTTAAGTGGTTCGGTTTTTATTCCACCCTCCCATACAAATGGCCACACTGTGCGGCGTCTTATGTTTAGCGTCCTGAATTCTTCTGTATCGTTGAGCGAAGTGAACCTCATCCACTTTATATTTTGCCAACAGAACTTCTGACCATCATTGTCAACCTTACGCCACATAAATTTTTCCTTAGAAACTGCAGAGAAATTGAAAAACTGATCTTGATTCATTTCTTGAACGTGAAATTTGTGTTTAACACCCACAGTTCTCACGAATTGGTACCAATCACGGGATGATGTATTTTAACTGTTGTGCGCTTTTTCTTTTTTTCAATTAAGGCATGGTCAACGTCGCATTCCATGTGAGTGTGTCCAGGAAGAAGAAATTTATGATAAATGATCTCCAAGTTGGTGTCAAGCTGTCAAGTTGCAAGAAAGTGTCAAAAAAAATTGAAGCAATAAAAGAATTTTTATTCTGTCCTGGACAACAGTCACTATACAGAATAACGTGTTGGGGCCAGTTATAGCTACTCGTATCATTGAAACGCATCATTGAGAATTGTCATTCCCATTTTTAAGACGAATAAACAAATTGCAATGGCTTTAATTGATACCAAAATGAAGGTAATGAGTCGTAAAATTTGTTTACTCTATAAAATACAATATTTTGGTTTAAACTTTCTTAAATCCACTTTTTCTATTTCACTGATAGAAATCAATTTCAATGAACAGCTGATTTTTGTTTCTTTAATATGGTACACAATCGTTCCACTGAATGTGTTCGATTCTCTTTCTATTCTCAAATGTCAGTTTTTCTTTCAATGATCAACTCTAATCTCAAATGCATAGAATTGGTTGTAATCAGCCACTGGCAGGATTTTTTACTGAAACCAATTTTTCAATAGTTCTGTTCAACCAGCTGCACTGAACTACTCTGGGCAGAAAAGTGTAGCTTTTTTGTGCTCATTGAGAAAATTTCTGCACTGACTTACACTGATTAGCGTTCATTGAGCTGAACTAGTGTACACCAGCGTTGCCGATGTGGCACGATCGTGCCATTTTGACACGGAAATTTTCTCGTGGCACGGTGGCACGAAAAGTTTCAATATGGCACGTTTTTTTTTTATTATTTTACCTAAATGCGCTTAAGATAATTGACCCAACTTTTTAAAAAATAATAATCCAAACATACAAAGTATTTTGCCACATTTCAATATGTTGGTATCAGAATTTTCTCATCTATTAGAGCGCGAGAAAGATGTTCTTTTTGGCGAAATAAGAAAAAAAATTCAGATCGGAGTAGCCGAAAGTATTTTTCTTGAAGATTCCAAAACGTTCTTGGTTAAGTTGTACACATTAAAAAACAATATTGACGAAGGAATGTTCATTAATATTTCAAAATTTATGTTGATTCTTCTTAGTTTGCCTCACGGAAGTGCATCAGCAGAGCGAGTGTTTTCAAGGCTAAATAATATTAAAACAAACAACAAAAACGGACTGTCATATACAAAACAAACAATGCTATAATGTCATATGTACCTATAATGAAATTATTAAGCCTAATAATTGCCAAAATTTCAAACCACCAGCTAATTTATTTATTTAAGTTATTGTAACAAAGCTTTATTACGTCTTTATATTTTTTAATAATAATAATAGGTACTCATCATGTGATGTGAAATAGGTAGTTAAATAATATAAACTTATTACATACTTATTATGAACTTGCTAAAAACTCCCGTTTCTGGAAAATACCTATACACGAATAGAGGAACTGATTTTTTGTTTGTTATTTGTTTGTAATATTATTTAATTAAAATTTATTTTTAAAGAATAACTTGAGTTTTTTTTTCATATGGCACGAAAATGTCACAAATGGCACGTTTTTTCAAAGAATGTGGCACGAAAATTTTTTTTTGGCGGCAACGCTGGTGTACACTAGTGCAGAATATCTTGCACTACCTTTTGAGCTAGTGCAGGTTTGTGAAAACTGTCAAAGTCAGCTGATGTCATTATTCGATTATATTTTGTTAACGAATAAAGTTGATTTTTTTCTGCGCTTTGTATTTTTGATTAAAGTTTTTAAATAATGCGTAGATTAGAGCTAACTTCGAGTGAAGGGCAATCTCTGGTGATTCAGTGTTCTCCAATTAATCCAATAATATCTTAATTAAATCTATATATGTATGTATATTTGCACGAAGGATTCCGAACACAAGTGTTTGAAAGTTTGATGAAAAAAGGTGAAAAGGAGGAAGAGATTTTGTGCCTAAAAAGCCAACAACGTCGTCGCAGGCAGTGGGAATGAATTTCTTCCCTTTACCATCGACTTTAGCGCAGGCATAAGGCATTTTACTTGCACCGAATTTAATTTGTTTTTTTTTTTTAAACATCTGACGTATGACGTTTTTGCTTGAGTTTGCACTGACAGTTTTCATGAACTTGCACTGCACTACACTACTCTACACTGGCCTTTTCGTGGTTGAACACAACTAATGATTGCTATAATTGGCTTGTCAAAAAAATGAAGTCAGCATTCCACTGATTTGTTCCAATGATGCATTTCAATGAAAGCTATAACTGGGGCCTAGTGTCTGATGGAAGGTCTTGAAGGTGTTTGAAAACACATGAAGAAATTTCATTTACACCACGATTTCCTTCTGCCTCATGCCACACATAACATACTTACTACGTTTATATGCAGTATCGAAAGATCGAGTTGGATTAGGGTCGGATTTTCGACCCAGGTTTTTCGTCATTTGAGTTGAGAGCTCGATTTGGAGTTGAGTTGAAATGGTGTTGAGCGATTCTGAAACATTTTGTTAAGCCAACTCCTCGACCCAGGTTTTTCGTCTCATATTTCGACTCGACACCGCTGAGCGAGTGGGATCGAGTCGAACGAAGCTCATTTCAACTCAATACCCGTTTACAAAGGGTCGAAGCGAGCTTCAAACAGTCCATAATGGACGTTTACAGAATGAAACTGAGGACCTTAAAAAAGGTGTTGGGAGGCATTGTTGCAAGTCGAATGTTAGAACTTTTAAAGATTTGTTGTTCTCAGCTTTTGTTTTGTATAATTCTTTTGACTTGTAAGCAGTCTCCGCTTCTAGGTGGTGATTTTTTTATTCTCTTATTAGATTCGCACGGTCTTGATCAGAAAGCGACATCAGTTAATTTTTTAGACTTCACACTTGTGGCAATTGTCTAATTTAGGTTTTTTTTAATTTTAAGTTAAGGGTGTTGAACATTTTTGAGAACTTTGAAAGTGAAACTGGATCATATTTTTCCGAATAGAGACGAAATAATTCAGCGATTGATAAATCCGTTGTCAGACAGTCAGGTTGCATTAAAAGCACTAAGCTCCTACGCCATCAGCTCCAAACTTGTTTGTAAATGCGTGATTAAGCTTAATAAACTGGCCAAGAATAACACTGTCACGCTTCATTGGGTACCAGGCCACGTTGGTGTCCAGGGCAACGAAGTGGCAGACTCCTTAGCAAAAATAGGTGCATCGACACCCCTTACAGGGCCAGAGCCCTACTGCGGAATAGGAGAAAACGTGATCAAAAACAAAATCAAAACAGAAGAGGAAACAAAAAGATCAAAGATCTGGAAAGAACTCCCTAAGCTAAGACAGGCAAAACTCCTACTCGGGGACTACAACCGGGAGCGTTTTCTAACCTGCATTAGCTTAAGTAGGAACAACCTCAGGAAAATCACGGGGCTTCTCACAGGCCACTGTAGGTTGAGAAGACACCTCAACATCCTTGGCTTGGTGAGCAACGCGACTTGCAGATTCTGCAACACTCACGAAGAGACACCTGACCACATACTGGGTAAATGTGACGCACTCGTGCATCAAAGGCACAGGTATCTGGGCAAGCACCACATAAAAGAGAGTGAATTATCATCCCTTAAAATACTCCAAATACTTCGATTACTCAGAGGAGCAGATTTGGAGGAAGAACTGTAATAATGAGCCAACCTCATCCAGTTCTAGATGGGGGACACAATAGATCTTTAGGTCGCAGTGTTTTTATACCCCAATTTATTCATTCATTCATTCAAATCCGTTGACAAATATCTTTTAGAAGTGTCTCGTCTAGTGTAGTGGGACTCATAAGATGGGAAACTGTTTATAAATGTAATTATTTCATTTTCTTTTTCAGGAGAGAGTCTTTTAGGACCAGGATGTCTTCCACGCATATCACCATTTGTAATTGCTCTATGGCCTTCTAGCTTTTTTTTAACACTAGTTTTTATAAATTGCTCTGATTCACAAAGGGTGTATCTGAAACATTTTTTACATACTGAAATACTTTCACCACCAACAGTGCTTCCTTTTCCTAGGATTAGAAAGACTCTTGTTTTTTAGTTTTAGTTTCCTCAACCGCAATGAAGCCAGAGGCAAACGCTTGTCTCAGCTCATAGGAACCAAGTTTCCAATATTTTTTTAAAAATAAGCTTTTGGTTTTCATAAGAAATTTTGTCTCTACATTTGATGTGACAGTTTCCAGTTGTAGATATATAGCTTTTGCCAGAGTTCTTTTTTCTTTGCGCATCTTTTTTGATTGTCTTGCGTTACACATTTCGTTATTTTGGTCTTCTTTTTCCGAAACAGTTTCACAATCTCCAAACAATAAGTTTTGCTCCTGGTGATGACCAGCGTTTTTTTTTTTTAAAGAAACATCAGATTCACTACTTACGTTGTCAGAAGCAACAGGAACAAAACTAGGATCACAAGTTGAATCATCGTCATCGAAATCCGCTGATTTGTCTTCTTCCGTTTGC
This sequence comes from Chrysotoxum bicinctum, assembly GCA_911387755.1. Lineage (NCBI taxonomy): Eukaryota > Metazoa > Arthropoda > Insecta > Diptera > Syrphidae > Chrysotoxum > Chrysotoxum bicinctum. The sequence goes on along the minus strand of OU426989.1, from coordinate 125,130,230 downwards.
AGTTGAGAAAACAGCGTTTTCTTCAAGGCAAAAACCTCATTTTCTTGTTCTGATTTATTTATTTTATTTTATTTACATCTTAAAAGTTAATTTTATGAAGGTAATTAACTGTTACCAGTTAAGAAACTTGTATTCTCTTCGTATCCTGTAAATGGTGTGGAATTTCTATAACTTAACTGATTCCGTTTTTTTAATGCCAAATATAACATTTTTCTCGCGCGTTCCATTTTATTTTGTTTAATATGTATAAAAAAAACTTGATTTGTATAAACTGTAAAGCACACAATTTTTACAAGTATTATTAATAAAAAATCTGTACACGTCTGATCACTTCAACACTTTAGAACACTAATCGCAACGTTTCCGCTTAAGTCAACTTAACCAACTGAAATGCAGCAAACAAAACTATCTTATTTTGACATACATAAGCGACGGTTATTTGAAAAGTTAAATTCAATAGAAAATCTTATGTAGACAGAAGTGTTTCTGACAAACTTAATTTTTCTAATTTGTGTTTTTTTTTTAATTTTTACAAAAGAACTTATGTCGAGATAAGTGTGAGTAAAATACAAATAAAATTTAGCAAATAATCTTAAGTCCACATAAGTTTTCACAAAAAACTATGTAAAATGGAACCGGATAAAAAAAATCACAAGAATTAATACGACATAAGCGTTTTTGTTGAATCAAAAAATTTGAGTTTGGAGGACATAAGAAATTTAAATAACATAAGACTTTCTGTTAAATGCATTGTATAACCGTTCAAACATAAGTGGTTACGAATTTTACGATATCTTTGTAACGGACAAAACCTTTTAAATGGGGGTAAGACAGAAATATAGATTTCAAAGTGCTTATGAATATCCTTTGAAAAACAGAGAAATTGCTTATGTCGACATAAGCTAATCTGCCTTATTGCCACAGAATATTTGTCGGTTTAATAGAAATACAAAACCAGGGTGACGTTGGCAGTTTGGCAGTTTTTCATTTTTAAATATGAATAACTTTTTCAATATATTTGTAGTTCTTATGAAAATTTCAATCTTCTTGCCTCACTGTCTAAATGTGATCAGTCTTAAACAAAGCAATTGAGCAATTACACTTTAAAAAAAATAAATCTGAGTGCCCAATGTTACCATTCAATTCCGGATGACTTTGGCCGTTTGGACTTTTACCTCATTTTCTCGCAAACCATTTACAGAAGATTAATCTCCAGCGAGTTATTGTTATTGGTTTGCTCTATCTTGTCTCTTGTCTGTTTTTATTTTAATAAAAATACAAATAAGTATTAATTAATAAAAATTTTCATACCTGTGAACAATTATTGGAAAAACCAGTCTCTCTCGTTCGTCAACAGTTGGAGCAAGTAGTTTCTTTTACAAATCACATTTATTCGTCTTCTTTTCTAGATAAATAAACCTTAATCCAACTCCTTTTCGCTAGAATGAAAGTGTCAATTCATAGTTATTTTCATTTAAAATGCATCTGGTATAGTATGCACTGTTTTCTTTACACTGAACCAAAAAGGTACATGATTCGAAGGAAAAACTGCATGTTTTTAAAGAAAAACCAAAACATAGTCTTAGACCTTGACATAATCTTCGCTGTCGATCGTTATCTTCAATGCTCGAATTTTATTTAACGAAACTGTGAAATCTGTCTAAATCATTTACATTCGCTCCAGGTTCAGTGGTGACCTTCACTTTTCTTGGCTTTCTACTGGAAATATCTAGGGTTCAGAGGCTCTTCATATGGTCTAAAACTGCATCGCTAAGGGTTATCATGTTGGTGGAAGTTGAATCATCTTCAAGTAGTGTTCTTGGAGATGGTTTTTCAAGTTATTTTTTAAGTTGTTGTCTATTGCTTCTATAGACTCCAGTTTCCCGAAAGCTGAATTTTCTTTTCGTTTTCATGCACACTGTCCCAGACTTTTTTAAAAGCCTCGGAAAAACTTCTATTGGGATTGTTTTATTTCTCGGATTCGTCAATAAGTCGTTAAAATTGTGTGCCATATTATTTTTAAATGCCAGTAATATCTCCGGAGAAATAGCTGCCAATATTGTCACCGAAGGAAGCATTTTGACCCATTTGCTGTCAAATCACGCATGTGATGTACTAGTTTCATCCAGTTACATATACAGGTTCTAAGCCTTTTACAAGGTATATACATAGGTATCAATGTTCCAGTAGCTGTGCCAAAAAGCATGAGTGAAATTGAAGTTCAGGAAGGTGACAACTTGCTGTAGATATTTAACGATAATCAAAGAAATCAAAAGATTGCCAAGATAGCTGGACGTTGTTGAAACCAGGGTTGCGAATTTTTGAATTAAAAAAACCATAAGTCATAAGTCTGTAGATGATTTGTGAATTAAAAAAAAATTGATTCATAAGTTAGTTAGTGACTTATGATTTAAAAAAATTTAATTCATAAGCTACTAAGTGACTTATGAATTAAAAAAATTAACTCACAAGCTACTAAGTGACTTATGAATTGGAAACAATTTAATTCATAAGCTAGTTTCAAAATTGGAAATGTTTAAGCTTGTTTTGACTTAATAATTATTTAATTATTAACGAGAGTAGATTTCAAGCGTTTGTGTGTCATAAAATTATCATGCTCGCTTATAACTTTTCCAATTAATATTTTTTTAATCAGAATTTATCCATTAGCTTATGAATTAAATTTTTTTTAATTCATAAGTCACTAGGTAACTTTTAAATTATTTTTTTTTTAATTCTTAAGTCACTTACTTGCTCATGACTTAATTTTTTTTAATTCTTAAGTCACTTGGTAGGTTGTGAATTATTTGTTTTTTAATTCATAAGTCACTTGCTTGCTCATGACTTTAATTTTTTTAATTCATAAGTCACTTAGTAGGTTCTGAATTAATTTTTTTTAATTCATTAAGTCACTAAGAAGCCTATGATTTAATTTTTTTTAATTCACAAGTCACCAACTGACTTATGTATGAATTAAATTTTTTTAATTCATACATATAAGTCAGTAACTAGCTGCTAAATTACATTTTTCTTAATTCATAAGTCACCCACTAGCTTGTGAATTAAAGCCAAGCTTAAGCTAAAAAGTGACTTAAGCTTTTTCTACCCTGGTTGAAACTAAGATGGTTGTTTTCGTTGAAGTTATGTTTTGGCACACTCGGAAGGCTTTTAGTCTTTTTAACGTTTTAAGAATGCGTTTGCCACTATTTGTGTAGCAAATTTTTGATAAGTTTTAATACACATTTGTTTTTCTGATTCAAAAATCTTGGGTGAAGTGATAAAAAAATTATCATTTCCGTTTTCAATTTACATTTCATGAACTCACATAATGCGATTCTGGAACTCATTCTGATAAATGTTTGTCAAAACATGTACTAAATAGTACTAAAATGAGAAATGCTCTCATTTTTGATACACGATACTCATTTTTGAGTATAATGTTGTTTTTGTAATTTTTATATTTTATCAGGGCTTTTACAAAATCGTTTGAGTGTGAAAACAAATTTAATATTTGAAAATATTTTAACATTTTATTAATTTTTTCATGAATTACGAGTCGGATAGTGTGTGAAGTTGTGAAAAAAACTTATCACTTCACAGTTTCACAGATACAGAATTGACCCCCAGGGCTTTTAACAAAATCGTTTGAATGTGAAAACAAATTTAATATTTGAAAATATTTCGACATTTTATTAAATTTTTCCATAAACTGCGAATCGCATAGTGTGTGAAGTTGGGAAAAAAACTTGTCATTTCACAGTTTCACAGATAGAGAATTGACCCCCTGCACCTGCAGTAGAACTCCCCATTAAATAAAATAAAGATTTATATCGCAACTACTTGAAATCACTTAGAAGAACACTAACGAATTTACATGCATGCAAAGAAAAAATCCAAACCGTTAACTTTGAACTCAGTTTATCACACCACACGATGAAAAAGGAAAAAAATTGCAGTGTTTTGACCCATGTATATTTAGGTTCTGCTATAGCAAACTCTTCCTTCTTGATTTTACTTTTTAGAAAATTTTGGCCAGCTTTTCGGTGAAAATACTCCTATGTGCGCCGGTACCTCTTTTTCACATCTTCTTTTTTACTTGCGATATAGGTACTATAGGGCAAGTTCTGCATTTGGAAAAAAAATCGAACTCGAGATTTAGATCAAAGTTGACATTACGATGATAGCGAAGACGAATAAAGTGGGTCCGGCAATTCCGTCTGTCTGTCTGTCTGTCTGTCTGTCTGTCTGTATGTCTGTACCTCGATCTAGAGCCTAAGCCACTGGACCTATTTTCTTCAAACTCGGTAGTTATGGGTCTTCGGTGATTCCCTAGAGGGGAAATTGAAATTTTGTTTAGCTCTAAAACTAACGGTACCCTACATACACCCGTAATGCAAAATCTTATTTATCTCGAAAACGGCTCTAACGATTTTGATAAAAAAAATTAGGTGTGATATTATGGACATGGAGTACGTTTTGGTAAAAAAAATTTGGGGCAAAATGTTATTAACGGTACCTGTCATAGAACCGTTTTTTTTGATTTTCGACTTTCTCATTAACGGCTCTAACGATTTTAACCAAAAATTTTCAGCAGGAGTCCCCCTAAGTTTAAAATAATATTGTATATAAAAATATTCGAAAAATTATTTGTTGGGTTTTTTTGAAATTTTTTTTTTGAAAAATCAATATCTTCAAAACCTATGAACGATTATTTTTTGAAATTATTTCCTAAAATCAATATTATTAAATACTTAAAATTCGCATCCCACATTTTATTCTTGAAAAATTTTAAAGAAATTTCTTATATAAAAAATTTATTTATTTAATAATTAAACGATTTTTTAAAGTTTGTTTGCATAAATTCATACTTTTCTAGAAATCAGACGGCAATTTCATTTTAAATTCATGTTTTATATTTATAAAATGTATCTTAAATTCCATAGTACTTTTACATAAGAGCAAGTTCGTGCGATCCAGTCGTGCATTTTATTTATTCTTATGTTTGTTTATTCTTACTGATTATATCATTTTTTTCTTATTAATTTTGATAAATTCTAGTTCTAAGACTTGTTTGTACTAAGCGTTAAATTAAAAAAAAATAATTACTGTTTTTTGTTGATCTTGCAGTTTTCTAAAGGATCTTTTTTTAAATTACAAAAGTTTTTTATGCAGACAATTCTAGAAGGTCGAATATTCACGTTTATTATATAATACTGATGTTATCGGTTATTAAGGAAGTAATTATAATAACTAAAAATTCCATCCTATAATCAAGAAAAATATGATGCTCAAATCGAATCATATTTTTTTCATTAAATGAGTTTAGTTGTTTCATTCACAGGTTTGGTTTCAGAATAGGAGAGCCAAGTGGCGGAAGCAAGCTCGTCTTCAATTGTTACAGGATGCATGGAGAATGCGCTGCCTTAGCTTGGGTTCACCACCAGTTATCGTTGGAGGTACTTTAATTGTCAATTGTCTTCTAAAAATAAAAACAAAAATATAAAACCTTTTACCCCTTAGGTGGTCGTGGCGCCAATAACAATTCTAACGAATCAACAAGTGCCAGCCAACAACAAATACCAGAAAACTTATCTAGTTCGGAAAAATCAAATCTACCCCCACAACCACAGTCAAATAATTCCACAGGGCCATCGGATAATGGTAGTTCTGCAGATGCACAACAGCATCACTTTACCATGATGCATCCCGCCTTTCAGAATCAAAACAGAACAATAGACCGAAATCCAGAGTCATCCGGTGGTGGTGACGGTGGTGTCATAGGAGAATTCAACAACTGCGAAAAAACCTACACAGAATTGAAAATGTATAAAGACCAAAACGGTCATGCATCTCTCGATGCGTTGCGAAATCACAACATGAATGGAATGGGTTGCGAGGCACGCGCTGGCAGCCTGAGTAATTGCTCCGATACCGATGGCTCTGACTCAGAAGAAATTGACCTCACATCGGGAGCGTGCATTGATTTTTCAAATAACAATAAAGCTACGAATGGCTTACATTAGACTTGTGATTTGAATAGATTTGAATGCCTTTTAGGCTCATCGCCATCATCGCTCGTGTTGATAATACAAAGTTATTCCGTAAGCGCTTGTGAATAGAAGAATTAATTTTAAATTATTTATTCATTTAACTCTTACATTGTAGATTTTATTATTTAGCTGTATAAATTTATAAAAACTAAGTATTTTATTTTTTTTTTTTTAAGTTTAAATTTAAAAAAAATAAATATTAAAAATAATAAATTAATATGAAAATATATTTTCAAAAGTAGCATTTCTTAATCTTTTTTAATATTTTCAGAACTTTAAGAAAAAGTATATAAAAGAAATCGAAAAGCTAGAAAGCGTTTTGAAAATCAGTTTTTTTATTTTTTCTTTTACACTTATGAAAGTTGGTGAAAATGTTTCATTAAAATTTCATAAAAATGTAGGTTTATCAAACTTAAAAACCAATGCGTAAGCTTTTCTATCCGTCATACTCTACAGGTCTCTTTCCGAGTGGACCGAAAACTGCATTTATTTAGCCAGTCCCCAAAAGACAAATCCTGCTCACCCTCTAACTATCGACAAATTCCACTTACGGCACTTTTTCCCAAGGTAATGAAAGCGCTGATAAATTTTCAGCTCAAGAAATTTCGCGCAGAACGAAAGCTTTTTTAGGCTCTCTTAGCAAAAGGTCCACTGGTGATTTGATGGTATCTCTAACCGAACACCGATTTTTCCGCTTGATATTTAAAAAGTATTTTATAGAGTTTGACATCAAGATCTCTTATCGAAAATGTGTGCCTTCGGTTTCGATAACTCTCTTCTTCGATGGACTAGGAATTACCTTTCAATACTAGTAGCACTGGACGGATTGAAGAGTAATACCCACAAAATAAATGCTGGTGTCACCCAGTTCCCCATTCTGTCTCCGACCCTCATTTTTATTAAAGATCTTATTTCTGAAACTTCTTATCCATTAAATTGTTTTGCTTACGATAGACTAAAAGCTTTTCATATTCGTTTGAGGATTCACACCCGTACCCTTCAGATGTAGAATTCTAGCGGCAACGTATGATAAGCTCATTTAATTCTGATCTTGAAAGCATTTTCAAATGGGGAATACGAAACCGGGTAGAATTTAATGCTTCGAAAACTCTATGCTGCCCCTTATCACTAAAGCGAAACGTAGCCCCTGTCACTCTATCTCTATGAGTGGGATTTTCAGTGAGGAAACTGACAAACTTTGAATCCTCGGTGTATTACCAACCACGTGATCTTGCTAAAAATGCCGCAGTGATTGCGTTTCCTTACTCGATGCAAGAAATTTGTCCCCTCTTCTGATCTGGCTATAATATACAAAACTTATATCCGCTAGTGCTCCTTCGACTCACTCGAGTCTTTTAGATAGTTTTCAGGGAAGAGCCTTTGAAATTCTTAGCGATATTAACATCATTGATACATTTACTCCTCTTGAACACCCTGATGTTTCTTGTCTCTCCTTATTTTATCGTGTCCTTAATAGTCAGTGTACTAGTAAAACAGCCAGTTGCATTCCTCCACTTAAATAATTCAACCGTAACACTCGCGCATTTACGAGCATAATTTCGGACGAACTGTTATGTACCGATATTCTTTCTTTAGTCGCACAACTTGCATGTGGAATGCTTTACCCAGCTCTGGGACAAATTACCGCATCAGTTTTCGAGTAATACGAGACTGAATTACGTGAGTTTGGCATTACCGCTTACATCATCGAGCAATCGATTACACTAATTTGACATTTTCATTCGATCACTGATGGAACTCACTCACTCGGTCACTGAAGCAGTAATTTGGCTCCTGTTTTTGCCTCTCTTTGTAATATGCAGAAGTTCAAAACTAATATACATCGGTACCTCCTTTTTAATACTCTCATCTTTTCCTATTCTCGAACTTTGCTGATGAAATAAATATTTCTTTTTATGAAAACCAAGAACCAAAACTAAACGAAAATATTAATAGTTCCCACTTGCCCCTGAAAGGCGGGGAATGCTGAACGTAAAATTAAGTAGAAATACAACAGTCTCGGAAATTGATACCGACTTTGTATGCTATTCGTTAGCCAAATTTCATAAGGCTAAGTATTGTGTTATTTTTTTTCCTATTTGACCTGGGGTGGAATCGCGTAAGGTGATAGTTGATTATCAATTTGTTGATTGTCGTTTTGACCATCGCTATCTCAATAATTCTTAATTGATGATAAAGACAGCTATAGTCAAAAACGACAATCAACGAATTGATAGTCAACTATCACCTTACGCGATTCCACCCCTGAATACATTTAAATTGGTAAGTAAAGCTAAGAAACAACCATATTCTTTTTTTGTTTTCAAAAAAAGAAAATGATTTTAAAAATCACAGTTGCATTGAATCTATGTATATACTCCGTGAGATGATATCCACCGTATAATCAGATTTTAACAACAAAGATTCAGCTGTTTGTTTTTATTTTTAAGGCATAATTTATAACAAAACTTAAACTATTAACAAAACTTTATTTACAAAAAACCTTTATGACAAATTTTTTAATAAACGAATTTATCCGACAATTCTTTCCACAGTGCTATCAAACTTTATTTTGTCTTGTTCTTTAACAAATCTTCGCATGCCTTTTAATAAATAATGCATAGTCGGATGCCCAAATACATCGGTTAATACGGCCAGTAAGTCTGTTATGCTACTGTCTTTTTTATAAGACATCAATGCCTTAACAAATTTGGAATAGTTTTCCGAACTAAGAGAGCCTTTAATCTGAAAGTAAACAAATTATATTATAAAGAATGCTTTTCGTAACATTTTTTTTCTTACCAATCTCAAAAGATCGACATGTTGTGTTGGCAGTTCTGGACTCTTTTCTTCAAGCTTTATTATTGGAGGTTTGCTAAAAGAGAACTGCGACAGCATGCTGGTATTAGAAAAATTTGAACTGGAACTGCCAGATAACGGAATATTCGGAACCATTTTAAGACGTTTTTTCTTTGGATCATTAGTTGTTTGCGTTTGGATTGGAGATGTCCGTTCACGTTTATGGATTGTAACTAAATTTGAATTTTCCAGCTGCGATTGTGATGCATTAAAGTCAATAGTCTAAAAAAGAATAGACTTCTTAGATGAAGTATATACAGTCTTATATACGAAACATACCGATATATCAGTGTCTAAGCGGCTTATAAAATCACTTGCAGACGGAACAACTGCTGACCGTGGCTTTCCAATAGCTTTCGAGTAATCCTCTGGAGTCCAACTTGTTATAGTGTTTGTATTTTCTATTTTTCTAAAAGGATTAAAATTATAAAATAGTAAATTCCATTATTTGAAGGCAATTATTTATTACATTGCATCCAAGTGTGCGCTTTTGAATTTGTTCTTCGATTGTAAGACTAAAGCTGGATCTGCAAATTGTTTTACTTGAACACTCGGACTGTCCATAGCTTCACTGACTAACGATTCAACAGATCTTATTGATGCCTTAGGAAGCTGAGAAAATAAACTATTGTTTTCATGTGTACATCTACTAAAAATCTAGAATTTACTCACTGTTTTTTCGGCATTTCGAAAGAATCTTGATAGTTCACCTATAACAGGCCCGAAATTTTGATGCTGTGTAGCACCTTTCAAATGTTCACGGATCCAGGCTGAGAGCTGGTTTATCTGACCAGGTTGATTGAAACGTGAATCACAAAGTAAAATAGCACCGTAGTCATGGCGATGTCGGATGACACGTCCAATCGCTTGGTTAACTGCTCGGGTAGCTTCTAAGGAGTACCATGAATTTCCAGTTAGAAGCTGCAAAAATATAAACAGGTTCATAAATAAAAAATTTCCCTGAAAGTTAGTCTTTATATAAAACTTGCCTCATTCTCCTTTGTTCGATTTTCATCCAAATATTTTTTTTTTAGAACTACACGTGGATCCTTGAGGGGTGGAAATGGCAGACCAGTTATAATAACTGCACGACCGTTTGTATCGGCGAAATCAAGACCTTCTGAAACTTTTCCACGACAAACTCCCATAAATATTGCCCCCTTAGTTGAAGGATCTCGAATCTTTTCATAGAACTCTATCATTGCTTGGTTAAATGCATCTTTGGAGCGCGGTTCAACGAAAATCGGTTTATGACGAGCGATTTGTGACCAAATACCGCTTGCTTGCCAACTATCAACACATTTATTCATAAGTGGGTATGATGGAAAGAACACCAATAGCCCATCCGGAATTATGGGACAAAAGGAGAGAATGGTACGTCCAAGTGAGTTAATATATTTTGGATTGTCTCTGCAAAAAGCAATAAATATAAAATTTATTGATTGAAAATTTATTTAATGAAAAAAAACAAAAACCTACCGGTTTTGATAGTTCGAGATTAGAAGCTCTCTATCTGGCCCATAGGAAACTATTTTTACGCATACTTGTGATTTTCCAACGATGTGTGGATTTTCCAGACTCTGGGCTATCGGAATGGCTAACTCGGCTATCAATGGTTTTAAAGGAGCTAATGTTCCACTTGTCAAAATAATACTCCGGACGTTTTTGTTCAACAGTTGCTCCATTCTGTTTTAAATTTAGGAAATAATTATTAACTAGGCGATTCCGTGCGTGCGTTGCCACGCTTTATAAACAAATCTAATCTCGAACATTAAATTAAATCAAATTAAAAATTACAACAATAATTTTTTTGTCATTATAAATTTCATTTTTACACTTGTGGCATTCGAGATTTAGGTTGACGTGGTTGCAGTATGAAAACCGATAAAATTGGACCATTAAATAGTCCATTGTGATACTAAAGGGTGATTAAATTTTATGGGCCGATGTTGAATGTGAACCACACTCCACACCTAAATGTCAAGTTTTTTTCTGCATTTCATTTGATATTTCTTAATTTCAGACTAACTCAATTTGAACGCGTTAAAGTTATTCAGGCTTATTATGAAAATGGGCGATTTGACACCGTTGGACTTCTTTCTTTGGGGTTATTTGGTCTGGTACTTCGATAAGCCAGCAACAATTCAAGAGAATGATGAGATAATTCGGCACATTAACGGCATAGAAAATCTATTATGCCTCAGCATCATCGAAAATTTGGACCATCGGATGGAGGTGTGCCGCCGAGGTCACGGCGGCCATTTGGCTGATATTTTGTTCCATACATAATTGAACCATACAAATATTATCATAGTAAAAAGAAATGACAATAATTTCCTAAATAATTTGTGTTTTATTCAAAATCAACATCGGCCCTTAAAATTTAACCACCCTTTACATTGAAACTAGGCGACTTTCTTCTTATGTAGGTACGTAGAAATGGCGACAGCCTTCAGTCAGTCTAGCCCTGTGGCCGGATTAGCGCTGAAGTGCGGTATTTTGATACCATAACTCGTATGAACGTGGGGATAGAATGGATATGGAAAATTGTGGACATTCTCATAGAGTCATCCACTTTGGATTAAGTTCAAAAATAAGAAAGGATCTAGTAGGTTTATGTCTCTTATTGTGTGTTTGCTTTTGCACAATCATCAGGAAATTAGATCACTCACTCAGCCGGACCACCACACTCATCCGACACCATCTACACTGTGCCAAGCTAGGCAGCTTGTCCGATTGAGTGATCATTCGGCCCCCCTTTACCGTAAACCTCCGTCAAAGATCTCTGTTCGCTAGCTCAGGATCTAAGGAGTCAAACGGAGGGCACGGCACAGAAGTAACCGAAGCCCTAAAGCCATTTGGTCGCGTTGAGAAAAGAGATCAAGTATTTGATCTTCATTTCCGAAACTTCGTCAATGTCGTCAAAAAATTCCTTTCCTAATGATTGGCCAGAGCAGGGCATTTGCAGATTATGTACTATGTATTTGAAAAACGTCAATAGAGTCGCACTTTACTACTCTTATATCTATATTTGTGGGATGGATCAGTTCATGTTCAGAGAGGATGAGAAATCGATTCCTCTTTTTCTTCGTTCATGCAGCTTCTGCAGAAGTCGTGATTTTATCTTTAGAAATTTTAGTTTTCTAGATTCCGTGAATACCAATACACAATATAGCAAAACCATCATCCGTCTTGAATTCTAAGAGTGGAAGAAAACATTTTGAGTCTAACGACAATGTTCAACCATACTTAAAGAAGTTCAATCTATTAATTATGAAATGTGAACCTAAAAAAATGGAAGAAATATGATTGTGACCTATGTTCAAGGAATTTGAGCTTCTGTAATGATTGAAGTGACCGTCCCGCATGGTATATTGCATTTTAAAAAGGACACTATTTGACATTGTTTTTAAAACAAAATGAAATCATAATCTCACCCAAAGCCAGGATTGAAACACCAATAGTTTATTATCTTTGCGTTCTTAGAACTGACGGGACTCTTGGTAGTTAACCATCCATCACCCTTAGCACCTTTACCAGGGCCATATTTCTGTTGTTTAATCTCTTCCATTTGGACGTGAACTTTAAAGCTCTTGTGAATTTTTCCCTGGTTCTCATCTTTATTAAAGTACACAATACTTATCAGGTCTTTTAAAACTTCGAAGCCGGCGCCCTTCCGGAACATTGTATTTTGTGAAGCCATTGCAAGGAACTGCAGTAATTTTTCCAATAAGGAAACTACCATATTCGCACTTGACGTTGTAATCTGCAAGAAAATAAAGCTTAATTAAAGCGATGAAAGAAATCCTCTTTCAAAAACTAACGTTCCCCTTTTCCAGAATTTCGAACATGTAAGAAGCAGGAAACGTCGCTCCATCGACTTTATTTTGCACTTCTATTTCATCAATTTCTTTTTCAAGAGACAATAACATTTCTTTCAACAGTGCTAGGTCATCCAATGTGAAGTCCTTGGGCTCATCTGTTACTTCACCGAGTAGGTCTTCACTCATTGCCTTCATGATGTGTGTTACATCATCAATGGCCAAGGCAATGTCAGAGGACTTTATCATAACCGACGCAGATTCCTCGCACAGATTTTCCACATTGTGAGCTTCATCGAGAATCACAATGGTATTGTCCAAGCAAACTTTATTGGCTTTTCGAGCTTTGGGATCTAGCAAATAATTATAGGGCATAAAAGTAATATCTGCGTCATCGATGAGCTCTTTTGAAGAATAGTACGGGCACATTTTGAGCTTTTTACCGATGGTGATAAGATCTTCAACGTCCATAACAGGTTGCATACGGAACTCTGGGGAGTCTTTTTTTGACTCAACTCGTGAAAAGAAGGTGCAGGATCTTGTCTGAACGCGCACCTTACACATTTGAATTTTGTTAGAGTTTCCTTGCTCTCGCATGACTTCTGGATGAATACAAAGCTGATCACGGGAACCCAGAACTACAGCTCGCATGAAGGCGTAGGAAGTTTGTTTGAGTTCTTTCATGGCTTGTGTTAACTGGGAATGTGTACGAGACGCGTAAATAATTTTAGGCGCACCCCAGCTACCTCGTTTTTGGCCTTTAGGATCGTTTAACTTTGCTCGAATTTCTTCAACCGTCCTTCCGGATGTTTTTTGTGAGTCAGGTAGCTGCTGAGCTTTCTGCGTTTCCATCTGAGTATGCATCTAGGGATTTTTATTATAGCACTTATTATTCTACTGCAATTATTATCCAAAACATACCTCTTCTTTTTTAGATAGGACCCATGCCAGTGAGGAACACAACAAACTAAGAGTTTTACCAGTTCCAGTTGGTGATTCCAAGACTGCATTGGTACTTGTCTTTAGAGATTCAATAACTTTTTCCATGAACACCTTTTGGACATTATATGGTTCGAACGGAAACTTAACAAGAACATTGTTTATCATATATTCTGGCATTTTACTTTCTTGATTTTTAGAAACATACAATATAAACAAATAGATTAGTAAACAAAAATTATTTAACTTCCCTATCACTTTTGTTCAATGAAAGTACCGCGCTTTCGATGGGACGAAATGTCAGTTCAAATTATCGATTTCGTCTGGTTATCGAAAAGTTACCGAATGCTGCTAATAAGAATAGGACTGTTTGACTGCTTTTAAACGAATCGATTTTTAAGCCCGTTGGAGAGAAACGTGTGTGGTGGCGGAGGTAAACAAAATTGATGGGGTTGGAAAAATTACAGAGTTATAGGCTTTTCACACCGAACTAAAATCTCGGATTTCAGCAACAAGATTACGAAATCTCATTGAAGCGTTCGCACTGAACAGAACCAGGATTTCATTTGACGTTTCTGTCAATTTATCCTGCTTTCTCGGATATAATTTATCTTCTCTCCTTCTCTCCCCACAATTCAAATTTCAAATAGTTCGAGACTCGACACCATTATCTGCTTTTTATCTACCTCTTCTCTTGCTGACAATTTGCTGACAAAGCAGAACATTTCTAAAGGTTTGTTCGTTTAGACAATCTTGTGTTTGAAAGTAGATTTTGAGGAGATTTTGTCGTAATCTAGTAGATTTGGAAATCTGAAAATGTATGGGAAATCTAGTAGATTTGGATGAGATTTTGAGAGTTTTGCTCGAAATCTAGATTTTGATTTGGTGTGAATAGCGTATTATAGGCTTTTCACACCGAATTAAAATCTCGGATTTCAGCAACAAGATTACGAAATCTCATTGAAGCGTTCACACTGAACAGAACCAGGATTTCATTTGACGTTTCTGTCCATTTATCCTGCTTTCTCGCATATAATTTATCTTCTCTCCTTCTCTCCCCACAATTCAAATTTCAAATAGTCTCTCGAGACTCGACTCCATTATCTGCTTTTTATCTACCTCTTCTCTTGCTGACAATTTGCTGACAAAGCAGAATATTTCTATAGGTTTGTTTGTTTTGGCAATCTTGTGTTTGAAAGTAGATTTTGAGGAGATTTTGTCGTAATCTAGTAGATTTGGAAATCTGAAAATGTATGGGAAATCTAGTAGATTTGGATGTGATTTTGAGAATTTTGCTCGAAATCTAGATTTTGATTTGGTGTGAATAGCGTATTAATAGGCTTTTCACACCGAATTAAAATCTCGGATTTCAGCAACAAGATTACGAAATCTCATTGAAGCGTTCGCACTGAACAGATCAGGATTTCATTTGACGTTTCTGTCCATTCATCCTGCTTTCTCGGATATAATTTATCTTCTCTCCTTCTCTCCCCACAATTCAAATTTCAAATAGTCACTCGAGACTCGACACCATTATCTGCTTTTTATCTACCTCTTCTCTTGCTGACAATTTGCTGACAAAGCAGAACATTTCTAAAGGTTTGTTTGTTTTGACAATCTTGTGTTTGAAAGTAGATTTTGAGGAGATTTTGTCGTAATCTAGTAGATTTGGAAATCTGAAAATGTATGGGAAATCTAGTAGATTTGGATGAGATTTTGAGAATTTTGCTCGAAATCTAGATTTTGATTTGGTGTGAATAGCGTATAAGCCTAGTACGCAGATCGGGAAAAATTTTGTCTCCCATACATTTTTTGTCCTAGGCAAATTTTGTCTTGGATATTTTTCCGAGCAGTTCGCGCGCAAAATTCATACTTTTGTGCATTGCTGTACAAAATGTCTCCTCTAAATTTCGTCCGGAAAAAGAATGATACAAGCATTATTTTGCGGGACAAATTTTGACAGCCACCGTATTTCCGAAAGTGATTTTTGTCAAAACTGGTTTTGTGTAAAATGTGCTGGTGCTTCTCTTGAAAGCATCAAGAGTAGATTCAGGAGGTATGAAAGGCTTTTGTTCGACAACCCGTTCCATAGATACACTCCAAAACACATTAAATTATTTTGTATCATTCGAAATTCAAGCTTTTGGGCGACATTTGGAAAAGTTTTGTAGATATTAAAACTGTAGAGATAAAAGAGATAAAATTTGTCTTGTCTCGATCTGCGTACTAGGCTTATATAACAACTTGATTCGAGCAACTTAAAAGATTGTGTTTTGACACAAACTAAACGATTGCCTAAAATCAGTTCGCTATTTTGTGTTACACATAATCGTATGCCCCTGCACGAACATTTAACTAAATATCTAGTTGAATTATTTTTTATAATCCCAAGAGAGAAAATTATAAATGTGACTGAAGTGTTGCATGTTCGCGCTGCTGTTACAAATGGTGATCAAACTATTTGATTTGATTTATAATAGGTGTGTTTTTTTTGCAAGTCCATATAGAATTGTAAAAAAAAACGACATCGGGATTTAGGAGCTATTTTTCCACATAGCTGGAAGCACTGTGTACGCTATGACATTTGTCAGCTTATTGACGACTAGCATCAACCAATCCAAAAACTTCATTTTTGACGTCTCTGAGCAAATTATCGATAACATATAGATAATACTATTTTGGCATCACCATTTTTATCGGGTCTTATATTAACTCCCGATAATTATCTGGTCTTAGCTAACTCTGTATAGATTTAAGTAGTTGTTGCATTTGCATGTAAAGCGCTTAGTCCCGATGTCGTTTTTTTTTACAAATCTATATGGACTTGCAAAAAAAACACACCTAATGTTTTAATGTTTTTTTATATCATGCTTTCGTCAACAAATATAGAAAAATGTGAAAAAATCGCTAATTTACAAAATGCAGATGAAGCTTCTATAATAAAGCCTATCTCGCACAAAAGTTTGAATTTGGAGAGATAAAATCTAATTTAATGTGTTTTTTAGTATATCTTTATAACGGGTTGTCTTACAAAAGTCGTTCATACCTTTTTGAAATCTCCTCTTGATGCTTTCAAGAGAAGCATCAGCACTTTTTACATAAAACCAGTTTTGACAAAAATCACTTTCGGAAATACGGTGGCTGTATCATTCTTTTTCCTAGCAAAATTTAGTGGAGACATTTTGTACAGCAAAACACATACGTATGAATTTTGCGCACGAACTGCGTACTACTCAGAAGACTATCCAAGCCAAAATTTGTCCTAGGAAAAAAATGTATGGAAGACAAAATTTTTTCCGATCTGCGTACTAGGCTTCTTTTTTTTATAATTAGCGCGCACTCAAGATGAACATGTTCATTTCTTTATATTTACTATAATCTTGACTTCTGCATTTCTCGAATTTCCTATAAAGCAGAAATGAAGTTCTTCTGCATTTTGCTCTTTTTCTCTCTATCTAACAAATATGTATTCTGTATTTGGCATTTCTTTTTTTTTGCAGAAATCAAATGCAGATACATGTAAGTCCATCATAAATGTCGCTCAGTGTACCCCCGGCCTAATCCAATACGAAGCTCTCCACTCTACATTTAGTGTTGATTCCAAATTAAACCAATGTCTCTGCCTTCGCTTGACAGAAAAGTTACAGAAAGTAATAATAAAGAAGAATAAAAAAGCGGTCAATTTTATGGTTATAAATTTGTTTACATATTTTTACTTTTCCAAACAAATTAACAAAATAAAATCGCAATGTTCACTGACAAAGCATTTGAATTGATAAAAGAATTAGAAAGAGCTTCACAAACTATTCCTCCTTTTGATGTAAGTTTGACTTACTAAAAATTTGTTGATCTATCTGTTAAATCTATCTTTCAAGGACGATGGAGTGCGGCAAGTTCTCGAAGAAATCAAAGCAATTTTTGAAGAAAATTGCACTCAAGCGTAAGTTTTTAACTGATTTTAAATGAAGTTTGAAATGCAAATTTTTCTGCAGCGCTAATTACTCAACAACTGGTGATCGAACACTCTGGCCTTTGCTAAATTACCGTCACGCAGCCTTACAACGAAACAAACGCTGTTTGATTGCATATCTCTATCAAAGAATGCAAAAGATTAAAGCTCTGCGATGGGAGTTCGGTCCTATTGTACCCGCAGACATCAAAGAAAACCTGTGCGAACCAGAGGTTAATTTCTTTAATTCTTATTCAAAGTCCCTAGCTACTTATATGCGCTCAATCGGAGATGGTCAAGGATTGGATTTAACAGGAGACTTGAGACCACCAAAGTCACTTTATATTGAGGTGCGTTGCATAGAAGATTATGGGAAATTCGAGTTGGAAAACGGCGAAGTGATTTTATTGCGAAAAAACAGCCAACATTATTTACCAAGATCTCAGGTTGAGTCTCTCATACGACAAGGTATCCTGCAACATATTGCTTGAATTAGGCAAGCAAAGTTGTTTTAATTAGTTTTCTCTTATAGTTTAATAAATTTTATAGAAAAATATGTCGGCCTTTCAATTCTATGAAAACAGCTGTTTTCTTTTCAATTTGCAGAGATGTCGTAGTAAGTAATAAAAGCATTTTGTATTAACATAAGTATTAGGTACTGCCAAAAATTGTTTCTAATGTTGATAACAAAGTATGTATTTTCCTCAATGGAAATGAAATGGTCAAATGTAGTCATACGAAATTACTAACTAAATCAATTTTTAATCGGTTATTTTCTTATATGAAAGTCATACTTCTGTATAATGTTGTGAGTTTATGCCATATACCTATCTATAAAAAAAACATGAGACCATAATTTCTTCACACAAAATCAAATGACAGATATGAGAAATTAGTCAAGGTATATTAATTTTTAGTCATTGTCGAACTAATATAGAGTTTTGTATGGCCTCAAACTATATTAATATTATGATAGTGTATTTTTTGTCAGGTACATTGTTTTAAAGTTGTTCATCACTTCAAAGAGTTTAATTTATTGGAGCGTAAACTAGATTAAATTCTTTTTTTTAATACATACATACAAAGTTGAAAAAATCGAGACTTTTGTCTAATAAAAACCTAATGATCTAGTAAGAATCCTAGCCACGTTTATCCTTTGTTATCCACATATAAACTTAATTTTGATGTGTTCTGTGTTCTCTTTATTTCACAACTGACGGAAGCCTTGTTACTTTGGGGATGGCGAAGTACTCACACGTTTGCTAGTAGATGTGTTTTACAATTCAAGCGATTTCTTTGCATTAAATTCCAAATGGCAGAAAAGTAAGTCATTACTACTTTTTTCACTTCCAAATTTACACGGCGCGGCGTTAGAAATGAAAGTAAAGGGAAAATAGTCAAATATAGGTATTTATTGCCAAGTCTGTGATAATAAAGCTTACTTAATAATTATTACAACGTTGAAAATTGTAATTCTATTAAAGGAATTATATAAAAAAATACGCAAACATGAGTAAGTATGAAGGTTAAAATAAAACTATACATATACACCAGCGATAGCCCTGGTTATCTAAATATTAAATCATGTATTAAATTCCCACGAACAACAAGTTAATTTTTTTTTTAATTTCCAATTGTCAAACTCGACACTTTGTTGTTGTTCACATTTCATTGAAGTTGGTGTGAGATTACATCTCATTTTGTACTTTTACTGCAAGGTAAAAAATAAAACTAGTCGTAACTAGTTCCCCAACGAAGTATTTGCCTTGCAAGTTGCAACAATATATTAAATTATATTTAAAGAAACATATCAAAAATGTCGGTGGTTAAAGAAATTCCATTAGAAGTAGTAAAACAACATAACAAACCAGATGATTTATGGGTAGTGATTGAGGATAAAGTCTATAATTTAACCACATTTCGCTTAGAGGTTGTTATTAAATATAACAAGTTTAAATTTATATCTTAAATCATTTTTTATTTCCTAGCACCCTGGAGGTGAAGAAACTTTAGACGAATCCGCTGGCAGGGATGCAACAAAAGACTTTATCAATGCAGGCCATAGCAGTGAAGCGAGGTTTAGTAATCCATGTATTTAATGTATTAATATTATGTGCTTAATTTTTTTTTTAACAAAACAGAACAATGATGAAGAAGTTTCTAATTGGAAAACTGCCTGCTTCGGATAGGAAAAAGCAATTACCAATACGGTAAGTCATATATTTTATCCTTACTTTGGTACAGAGCAAGTTGCATGTCAAGTGTTTTTATTTAGTTCTCTACGAAAATTGCTTATATTTTAACTTACTTAATTCATACGAATTTAATAAAGTGAGACATACCAGAATTTAATACATCTTGTACGGCTAACATACAACTCCAAAATGTGCACCTCATCAACTAACAATTAAATATGTATGTATATAATGAAACAACTTTATTTTGATTCTCACAAAGTATAAAATCTGTAATTCACGATGAAGCACCAAGTTTCTTTGACGATGTAGGTGTTTAAGGTATTAAAGTGGAAAAACCATTAAAATACTGGTACTGTACTTACGGTATTCATATGTGGGTTAGAATCTAAATATTAAATATAAGACTTGCATCTTTAATTGAATTCTACGTGAAATAATTTTTCCGAAAGTGTTTAGGTTAAATTTAACATTTTTAGAATAAAAGGTAAAAAAATCACAAATCTATAAACTAAGGGGTCTGCATGAATATATGAATTTGATTCCTCTAAGTGGGTATAGTAGTTCAGTGTGAATGAATAAATTGGGGTATAAAAACACTGCGACCTAAAGATCTATTGTGCTCTCCATCTAGAACTGGATGAAGTTAGCTCATTATTACAGTACTTCCTCTAAGTTTGTTCCTTTGAGGAATCGAAGTATTTAAAGGGAGGATAATTCACTCTCTTTTATGTGGTGCTTGCCCAGATACATATGCCTTTGATGCACGAGTGCATCACATTTCCCCAGTATGTGGTCAGGTGTCTTCGTGAATGTTGCAAAATCTGCAAAGGTGTCTTCTCAACTTACAATGGCCTATGAGAAGCCCTGTGATTTTCCTGGGGTTGTTCCTACTTAAGCTGATGCAGGTTAGAAAACGCTCTCGGTTGTAGTCCCCGAGTAGAAGTTTTGCCTGTCTCAGCTTAGGAAGTTCTTTCCAGATTTTTGATCTTTTTGCCTCCTTTTCTGTTTTGATTTTATTTTTAATTACGTTTTCTCCTATTCCGCAGTAGGGCTCTAGCCCTGTAAGGGGTTTCGATGCACCTATTTTTGCTAAGGAGTCTGCCTCTTCGTTGCCCTGGACACCAACGTAGCCTGGTACCCAATGAAGTGTGACAATGTTATTCATGCCCAGTTTATTAAGCTTTATCACGCATTCCCAAACAAGTTTGGAAGTAATGGCGTAGGATCTTAGTGCCTTTAGTGCAACCTGACTGTCTGACATGATGGCAATGTTTTGGTTTTTATATTTCCTATCGAGGTTTCTTCCAGCACATATGCCTATGGCATTTACTTCTGCCTGGAATATGATAGTGGACTGTCCCATCGGTAAGGAGAGTTTAGTTCTAGGCCCAAAAACTCCAGCACCAGTCCCTTCAGCTGTTCTCGATCCATCAGTGTACCATTTGATGGTATTTTCTTTAAGACTGTAGTTTATTGTTTCGCCTAGCCAGTTTTTTTTGCAACTTAACTCCGTTTTGAAATGTTTTTCGAAGTTATATCTTTTGATAGTACCATCTCTTGGAATGTCAAGAAGGTTTGTTACTACGGACCTGAGTATCGTGTTCAGTGTACATTGTTTATAGAATCTAGTGTACCTTTTTTTAGCCTCAAACACTACACCATTCACTATTTCATTATCAGAACCTGTACAGTATTTGGTTTCTCTCTCACAAATGAGTGAAAGACTACGAGAAAAGTTTGCAACTCCAACCGAGCATTCTAAACTGATTGCACCCAATACTCAGTGTATAAATGAGAAGATAAACGATTAAAACACTACATGCACTGAATGCATTGGGTTAAAAGAAAGCATAGATTAGCTGAATCAAATTTTGTGTACATTTTGAATTTGACTGGAAAGAAAAATAAGTAAATCCGTATTTGGGCTACTCACTACTTAGTGAAATTATACACTTTTTTGTGAATATTTATATTTGAAAATCTGTTCTTATTGTTAACACTGCACTAAGTTCTTGTTTTACAATGAGTGAAAGATTTGTATGCTAACAATTTGAGAATTGATTCAGTCAATGAAGTAAGACATTCATTGCAGACCTCAACTAATACTGTAAGGTTCTTATGTCGTTTTTAATATAAAGGCTATATTTACATTATAGAGTCAAATACAAATACAATCTCGATACGTTAAAATATTCTTATAGATGATATAATTTAAAAACATTTGATGAATAAGATAAACCATTATAAAATGCTATTTTCGAGATTTGCTATCATAATTGACAGAGTCCCTTACAGGCCGACTCCAATTGATAAATGTATCTCCAACGAAATTTCTGATATAAAAATCAGAATATAAGCAGGAGAGGGTAACGTCTATATACAAGTATCTCTAAAAGACGACAGATAAAAATTTCTTCCATGGTATTTAGGCTTTTGGTTAAAAATTTGTTTGTTTTTCAATTTTTGGTTTGACTTTTACTTAATTCGCTTATTGAAGTAAAACTTCTTTTCCGGCGTTGGGGGTAAAAAAATTTCTATGCAGCTGTCAGTGACATGTCAAACCGTCACGCCATCCGTCAAAGACAGCGACATGTTTTTAGAATACAAAGTAATTATAACATGAAGTTGGATACGATTTAGAATTTACATATTTCAAATGGCTGCATTCAAAGATAAACAGAAAACTATAGATTCAGACGCGCAATGGCTATGCAACCGAATAATTATTGACAAGCATATTGCAATCCAAATAAATTTTACCAACACCTAACCCTCGCATACAAAGTACTGGCCAAAAAGTTGGGTATATCCACTACCATTTGTATTCTTGCTGTCATAGACGGCATGCCATATGACCATCAGGTTGCCTGAAAGTTTTGAAATTATACTTTTTGATAAAATTTATTCGCTTAATCGCACACGCCACCGACATTTGTTTTGGTATTTATATATTTGAACGTCACCCGACTAATCAATCAAATACTTTAATAATTAATTTTACAAGAGTGCTGCTGTCAGTGTACTTGCTTTCCAAGTTGCCTGGATACTGAATTAATGCCAGGTGACTACTAAGTTGCTTGGGTTTGTACGGGTTAATAAGAAATTCTTGTGTACATTACAAGATTACAACATGCTTGCCAATACTTGCACGTGCAGCCCTAGGGTAATACACACAAAGCGAGGCAACTTGCTTGTCAAGTGGCATGGGAGTTTTGTACTTTTCTTCTCGATTTCATTAAAAGCTAGGCGCGCACATTCACTTTTTTGAAGTAAAACTTCTTTTCCGGCGTTGGGGGTAAAAAAATTTCTATGCAGCTGTCAGTGACATGCCAAAACGTCACGTTATCCGTCAAAGACAGCGACATGTTTTTAGAATACAAAATGTTTGTTTGTAGGTTATAATCTTACAGAAGCTTTGCTTGAGGAAAAAGAAGTTTTACTTCAACCGCGCGTACGTCAGTACACACAATCTTTTTTTTTAGTTATAAAGTAACACAAAAAAAACACACCCGTGAGAGAGAGATCGCAAAGATGTCAACATAACATAAAACAACGCGACTTCATTAGACATATCATGTCAGGATGAGTATTCTGAGAGATATTATTTAGTCGGGATGTTATGCAAACTTTCGAATACTTGGGTTTTAGTAGTTAAAGTCTTTTAAAAATAGCTTAACAGTCAATATAAAGACTTCAAATGGTCGAGCTTCAACCACATACAGTATCAGGGCCTTCCTGAGCGCCTCTTTCGCCCTGGTTTTAATTTGTGTAAGCACCTAAAAAAATAAATTCCAAAAATTGAAATGTTTGTTATTATACATAAATACAAATTTATTGAGAGCATGAAATAATCTCAATTCAGTCAAAAATATGTATAATTAAAAAATTTTTTTTTTGGTATGGGACCTACAAGCTCTTCAATGACATAGTCATATTATATTGAGCTGCCAAGACTGCTTCCAATAGAAATGAGATAATTTTTAATGAGTTTTATAATGTTCGCCAGATGCAGCCGAAACTGGAATGGTTGACAAAATTCGAAAAACAATGACTGCATTAGGGACATTATTTTCCATATTTCAATTTTGAATTGTATTCAATATATCGAAATCAGGAGTAATGATTTAATTTTTGTCAAGTCAGAAACCATACTAAGCTAAACAAATCATCGACATCAATGTCTGATTCTCGATTGTGACATAGTTTTATAAAAAATGTGAGCACCTTAATTTATTTCTACACATTATTCATAAAACCTGTTATCAGTTGAAACCAATTACAAAGCAAGGTTTTACATGTAATTTTTTTTAAAGAATTTTTGTTTAAAGCGTTTGGTGAAAAAGAGAACTTTTATAAGAAAACACTTTAGTTAAGGACAAAGAGACATCGTGTAATTGCAGTTAAACTAGTCATTGTTCTTAACACAGACCCTTAAATCGAAATATATATATGAAGTTTTTTTTATAATTAGCGCACACTAAAGGGTTATTACTAACCTTAAAATGATTATCACAGTACGAGCGTTAGGAAACCAAGGAAGGGCTTAAAAGGAGATACCGATGCACATTAGTTTTGAATTTCTGAATATTGCCATGGGAAGGAAATATAGAGCTAGATAGAGCATTTCACATTCGTGAAGTCCGGCTGAAAAAAGAATCTCTGTATTTCACCGTACGTCCGAAATTGGACTCAAGGTTAAACTGATGAGCATTTCTAAAAGCGCGAGTATTACAGTTAAATTTCAGGACTCTTGCAACGTACAGTACGAAAAAAGATTGATCTCATGGAAAAGTTTGTGTTCTCAAGTACAGGTGGAGTCATAACAGTCTCTGGCAGCGTCGAATTAACAGCAAACTATGCTGCAAGCAAATTGGCTTTATCAAGTGAGCTGACAAAGGGAGTGTCACTGATAGCGAGCGTTGGGACCGAAGACGAAGTAGTAATTCGAATATTTTACACATGACGAGACATTTTTACTACCCTTGCGACATTGTAGTATTTTTGGACTAATTTGTCGGTCATGTAAAAATTTGGTCTGTCGAATATGGTCATCACAGGTCTTTCTAGCTTACTTGGACTTATTCCGGTTTTCCTCACTAGGGTTGGCTTTATAACAATGAAAACTTCTCTGACCCTAATAATCTCTTTACAGCTCGAATCAAACCATCAATTCTCTTTTGGTTTGATAGATTTTTCCCTATTCGGGATATAATCTCTCATTCCGATAAGAATTAAATCACATCTGCACTTAAGTCCACGTCACTATCGAAGAAGTATAGTGACCAGTTAAAGTATTAAAATGTCTGTCCGACCCAGTTGATCCCAGTTGGCTTTCTCATATTGCCAAACGATTCTCTTGGGGGTTTCCTCTTTAACTGAGGTTTTCTGACACGAGAAATTTGTAGATATGACACAGTCGTCTGATATGCCTAGAGGCGATAATACACTGATGGTGTATTTATCATTTATAATAGTGTCGAATTAGACTTTAGAGTTATCTAAATTATGTAAACGAAACTTTCAATATTTTCAAAACTTGAGTTTTGTTTTTCTCCTATAACATTAACGCCATAAATATTTATTTTGAGTTCTGTGAATGTAATAATGCTATGCAGCGAACTAAAAAGTATTGGGTCACTTCTTTTTGATTCACCTGTTATGTGTTGCACACATGGTTAAACGACTCTCTTGAAATTTTCAGATGAAAATAGTGTTTTGATTAAAACACATGATAGTATTGATAAACATTTTCTTTGTAATACTAAATGACTCTTGGCTAAGTTTTATTTTAATAATTGGTTTTACTTTTTTTAAATTTATCGAATCAATAAAATGTTGAGTATGATTACAATTCTTTGCAATAGTAGGTAGCTAAAATTTTCTTTATATATTCTATTGTATATCATTTATAAATAAATTATAAAAATATTTGTTTTAAATTAATAAGCAAACATTTCAGTCGCCACTAATACTTCATTCCAACATTTCTAAGTTAAAAGAGAATTACAATATAATTGCTATAACAGTAACCCACCGTAAGTTAACAATTAAAAAAAAACCTTATGCATATGTTTGCACCTAGCACAATGATATTCGGGAAAAGCAATTCACAAATTCTGTTCGCTCCTAATTTTTAATAAATTTTAATTTAAATTATTTCACAGATCTGATAATGAGAAACAATGTTGTTTACTGTCTTAATAGAGTGGCGTTTTTTTAAGTCCATCCTATAAGAGTTTTAATTAATTTACATTTTTCTAAAAAATTGCATTTATCATATATGACTTTTTCTATAATTACTTCACATGTATTAATTCTGCTTTAATTTTACTTGGTTTGATGTACTATACAAATAAATGCTAAAAATACATATACATAATTAAGAAAAGCTGTTTTATTTTAAGGGAAATCGGACTTGCTGTTGGGGCCATAGTTATTGGAATTGCAACTGTATTCGTCATTAAAAAAGTTATATTAAATAAAAATTAAAACTATATATTGCTACACCAATTCCTCACGTCCAGTTGCAAAAGAGGCTTGACCATTGTGGCATAACGGATGCATCAAATTAAAAACCTTAAACAGTAAGCATATTAAAAACCAAAGGAAAACAGACAAATATGGAGTTTTTTTTTAAGTTATGGAAAATCACATTCCAAATTGAGCAAAAATAATATGGTGCATAAAATATATTTGTATAACATGTTGTTTTATTTATGAAATTTAATTTTGTCAGTAAGTATTGTTTGTGTACTGATTGCATTATCAAAAAAAAAGATAAACTATATACATAAATGTGCCAATGAAGTAATCCATTAGTATTTTTAAATTCCCTTAAAAAACATAGCAACAATTAAACTATTATTATAAATTAATTTATAAAGTTGAAAGCAATAAATATTTTTTTTTTATCAAAAACAATTAAGACATTCGTATCAATGAAACTCAAGCTAGGGGAGGAAATAGGATATCATTTTGAGGATATCTGTCTATCGTATTCTACAGAAATAGACAAAACGAACATTTTGTATACAATTTTTTTTGGTCCAAGACAGCAATATTGTTTGGCCAAATTTACGAGTATCCCGCTGGAGAATTATGTAAATAAATATAATGAATGAATTAGATTGGTAACCCTAGCTTCGTTGTGAAAAATTGTAAGTTGATTTACAAAAAATATCAAATTTCATTTCTTAAGAAAATATACATAGTCATTGAAAACACATCCGAGGTAAGCTACTCACTATAAACGTAAAAATTTAAAAAAAAAAACAAAAACTAAAAGCCCTAGTGTGACCAGATTAAACTTTTGGAGTCAATCACCCTTATTCTGATCGTTTTACTAAAACACCAGTAAAACGACAAGGCTCTAGAAACGAAAATTACAATTTTATTGAAAGACTATCGTTATAATGCTTAGAAAAGTGAAGAACATGGAGAACGCTGCCCTTTTCGTATTACATATTTAAACACCAAAATGTGGTCTCTGGATCCTTCTCGTTTTAAAGGCGTTTTATTACAACGACTATCGGAATAAGGGTGAATAATTTGAATCTAGGGGCAAACCCTTGATTAATACGTGGTAGAAGTTGAAAATATATGTTACATATCGCATGCTTAATGGAATACTGACCTAACTCGAAAAAACGATTTTTGTGAAGTTGCAAAAAAAGATCTTGCCATGAGGATTTGTCCTACTTGTTGACGGATAAAATTAAAACTAATTCATGAATTAATCATGAATACTGGTGTTTTTATAGTATGAGAAACTATTCATGAGATCCGAGGCTTGCAAAAGCCTGTATCTGTACGTAACTCAATTTTGACCTATCTCCTAATGGGTCAGTATTCCATTAAGCATGCGATATGTACAGGTATAATTAGCAACGGCTTAGGTGAAAGTTTAATTGTGACACATTTCGAAAAATTGTTAACCTTTACAGCCAATAACATAATTGTATAGCACTATACTACACCAGTGCTATGGAAAAATATGTTAGGTATACAAATAACCGAAACTGAAGTAATGTAAGCAGTAAGATCAAAAATGGAAGAGCGGCAGACAGAGTTCTTATATAAACTGAACCCTGGGGTGGAATCAACAACAGTGATTTATGACAATTGACCTACTCTGATTTGGTGGTGGAACAGCTCGAGAGCCAGGACCTAGTGGCATAGAACTCTCAACCTTTCCCGTGTACGTGTTGCCAGGCCTCCATTCCTGGACCTACAATGAGGATAATGAGCAGCACTTTACTTGAAAAGAGATATTCTTTTAGGATTTTTCAATTCCTTGTAAGAGGCAGTAAACACCTGAAAAACCTTTTTGAAGCGGCTGAGAATCGAACCCAAGACCTTCTGCATAAGAAGCCAACGCATTAACCATTATGTGAATCGGTACTACATATGCCAAACTCTATCACTAAAAAGAGAAGTAAAAATTGAGTTTGTACCCAAAGTTGGTAAATGGAGCCATTAAGAAATGCAAACCAGAAAGATCTTGGCCAGACCTATTACAGTCGACTCCGCTTATCTGCACTCCGCTTAACTGAAAATATCGGATATCTGAAACAATATATCTATCACCGATTTATTTTGTACTCTTTTCCAAATAAATAGGTTCGCTTAATTGGAACTCCGTTTAAGTGAACACTCCTTTTATTTGAAACAATTTTTTCCCCCAAATAAACAGTTTGTATTAAAATAACTCCGCTTAAGTGCAACTTAGAACGTGTCCAAAAATTTTCAAACGAACACACATAACATTTTACATTTGAAGTTACAATATGAAGTTACATTATCACCCTTCCATCAGTCATTCCAATCGCCACAGTCGTATTTTTACCTGAAATTTGAATTAAATGCAAATCGTCAGCTGGATGCTATCTTGTTCAAAAGGCCATTTTTTACGAAATCGAGTTAGGTATGCAGTCCTCGTAATTTTGGGACGCTCTTTCATTTGGAGCAAACCATTTTGTTCTATCTCTTTTAGTTTTCAATTTACAGAGAACTGTTTTGTTCAATAAGACACTTTTTTAACGATTTTTCAATTCATTTTTGTTCAATAAACTGCTTTTCATCTTTTTACTTGCGATATAGGTACTATAGGGCAAGTTCTGCATTTGGAAAAAAAATCGAACTCGAGATTTTGATCAAAGTTGACATTACGATGATAGCGAAGACGAAAAAAGTGGGTCCGACAATTCCGTCTGTCTGTCTGTATGTCTGTATGTCTGTACCTCTCACTACAGCCTAAACCACTGGACCAATTTCTTTCAATCTCGGTACTTAAGGGTCTTCGGTGATTCCCTAGAGGAAAAATTGAAATTTTTTTTTTAGCTCCAAAACTAAGGGTACCCCCCATACACCCGTAATGCAAAATCTTATTTATCTCGAAAACGGCTCTAACGATTTTGATAAAAAAAATTAGGTGTGATATCATGGACATGGACTAAATATTAGTCAAAAAAAAATTTGGGGGGAAATGTTATTAGGGGTACCTGTCATAGAACGGTTTTTTTAATTTTCGAATTTCTCACCAACGGCTCTAAGGATTTAAACCCAAAATTTTCAGCAAGCCCCCTTAAGTTTAAAATAATATTGTATATACAAATATTCGAAAAAATATTTGTTGGGTTTTTTTGAAAAAAAAAAAAATTTAAATGAATATCTTCAAAACCTATGAACGATTACTTTTTGAAATTATTTCCTAAAATCAATATTATTTAATACTTAAAATTCGCATCCCACATTTTTTTCTTGAAAAATTTTAGAGAAATTTCTTATATAAAAAATGTATTTAATAATAAAACGATTTTTTAAAGTTTATTTGCATAAATTCATACTTTTCTGGAAACCAGACGGCAATTTTATGCATTTGAACATTAGTATCTCATTAAATCCATGTTTTATATTTATAAAATGTATCTTAAATTCCAAAGTACTTTTACATAAGAGCAAGTTCGTGCGATCCAGTCGTGCATTTTATTTTGTATTATATTGAACAATTGTTAGTATATTAAAAAAATGCATAGTTTCTATCTTGTACAATATCCATACATATAAATGACTTCCTCGTTGATTTTAATTCATAACTAATTCAAAATAAAATAAAAACAATTTCTGTAGCTTGATTTATAAACAAAATTGTCAAGGCTTTCAGAAAAAAAAATAATACCAATCAAATATTTTCTTACATACACAAAAACTTTCAATTTGAACTTTAAAAATCGATTTCCCAACATTTTGAAAAATGGACATTGAACAAGATAGCATCCAGCCGACGAAATATGCATAAAAGTAAATATAATTTGAAAACAACTCCGCTTAAATGAAAAAGAGTTGCATTTATCCGAAGTTCGCTTAAGTGCAACAAGGTTGCAGTTATCCGAAGTTCGCTTAAGTGAAAAATCCGCTTAATTGCAACGATTCTTTTGCATTTTGGGGTTGCAGTTAAGCGGAGTCTACTGTAATTACTTTATCATCATTCTATTAGGTTCGTTCGTTCAACCTTAAGCCTAGTACGCAGATCGGGAAAAATTTTGTCTCCCATACATTTTTTTTCCTGGGACAAATTTTGTCTCGGATATTTTTCCGAGCAGTATGCAGTTCGCGCGCAAAATGCATACTATTGTGAATTGCTCTTCAAAATGTCTCCACTAAATTTTGCCAGGAAAAAGAATGATACAAGCATTATTTTGCGGGACAAATTTTGACAGCCACCGTATTTCCGAAAGTGATTTTTGTCAAAACTGGTTTTATGTAAAAGGTGCTGATGCTTCTCTTGAAAGCATCGAGAGGAGATTCTAAAAAGGTATGAACGACTTTTGTAAGACAAGCCGTTCCAGAGATACACTACAAAACACATTAAATTATTTTTTAACTCTCCAACTTCAAACTTTTGCGCGAGATTTGGAAAAGTTTAGTAGAGATTAAAAATGTAGAGATAAAATTTGTCTTGTCTCGATCTGCGTACTAGGCTATACACTAAAAAACACATTAAATTAGATTTTATCTCTCCAACTTCAAATTTTTGCGCGAGATTGGGAAAAGTTTTGTAGAGATTAAAATTGTAGAGATAAAATTTGTCTTGTCTCGATCTGCGTACTAGGCTTAAGCAATCGTATCTGCACTGTCATCTCTGAACACTACAAAACACATTATATTAGATTTTATCTCTCCAAATTCAAACTTTTGCGCGAGATTTGGAAACGTTTTATAGAGATTAAAATTGTAGAGATAAAATTTGTCTTGTCTCGATCTGCGTACTAGGCTTAAGCCATAAATAAATTGGATAATTTTTGTATGTTGAATAAAGCCTAGTACGCAGATCGGGAAAAATTTTGTCTGCCATACATTTTTTTTCCTGGGACAAATTTTGTCTCGGATATTTTTCCCAGCAGTACGCAGTTCGCGCGCAAAATCCATACTATTGTGAATTGCTCTTCAAAATGTCTCCACTAAATTTTGCCAGGAAAAAGAATGATACAAGCAATATTTTGCGGGACAAATTTTGACAGCCACCGTATTTCCGAAAGTGATTTTTGTCAAAACTGGTTTTATGTAAAAGGTACAGATGCTTTTCTTTAAGGCATTAAGAGGAGTTTCCAAAAAGGTATGAACGACTTTTGTAAGATAACCCGTTCCAGAGATTCACTAAAAAACACATTAAATTAGATTTCATCTCTCCAACTTCAAACTTTTGCGCAAGATTTGGAAAAGTTTTGTAGAGATTAAAATTGTAGAGATAAAATTTGTCTTGTCTCGATCTGCGTACTAGGCTTAAAGGAGGAAAATTTTATTCTCATAGACGCACTCACCAATAAAACCTATGTCAAGCATTTGGTTGGTAAAATTCACACGGAAGTCATTTGTTTTTACCACCAAAAAATAAACATGCCGAATAATTGACATTTCAAGTGACATTTCTATTGTGAATTTGTCTCCGCATTTTGCAACAAAATGCACAAATAGATAATTCTGGAAACTGGAAGCGTAAGTTTGCTAAACTATTAAGAATAAGAACTATATTATTAAATTTAAATTCTTTGAAATAAATCATTGATTGCCTTAAAAGTTAAAATTAAATAAGAAACCAATAATGTCTCTTGAAGAGGTATGTTTTTACTTATTTCTTTTGAACGAATAAAAAGTACTTTTCCCTATTTGAGGCGCAGTTGAAATTAGATGTTCAAGAAATCGCCACTTTTTTGGCACAATCGACAAGACAGCGTGTAAAAAATGTTCTTATGATTGAAAAACATAGAATAGAGACTGAAATTGTAAACATCGAAATCAAAGCTAAGGCTGCTATAGAGAAATCTCCAAAACAAATCAATGCCACCGTTAATGAGTCGTCTTCTACACATGGGGGACCCGCTTCAAAAAAGTAAGCAAAAGTCATGTTATGATGCTTGAGTGATTTATATATTTTTGTTTTTTTTTTTTAATATTTATACAGATATCTGGTCGAGCTAAATGAGTATGCTTGGGATCAAAGTGATAAGTTTGTCAAAATGTTCGTCACATTGGATGGTGTCCAAAATCTAAGTGAGAACGATGTGAATGTTACCTTCAGCGAAAAATCAATGGTTTTGCACGTGGGAAATCTAAACAACAAGGACTACAGTCTCACAATAAACAACCTCTTGCACCCAATCGACATAGTTAAGAGCTATCGCAAAATAAAAACCGGCATGGTTGCCATTTATATGAAGAAAGCAGAAGAAGCCAAAACTTGGTCACATTTGACTTTAATCGAGAAACGGCTGAAAGACAAACAAGATGCAGATATGAAGGATGACATGAAGGGCGACGATGCTATTGTTAATCTCATGAAGAGAATGTTCCAAAGTGGGGATGCTCAGACAAAGCAAATGATTGCCAAAGCATGGACCGAGAGCCAAGAAAAAATGATGAAAAACGATCATATGGATCCACTTTGAATCATGGTCTGAAGATTTGAGATTGTAGGCATATTTGTTGCATATTTTAATTGTATCATTGCAAAATGCAAAATGAAATAAATAAAATTCCGAAATAAAAGTTACATATATGTATAAATATTTGAATAAAGAAACTGGAAGTAATACAAAACTATTTGCCATTGTCGTGTAGAAAATATCGATGGCGAGCGAATTGTGTGTACTTGGGAAGTAACTTTTTTAAGAACACGTTCACCTAAAAACAAAAAATTGTATTTTCTGTGTACTGAATCTTACAAAGAAAGAAGTGAAAAATCTTCCATGAGTCAGCCCTATCAAGAATTAAATCGTAATCGGAAACTTGTTACGAATGCCGAAAAAATCTATCACAAAATCCATCGTAGTGGAAAATCTCATACAAATTGACATTACGAACGGATTTGGTGATAACTTTTTTCGGGATTCGTAAAAGTTTCCGATTACGATGGAATGCGTGATAGGGCTGAGTATCTCTTGTTTTTTCGTGTGAGCCGCTCGGACTCGGCAGAAAATTATAGGTCTTCTACAAGTAAAAGAAGAAGAATTGTAAGTCACTAGGCCGAGGTTCTCTCTATTTTAATTTTACTTTTGAAGTACACGAGAATTTGATTCAATGTTCAGGGGATAAGATGTCCAGTTCACCAATATTTTGTTCTTGCTTATGAGCTCTTTCGATTCTTTACATATATCGGAGCTGGAAATGCCTTGGCCAATATTGCGAGTGTTGGTCAACTTTCGATGCGATAAACGTCGATCGTATCAGAACGTCGCACAGAGGAGTATTCGACCCCAAAATCCGGTCATAAGTAAAAAAAAAAAATCGGATTCGACCCGTTAATTTTTGCTTTTTGCATTCCTCAATACCCATGCTAACTAAAACCGGTTTCAAATAATAACTGTTGACCCCCTAATCCTCAAGATCTTAGTCTAAATCTAGTCAATTTTATAAGCTCACGCCACATAAGCTTATTTTTTTTTCTAATCATTAACACTGAAGTCTGTTTTTTTTATTGTGATTTGTGATAATTGTCAAAAATTTCTAATGAATGTCTAAGGTCAAGGTATGTACTTTATTTTAATACAGAAATTTCCATATATTTTATTGATAAAGTATTAAAAATTGAGATGACAAGAATGCATAGAAAAACATGAAAATTTATGTAATTTTCGGTGGAAAAAAAAGTGTTTTTGTTATAGTTCCGGGTACGATCGGGCAAAAATGTTTCTTTTATATTTAACTGTACATTTTTGTCATCTCATGTACATAAAAAAAAGTCACCCATCTTGTCACATTTTTTTTTTAATGGGGTTTCTTAGTCTTGAGGTATTTTTAGTCAATTTGCCCTTTGTTGTTTAAAAAATTATGTTTAATTTAGATATATAACCAAATTACATTCAAATGATCTTTAAGGAAAGCAACAAACGAAAAAATTTCATGTATAAATAATTAAAATGAATTTAATAAAATTGAAAAAAAAAAATACTTAATTAAAAAATTTTATTTTCATCTAACCCGAAATTTTTTTTCAGTGTAACTTTTTAATGCATCATAAGTTATAAAATAATATTTTAGGCCAATTCCAATAAGAAAAACAAAAAACATATTTTTGACCGGATTTTGAGGTCGAATACTCCTCTGTGCGTCGGATGCGTTTGTATCCACAGCTATCTGGATAAATTTATTTTGTTGTAATCACTTGTTATACAACAACAGATATCTTAAATTGTCGACAAAAGTTGTCTATTGATTTCATTTCATTTTTATTTATTTAAAAAGCCTTGAGTTGAGATAGAATCTCATTTGTGGCTTAAAAATATATATGTACATTTAATAATAACATTCAACATACATATTTATATTATGTATTAAAAAAATTCAAATTATATAAAAAAAAGATATTAATACAAAATTAAACATTTTATAATAACTAATTTTAATAATAAAATAATTTTAAAAAAGTAAAGAGAAAAAAAATTTAATTAAGGTGATTATTGAACAAACAAAGAATGAAAATGCAACGCTTCGTCTGGGTTCTGTAGATGATTTTTTATAGAGGAGATAAAATTATAAATATTTATAATTGTTTTATATGGAGCAGGTAAACTGTTGCAAATTCTGGCACCAATTAAGAAGAAAGACCTGCGTGTCTGCAATGTTGAACTGCTTGGAATATCAATATTATGTGTACGTGAAGAAGTTGAAAATTCAAGTTTATCGAATAAATAGGTGGCGGTTTGAGATCGTACTAATTTAAAGATAAATTTGCAAATTTCAAGGGTGAAATGTGACATCAATGAAACACCAAAAACACAGTGCGACAAATAATGTGATACATGGTCAAACTTTCTGAATGAAACGAGTGCCAACGGGCCAACAAAGTTTTGACCAGCATCAATCTTGCAGCTTTCGGGATGTAGAATGAAATTCTCCACAAGCGTCTAAGACCTCCATAAAAAAAATTAACGATACTCGAATGTATAGGCACTTGTTCTTTAGATAAGTTTGTTAATGGTTTAAAAACTGTCTTTCATCGCTAAATATAAATCATAATTACTCATATTCCGATAGGCGTTGTACTAAAACGTCCATTGTCGTTTTTGCAGTTGTATTGCGCAACTCTCTCGTTCTAAGATTCCACAATACCATCTACCAAAACAATTGACACATCAAAATTGTTTAAGTAAAAAGTCTTTTGTATTAATAAATAATAATAGTTTTCTTAATACTAAAAAAATAAATAAATTAAATTTGGTGGTGCAACAGCTCGAAGTGAACCAGGACCTAGTGACTTACAACTCTCAACCATTCCTGTGTGCGTGTTACCAGGAACGGAGGGGACCTATAATTTTCTGCCGATTCCGAACGGCTAATGAGCAGCACTTTCCATGACAAGAGATACTCTTGGAGGATTTGTCAATTCCTCGCAAGAGGCAGTACACCCCTGAAAAAACTTTCTTGCAGCGGCATTTAAGTTTAAGTTTAGAAATTTGAATTTTTGAACTAAATGTTCAATGTATGTATACAACAAACCCTTTTTTCTTCATTTCATCAGAATTTATTTTGAATATCGTATACATACAGTATCGTATTTGAGGGTATACAAATTTTTAATTTAACCACCGTTGCTACACATTTTTCTGAATCATCGCAAACACTTAGATATTTTGTTTGTAAGTGATGTAAATGACGTCCTTTGACCAATTGTCACGACACGACCTCACTTATCTGACTTTTAACTTCTAGGCCAAACAACGAAGCTTCCTACAAGTTTAGAGCTTTCAAGAACATTAATTACTCAGATTTGGCGCAAAGTTATCGAAACATCCGTTAGCAATGTGTTTATAGATTACACTCTCCGGATGATCAGGTCGAATTCTTAAACAATAATATTATTGACCTATTTAATAGATACTTTCCTCCGAGATCCAGAACTGTTAAAAATGGTGAGCGTCCGTGAATTTACAATGGAATTCGAAGACATGCTGCAACGGGCTCAGGCATACATATATTGTATGGAAACATTATCGATTGAAAATTCATCGTCAACTATGGAAGAACTTAAAAGAGATGGGTTTATGTAGAGAAAACCGAATATGTGATGAGAACGTCAATGTGGACTCTTTGAATCAGGAACTCGTCGCGATACCGTTTCCAGCACTTTCCAATGCTCACTCCGATTTATAGCACGTTTCTTGTTTCAGATACTCAATTGAGTTTTTTTTTTTTAATTTATATGTGTGAAAAGCATGGACATTGTTAAAAGTCTTTTATCTGTCATAAAGTCCTTATTATCTTTTATCGTGCCATATATAACCCATATATTTAATACAATATTAATAACAGGTTTATTCCCAACTCAATGGAAACATGCTAAAAAATTGCCAATACCGAAAAATGGGAACAGAAATGAGTTTAGACCAATATCTATACTAACTTTTTTGTCAAAAGTATTCGAGAGGATTGTACAAAAACAACTCAACACCTACCTCAGAGCTTAAAACATCATCTCATCAATCAATGCAATTATATAAAAGTTGTCCTCTTAGGTTAGGTTAGGTTAGGTTAAAGTGGCCGTCATTAAAGCGTCTGACACACTTAGACCATTGGAGGTCCATTGTGATACCACGATCTAATAGGGAACAAAAATAAGAAGGTTTCCTATTAGTTAAAACCATTTGGAGCTTCTGATGAAGCGAAGGAGACTTTTAATGTCTTTGTCTATGAGATCGCTTGGTTCATTATAGAAATGTTCTCCTAGATGAAGTTTGCGTCTGTAAGAGAGAGCAGGGCATGTACAAAGAAGGTGTGGGATTGTCTCCTCTTCCTCTTCGTCCATGCAACTCCTGCAGAAATCGTTTGATAGCACACCGAGACGTGCGGCGTGTCTACCTATGAGACAGTGTCCAGTTATGACACCTATGACGGAGCTGATCTGAGATCTACTGAGGGACAATAGACATTTTGACCGTTTCAGATCCAGTTTAGGCCAGATCCGCTTGGTCGCCATACAAGTGGTAGTATTAAGCCATCTTGTATTCGATTGTTCCAGAGCGATTCGTTTCAGCATAAGTTTACTTGTAGCTATGGGCATACCTATATTTGCCTTTTCGGGTAAGATAGGCATTTCCGTTCCAATTCTGGCGAGTTCGTCGGCTTTACAATTCCCCGGAATGTCCCTGTGACCCGGCACCCAGAATAGGTGAATGTTAAACTGTTTGGCCATCTCCATTAGAGACGAACGACAGTCTTGGGCTGTAATGGAGTTTACAGAGACTGATGCTAGGGATTTCAAAGCAGCCTGACTGTCTGAGAAGATACGGATATCCGTGTTAGATATCACGTTTTCTTTAAGCCAGGACAATACTTCCTTTATCGCCAGAATTTCCGCTTGGAATACGCTACAATGGTTTGGTAGGCGGAAGGAGAGACTAAGATTTAGTCCATCTGAGTACACTCCACCACCCACTCCGTTTTCAGTCTTCGATCCATCTGTAAAAAAGTTTACTGATTTGTTATCTGCCAAAGTCCCTTCCTCCCAAGCTGACCTTGAGGGAATGGTGACTTCAAAGTTTTTATCGAAGACCAAAGAGGGAGTGATGTAGTCAGAGTGACTTGGTAGAGTTCCGAATAAATTCAGAATGGTGGTATGGCCAATAGAGTTATTGGTCCATTGAGAGATGGCTTTGAGACGTATGGCTGTGCTCGCGGCCATTTGTTTGCTGTAAATATCTAGGGGTGTCAGGTTGAGTAGTATGTCTAGTGCAGCGGAAGGTGTCGAGCGGAGAGCTCCGCTGATGCACATGCACGCTGAACGTTGAACTCTGCTTAGTTTATCGCGATTAATCGCTTTATCTAAGGCCGTCCACCATACAGTCACCCCGTAAGTAAGTATCGGTCTGATGACCGCAGTGTATAGCCAGTGAGTAATTTGTGGAGACAAGCCCCACTTGTTCCCTACGGCTTTTTTACAAGAAAAGAGAGCTACCGTGGCTTTCCTTACTCTTTCCTGTATATTAGGTTTCCAACTTAACTTTTTGTCTAAAATAAGACCCAGGTATTTAGCTTGATCTGAGAAAGTGAGTGGAACACCTTTAATCGATGGAGGGTCTAGTTGAGGAATTTTGTATTTCCTTGTGAAAAGGACTAGTTCAGTCTTGTGGGGGTTAACACCTAAGCCACATCGATCTGTCCATTTTAGTAGCTTGTTGAGAGCGGTTTGTATAAGTTCTGTTAAAACTTGAGGGTGCTTTCCTGATACGGCAATGGCAATATCGTCAGCGTATGCAATCACTTTGAATCCCTCTTCTTCTAGGTCTATTAGCAGATCATTAACTACCATGTTCCATAGAAGTGGGGATAGGACTCCACCTTGTGGGGTTCCTCTACTGACTGACCTTCTTGTAGTAAAGCTACCTAGTTCCGCATTTATAATTCTGCTTTTCAGCATGAAATTTATGAGGTTACCAAGTGAGCTATCCACATTGAGATTCTGCAGTGTCTTCGCTATTGCGGCGCTGTCGACATTGTTGAAGGCGCCTTCTATATCTAGGAATGCAACTAGAGTGTATTCTTTGTGATCTAGGGAGTATTCGATTGCGCGTACCAAGGTGTGTAGCGCAGTTTCTACTGATTTTCCCTTGCAGTAAGCGTGTTGTGCTGTAGAAAAAAGGTTTGGTTTTATAGCACTACGCAGATGAATGTCAATCAATCGTTCCAGTGTCTTGAGAAGAAATGACGATAGACTGATAGGTCTTAGGTCCTTGGGCGTAACGTGGGAGCATTTACCAGCTTTGGGTATAAAGACTACTTTGACTTCTCTCCATATACGGGGAATATGAACCAGGTTTAGACAACTGTTCATTATTATCTCTAATGTGGGTAAGATAATGTCTAAAGCAACTTGCAGTTCGGCTGGTATTATGCCGTCTGGTCCTGCCGATTTATATGGATCGAAGCTGTTAATTGCCCATTTTAGTTTGTCCCTTGTTATTAACCCTCGGATCTTTATACCTTTGTTATTTGACTCTAATGAGTTAATGTTGCAAATGTTTTGCGAGCTACCTGGGAAGTGAGTGTCAAGTAGCAAATTGAGTGATTCTTCACATGAATTTGTCCAGGAGCCATTTGACATTTTCAAAGAGCTTGGCATGACTGGATTTGTTGAGAGGATTTTTCTCAATCTGGATGCTTCAGAAGTATCTTCTATTTTATTACAGAAGTTCCGCCATGAAGATCTTTTGCTTGTCCTCAATTGTTTCTTATAAATCTTTAAGGATTCTTTATATAAGTCCCAATCTGAGGATTCTTTTGTGTATTTAGCTCGATTGAAGAGTTTTCTGCAACTTTTCCTGAGCGGTTCTAATCCTGAATTCCACCAATAAGGTTTCTTTTTTCCTCTAACTTGAAGAAGAGGACAAGAAATATTCATTGCATTGTTCAGGATTAGTGTCAGATCCTTGACTTTGTTATCTAGATCTGAGGTGTTGGAGGGGATATCTAGAGATTCGGCTGTAAGCGATCTTTCCAGTATATCTCTATACGTTTGCCAGTTTGTTTTCCTATAATTACGAAAAACTGGCCGTGTGGTGGGTACATCATTTAAACTGAATTGAATGTATCTATGGTCTGAGAATGAGTGTTCCTCTGATACTTTCCAATTCGTTATCATTTGATATATAGTGTCAGAGACAAGAGTGATGTCTAGCACTTCTTGTCGGTTTCTGGTAACAAAGGTAGGTTCATTACCGATGTTACTGACTACAAGGTTAGTACTAAGAATATAATCAAAAAGAGACTCACCTCTATCGTTTATGTTCGTACTTCCCCAAACAGTGTGATGGGCATTAGCATCACACCCAATAAGGAGGCTGATATTTTGCCTTTTCGCCTCAGCGATGATCCTCTTGAGCGTATCGCCAGGAGGGCCAGGGTTGTCGTGGCCAAGATATGCCGACACTATCCAGTACGTTCCATTATTGGTGTGCATTCTGGCGGCGGTTATATCTCGATCGCTGAAATCAGGGAGTAAATATACATTAGAACTACTTTTAACTAATATGCAGGATCTGGGTTCACCTTTGTCCGATGCATACAGCAAGTAGTAACCAGGAGTCCTGAGTCCCTGAATTCCAGATTTGGCAATCCATGGTTCTTGGATCAGGACTATATCCTCTCGGTTCTTGTGCAGACGGAGAAGAAGTGAGGCCGAAGCCTTGATGGAATGTTGAAGGTTAATCTGAAGTAGTTGCAGCAT
The DNA here is from genome assembly GCA_911387755.1 of Chrysotoxum bicinctum. Classification (NCBI taxonomy): domain Eukaryota; kingdom Metazoa; phylum Arthropoda; class Insecta; order Diptera; family Syrphidae; genus Chrysotoxum; species Chrysotoxum bicinctum. The sequence continues at coordinate 125,089,698 of OU426989.1, read as the reverse complement.
TTTGGCTACACTCATCCAGACCAACCCCCAACATGGTTAGATTCAGGTCTTCCGATTCAGAGGACGAATCCAGTAGCTCGGCTTCAGAGTCCGAGCCAATGGGTTCGTCTTCACTCAGATGGACCTTCCTCACGGAGTCTTCAGCTTCCTTCTCGGAGAGACTGTCGACATTTTCTGGAGCCTTTTCGGCGATGTTTGTGGTCTTCACTTCAGTCTCAGAGCTGCTGGGAGCATCAATTTCCATTGCTGGGTCGATGTCTACCGCAGATTCTTCGACTGTGGAAGTACCTATTTGTTGTGGAGGAACGGTGTTACCCTCGTCTTTTTTATATACTTTCAAAGTAATCGAAGAAAATCCATACCCAATCACACCTTTGGTTGCCAGTAGAGGAGCCAAGGACTCTTTATTCACTACAATAATTGCAGATCTTGAAGCGCCCTTTGGTTCCTCCACTTTCGCAACTTTCCAGTTGTGAGTGGGCAGGTCTGGATTACTGCTTTGTATGATTTTAAGGATTGTATCCGGTCGAGAAGGTTCCTCTGGAATCCAGGTGCGAGCCCTTGGCCTTGTAGGGATTTGCTCTCTAGCAACAACCTCAAGCTTCGCGCCTGTCCAGATCTCACCTAACTTGCTGACAGCAAGCTTATATAGATCGCAAGATCTCTGATCTCCACAAGAGATAAGCTTTACTTGGCCTCGGTGCCAGCCGTTATCTCTAATAACTGGGGGTGGTCCTGGATTGGCTTTCATGATGTCCAGGTAGCGTACCGAGAGCTCTCTTGTTACCACTGCCCAGCGATCTACTGAGATCTTGCCATCGATATCGCTTCTGTCGATGACTGCAACTATTATATTGGATTTTAGCGCATCGCTAAAAGAAAGATCATCCTTCCTTAACGCAGTTGATACCGTGCTGGTCTTCTGCACTTTCGGGCGCTTGGGTTCCGAAGTGGTTCCCTCAATGGACCTTTGTCGCTTTGACGTGGAGTCACCGCTGGTCTCAGCATCTTGCTGTCTAGCAATGACGCTTTTGGCCCATGCTAGCGATGCTTCCTGCTTAGAGTCACCATTAGTTTCTAGTTTATCACCTAGTCTTTTGATGATCCTCTTAGCATTCCGCAATTCGCGAACGCTTTGCGATAGGGGATGTCTCGTAGTGGTTATAGCAGACCCTTTTTTCAAGGGCGCCTTACCACTGAAATGAGGTTTATTGGTAGTACTACCACTTACCATAGTGGTTACAGCAGACCCTTTTCTCAAGGGCGCCTTACCACTGAAGTGGGGCTTACTGGACGTACTGTCCCTGGCCGTAGTGGTTGCAGCAGACCCTTTTCTCAAGGGTGCCTTACCACTGAAGTGGGGTTTGGGTTTGTTGGTAGTACTACCAACGGAGCGTAGCTTATCAGTCCCGCTACAGCCCACGGACCCTGTCTTAACAGTTGTTCCGCAAACTGTGTCAGGCTTGATAGCCGCTTCGCCTTGTAAAGCTATTGTAGTCGCTGGCGACTTATCCTCGTTAGAGGCCAAGCCCGTGCCGGCAGTCGCGACTCCTGCCGACATTTGAACGTATATCCCCGTTCGAATTTTATCTTTTTCATTAGCTTTATTCATGGTTCATAATTGGGTTTTTGAATTTTGTTTGTTGTCTCTGCTACCGCAGCTGGATTGCTGGGGAAACAGGACGTAAGCCTTCCCACCGCGTCAAGGTCAAATTCACGGGAAGGAAGTTGTCCTCTTGGTATTATTGAAAATTGCGCATACTTAATTAATAGGGACCTTTTTTAACCCTATGAAATCCAAATGCATAGTTATAAGTAGGAAGATTCTAAACCTTAAATATTTTCCTAACCTATTTCTAAACAACTCACGCATTAATTATGTTTGGACTGCAAGAAATCTCGGCATGTTGTTCAATAGTACACTGTTTTGTGATACTCATATAAATACTGCCGTTGGTAAGGTATACGTAGTACTCCGCAAATTATGGTCCTCGTAATATTACTCCCCTATTACAACTCGTTTGGTATTGGCTAAAACGCTTGTCATACTATATATTGCAAATACGATGAAGTCAGAAGGCGAAGGCTTAACGTAGCTTTTAACAATACCACATTTTATATATCCGGGTTACATAGGATTGACCGTGTGTTAAATTTCTCCATACAAATATACATATACAATTTTCCTTGATAACTTATTGCACTTCCGAACTCTTGTATTACTGTTTAATATAATCCACACTCATGAACCATGTAGTCTATTCAATAGGATACAGTTTGGGTCCTCGAATAGATCCCGAAATATCAGACATTCCCCGTTATGCTTGTCTAACTTCTGAGCGACAGTTTCTCGTCAACGCCATACTACTGCGGAACTCCCTTCCGAGGCACATAAGGAGAGTAACTTAACTTAAAAAGAATAACTAATTTTTCTTTTTAAATGGAGACGTAATTGTAATTTTTTTCTCTTTCCTTTTTGTTTTATATTAAAAATGTAGGTTTTGGTTTAACGTTTGTTAATTCGTAACTTTATAATCTCTTTTCCTTGTTATTTTCTTGTTGTTTTACACTAAATTATAACAAGTATATTCTTAATGTGTAGATATTCATTGAATTCAATAAACTAGATTATCATTTACCGACTATGGCAAATATTGATATCAGCAACTTCGAGGTAACTAAGGGTTTAACTCCATGAACGACAACTTATTGGATATCCATAGGAAATCGTTACTATTTCGGTTTGAAGAAACAAATGGCTTCAAAACTCTTCAAGCTTTTTTTGTTTTTTTTTTTTTTATATTTTGCGCGCTGTTGCGGGTTTCTTGGATGCCGTCGGGGTCTGTGCTGGCATGCTTGACCGGCCTCACGCTCGTCGGAGGGAGTAAGTTCTTGACCCCTATCAAAATCGCGCAGACAAAAATCATGCCAGGCTCTACGTCTCGATGTTGTGACGTTACGAGAAGATTTTCTTTACCCACCCTGCCATGGTAACCTATCTCGCTTAAGCTACCCCTTTCCTTGCCATCTTTCACTTCCTCATCTCACTCTTACCATTTCCATCAATCCTCATCCTTAATCCTTTAAATTAAAAACTCATTTTGTATCAAATTTTCTTTTCAAACATTATAATTATTAGAATTTTGTTTCATTCTGTTTTGTATAACAATCATCAATCGAATTTTAATCAAACAATTTATAATTATGTATAAGTTAATAAAAAAAAGGAATTATTTAAACAAGTTACACAAGACTATGTCTTTCAAATTCTCAAATTTTGTTTGGGTTTAATTAGTAATAAAATATGTACTTAAGCACATACGTAAGTACGAAAGTAAATTATTTCTATTTCCCACAGGTAAGCACACCGCGCATAGATAAATATGCATGTATATGCACGAATTATCATTTGAGTGCACTTCACTCAAAACTACTAAATTTTCACAATATTCCCCACCCCTTTGAAAGACTATATATTTAAATGCAATTGAATATAAAAGTGTTCAGAACAATGACTCACCCTTATTTTCGGTGTTTAAACATCGAGCTGCAAATGTTGTGGCCACAGCATCCAGGTTGATGAGATGAACTTATCTGTTGATATTATCACTTTTACGCTGCTTTAAAAATATATAATGCTTTCAATAAATTTTTCCCTTACAAAAGTGAACAAATCATTAGTGCAAACAAGTAGCATTGCATATACATATATGTTTAAATATGCACACATAACTATGCTACCTGTGGCTAGTTAAAAATTGACTTCGCGCCCACGATATGCGCTTTTAAATTTTGTAAATTACGTTATAAAAAAAAACAAAAATGACGTTAAAACATAAAAAAAAATCAATTAAAAGAATTAATAAAAAAAAGTATGTAGGTCGTCCGCTGCCTGGATTCGAACTCGGAACCCCACGCCTACGGGTGAAACGCCTAGCCCACTGGACCACCAGTTTTTTTATATGGTTTAAAATTCAATTCGAAGCTTTGGGGGCGTTTATAAAGTAGTTTAGCTACACAAACAAAATAAAAAAAAAAAAGTGAATTACTAAACTGCACTGAATTACCGCCGCGTCGGTTCACTGCAAAGGATCACTAAGTAACAATTCAAAAATGATTTAAATTAATCTTTGATAATTTTTCATTCTTTTAAATGAGAACATCGTAGACTTATTAAAATACAGTTTAATCTATTTTAATGGCTTAATAATTTATTAGATATGATTAAAAATCTCAAGTTTGTATTAATTCAATCTAAATTGCACTTAAGTGATCACAGCAACAAACCGACGATATGCATTATTTTCAAATTAGCTTGCACAATAATGTGATATACCTTTTTTTCCTGTTTTGTTTCCTATTTTGTAAGGCGTTATAGTTTCGATTCTCTGATAAGTTTCACTTTTATTTTCTAAGTAAATTAAGATTTTATATTTAGGTACAGTGTTTCACCTATGTTATTTATAATAATTTTTATATACGTACTTTAATAAATGAAAATAATTCTTAATAAAAAAAAATCAAATTGACTAGCACTCCGTAGGTTTATGTGGTTCTTTTACTTTTGGAAAGAAAACTTCTTTTGATTTTGCAACAGTTTTCTTCTGGCCATTTACAACTACAACCTACAAGTCTCTTTTTACGGGAGAATACCGCCGATCGGGAACGGTGGCGATACACGGTCTCATACATTCACATTAAATTTGAAATGTAGGAGAGTAGTGGCTAAAATGAGGACTCGTTGTAACACAAAAAAAAACCAGTTGAGTTGCAGTTCGTTACATAGGGCTTTGCTTTTTGCTTATTAATGTATGTCTACATTATGTAAACAAAATTGCAAACAGAACCCACACATTTCTTCCTTATCGTCAAGCAACCCAACGTGGGAGCCGCACCCACAATATAGCCGGGCAAAAGCCTGTTAAAACTGAATTTTCTAATTCAAATACCCTTTGCAAATTGAGATATAATCCTTCAAAAAAAAAAAATCTTCACTGCCGAATGTCCTTGGCATGGTAAACTCCTATCCTTTTCCCAGTCAAAGTTTCAAGCTCGTACATGCAGTTTCCTACAGTTCGGCGAACACGAGCCTTGAGGAATTTTGGAAGTAGCTTTGAATTTTGACCTTGTACAAAATTACTCTGGGCAAAGTTTCGATAAAATATTTCCTGACCAACCCTAAACGAAACTGGCCTTGACCTCGTATTGTAAGTTGCCTTCGACCGCTCATGTGCGTTTTGTAAGTTTTCGGACAACTTCTGACGTGCAAGTGCAATTTTTGCTTCGCGTGGCACAACAACTTGTTCGGGATCATGAAGGGCTCTTAAATTTCTGAGGATTTTGTAAGCTGATCCATGGTTAATCATATTTTGGCCGAACATCGCAAAATATGGCTGACATCCGAGAGAGTCATGGTTATCAGACCTCAAGGCGCAAGCTATGCTTGAGAGGTATGAATCCCACGTATCTTGTTCATCTCGTACAAATACTCTCAGCTTATTTAAGATGCTTCGGTTCACTCTCTCTGAAACATTTGCCTGCGGAGAATAAAATGCAGTTCGAACATGTTGCACGCCATAGCGCTCCAAAAACTTACAAAATTCAGACGAAATGAACTGTTTTCCATTATCAGAGTGCACAAATTCAGGAGTTCCAAAAGCATGGAAGACTTCTGGTTCTAAGAATCGAATAATGTTTGCGGAAGTTGCTTTCGGTAACGCTTTGAGAAAAGTATATTTGGAGAAGTGATCAACAGCGATGAAAATAAAAGTATTACCGCGTTTTGTACGTGGATAAGGTCCTAACAAATCCACATACAAACGCTGCATCGGTCGCTCAGAGACGATCTGCTTCGTAATCGGAGGACGAAGAGTTCTATTTGATGCCTTTGTGGTTTTGCATACCTCGCACTGACTCACGTATGACTTCACCTGCGTGGCCATCTTAGGCCAATAGTACTTTTCCCTCACTCGGGTATAAGTTTTAGAAAAACCACTATGGCAACTAAGTCTGGTCCCGTGGGCCATCTCAATCACTTCGTTTGTCAAAGTACTTGGTATCCATAAGCGCCACAAAGAATCTTCACCTTCAAGCTCTTCACTCCTAAACCTAACTCTTTTGTATATGTACTTGTCGGATACAACTAGGTCCGGGAGTGCCGCTTGATTCTTGATAATTTCTTCTCTTTGCAAACTATACTCAGCAGCGTCGAACTCTGGCGAATCGATATCTACTTCCTCTCCTATCGCGTTGATCGAAATCTCTTCCATATCTCCTCTCGAAAGCGCATCCGGAACAATATTCAAAGAACCCTTACGATGCTCTATCTTGAAATGGAAACCTTGAAGCTCCAAACTCCATCTTGCGAGACGCCCACTCAAATCTTTTAATGACATTAGCCATTTAAGACTTGAATGGTCAGTAATGACACGAAAAGGCAAGCCCTCGACGTACGCACGAAACTTCCTAATGCTAAGCACAGCTGCTAGACACTCAAGCTCTGTCACCGTATAGTTCTTCTGTGCCTTATTTAACTTTTTTGACATAAAAGCTATGGGTTTCTCATTACCATCTGCATCCAACTGGAAAAGAACCCCACCGACTCCCTCAGACGACGCATCACATTGAATGGTGAATTCCTTTTTGAAGTCTGGCTGAGTCAATACAGGAGATGAGGTGAGAGCTTCTTTCAGTTTTTCAAACGCTTCCTTGGCTGCAGATGTCAATTCGAACCCCTTTTGCTTTTTAAGGCAATCGGTAAGTGGAGCTGCAAGATCAGCATAGTTCCTAATAAAACGCCTATACCAACCCGTCATACCAATAAATCTCCTCACTTGTCTCGCCGATTTAGGAAGAGGAAAGTTTACCATCGCCTCAACCTTTTCAGGATTAGTTTTTAACGTTCCCTGACCGACAATGTAACCAAGAAACTTTATTTCACGCATGCAGAACTTGGACTTATTAAGGTTGATGGTCAAATTCGCTCTACGAAGACAGGTTGCTACGTCTGTCAATACTTTTATATGAGTTTCAAAATCCGCTGTACATATCAAAAGATCATCTAAATAAACGAAAACATGTTGTCTAAGACGAGCAGGTATTACTTTGTCCATTAGACGACACATTCTCTGTGCGGCGTTACATAACCCAAACGGCATCACATTAAAGTGATACAGCGGCCGTCCAGGTACAGCGAAAGCCGTTTTTTGTTTTGACTCTTCATCTAACGGTATCTGCCAAAATGCATCTTTAAGATCTAGACCCGTTATGAAATGAGTGTCCTCTAATCTACTGATGATACCTTCAATATGTGACAGCGGATATGCATCATTAACCGTTTTACTGTTTAATTTACGACTATCCAAGCACAGGCGTACTTTTCCTGGTTTCTTTACCATCACTATAGGCGAACACCAAGGCGAATTGCTCTCCTCAATAACCCCAAGTCCTAACATACGATCGAGTTCCTTGTAAACCTCCTCTTGCTTCACCGGCGAAAGCGGATAATGCCGAGATTTTATTGGTATGGCATCACCTGTCTCGATTGTGTGGATTTCGACATGCGTTCTACCAAGACCTAGCTCAGCAAAGTTAGGAAAAAGCCGCTTTACCGAATCCAACTTGATTCGCTGAATCGACGTCAGATCGATAAAAACCGCTTCCTCAGCAACTGCGCGAATCTCCTCAAACATGATGTTGCTGTCTATTTGGGATACTTGTGGAGTTAGATTAAATTCGTTCCAGAAATTCATACCGAGATAAACCTTCTGCGTCAGGTTAGGAATTACATAGAATGTAATGGTCTTCGTTATGCCATCAAGTGTTGTCTGGACTTCACAGTATCCAACGATATCGTGTGATTTACCATCAGCTGTCCTAACAACATTCTTGTATGGTAGCATTTGAATTCCATTCCGTTCTATGAATTCAAAACAGGAATCTCCCAACACAGAGATAGATGCACCACTGTCCAACAGGCCTGAAACTAGCTCGTCTTTCAGCTTAACTTGTGCATACAATCTACCATCTGTATTGGAAGTCAAAATTGTCTCAGCCATGTGTCTCTGAAATTCCTTTCGCTTCTTGTATCTATCTCTGCATTTTTGAATTTGGCCACTTACAATCGGTTTACCAAAAATCTCAGAGCGCTTCCTGTAATAATTGAGTTTCCTCTCGTGAAGGGATTTCAATTGAAAAACTTTGACAGGATGACTCTCCGAAATTGGAACTTCTCGTTGAAGAACCTTGAAAGGACCATCAGATTTAGGAGCCCTACTACCCTCAACTTCCTCCGACCTATCACCTGATTTTTCTACAACCAACCCAACCGACCCCGAATCACTTCCTTTTTCAGTTTCATCTCCTATTGCTGTCTTCTCTGATCGGGTTGGCTCTTTTGGAACCGATTCTCCCCGATAGATCTGTCGGTCCCTTGGCGGTTTCCCTGGTGTTTTTGGCATTCTGGGGTACTCACGCCCTTTTCGCCACAGAGAAAACAGAACAGCTTTCTTTCATGCGATGGACACTGATAGAAGGAATGACCAAGCTTATCACAGTTCCAGCAAACCAACGATGAAGTTGGCTGTCTATTGTTGCCTTTGCTAAATGCAGCAACCTCTTCCTGTGATAAATCTATTTCGATTACTTCTTCCACATGAACCTCATTTACAGTCTTATGGGGAACTGTTCTCCTTGCTAAAAAGGTTTCGGCTTCTCTAGCCTTGTTACGGAGATGCTCTAAGCTGGTAATTTCCGCTGCCAGCAACACTTCACCCAATCTATCCTTGGCATTACTTTTGATGATTTGTATGAGCTTTGTCGAATCAAATGGTTCATTTAACTGATCATTCAGATGTACGACAGCTCCATAAAAATCATCAAAAGTCTCCTTAAATCCCTGTTTTCGAGTGAGCAAGCGCATGTATATCTCTACGTCATTTTCTTTGCGTCCGAATTCTTTCTTCAAGCTGCTTTTGATAAGTTGCAAGTTTGCGTCTTGATTTTTGTGCAAAAATCGCCAAAACCAATCGTTCGCTTTTCCAATCAGCAATAAATGAAAATTTGCACTGATTTGATTATCACTGTAACCCGATGACGCTTGCAACCTATCAACCTTGAAAAGGAAATCGGAGACACTATTCGTACCGTCATATGAAATGTTCCACCTTTCGAGACGGCAAACATTCAGTTCCCTTGAAGCATTTTGTGGTTGTAACCCCACAGAAGGAACACGCGCTGTTGCGGGTTTCTTGGATGCCGTCGGGGTCTGTGCTGGCATGCTTGACCGGCCTCACGCTCGTCGGAGGGAGTAAGTTCTTGACCCCTATCAAAATCGCGCAGACAAAAATCATGCCAGGCTCTACGTCTCGATGTTGTGACGTTACGAGAAGATTTTCTTTACCCACCCTGCCATGGTAACCTATCTCGCTTAAGCTACCCCTTTCCTTGCCATCTTTCACTTCCTCATCTCACTCTTACCATTTCCATCAATCCTCATCCTTAATCCTTTAAATTAAAAACTCATTTTGTATCAAATTTTCTTTTCAAACATTATAATTATTAGAATTTTGTTTCATTCTGTTTTGTATAACAATCATCAATCGAATTTTAATCAAACAATTTATAATTATGTATAAGTTAATAAAAAAAAAGGAATTATTTAAACAAGTTACACAAGACTATGTCTTTCAAATTCTCAAATTTTGTTTGGGTTTAATTAGTAATAAAATATGTACTTAAGCACATACGTAAGTACGAAAGTAAATTATTTCTATTTCCCACAGGTAAGCACACCGCGCATAGATAAATATGCATGTATATGCACGAATTATCATTTGAGTGCACTTCACTCAAAACTACTAAATTTTCACAATATTCCCCACCCCTTTGAAAGACTATATATTTAAATGCAATTGAATATAAAAGTGTTCAGAACAATGACTCACCCTTATTTTCGGTGTTTAAACATCGAGCTGCAAATGTTGTGGCCACAGCATCCAGGTTGATGAGATGAACTTATCTGTTGATATTATCACTTTTACGCTGCTTTAAAAATATATAATGCTTTCAATAAATTTTTCCCTTACAAAAGTGAACAAATCATTAGTGCAAACAAGTAGCATTGCATATACATATATGTTTAAATATGCACACATAACTATGCTACCTGTGGCTAGTTAAAAATTGACTTCGCGCCCACGATATGCGCTTTTAAATTTTGTAAATTACGTTATAAAAAAAAACAAAAATGACGTTAAAACATAAAAAAAAATCAATTAAAAGAATTAATAAAAAAAAGTATGTAGGTCGTCCGCTGCCTGGATTCGAACTCGGAACCCCACGCCTACGGGTGAAACGCCTAGCCCACTGGACCACCAGTTTTTTTATATGGTTTAAAATTCAATTCGAAGCTTTGGGGGCGTTTATAAAGTAGTTTAGCTACACAAACAAAATAAAAAAAAAAAAGTGAATTACTAAACTGCACTGAATTACCGCCGCGTCGGTTCACTGCAAAGGATCACTAAGTAACAATTCAAAAATGATTTAAATTAATCTTTGATAATTTTTCATTCTTTTAAATGAGAACATCGTAGACTTATTAAAATACAGTTTAATCTATTTTAATGGCTTAATAATTTATTAGATATGATTAAAAATCTCAAGTTTGTATTAATTCAATCTAAATTGCACTTAAGTGATCACAGCAACAAACCGACGATATGCATTATTTTCAAATTAGCTTGCACAATAATGTGATATACCTTTTTTTCCTGTTTTGTTTCCTATTTTGTAAGGCGTTATAGTTTCGATTCTCTGATAAGTTTCACTTTTATTTTCTAAGTAAATTAAGATTTTATATTTAGGTACAGTGTTTCACCTATGTTATTTATAATAATTTTTATATACGTACTTTAATAAATGAAAATAATTCTTAATAAAAAAAAATCAAATTGACTAGCACTCCGTAGGTTTATGTGGTTCTTTTACTTTTGGAAAGAAAACTTCTTTTGATTTTGCAACAGTTTTCTTCTGGCCATTTACAACTACAACCTACAAGTCTCTTTTTACGGGAGAATACCGCCGATCGGGAACGGTGGCGATACACGGTCTCATACATTCACATTAAATTTGAAATGTAGGAGAGTAGTGGCTAAAATGAGGACTCGTTGTAACACAAAAAAAAACCAGTTGAGTTGCAGTTCGTTACATAGGGCTTTGCTTTTTGCTTATTAATGTATGTCTACATTATGTAAACAAAATTGCAAACAGAACCCACACATTTCTTCCTTATCGTCAAGCAACCCAACGTGGGAGCCGCACCCACAATATAGCCGGGCAAAAGCCTGTTAAAACTGAATTTTCTAATTCAAATACCCTTTGCAAATTGAGATATAATCCTTCAAAAAAAAAAAATCTTCACTGCCGAATGTCCTTGGCATGGTAAACTCCTATCCTTTTCCCAGTCAAAGTTTCAAGCTCGTACATGCAGTTTCCTACAGTTCGGCGAACACGAGCCTTGAGGAATTTTGGAAGTAGCTTTGAATTTTGACCTTGTACAAAATTACTCTGGGCAAAGTTTCGATAAAATATTTCCTGACCAACCCTAAACGAAACTGGCCTTGACCTCGTATTGTAAGTTGCCTTCGACCGCTCATGTGCGTTTTGTAAGTTTTCGGACAACTTCTGACGTGCAAGTGCAATTTTTGCTTCGCGTGGCACAACAACTTGTTCGGGATCATGAAGGGCTCTTAAATTTCTGAGGATTTTGTAAGCTGATCCATGGTTAATCATATTTTGGCCGAACATCGCAAAATATGGCTGACATCCGAGAGAGTCATGGTTATCAGACCTCAAGGCACAAGCTATGCTTGAGAGGTATGAATCCCACGTATCTTGTTCATCTCGTACAAATACTCTCAGCTTATTTAAGATGCTTCGGTTCACTCTCTCTGAAACATTTGCCTGCGGAGAATAAAATGCAGTTCGAACATGTTGCACGCCATAGCGCTCCAAAAACTTACAAAATTCAGACGAAATGAACTGTTTTCCATTATCAGAGTGCACAAATTCAGGAGTTCCAAAAGCATGGAAGACTTCTGGTTCTAAGAATCGAATAATGTTTGCGGAAGTTGCTTTCGGTAACGCTTTGAGAAAAGTATATTTGGAGAAGTGATCAACAGCGATGAAAATAAAAGTATTACCGCGTTTTGTACGTGGATAAGGTCCTAACAAATCCACATACAAACGCTGCATCGGTCGCTCAGAGACGATCTGCTTCGTAATCGGAGGACGAAGAGTTCTATTTGATGCCTTTGTGGTTTTGCATACCTCGCACTGACTCACGTATGACTTCACCTGCGTGGCCATCTTAGGCCAATAGTACTTTTCCCTCACTCGGGTATAAGTTTTAGAAAAACCACTATGGCAACTAAGTCTGGTCCCGTGGGCCATCTCAATCACTTCGTTTGTCAAAGTACTTGGTATCCATAAGCGCCACAAAGAATCTTCACCTTCAAGCTCTTCACTCCTAAACCTAACTCTTTTGTATATGTACTTGTCGGATACAACTAGGTCCGGGAGTGCCGCTTGATTCTTGATAATTTCTTCTCTTTGCAAACTATACTCAGCAGCGTCGAACTCTGGCGAATCGATATCTACTTCCTCTCCTATCGCGTTGATCGAAATCTCTTCCATATCTCCTCTCGAAAGCGCATCCGGAACAATATTCAAAGAACCCTTACGATGCTCTATCTTGAAATGGAAACCTTGAAGCTCCAAACTCCATCTTGCGAGACGCCCACTCAAATCTTTTAATGACATTAGCCATTTAAGACTTGAATGGTCAGTAATGACACGAAAAGGCAAGCCCTCGACGTACGCACGAAACTTCCTAATGCTAAGCACAGCTGCTAGACACTCAAGCTCTGTCACCGTATAGTTCTTCTGTGCCTTATTTAACTTTTTTGACATAAAAGCTATGGGTTTCTCATTACCATCTGCATCCAACTGGAAAAGAACCCCACCGACTCCCTCAGACGACGCATCACATTGAATGGTGAATTCCTTTTTGAAGTCTGGCTGAGTCAATACAGGAGATGAGGTGAGAGCTTCTTTCAGTTTTTCAAACGCTTCCTTGGCTGCAGATGTCAATTCGAACCCCTTTTGCTTTTTAAGGCAATCGGTAAGTGGAGCTGCAAGATCAGCATAGTTCCTAATAAAACGCCTATACCAACCCGTCATACCAATAAATCTCCTCACTTGTCTCGCCGATTTAGGAAGAGGAAAGTTTACCATCGCCTCAACCTTTTCAGGATTAGTTTTTAACGTTCCCTGACCGACAATGTAACCAAGAAACTTTATTTCACGCATGCAGAACTTGGACTTATTAAGGTTGATGGTCAAATTCGCTCTACGAAGACAGGTTGCTACGTCTGTCAATACTTTTATATGAGTTTCAAAATCCGCTGTACATATCAAAAGATCATCTAAATAAACGAAAACATGTTGTCTAAGACGAGCAGGTATTACTTTGTCCATTAGACGACACATTCTCTGTGCGGCGTTACATAACCCAAACGGCATCACATTAAAGTGATACAGCGGCCGTCCAGGTACAGCGAAAGCCGTTTTTTGTTTTGACTCTTCATCTAACGGTATCTGCCAAAATGCATCTTTAAGATCTAGACCCGTTATGAAATGAGTGTCCTCTAATCTACTGATGATACCTTCAATATGTGACAGCGGATATGCATCATTAACCGTTTTACTGTTTAATTTACGACTATCCAAGCACAGGCGTACTTTTCCTGGTTTCTTTACCATCACTATAGGCGAACACCAAGGCGAATTGCTCTCCTCAATAACCCCAAGTCCTAACATACGATCGAGTTCCTTGTAAACCTCCTCTTGCTTCACCGGCGAAAGCGGATAATGCCGAGATTTTATTGGTATGGCATCACCTGTCTCGATTGTGTGGATTTCGACATGCGTTCTACCAAGACCTAGCTCAGCAAAGTTAGGAAAAAGCCGCTTTACCGAATCCAACTTGATTCGCTGAATCGACGTCAGATCGATAAAAACCGCTTCCTCAGCAACTGCGCGAATCTCCTCAAACATGATGTTGCTGTCTATTTGGGATACTTGTGGAGTTAGATTAAATTCGTTCCAGAAATTCATACCGAGATAAACCTTCTGCGTCAGGTTAGGAATTACATAGAATGTAATGGTCTTCGTTATGCCATCAAGTGTTGTCTGGACTTCACAGTATCCAACGATATCGTGTGATTTACCATCAGCTGTCCTAACAACATTCTTGTATGGTAGCATTTGAATTCCATTCCGTTCTATGAATTCAAAACAGGAATCTCCCAACACAGAGATAGATGCACCACTGTCCAACAGGCCTGAAACTAGCTCGTCTTTCAGCTTAACTTGTGCATACAATCTACCATCTGTATTGGAAGTCAAAATTGTCTCAGCCATGTGTCTCTGAAATTCCTTTCGCTTCTTGTATCTATCTCTGCATTTTTGAATTTGGCCACTTACAATCGGTTTACCAAAAATCTCAGAGCGCTTCCTGTAATAATTGAGTTTCCTCTCGTGAAGGGATTTCAATTGAAAAACTTTGACAGGATGACTCTCCGAAATTGGAACTTCTCGTTGAAGAACCTTGAAAGGACCATCAGATTTAGGAGCCCTACTACCCTCAACTTCCTCCGACCTATCACCTGATTTTTCTACAACCAACCCAACCGACCCCGAATCACTTCCTTTTTCAGTTTCATCTCCTATTGCTGTCTTCTCTGATCGGGTTGGCTCTTTTGGAACCGATTCTCCCCGATAGATCTGTCGGTCCCTTGGCGGTTTCCCTGGTGTTTTTGGCATTCTGGGGTACTCACGCCCTTTTCGCCACAGAGAAAACAGAACAGCTTTCTTTCATGCGATGGACACTGATAGAAGGAATGACCAAGCTTATCACAGTTCCAGCAAACCAACGATGAAGTTGGCTGTCTATTGTTGCCTTTGCTAAATGCAGCAACCTCTTCCTGTGATAAATCTATTTCGATTACTTCTTCCACATGAACCTCATTTACAGTCTTATGGGGAACTGTTCTCCTTGCTAAAAAGGTTTCGGCTTCTCTAGCCTTGTTACGGAGATGCTCTAAGCTGGTAATTTCCGCTGCCAGCAACACTTCACCCAATCTATCCTTGGCATTACTTTTGATGATTTGTATGAGCTTTGTCGAATCAAATGGTTCATTTAACTGATCATTCAGATGTACGACAGCTCCATAAAAATCATCAAAAGTCTCCTTAAATCCCTGTTTTCGAGTGAGCAAGCGCATGTATATCTCTACGTCATTTTCTTTGCGTCCGAATTCTTTCTTCAAGCTGCTTTTGATAAGTTGCAAGTTTGCGTCTTGATTTTTGTGCAAAAATCGCCAAAACCAATCGTTCGCTTTTCCAATCAGCAATAAATGAAAATTTGCACTGATTTGATTATCACTGTAACCCGATGACGCTTGCAACCTATCAACCTTGAAAAGGAAATCGGAGACACTATTCGTACCGTCATATGAAATGTTCCACCTTTCGAGACGGCAAACATTCAGTTCCCTTGAAGCATTTTGTGGTTGTAACCCCACAGAAGGAACACTTTGTGACGTACTCGGTACGTGAGGCGGAAACATGTTTGGCATACTATTACTCGCTACATTCGAACACTGGGGATTACTAGGATGGCCCAAGTCTGAAAGATGCCGTTCCGAGCGGAGGTCACCAATACCCTCCAGCTTTCCCATAATACCTCTCATGAAATAATCCATCTGGTCAAAGAATCGAACCTGATTCGTCACCAAAGATTGATCAATTCTGTCAGCCAAAACATCGATAGCCGATGCTCTACCAATCCCAGCAGGGGATCCCGGATTTTCCGTTAAGTCATGGACTGATCGATTATTTTGGCCAAGAAGATTGCTGCCACCCGCAGGCTCCAAAGCCCTGGCTCTAGCCTGACTTACTTCATCGTGAAGTGATTGATCGCCCTCGGTCGACATTTCAGGAGAAAGTTCAGCTACTAAATTATAATAGTGATCCAAA
Organism: Chrysotoxum bicinctum; assembly: GCA_911387755.1. NCBI lineage: Eukaryota > Metazoa > Arthropoda > Insecta > Diptera > Syrphidae > Chrysotoxum > Chrysotoxum bicinctum. The sequence continues at coordinate 125,073,600 of OU426989.1, read as the reverse complement.
ATAACAGATCGATGAAACCTTTCAAAATCCTCCAACGAAATTCCTTCGCTCAAAAGTCTTGGAGGTTGGCTAGTATTCTGAGAATTATTTGAATTCTGGTTCATAACCCAAAACGAAAAATCTAACGAGAAAAATCACAACAACTAAAACACAAATAATCTGTTCGAATGTTTCAGTAACTGACGCTAATTTCTCTATTGAAAGAAATTCGAACCAGGAATAAACAGAAAAACAAAACTAAAAGACCCTTTTCGAAAACTAAATCCTATAACTAACTCCTACTACAATAAAAAATGAAATAGAACAAAAATGAAAATTTTAAAAATTAAAACAAAATAAAAATTAAAATGAAAGAATTTTAAACTGAAAAAAAAACACGTCGAACTCTAATAAAACTATAATATCATAAAAAAAACTGAAAAACTCAAAAATTCGATCTAAGATCTCATAATAAAAAGATAAAAATAAAACACAATATAAATTTAAAAAAAATCAATTTAAAACCCACTGTAAAAATACAACAAAGTTGAAAATAAAATTTAAAATTTTCAAGAAAACTCTTTTTATAATTGCGGATTTGGATGAGGATCAACTTATCTGGAAAGAATGAAACAAGAATAACGAAAGATGGCGAAGCGCTGCGAACCGAAGAAAAAAAAAAAAAAAAAAAAAATTAAATACCTGAAACTAACTCTACTAAAATTGCTCTGTATGGCGATTTGCAATCACAACATAATCACAAAACGACTCTACAGACATTATCTTTTATCGACAAAGGTACTCATGAAGACTCAATGTGAATCCTTTTGTCTCTTCCGTCTTTATTTATATACTTATCTACATACATATTTATGGTGATTTTGCAAACTGAACATCTATGCCAGCATAAATATGTACCACCAGCATAAAGACTCAGAATGCTAACCACCATTACTTATCAGATTCGAAAATCATCCTCCGTCATCGCAACGCAGTACCAAGGTCACACACCTCGGATACTGGGACTTACGACGAAAGATCATTTCCTCACTGAAAAGCAAAGTGAACACCTAAATAAACAAACTAAAATGAATCAAAATTTAAAATGAAAATTAAAAGCAATTAAAAAAAATATACTATTGAAACTGAAGCTAGAAAAATTAAAATGAAATGAAAAGTGAAAAATGAAAAGCAATACAAAAAAAAATGAACTATGAAATTTAAACTACAAATGAAAAAAAAAAACTGAAATTAAAAAAAATGAATTGGCTCGAAAAAAATATCTAAAAACTTGCTATCGTAGGATAGCAAGGCCTTCACGTTATGGGCGCCATTTGTTGCGGGTTTCTTGGATGCCGTCGGGGTCTGTGCTGGCATGCTTGACCGACCTCACGCTCGTCGGAGGGAGTAAGTTCTTGACCCCTATCAAAATCGCGCAGACAAAAATCATGCCAGGCTCTACGTCTCGATGTTGTGACGTTACGAGAAGATTTTCTTTACCCACCCTGCCATGGTAACCTATCTCGCTTAAGCTACCCCTTTCCTTGCCATCTTTCACTTCCTCATCTCACTCTTACCATTTCCATCAATCCTCATCCTTAATCCTTTAAATTAAAAACTCATTTTGTATCAAATTTTCTTTTCAAACATTATAATTATTAGAATTTTGTTTCATTCTGTTTTGTATAACAATCATCAATCGAATTTTAATCAAACAATTTATAATTATGTATAAGTTAATAAAAAAAAAGGAATTATTTAAACAAGTTACACAAGACTATGTCTTTCAAATTCTCAAATTTTGTTTGGGTTTAATTAGTAATAAAATATGTACTTAAGCACATACGTAAGTACGAAAGTAAATGATTTCTATTTCCCACAGGTAAGCACACCGCGCATAGATAAATATGCATGTATATGCACGAATTATCATTTGAGTGCACTTCACTCAAAACTACTAAATTTTCACAATATTCCCCACCCCTTTGAAAGACTATATATTTAAATGCAATTGAATATAAAAGTGTTCAGAACAATGACTCACCCTTATTTTCGGTGTTTAAACATCGAGCTGCAAATGTTGTGGCCACAGCATCCAGGTTGATGAGATGAACTTATCTGTTGATATTATCACTTTTACGCTGCTTTAAAAATATATAATGCTTTCAATAAATTTTTCCCTTACAAAAGTGAACAAATCATTAGTGCAAACAAGTAGCATTGCATATACATATATGTTTAAATATGCACACATAACTATGCTACCTGTGGCTAGTTAAAAATTGACTTCGCGCCCACGATATGCGCTTTTAAATTTTGTAAATTACGTTATAAAAAAAAACAAAAATGACGTTAAAACATAAAAAAAAATCAATTAAAAGAATTAATAAAAAAAAGTATGTAGGTCGTCCGCTGCCTGGATTCGAACTCGGAACCCCACGCCTACGGGTGAAACGCCTAGCCCACTGGACCACCAGTTATTTTATTTCCTGTGGTTTAAAATTCAATTCGAAGCTTTGGGGGCGTTTATAAAGTAGTTTAGCTACACAAACAAAATAAAAAAAAAAAAGTGAATTACTAAACTGCACTGAATTACCGCCGCGTCGGTTCACTGCAAAGGATCACTAAGTAACAATTCAAAAATGGTTCATTCAGTGTACATCGCTCAAAGCAGATAGTCATACAGCGGACGAATTAAATTTAATTTAAAAATCCACCCCTAAGTGAAAAAAGGTCAAAAATTCTGATATACCTGCGGGCTACCAGATTTTATTGCCTAAAAAGTAATTAAAAAGGGATTATCCCAGTGATTAACTTAAAGATTAATGAGGATTAAGTGTGTTAAACAGAAGTTTTTCTCAAAATAGTGTTGTGCGTGTTTAATCCGTTTTAATCAATAATAGTGAAAAAGGTTAATCCAGTAATATGGAACCTCTCAATCCAGCCTCGGCAATCGCTTCATTTGAAGCTTTGCTCAGGAGGATAGTCAAGGACCTTGGACCTGAATATTGTGGCAGATTAGCAATGTCTTTCAATAGCATTGTGCAGCCCAATAAAGCCAGTGACAACAACATGGAAACCGAAGAGGTAGACATTGACGAGGAATCTTCAACCACCAGCACGTTGGAGGAGTCATCCACTGAAGAGGATCCTAGTGAGATCACCAGCTCGGAAGAAGATACCAGTGATTTTCCCCTACCTGGACAGAAGAGACCAAGCAAGGCGCTTAAGGACAAAGGTACTAAGCGCATTCAGCTGGAAAAGGACTGCTTAAAGAGTCCAATTAAAGTGCTAACGCCTGTCCAAACCGAAACCGAGAAGTCAGTCAAAAAGACACTGACACCAGCTTCATCATTCTCAACAGCTTCAACATCAGCAGCCACCAAGCCTGTTCCAGCTTCATCATCTTCAACATCAGCAGCCACTAATCCCATTCCAGTCCAGCCTACAAAGACATCGAATAAATCCACAGTGAAACCAACCAAGGCCCCAGGAATGCCCCCAATTTTTTGCTATTCCGGCAACATTGCTGAAATCAGCAGGTTCTGCAAAAGCAAGGGATTGAGTGTAACTTTCAAAAATAGAAATACAAAGACGACTATTATTTCCACTGGAAACAGAGAAGCCTTCGAAATCATCAAAAACTTCCTGAAAGCCAGGAAAATCGAGTTCAACTCTTTCACACCACGCGAGGATAGGAAGAATCTACTTCTTCTTAAAGGAATACACCATTCCTATGCTGCTATCGAAGTTGAAGACGAACTACGGATAGAAGGACTTCCAGTGGTCAAGGTATCCCATTTTAAAGCCAAGAAGGCCCAAGGGAAAACCTATAACAATTTTGTAGTAGAGCTATCGAAGACATGTGACATTAACGAAGTCTACACGAAGACTCTAATAATGAACCAGAGGGTGCACTGGGAGCGACTAAAGACCGACGACATTGTTCAGTGCCGGAACTGCCAGCGTTTTGGACACGTTGCCACCAACTGCGGACGCCAGTACGTGTGCGTTAAGTGTAAAGAGGATCATGAACCCGGGCAATGCCAACGTAAGGAGAATACTGGGTTGGATGTATGGTGTGCCAACTGCAAAAAGGAAGGTCATCCAGCCAGTTTCAAGGGCTGCCCAACACTTAAGGTAAGACTCACCGAAAAAAACAAAATGTCAGCCGAAAAAAAAGCACAACAGGTATTTGCTGCAAAATCAGCATGTTTGGTTACCCGCCCTGCACTCAGCTTTGCAGCAATGGTGAAAGGCGGTTCTTCGCAGAAACCAACCAATTCCAGGAGCCAACAGCAACAACAGAAAACGACACCAGCGAAGGTGATCACACCCCAAGCAACAGCACCAAGGAGTGGACCAACCAAACCAACAACACCAAGGAGTGGACCAACCAAACCAACAACAACCGCACCAACGAACCTGAACACCGAAGTCCAAAGGATTTTTGGATCCGACCTACTCTCGGTCATTGGAAAAGCTCGGAGTGCAGTTCCATCGAACTATGCTCAGCTTAGCGAAGGTGAGAAGTCCGTGGCGCTGGCCACCTTCATATTCCAAATATGCAATTAAAGAAGCTCCGCATCCTGACGTACAATGTGAATTCATTGTACAGCCTTGAGAAGAGAACGACATTTAATTTATGGATGAAAAACAAAAACCCGGACATCGCTCTCATCAGTGAGACCAACGTCACCAGACGCAACAACATCGACATCGCCGGCTTCAAAACCTTCCGAAAGGACAAAGATGATGGCCGTAGAGGGACGGCAATCTACGTAAAAAAGAAGATTTGCCCAAACACCGCTGAAACAATTATCAGTGGTCTCAGAACCAGCGAAGCCACTGCCGTCACCATTAAACTTGGAAGAGATGAAACCCTTATCATCATCAGTGTCTATTTTAAGTGCCAATCCAGCATGAGAAATATTCACAATGACCTCCAAATTCTCAACGGTGTCCTCGAGAGAAGCACGTATGGACTCATCGGCGGTGATTTCAATGCCAGGCATCACATGTGGCTGGATACTACGATTTCACCTGAGGGCAAGGCGATTGTTGACTGGCTGGACGCTAACAACGACCAGCACTCGTTAGTGGTTGTTTCACAACACAAACCCACCTTTCCCAGAACACCATCAACGCTGGACTTCTTCCTGGCTTCCTCGAACCTAGTGCACACTCTTCCGGAAATCCGGAATTATGTCTGTACATTATTGCATAGTGACTCGGACCATGAAGCTGTTCAACTATCGATTAATCTCAACCAACCCATACTCCTTACAACAGAAGCTCCTGAGAATTTCATTAATTTCAGACGGCTGGATATTGATAGACTTCAAAGAGACATAGAAGACAGCTTAACTCTCCCACCTTCAGACAAGAATCTTCTGGATATCGAAATCGATGCAGCAATTGTCAACTTTGAACATGCCGTATCTGATGCCCTGGACAAGCAAAAACAGTCTAAACCATCAAGGGATAGGTACCAGCACCTTCCCGAGTACGTTCAAAATCTGTATGCTCACAGACAACGTCTAAGGAAACGTCTCCAGCGGATCCATCAAAGTGAACTGAATACAACAAACAGAAACTACCAGATAGTTTGGAATGAGCTACAGCAAGTCAACATCATGTTCCGGAACTCCATTCAATACCACAATAATATCCAATGCCAGAAAAGATTACAAGCAATCAAGCCAGGACCAGATGCTTTCAAAAACATCAATAGGATCATTGGAAAACAGCCACAAATACCGGAAACCATCATCAGCAATGATACTGAAGCTACCTCGGCCCAAGAAAAGGTGGAAGCGTTCGCCGACTACTTCGAAGGAAACTTCACACCGAGCCCACCTACTGACCCAACTTTCTTACGAGAAGTTGAGGCAACAGTTGAACAAACACTGCAACCAAATCCGGATAAAATAAATTTTAATATTATTAATCCAGCAAATGATCCCACCGATAGTCCACATTTATGCAATCTAGAGGAGGTTGTAGAAATCATCGGCAATTCTAAGCCAAAAAAGTCTGCTGGACCAGATGGTGTCTCCTACTACATCCTGAAAAGGCTGCCACAGGCGGTAATGATTTTCCTCACAATCATTTTAAACAACTGCATCAACAACTGTTACTTCCCCCAGAAGTGGAAAACAGCGAAGATTGTGCCAATTCCGAAGAAAGGTGCCTCCAACTTAGTTTTCAACTACAGGCCAATATCACTTCTCAACAACATCAGCAAATTACTGGAAGAATTAATCTTACGAAGGCTGAAGAAATTCTGCTGTGAAAATTCAATCATCCCTGACATGCAATTCGGCTTTCGAGAAAAACACTCAACCTTGCATCCACTGGTAAAATTCCAACACGATATCACCACAGCCCTCAACAGTAATCGTGTCACCGTCGGATGCTTTCTGGATGTCGAGAAAGCATTCGATAGCGTGTGGATAGACGGTCTAATCCACAAACTTCATCTTATGCAAGTACCTCCGCCATTAATAAAAATTCTCTTTTCTTTCCTATCTTTCAGGAAATTTTTTGTTCAAGTAGATAACTGCAAGTCAAACATGAAGACCATCAGAGCTGGAGTCGCCCAAGGCTCAAAACTAGGCCCCTTCCTCTACAACTTGATGACTTCAGACCAACCTTCACCAATTGGCTGCGAGAACCTTCTGTATGCTGATGACTCGCTCACCTACGCCACATCAATGTCACCTCTAATCGCTGTCCAAAAAGTAGAAACCCACATTAACAGACTCTTCCAATTCTACCAGAAATGGGGCATCCGAATCAATACTTCCAAATCGGAACTTGTCTGCTTCAGGAGACCTTCAACTGGTAGAGGCCTTCGCACCGCAACAATTTGCAGAAATCTGGTCCTAAGACTCCCTGACGGATCCTCCATAGTGGCAAAGCCAAATGTCAAGTACCTGGGAGTGCACTTCAATGAGTTGCTAAGGTTTAACCTGCACTCAAGAAATGTTCTGAAAAAGGCCAGCTGGGCCTTCAGCCGTTTGCACCCATTGCTGAAAAGAAGATCAGGTCTTAGCCAACCGACAAAGATATTAATCTACAAACAGCTCCTGCGACCAGTGATCAGCTATTCCTTCCCAGTCTGGTTTTCCATCTCGAAGACAGCTATGAAGGAACTTCAACTATTCGAAAGGAAGATACTGAGGATCTGCACTGGACTCTACTTCGACCGTCAACGACAGAAACACTACAGGAACGAGCATCTCTACACAGAAGCCAATTTAATCCCGCTGGACAAATATCTAGTTCTTTCAACGAAGAAACTAATGGGGAACATCATCGACCACCCGAATCAGCTTATGAGAAGGATGACCACAGAACAACGACATCCCGAGCCGAGGTACCTCAGTGTGATGGAAACTCTGGATGACAACGTAATCATGGACAACGAGGAAGTAGTCTCGTTCTACGCTGACATTGGGTCAGCCTACCACCGCGGCTAAAACGCCATCCCTGCCCACAACCCACAAAAATCACCACTGACAACCAGGAATGAACACCCTGAGGACATTACAACCGACATTTTAAATTTAATTTTTTTTTTCGTCATGTACATTTTATATAAAAATAATTAAACTTAAGTCACTGTATATAGTTAGGCCCCCTATGAGCCAACAAATGTAAACTTTCATACATATGTAGTATATTATTAGTTGTAAGCCAAATTGTAAATAGTATGTTCAATAAAACAAAATTGAATTGAATTGAACAATTCAAAAATGATTTAAATTAATCTTTGATAATTTTTCATTCTTTTAAATGAGAACATCGTAGACTTATTAAAATACAGTTTAATCTATTTTAATGGCTTAATAATTTATTAGATATGATTAAAAATCTCAAGTTTGTATTAATTCAATCTAAATTGCACTTAAGTGATCACAGCAACAAACCGACGATATGCATTATTTTCAAATTAGCTTGCACAATAATGTGATATACCTTTTTTTCCTGTTTTGTTTCCTATTTTGTAAGGCGTTATAGTTTCGATTCTCTGATAAGTTTCACTTTTATTTTCTAAGTAAATTAAGATTTTATATTTAGGTACAGTGTTTCACCTATGTTATTTATAATAATTTTTATATACGTACTTTAATAAATGAAAATAATTCTTAATAAAAAAAAATCAAATTGACTAGCACTCCGTAGGTTTATGTGGTTCTTTTACTTTTGGAAAGAAAACTTCTTTTGATTTTGCAACAGTTTTCTTCTGGCCATTTACAACTACAACCTACAAGTCTCTTTTTACGGGAGAATACCGCCGATCGGGAACGGTGGCGATACACGGTCTCATACATTCACATTAAATTTGAAATGTAGGAGAGTAGTGGCTAAAATGAGGACTCGTTGTAACACAAAAAAAAACCAGTTGAGTTGCAGTTCGTTACAGCGCACTAAAGGGATTTTTGACTACCCTTAAAATGATTGATCACAGTGCGAGCGTTTAGGAAAGTGGGAGGGGATTTAAAAGGAGATACCGATGCACATTGGTTTTGAATGTCTGAACATCACGAAGTGCACGCATAACAAAGCACTTACACTGACTGACCTGCTAACAACGTCTAGTGTTGGGCGAGAAATGTAAAAGATCTAATGTTGATGTAGTTCAGAGAGTCTTAAACTTTAAAACACGTAAACTGCGTTGGCGGCACGGCCACATTGAGTGGACAACAATGCTCCAACGAAGAAAATATTAGAAGCCTCGCCCAATTTTGGATGGAAGACTGAACATCCGGTTTAAAACCCAAGCCACCAAGGATGTTAGAACGCTTAGTTTAGATGACGAAAGGCAGCGTGCTAGGTGCTAGAGATCGAAGGGGATGCAAAGTCACCGTATCTCAGACAGTGATCATTCATTGATCTGCTAAGTAAAGTAGTAAAGTTCCAACTAATTTGAAATGTGAATGGAAATTTCACAATAGACTAAGGGAGCCGTCAATCTGAAATAATTGAATTCATATTTAAAATTTTAAATTAATAAATGCGAACTTTTGTTTATAAAATCCTCAATATTTTTATTTATCTGTTTTTTTTTCTCTCCTAACGAAACAAAATGCCAAATTTTCTTAGCCAAATAAAATAAAATTTAACTTTATAATACATTATGCAAAATAACTAAATCATACTCTGTATTTTAAAAATTAATTATCTAAAAAATACTAACACATTAACGTAGAATTACGGCCAATGAAAATATTCTAAACATAAATTATATAATTTAAACGAAGTACGGCTTAAACATTTTTAAATAAGTATGTCTTTTATGTGTTTAAAGATGTATTTTTACTTTTAGCAAAATATTGCATTTTTTCAATAAAACAAAAAACTCATTTCCTAAAAATAAAGCTATGAACTACGTCTTCAAATTGATGCTTCTTGATTGCAGTGGCTTAGAGCTAAAATGTTTTTAATTTTACTTCAAAATAGAATTTGTTTATTAATTTTTTTTGTTTAATAAATCTTTTTGAGTATAATGTATAATATATGTATATATTTTTTGTATATTTCTTTCTACAAAATGGAGTGTATTGCATATGAGCGTGTTAGTAACATTAATTATAAAATATATAATATATTTTAGCCTTCATTTTATTTTGTTTTAAACATTAAAATATTGTATAACTACTATAATTTTCCATTGAATATAATATTAACTAATATAATACGCGTGTTTGTTTTGTAATACATATGGTATACATAGTTGCTTGTTTTGTTTGTATTTCATTAGAGGGAAGGTTACATGAGTATCAAATTCTATAGAAATGAAATGATTTTAATATAATTAGGACAAAACCTATTGAAGGAAATACGTTTTAATAAAAAAAAATAGAAAAGAATAATGTTTGCAAAAAAAATTGTCCAAATTGACCTATTGCACAAAATTAATTGTCCGAAATGATTTTCGACTTTGTTTTATCCCATCTTGATCACCGCAAATGAATGGTTAGAAATCACTTTTAAATGGGTTGCTTATGAAGCTTTTAATATTGAAAGGAGATATCACAAGAATTTTTGAATATGAATAGTTTGATCGTACACTTAATTGTGAAAAATTCCGAATGAGGCTTATGTATGTATGTCTCCACCTTAGTTTCGATTAAAATGGATATTATGATGTGACAACTCAACTAAGGGGGTTCCATAAATTACTTCAGAAGATTTTCTTGATTTCTAGACCCCTCCTCTTTTCTCACATTTCTTTGCGCTGTTTTGGAATTTTTGAGGAAATTTAATGCTTACTTTCAAAATTTAACACTGCGAGCTTCTGTGCAAAAAGTAAAGCAACATAACTAATTTGAAGATCTCATGGATCGCGCAGCCACAACATGAGACGGGCTAATAATTCATTTGACTTCAAGTTAACTTAACTATAAGATTAGGTTGTCAACACGAAAACTAACATACTTAGAAAATATATTGGTCAATTGTGATACTAAACTATAAGACAACCAAATAAATAATTCGTATTATTGAACACAACTACTTTCTTAAATAAAATGTTAAGAAGTTTATATTATCTCAAAATTAGCTGATGAACATTTCTTCTTGTTGATTTTGTGAACCAAATAATTATTATAAAATAAAATGCAAACAAAGCAGTTTTGATATGTAATCATTTCAAAATTTTTACGAAAAGTAGTTTGTTTTCAACAAACAAAGATTGTTTTTATAATTTCAGACCACTGGGTCTGAAGAAATCTGAAGAAAGATCGCACCAAAAATGATTATGTAGGTACATATTTTTGTGATAAAAGCCTTTTTTTATTTCAAAAGATTCAAACATATGTTGCAATTTTAATTCAAATCCGACCCTAATAAAAATAAGTTCTTTTATTTTTTTTAAATTAATGAAAGACATAATTAGAAACCCATATTTTCTTTTCAAATTTGTAAAGCTAAGCAAAGGTGGCTCCTTATATATTTTTATGTGATTGTTGTTCACTGGAATTTTTTGGACTTGGTAAATTTAATTCTTTTTTTTTTTGATAATCGTTATTTTAACTGAGCTCCATAGATATGACTTCTTTTTTATTCTTTATCTTCAACTGGTAGCATTAACCCTGATCATTTAAAAAATCAATCGGCCCTAGCGAGGTATCCGTTCGGAGCGGAAAATTGTCCGCAACGCATACTTTGTCGGAGGCTCAAATTGCTTTCGAGGTATCCTATCGGAAAGAATAATGATACACAAACGCGAAAAATTTGTGTCGGACGAAATCGGAAAAACAATTGCATTAAGCTGTCAAAAATTTCACAAATAAAGCACTTGATCGCACTTCAACGTAGTTCGCCGGGTGCGTTAAAATAAATGTCGGAGAAAAATTCCGAACAGCTGTTCGGAAGAATACCTCGAAGCAAAAATCCTCCGAATCGTACAAAATCGGAGAATTTTCCGCTCCGAACGGATACCTCGCTAGGGCCGAATAAGTAATGGTAAATTATTAACTCGAAGAAAACTCTTATTTTAGTAACCAGTTCAATACAGAAGTCATTTCAATTATTTTTCAAGCAAGGGACGAACTGCTACGACACAACGTTATTCCACATAGAGACAACCTGCTACTTATTTGTAATCTAGGCAATGCGGGTGTAAGAGAGAATATAATGCATTTTCTAGACGAATGTTCAATATTAACGAAGTTTAATAGAAAATGAGCTTTTTTGTAGACCTCTGCTGAAAAGCCAAAGCTTACTAAAGCCATGCGCGTCAAAGGTTTATACGAGTAGTGAGCTTAATTGCATAGGGACATGCCTTCGAAGTATTGGGGCAAGGTACGTCAATTGATTTAAGTCTTAACCATATTTATATTAATTTATCTCAACCGCATAATTTTTAGTCTAAGAACCGCATAGAAGTGGATATATAATCAAAACATAGGTTTGAGGGTTTATAGGTGCGTCATGGTATCGAATACAAGTCAGGCTGGGTTTTTTCTGAGCATTTGGCGTGGGTGAGTGGTTGAAAATTCCGTTATTCCGAGTGTTGAGTTAGGGTTATAACCGCTTTAATAAATTATTTTTTAAATATTTTATGACGTTTTCCTGCACCTATAAACTCTAATACTCATATTTTGATTATGCAACCATTCCCAAAATTTGGTGTCAGCTAGTTTATATTTGATGAATGTCGGCCTGAGGCAGCAACCGTTAACAAAAAAATAGTTATTTGGAACTAAACAGCGCCTTTATCCGCCGTCCTGGTCCAATTTATTTTGTACAAGATAAAATGCGCAATACAAAAATGTATTAAAATTAGTGTTAATACCTTATTTGGGTAGTTTAAGGATTCTAAAAAACAAATACACTTTCATTGGTGACTTAACGTGTTGCCTTTGACTGGAAATCCTTCAGACCTTAATCAAATTGAGAATTGTTGGGTCATATTGAAGAGAAGATCACCAAAATAATACAATTAATGATCTGAAGAAAAACATTGGGGATGTGTACAAACCTTGAAGAACGGAGTTATAAAGGTCAGAGACGGACCTATGAGTTTTTAACTAATGAGGGAATGGTTAACACACTAAAGAAAATATTAAAAATAAATTGAACATAAAAAAATAAATATTTAAAAATGGGTGAATAGTTCCAAATGTCATAATTGAGGAGCTGGCGAACAAAAGCGCACTTGTCCAAACTAACGTTTTATCCTTTCTGTTACATTCGCGGGCCTATATAACTGAAGAATTTTCGATTAAAACTGGTTCTAAACTCTACAGAATAAACATAAAATAATTACTTTTCAAACATAAATAAACCTATACCGTAAGTTTTGTACGTCTCCTCATAAAAGAAATAAATCGAAAAATCCCCCTTTGGTTCGGCAGTTCCTCGGCTGTGGGTTACTGTAATAATTTATTAAATTTAAATGCAATGTCAAATTGATTGTTGTGGTATTTTGTGAGTGATTTTTTCGGAATGCCATGGAGAAGATAATAATAGGGGTGAGATTGAGAAGTATACGAGTATGATGCTTTGGTATAAACATTCAAACAAAATATTTACTTTAGAAATGAATTCCTACCAAAAATTGCGAGGAACAATGGAAAAAAGCGTTTCATTTGCATCCAGTGACCAATATATTTCAATTCGATTAATACTTAATATGAATTTCGTATTTTTTGCGCCTCAGTGATTGCACGTTAGTTATGATGTATTTACATACACAAGTTAAAAACGTTTATAAACGCTGTCAAAAATGTTAAAAATGAAATAAGGTACTTATCTGTTAAACAGATAATATGCTCTGGTTTTCTATGCTTTGTACTTTATGTAATACCTTTAAGGAAATAGCTTAACTTAATTTGTCTATTGAGTACATATGGAATTTTCAATACAAAATGACATTTCGTGATAGTAATTTTTGTTGTCGTTTAATCTGTTTCAGTCGATTGAATATAAATAAGACGGATAGTAAAATCAAATTTGGTAAATAATAGATAAATTGATGACAACAATAAGAAATACTTAAAATTTCACAGCACATAAACGACTTATATGTACTTCTTTTTTAGATTTTTGATTTGATCAGTTCTTTTAACGTAAACTTAACTTAAACAGTTCATACAGCTTAACATGTATGAAAAATGAAAATATAAAATATATGTGAATGTTGATTTGCTTATAAAATAAAATACTTTCGAACTAAACAAAAAACATTATTCTAAAAGGTTAATTAGTTCATCTACTTTTAGATGTTTTCGTGATCAGCAAATTTAATTGCAAATAGTCTATTTGTTTTGGGTTGGGGGTGGGTGTGCTTGTTGTAAATAACAATACATACTTAACTTGCGAAATTTAAATATAGCTCTAAAATAATAATAAAAAAAAAATTGTTCACAGGCCCACTTCTCTTGAAGAGAATTATAATAAATAAACGCTTATAGACGAGGATACTCAATGCAATTGAATTAACCTAGTCTAATGCGTAAAGGCACTTAAAAAGTGTGCGCCGCCCAGTTCAAATTGATGTTCATTGTTGAACTCAAAACTGTCAGTTGAGGTTCCCCCACCGAAACCACCGCCGCCAACAACACCAACACCACCACCACCACCACTGCTAGTGGTTTTTAAACTGTCCATATCGAGTATAGGAGGCTTATCACCAGGCTTCCAGCGACGGTGTATTCCCAATGCCTTTAATTTCTGACACACAGAAGAGGGAGATATTGCGTAACCTTTTTCCGCTAACTTTGCCGAAACTTTCCAATACTGAATGTTACTGTCTTCTTTAATCATTTCGAGTATTTCGCGAGTGATTTCTCTATCGCGTAGTTCGCGATCTGCAGCTTTAAGTCGTCGCCGGGGCAACTTTTCTTTCGGAGTACTCGATGCCACTGGCTTTTGAAGTTTATCAGGAGGTTTTGGACGTGTCTCACGTTTGCTACGATACGAAAGGGGTATACCTTTTACGATGGCATCACGAAGTTTCCATGCTGTCATCTGGGAAACGTTCAATTGTCGAGCGATTTCCATTGTGGAAGAATTTTGTGATACGAGAATCTTAGCTGTTGCATACTTCTCGTCATCGATGAATACGTTAGGTTTTCGGGGCTTTTTTGTAGTTGGTCTGTTGGAAAATCATTTTGATGAGTGTTATTATTTATTTGTAAGAATTATGTATTAGCTTGAGATTCTTTACTTACGTTAAATTAGTACTTTGAGGCTGTATAGATTTGATTGACAAATTAACTGGTTGCGAAAAGCCTGGTCTGTAAAGTTATGAAATTTAATTATTATTTTTATGAATTATTGAATTTTTGTTCATAATTATACTTTTATAAACGCTTTATTAATTTGATTTTTTCTGTATTTTTTTCTTTTCAAACACGAAGTTTCAAACTTAGCTACGTTAACGGAATGCAATTTGAGTAAATTTTAGCAATTTGAGTAATCTTATACTGAAGGAAAACTTATAAGTATATAAGATGAAAGCAATTATCATTTCATACGGATATCAATTATTGACATAGCCAAAATGGCAACCCGTTCAGTTTATTCGATGCAACTGCCCTACATGAAAGGTGACAAAGGTTTGGCTATTGAACAAATAAATTCTACGCAATATAACACTTTATTGGAGAATGTACCGAGATATGAATCTAAAGGGCTTATCATTCCTTTCCGATGCATTTACACATCCATATCAGGGACATGATTCTAGAAACGAACATGAATACTTCCGTCTGATTGACAGTTAAATGTTACTGAAGTTTCAAAAAAAAGGTCGTAATTCAATATGAGAAGAAGAATCGGACACAGAGAGGAGCCCCTCAGTACAGTTGCATTTATTTTGAAGTTCAACTAAACTTCGTTTTTTTTTTTTTTTTTTATTTGTTCTGCAAATGTTTCTGCTAGTGTTGGGTTAAGAGTTGGTTTTTGTTGAGCATGTATTCGTTTTGCTTTTGTCATTGTTCTTTTGCAATGATTTGATTTGTATTATTTCGTTTGCCTGTTTTAAGGATGGACAGGTTTTGGATGAGGAGGCATGGGGACATCATGCGAGTGCATGGTACGGGAAGATGAGTAAATAGAGTCACATTTTGCGTCTCTACTATTGCAATTTTGGCAGTGTAAAAGCCTATCCTATATCAACATATTTGGGGGCTGGTAGAGGTCTAAAGTGAAGAGCATCAGACCTGATACCCTTTGGGTAATTGGTAATTGGGGGAAGGAGTTCATGGTTGAATGATAGGGTCAGGGCCTGGATCTAAGATCCCAAAGTACCCACCTATTGGGGGTCCGTGGGCCATTTTAAAGGTTTGCTTATTCACCTGGTTCACTCACGTGGACATAAAGATGAGATAATTATTGAGAATACGGTTGAAAGAGAAAAACCATTTTGTGCTCGAGAGCGAGAAGAAAATATCACACACTAAACTAAGAAGACACGATCCTTACGGTTTGAGAGTTAGTCGGTGACTATCTACTCATGTCAACAATACTCCGATGCTGAAAATCTTGAAGCAGCCATCCATAGATAACATTAATCTGATTTATTCTACCCTAAAAACTTTAAATATTCATACTAACATTTAATACTTATGAATATAATCATATAACCATAATTTTATATCATTATCATATCATACATTATTTTTTAAACTAAAATTATTTCATCTAGCCGTTAGCCCCGTATGCTAGTGCTATTCTCCATATTTTTTTATTTTGTAATTTACTTACACTATAATAAAATTATAATAATAATAATAAACTTTGTATTCCAATGAAGAAGACATTCAACATTACCAATTACGAAGAAAGAAGGTTTGTCCGCACAAACCGCTTAAAAACTAAATTTAAGGTAGAGTTATGATATTCTCTGACAGTTTTCAATTATCAAAGTGATTATCAGTGATTCAAGTAATTCAATCGTCTATAGCTTACTTTAGTTTAGTATATTTCAGAAATTTTTAAACTACGGTTGAAATATCATCATGAAATATAATATAAAAGACAACTTGCGTTTCTTTGTGACAGTAGGAATTAAAAAATTTTAAAATAACTTGTTAATAATTTTTGTTCTAATTGTAGCTTTAGTTTTCAATTTTGAAAATAAGTTAACTACTGTGCCGAAACATTTTAACTTAAATTTGTTTAAACAAAGAGACGAAAAACACGATATCGAATTACAGTGCCTACTCAATCATTCACATACATTCGCATACAAACTATAAATATGAACAATGTAGCTAAGCCATCTATGCAAGACAATTTATAATTAGATATTTTCCAAACTCTCTTTGTTGACTATAGTGTTTCGAAGACTATCGACTTAGGGAAGCAATAACGAGCGATCGAATAGTTACGATAGCAGTCGACATTTTTTAAGTGCTGGACTTGTAAGTTGCTAGGAAGTTTACAAAGAAATTTAGAAGCGCTAATAAAATAAACGCATGTTTATCAGGTTCTGAGGGAAGAAATAAGTCTAGAGCGTTGGTGGATTACTATGCAACATTAGAAATCCTAGTGTGTTGTATATCGGATTAAACTAGTCTGCACACAAACAACTTGAATTATATCTCTCAGTGTGAGGATAATAGGAATGAATTGATAAGATAGAGTAATTTATTGATTTAAATTATTTTGTAAATATAATTGTTTTATAAGCAAATAAAGAATTAACTTAAAACTCACTGTGGAATATGAAATACTGAGGGTAAAGTTTGCATCAAATGCTGTTTGTATCTTTGCATCTGCATTTCAGCATTTTCGACTTCATCTGCTCCTCCTTCTTCCTCTGAATCCTCATCTTCATCGTCATCGTCATCATCGTCGTCATCATCGTCATCTTCGTCGTCATTTTGTTCACCATCTTCATTTTCAGAATCAGATTCGGCATTTTCATTATGAATATTCATTTGATTTGTTGCTGGCATTCCAATGGAAGATGCTGTTTGTGGTATCCCATTGTTATTTGATTGTTCTATTTGTTGCTGCATTAGCTTGTTTCCACCGTTATTATAGCTACTATGGTAGTTTTGATCGAGATTTAAAGATTGCTCATTGCATTGTGAATTAATTTGCTCAGTGGCGTTCTTGTTGGAATCTTTCTCTTGTTCGTCCTCATCGTCGTCATCTTCATCATCATCATCGTCACTGTCACTGTCTGTCTCACTGTCAGAATCGTCATCTTCACTATCGTCTTCATCGTCATCGTCATCGTCTTCTTCCTCTTCATCCTTAACCTCTTCCTTTATTTCCACAATGCCTTCAGCATTTTTAGGATCAACTTCTTCATTTTTTTCAATATTAACACCAAGGTTATGCTGTTCAATTACGGCTCTTGACGTTTCAGGTATAATTCCTATCGTCTGTTGGTTGCAATCCGGTTTTTCTTCTGCAGGTGGATCAATAAAACGTTCATGAAGGCTAACACCGTTAACCAAGTTCTTTCGCAAACGCCATGCGAAAGTACGGGATATGTCGAGTTCTTGGGCGATTTGAGTAGTTGTTGCCTCTTTTAGAATTAAAATTTTAGCCAAAGCGATTTTTTGTGCGTCTAATTTTATTCGGGTTCGTCCTTTGCGCTTGGAAGTATTTGGCAAAATTCTAAAACCAAAAATAGCACAAAATTAAAAAAAAATAAAAATTTTAGCAATTGGTTTCACCTTCTGTTTTGCATATACAAGGCATTATCTGGTTTTCGAGGTGGAATAACAGGTTTCGGGAAGTTGTTGTATTGGACGATATTTTGTTTAAATAACTGTTGTAAGGGCCTATATTGTTTTTTGTTTAGTAAAAATGTGTTATTTTGTAATATGTTATAAACATTAAAATAAATAACTTACACTTTTGAAGCACGAGACGGGCAACCAGTTCGCTTATGCCATCCAAGATGGTGTCCAGTTGGAAAAATAACATGACAGTCTGTGCACTCCATTGGACGGCTAAATTTATAAAAGGTTTAACATAAAGTTTTAGTGAAAATGTTTTTGATAAACACTTTAAATGAAACTTCAAGATGGAAAAAACGTTCAAACAAAATGTATTTTCTTCTACTTATGTAAATATAACTCTTCTAGCTATAATGATTAAATTGTATACTCTTCCAGCCTTAATGATTACATTTTTTAATCTTATTGGAAATTGTTAACATTGAATTTGTGTTTAAAAATTGATATTAGATGAACTGCATATATAAAAAAAAATTACGCATTGAGAAGGTCCGTACTGGTCAAATTGTGAATTCTAGTCAGAGCACTGGGACCAAACACCTATTAAATTTTATCTTTTAAGAGCCATTCGAACATTTTGTATAAATTAAATATTTGTTCGTCAATAAGATAAGTTCTTTCATATTTATATTAAGATGGCACTTGCATCGAAGAAACCGAAAAGCCCTCAGTAATAGGTATGTGTGTCAACGACGATCTTCGTTGGAATGACCACATTCTCGAAACCGCCAAAAATGCTTAGGATTTCTTAGGAAATTTGTTATCCCCTCTGATCTGGCTACCATTTATAAAGCCTTCATATGTTCAAAACAGGAGTATAACTCACACCCTTGGGCAGGTGCAGCACAAACTTCTCTCCACTTTTATTGGATAGGATTCAAAACAGAGCGTTAAAACTGATAGGAAAAAGAGCTATCATGGATTCATTCCATTCACTCGAAGTTTACCCGGAAGCTAGGAATGCTTCTCAGTTCACCCTGGAGCCTAATTTTGGTCGTACTGTCAAATATAGAGATTCGTTTTTTAGTCGCACAACACGATTTTCCCTAGCCATTTAAATTTGCAAACATTCGAAACCAATGTTCATCGACACCTTCATTCGCCCGTGCAGTGTTTAACAATATAAGGTCTCTTAGGGCCATTTGCTGAAACGAAACTTTAATATTTATGTTCAACCTAAGCGCTTATGTTCTACTTTTTCCTCTACGTAAACTGTCACATAAGAGTTTATGTGGAACATAGATAGATAGATAGATAGATAGATTCTTTATTTTTTCATCATAAGGTTTACAAATTTGTATACTTAAGAATAAGGACATGGCAATACTGCCGTCTGCCTGAGATGACATTTCATAATATGATTTAAAAAATAAATGAAATAATTAAAAGCAAAAATTTCAAAATATAAAGAAAAGAAAAAGAAAAAAAAAATGTTTAACAAAAGATATGAAGAAATATTTTTATAAAAAACAATGATATCAATTTTAACGTGATTTGAAACACAAAGTATTACACAATTTGGTTAATTTGATTAGCTGTTTATAAAAATTTTTATCAATTTTAACATGATTTGAAACACAAAATAATACACAATTTGGTTAAGATTAGCTGTTTATAGAATATTATCAATTTTAACGTGATTTGAAACACAAAAGAAATATTATCAAATTTTGTATGATCAGCAACAAAACAGTAAATATTTAGGTATAAAATTTGGTTTAAATTGCA
The DNA here is from genome assembly GCA_911387755.1 of Chrysotoxum bicinctum. NCBI lineage: Eukaryota > Metazoa > Arthropoda > Insecta > Diptera > Syrphidae > Chrysotoxum > Chrysotoxum bicinctum. The sequence continues at coordinate 125,053,675 of OU426989.1, read as the reverse complement.
ATAAGCGGGTAATCGACTACGTTTAATATGTGAAACTGTTACGGTAAGAAAGAGCATGTTGGCAATATTTAAAGAGGCTGAGCCAGCCCATTGCTCCATTTAAAATTTGAAAAAGTTTGTCTAAAGATATAAAACTTTCCTGAAAATGCAACCGACGAATTTCTTGTAGAATAGGACAAGCAGCTACGAAATGGTAAATATCTTCATTCATTCTTCCGTTACATAGATCACATAGCTGGGGCAAGTCTGATCGATGAGGTACAAAGTTTAAATTTAAAATTTCAACTCTTGCTCTAAAAATAATACTTATAACCGAGGCTGAAAATTCATTACTAAAGTAAGAGACTTCCGAGGGCTGGTGGTGGTTTAAATGACTATAAATAGCTCTTGAAGTAGATGAAGATGCTCTGGAAAGATTATCCAGAAACATTTTGTGATCCACCTTAGCAATCACATCAGAAAACTGAGCCTGCCAATCGGTCACATTAGTTTCTGTTAAGTTTAAACTTGTTTCGTGAGATAAAGCTAGTTCTTTCCAGTCTTTAAACGGGGAAGCATTCACTCGCAGTAATTTTCTTAAAATGATTTTGTGAAGACAAGTTTCACTTCTTTTCATCACTCTAGTAATGAAGTTCGCACTTGCCTTCAAATTGTGTATATATATAGGGACTATTCCTGACTCCACATATATGGCGTAGTTGGGTGTTGAGTTAGGCAAACGAAATATTCTCTTAAAAAAGTTCCTTTGCACAGTTTCAAAAGCTTCGAAGTGTGTGTATCCGAAGACTTGGACGCCATGTGTCATGCATACATTTACTGTCGCGTTGAAAACTTTGTACTTGGACATTAAATCAACATTTTGGTTCGAAAAAAACTTTGGCCACATTATATTAAGTGCCAATTTAGCTTCATTGCTTTTTTCTTTGGGGTGCTTTAGATAGCTTAAATTGTAGGTCAAGAGGACACCCAAATATTTAGACTCCTGTACAACCTCAATGTGTGTATTGTTTAGAGACCATTTTTCTTCCGCTCGCCTTCTTGATTGTCTTTTTTCAAATATAACAATCTTAGTTTTTTGGGTATTAATTTGCAAGCCCCAAGACTCGCAAAATAAACTTAAGACGGTTTATTTGCATTTGTAGCGTGAAAGGATTATCAGCAAGCATAACTAGATCGTCCGCGTACAACAGGACTTTGATTATAATGTTAGCAAAATTAACTCCACCCGGAAGAAGCTCGCAGACATCATCTATGAACAGGGCAAATAATAATGGGCTGAGGATACAACCCTGAGGAACACCTGTAGTTGTTTCAAATAAAACTTGCATACACTTCGAGAAACTTTCGTGACAAACCAATACAAGAAAGTTTGTATATTAAAGCTTGTCTATTGACTTTATCAAATGCAGCTTTAAAATCAACAAAGCAAGTGTATAGTTTCTTTTTTCTATCTATAAATTGTTGAGCAATGCTTGAAATGGCAAAGATATGATCCATGGTTGAAAAACCTGTCGGAAACCGGCTTGAAAGATGCTCAAAAGACTGTTATCCTCAATCCATTTTGTGAGCCTTTCATATAGGATTGCAGTAAAAGTTTTTCTTATTGAATTTAAAATTGAAATACCTTTATAATTTTCCGCAGCGTTAGCATCACCTTTTTTAAAAATGGCAAAAATTACAGATTCGTTGAAACTGTTAGGGACACAACCATCATTGTACAATTTGTTAAAGAAAGACACGAGGTAGTTTTTAAAATCAATAGTGCTGTTTTTATAAAACTCGACTGGTATGCCGTCTAGGCCAGGAGCCTTGCTGTTTTTCATTTTTTGGAGCGTTACTTCCAATTCGGGCAATGAGAATTCTAAATCCAGCTCGTTGACTCTAGTATCAGGTAGCGCGTAATCAAAGGTATGAAGGTCTTCATCAGCTGAGAGTAGAGTTTTAAAATGAGCTGCTAACGTCTCAGCTTCTAAAGAGAACTTCATACCCTGATTGCGCCCACCAAGTTTGCGCACTGTCTCCCAAAATATCTTTGAGTTTGTGCAGTTTTCTAATTTCTTAGCCACGGTTTTTAAATAGGTGATTTTCTTAACTGAGCACATTTTTTTAAAATCATTATTAACGCAAAGATAGATGTTTTTGAAAAATTGAGAATTGGTCGTTCTAAACAGTTTTAAGTAAACAAACGAAAGTTTGCGGAGATTTCTGCAATCCTTATCAAACCATACATTTTTAGCTACAAAAGTGTGTGTACTCTTCAACGCAAAAGGGGCTGCGGTCTTTATAACCCGTTCTATACTTTCGCATACCACTTCAGACGAGACTGCGGATTGTTGGGGCAGAGATAGTAAGTGCCGAGAAAGGAGGCTTCTATAGAGGGTTGCATTGTTCTCCGACCACTTCAGCTTATTAAAGCTAGAAGGTGTAGCTTGCTGGTTTAACTCCGTTAGCTGAATTTTAATAACAATTGGAAAATGAGCCGAATAGTTGATGTGGAACATAAGTATTTATGTTCTGTATCAGCAAATGGGCCTTATTATACCCTTGAGCGCATGTGATCGAAAACTTTTTTCTAAATATAAGAAATATATATTTATATATTATATATTTTATGTATATATTTTTATTTTTTATATTAAAACAGTTCTCGAACATTTGTATGAACAAAACAAGTTTATTGAAGATCAAACATTCGGGATTACTTAAGTGGAAATTTAATAACCACTTGTCCAAGGTAACTGAAACTGTAACAGTTGAATTAAGGAACATATAAATACCCTTCCGCCATAGACTCTTTTTATTCTTGGTTGCCACGACTTCAAAAATTTCAGATTTATTTTACCTAAAAACCGAAATGATCTTCTCAGATAATTATAATATAATATTTGTTTACCTAATGCCTGTGACACACATCTAGTATAGACACCATAGTATACGAATGAACCACATGTCTGTCAGGGTATACTACGGTAATACCAGCCGAGCAAAATAGTATGAGCGTGGTATCTACACTAGGGTTTTTTGCGTAGTATAATCTTCTCCTTAGTGAAAAGACCTCGATTCTTCTCAAGTGAATAATAGATTTACTAAAACTCAGTTTCATATTGATGTTTATTATGATTTTTTAATATTTTCTAATTTGTAATTTCAAAATGGAAACGAATTTCATAAACGGAAAGTTCTTGACAGTAACCAAATCGCCAAGATTTTGAATATTTGGAGGGAAAATATCGACGGTTGAAGCGGAAATTTATTATTATTTAAATTGATTAAGCTAAAAAGATCCATACAAATCTTAAATATGTACATATACATATGTACATACATATGTATATCTTCATTTGAAAGATTGAAAATTTGTGTTTGTCAGAATATGACTGGCTGTCAAACTATACTACGTTCTGTAGTGTGTCACGTAGCATGGTTTTGAAAGTACTATGGTATTCATACCATTGTATCTATACTAGATGTGTGTCAGGGGCATAAGGAAATCATATTTGATTGCCCAATGTGTTCAAAAGAATATTGTATGGCATTTAAAATCTTAAATTTAAATTTTTAAAAGCATAACCAAAAATTGAACAAAAAAACATTTATGTATATTAATTACATGACAATACCGAAATAGGTAGGTTGACTCAGAGTTAACTCGAGATGTAAATTGACTGAAAACCCCATGTAAAGAATTTACTTGAGTTAAACTCCAAAACTTGAATGATAATTAATTGGCCCTTATTGAGCTTTTTAATATTCAGAAAAATTCAAGATAACTTACGTTTGATTCCTTCGCTTTTTTACACAACGTCCACGACGAATGTGCTTCTCCAGAAAGCGTTTGTACAAATAACTCTTCTTACAATTTGTACACTCATAAACTGGCGGAGATCGTCCATGACAGTTCTGCATGTGATCTTTTAATAGAAATTTTCTAACAAATATCTGATAGCATATGCTGCATTGATAGCCTTGTTGTTGGTTATTGACAATCTGTTGTCTATCCATCATCGTACCGCCTTCATCGTTTGGTGTAATCAGTTCGATTTCCGGAATCAAAGGCAATTGATCATCATCCATGGAAGTATCACATGGAGGAGCGAATCCTTCTTCATTGTGGTAACCATTTACAGCTGCCATTGCTTCGGCTTCCTTGGTTTGCTGCTCCATCAAAAAATTATTCATCATCAAACGAACTGAATTCATGTCATAGTTGTTCTTATTGTCAATTTGATCAAATGAAGTTCCGCCGCCAACGCTGCTACCTGAATTATTTCCATTCATTAGCTGCAAGCTAGTATTACTGCCGGTCATTAGATGTCTATTAGCTAAATTCATATTATCGTCATTGGGATCATTGTCTGAGCATTCAGAAATTGTAATAACATCGCCGCCACTTCGTTGGTGGTGCTCCATTTTACGCATCATTTGCAAATGATGGCGAAAGAAGTTGTCTGCATCTTCGCATTTCTTTTTGAACATACACGCACTGATCGCCGACTTTGCACACACCATGCACACCTGTTGTGGCAGAGTATCGCCCTTTTCAATCTAAAAACAAAAATGTATTAATAAAATATGCCACATGATAAATATTCCATTTGAATTTGAAATAAAACACAAACAAGAAATAACTGTAAATATACGAATATGAATAAAAGTGGGTGCTTGTGGTTGACGCTCGAACTCCAATTGACTCGAGATCGAGAGTCAGAGGCACACGAAAGATTATAATGAAAGAAAATCCACAAACTCAATGTTTTTGTAGTCGGGAGGTAAGAGAGAGAGACACGTACCTTTACATCGGCCAGCATTGTAATTTTCTTCCACAGAAGATCTTCGCCGAATATCGGAATCATGGTCGCACATTCCGAATTTGATATGCAAATTCGACACAATTGCATATTTTCATCCATTTTTCTTCATTTGCTTGGGAATTTATGCGTTTATTTTTTGCCAGCAAAAACTATCTACCACACTAGCTGCAAAACCCCAAAGATAATTGTTAAACCGCTGGGATCAGTAAACGAAATGCTGCTATGTTTGCTGCTCTACAAGTTGTTGACTTTTCCGGGCAAACGAGTTTTTATTTATTTTGTCTTTTTCTCTTTGAATGTAAAACAATTCATTAAAACAATTTTATTGCTAAATGGAAAACACTTAAAAATGTGGGGATAAAATAGATATGACTATAATTTTCCTTCTTTTTTTAGTCAATTATGAGCCAAAAGTGGTGATTGGATTGGAATGGATTGTCTACGACAACAACGAGCACGACGACGGACGTCTACACAAAATCAAACCAATGTAGCTAGAGGTATGTACATACTTGTACAACAATAGAATTTTTAATGATTTTAATACTCTATATATCGAGGAACACGACGAACGACACGAAGAAAATGAAAGAAACGAAATATGAAACGAAAACGGTGGGAAAGCATCGCCGCCGCAGCAGCAAGACCAAGAAACAAAAAATTGTACTTTTTGTAGTAAAAAAGTTTCTTGTACTTGTGCACTTTAAAATATCATTCTTTTTTATGTTCGTTCTCTTTGTTATACAATCAAATTCATTTGGGTACTCCGCACCTATTTTTTGTAAGAATTAAATTAACGAAAAAAAAAACACTTGCACTTAAAACACTATAAACTATAAAACTATTGATGGAATTATTATGTTCCCGTATTTCCGAATTATGAAATGAAATTTTCGATAGTTTTCCTCTTTGATTTGATGAAAATTAAAATTAAATGAAATTATAAAATGCAAATAGATGCATTTTGACATCCATTTCCATTCAAATGTCACACGAGAACTAGTTTTGTGAGCATTTTTTCCAATTAGATGGGGAAGAATGATTTCCTAATCAGATTCAGGAATTCAGCAAATTGGTAATGGCAGAAACTTTTCGTTGAGTTTCGTTCTGATGTGAACATGGATTAAGATAAGGCTGTATTTCCATTTACCCGTTTATATGAAGACTTGAAGCGAGTCTGAACTCGTAGGCTAGGCGCGCACATTCAATTTTTAGTTGCGCAACTGCTTGATTCGAGCAACTAAAAAGTTTGTGTTTTGACACAAACTAAACGATTGCCTAAAATGAGTTCGCTATTTTAGTGTAACATATAATTATATGCACCTGCGCGAACATTCAACCAAATAGTTCATCTGTATTCTATAAGGCTAGTCGCGCACTAGCAACTGTGATCGAAATCAGATAGTTTAATCACCAGTTGAAAGAGAACCGTGCACTGGAAACTCTTTACTCACGCTCGCAATTTTCTCTCTTGCACTTATAAAAAACAGCTCAACTGTTGCGAGGCAATCGTTTAGTTTGTGTCAAAACAAAAACTTTTTAGTTTCGAGAATCAAGTTGCTCTAAGTGCGCGGTGTCCCATATAAGCCCATATGTTTCATTTTAGCAACTAAACAGTTGCAGAACTAAAAATTGAATGTGCGCGCCTAGCCTAACAGTTGTATGGTATAGGGAACGCAATGTGGTTGGTACATTCATTTATTGGATTTGAGCTTTATACAATCCAATTTTAAATGCATCCAATTTCCAATATGCATACAATAGGTGCGTTTTATTATCCACAAATCTATCTGGATCCGGATCTGGATTACGTTTTAACATATATTACAAAAACAATTTGGGATCCTGTTTTCTATCGGGATCTATTTCAAAGATCCGAAAATTAGTTATTACACTGGCGAGTAGATGGCTTTTTATGGTAAGGTAGTGTAAACTACAGTGTAAAGAAAAGAGACAAGAAATAATTCAAAATTTACAAATCCAAGGATAAAAAGAGACGGGCTTATAACACTGCTGTCACTAAGATCCGTATCGTTTTATTTTCAAGGGAAGATCCAGATCCGGATCCAGATAGATTTGTGAATAATAAAACGCACCTAATGATAATAAAATAAACAATAATGGAAATCAGCTGGGGTTTGATTTAGGTGTATAATAACCAGAGTTTTAGATTGGTCACTTTTTTCCCAGTATATTTGACATAAGGAAGGCGTAGCTAAAACGGCTAAGAAAATAATTTTAAATAAGGATTTTGTATGATTGGTGTACCATGAGGATATTTGGATTTTGTAACCGCATTAATTTCCCACAGGTTTATCAAATATCTAAAATTCCCAAGGGCTTTCATTTTGTATAAAAATGGCATTAAATTTAATGTTCAGCGCTTAAGCCTAGTACGCAGATCGAGAAAAATTTTGTCTACCATACATTTTTTGTCCTGGGACAAATTTTGTCTTGGATATTTTTCCGAGCAGTACGCAGTTCGCGCGCAAAATTCATACTTTTGTGCATTGCTGTACATAATGTCTCAACTAAAATTTTGCCAGGAAAAAGAATGATACAAGCATTATTTTGCGGGACAAATTTTAGGTGCGTTTTATTATCCACAATCTATCTGGATCCGGATCGGGATCTTCCTTTGAAAATAAAACGATACGGATCTTACTGACAGCAGTGTTATAAGCCCGTCCCTTTTTATCCTTGGGTTTGTAAATTTTAAATTATGTCTTGTCTCTTCTCTTTACACTATAGCTTACACTACCTTACCATAAAAAGCCATCTACTCGCCAGTGTAATAACTAATTTTTGGATCTTTGAAATATATCCCGATAGAAAACAGGACCCCAAATTGTTTTTGTAATACATGTAAAAACTTAATCCAGATCCGGATCCAGATAGATTTGTGAATAATAAAACGCACCTTTTGACAGCTAACGTATTTCCGAAAGTGATTTTTGTCAATGCTGGTTTTATGTAAAAGGTGCTGATGCTTGTCGTGAGGGCATCAAGAGGAGATGAACGACTTTTGTAAGACAACCCGTTCCAGAGATACACTAAAAAACACATTAAATTAGATTTGATCTCCAAATTCAAACTTTTGCGCGAGATTTGGAAAAGTTTTGTAGAGATTAAAATTGTTGAGAAAAAATTTGTCTTGTCTCGATCTGCGTACTAGGCTTTATGAGGTGAATCTATACAAAATAATAATCCAATTAAAATGGCTGTTGGGACAATAACCCAACAGCTAGATTTTTTGTTAATCACGAAATAAAATACGGGTATAGTTTTCGATGATTACAAAATCCTTTATTTAAAGAAAAGATATAAAGAATAAGTGAATTATAATTATTTTGTACATTTTCGTAGTACTTACCCCAACTAACAATTTTGCTTCCTATTTCTGAAATAAAGAATCATTCGTAGCTATAGTGCTCATATAACCATTTTTGCTGGAAGTCAAATAGCTATAGGACTAAAAGTTGATATAATTCATCGCCTAGACATTCTCTGGAGCACTTTTGATCACCTTTATAGGCGTAAAGACTCAATATTCCTTTAATCATACTATATTCATACTATAATATCACAGGGCAGCTAATACTCCAATAGTCATCACAAGAAACTGCTATAGAAGTCTGAATTCAGTATTCGTTATCTTTATAGAATCATTATTGGACAGTTTAAGTCAAGACACTATAATGATGATCAATTTTTCACTCGGACTCTTATAGTGGAATATAGTTCCTATAGTGCTATTATAAAACTGTGAAATAGACATAGTACACCACGTGCTTTTGCACATATTATAAGGATGAATCAAGTACAACAACAAAATGCGGAATCTGCGTAAATATTTATAAACGAAAAGTTGTACTGGGTCGAACAAATTTACCCAAATGGCGATTTAAAAAAAATTAAAGCTTATGGGCGCAAAATTTAAATGTTTATTACTGAACGGATAAAAAAAAATACAAAATTGAATCTGAAAAAAATATTGACCTGCTTGAGATATTAAATTTTCAAAAAAGTTTGATTTTTTTTTAACCAAGAAAATATTTTCATTTTTTTATTAGATAGAAGTTTTTTTTTATATTTTTTAACAAGCCTCTCTAAAAAATATCATTAAAATCTGGCAAGCCGATAGTGAGAAATTTATTCAAAACTAGAAAAAATAGTTGTATGGGGTAGACACAGTCAGTAATATCTTATGATTTAAAAAATTTTATTGAATTATAGATCGTTAAAATTAATCGAAAGGAACAAAAATTATCAAAACTCTAGGTGATGTTTTCGATAAAAATACAATTTTGAAAACCAATTCTCGACATTTGTAAAAAAAAATTTTTGTCAGATCTTGTAGATTGTATTAAAAAATTTAAAATTTTAAGCTTTACAAAAATAAAACACCGTTTTGCCTATATTGCAAATAAAAAGTCAATAGTGCAATTTATTTGAAAAAATATATTAAGTTTCATTCAAATAAAACTCGAATCAAGCAGTTTCTTAAGAAACAACTATTTTTTACAATTTTTTTTGGCGACAGTGATTTGCATTGTCGATTGACTGACGAGACTTTTTTGTACTGCAACTGCAGTACACGACACATTTTTAACAGCTATTTTCGATAAAGAAGCTGAGAATAATCAATTTATCAATAAATTAATACTGGAACATATGCTAGGTATACCAAAACTCTAGCTTTTTTTAACAGCTTATGCGAATTACGAAGGGATAATTATCACTATCTTCGAATATTTTAGTCTTAAAAGCACCTATAAAGAAAGCCTATATGGCTTTATAGGATATAATTCATGATAAAAGTGATCAAAATTCCACGCTAGGTTTTACATATTCTAGTTTGGCCGAGCGGTTAGCGAGCAAGAGATTTGGTGTGAAGGACTCGAGTTCAAGTCCCAGATTCTGCACTACACATGTAAGTAATTTTTAAATTAATTTTAAAAGTAAAAGTACAAATGAAATCATAAAAAATAATCAACTTCTAAGATCTCCACAGAAATCATGCTGAAAAAGCCGAAAAACATCCAAGAAAAGCATCAAAATAAAAATGAAATCAAATAGGCATAAAATAAATATTTTTTTTTTTATTTTCCGCATACTCCTATAAGTATTTTATTCTTGTGACAGTAAATCTTCTTTTCATCGCCACTATCGATGCAATTGCTGCAGTAAAGCATTTATTATGTTCACAAATATGATCTGATGAGCTTTATAGCAGTTTGTTATAGGAGTTGAATAGATTATATGATAATTAATACACCTATAATGATGAACTAAATATTCTCTGATCAGCTTATGGACGTAGATTATCATATAGTACCTCTATAACATAACGATAAGCATGTTTTTCGGAGTAACACAATTTACTCCATAAAGGTGGAATAGGAGTTAAAAAAAGTCGCCCTTTTAACTCTTTGGAGTTTTATATAACCCTTAAATGTGTGCAATAGCCAGTGACAAGAAGCTTCTCTAGATGAATATAGAAGTAAAATTGTTAGTTGGGACATTTTATCTAGACACTTCTACTTTCAGGTATTAAGATAAAAGAAAGACATAATAAATTTTTTTTAAAATGGCTACTTGAAACCGGAATTCATAGTATCGTGGCAACACTGGTGTGAAATCGTAAGGTTTAGCTATAGATTACCTCTTAAATAAAATTTAAAGTTTTAAACTTAAAAAGTAAAAATAAATTTAAAAAGTGATCGTAGAGCGCACATAAAAGTAAAACGAACATCAAAATCAAAAAAATATTCATATATAGAAAGGCAAGTGCTTTTATTTATTAAATTATTGTTGAACAAAATTATTCACGAAGACAAAGGCTTTATACTGTAAATGAGCTTCAAAGTTGTAAAGCGCCCAATATCAGAAATTTCACCAGAAAAAATGGATATAATTACTAAGAAAGGCAAAAAAACTGAAATTCCCAGCAGAGTTACGGATATGACGGTAGAACACCTGATGGAATTATTTGATTTCAAGCAACAAGATCTTGCAACTAAAACCGACATAGATGAACTCCGCTCGGATATAGGTGCAATGAAAACAACGAGCTTAAAACACATATAAAATCACTTCAATCTAAAGTGAATTTTTTAGAAAATCAAATAGAATATATACAAAAGCTTAACACGGAAAAAAATTTTATTTTTAAAATCGAAGCCAATAATAACATCGAACAAAAAGATCAAGTTGTCGAGATTTGTACAAATCTGTCAAACGGCAGTATAGTAGACATAAACACCAATGATATTAAAGAAGTCAAGTCATGGAATCCTAGATATAAAAACTATATTGTAAACTTTCAAAGCAAAAATCATGTTTATTCAATCTTAAAAAATACACACAATTTAAAAAACACAAACATATCGATTCAAAAAGATTATCCACCGAGCATGAGAAGACGAAGAGCGCGCTTGCTTCACGTCCGAAAGCTGATCAAACAGAACCGAGCTAGCATCAAAGCAGTTGTAAAAGACGATAGATTGTATGTTGAAGATTTGCAGTTTTCTTGGGACGATATAACAGGATTACGACATGGAAATATGTGTGGATTTGATAAACTTTCACAAAAATTCGGCTTTTCAGAGAATTATTTTATAAAATGTTTACCATCTTCTACTGACAGTGACAGAAGGTTGACAGGAAATGTCAACCTGCAAGAAAATGACTCTGGACCACTGATCTCTATAATACACTGGATAGCGCATTCATCCAAAAAAGTTGACTCCATTTGAACATTGTTATATTATGAAGCTGCCCACGGTGCCGTATAACAGTATAACTGTATAACATCTAAAACAGCATCATAAAGCGCCGAACAGATTGAACCAGCAACAGCACTGTCAACAGCAACAGCGGTCGCCATTAATTTAGAAATAATGCATTTCAATTGTTCAACACACATAAGAACAGCAACAGCAACGCCAACAGCGGCGTCGTTAGGCCAAAGTCCTAAACTTGCTCTTGCTGGTGCAGTATTGTCAACTTTCCCACTGCAATATTTAGTGGCATCACAATGCAACACAAAATAGAACGTAAAATAATTTTTCCATTTTGCTACTTTTTTATTTAGGTTGAAATTATCGTGTGAATAAAAAACAATAAATAATTTTTGATAAACTAAAATTGCAAAATTAAGTGACCAAAAAGTAATAAAGAATAAAAAACTATTGTGAAAGTTTAAAAATCGCTGAATAAATGAAAAAAATACTGTGCTTGCCAGTCTTTTGCCTAAAAAACAGAACTGAAACGACATTCCTTCAATTTTATTAAATTGTCAATTTGTCAATCAAAACAAATGATTTTTGTCCAATTTTCAATTTATTATTTTAATTTTAATAATAAATATTTAAAATTTACAAATAATGCGAGAAATAAGAGAAACAGATTCACGCTGTGTCAATCTGTTGCTGTAACTTCAACAGCAACTTTAACAACCACGTCACTCTTCTTAGGGCCACTGTTTTAAATGGCTTTGATTACATTAAGGCTAGGCGCGCACATTCAATTTTTAGTTTCGCAACTGCTTAGTTCGAGCAAATAAAAACTTTGTGGTTTGACACAAACGAAACAATTGCCTAAAATGAGTTCGCTATTTTGTGTAACATGTACATACCTGCGCGGACATTCAACCAAATAGTTCATCTGTTTTCTATAAGCAACCAAACAGTTGTGCAACTAAAAGTTGAATGTGCGCGCCTAGCCTAACACAGCAACTTCGACATTAATGTTAGGCCAGGCGCACACATTTAATTTTTAGTTTCGCAACTGTTTAGTTGCTAAAATGAAACATATGGGATTATATGGGACACCGCGCACTTAGAGCAATTCGATTCTCGAAACTAAAAAGTTTGTGTTTTGACACAAACTAAACGATTGCCTCGCAACAGTTGAGCTGTTTTTTATAAGTGCAAGAAAGAAAAGAGTTTGAGCGTGAGTAAAGAGTTGCCAGTGTGCGGTTCTCTTTCAACTGGTGATTAAACTGCGCAACTAGCCTTAGACCTTAACCCTAAATTCGATGTTGCTGTGCAAATGCTACCAACTTTTGAGGCGAAATTTGTCAGTATTGTCAACACTTAAATAAAAATATAACAACCATCTTTTTGATTCGTCTATTTATTTTGGTTTTGACAATGGAAGAATTGCTTAAAACAAATAAATTTTAGTACGACAAATTGTGCAAGTCGTATACATTGACGCAATTTACGTTAATTTTTATCGTTAAATGTACGGCAAAATCATTTCGCATTTGAATTTATTTTGATTATATGCTGTCAAAAACGCTGTTCACGTTGTAATATATTTCACAAGACTTTTGATGTTGAAGTTTTCGTTGCTGTTAGACTATAGGCGCGCACATTCAATCTTTAGTTGACCAACTGTTTGGTTGCTTATAGAAAAGAGATGAACTATTTGGTTGAATGTCCGCGCAGGTGCAAATAATTAGATGTTACACAAAATAGCGAACTCATTTTAGGCAATCGTTTAATTTGTGTCAAGACACAAACTTTATAGTTGCTCGAACTAAGCAGTTACGAAACTAAAAATTGAATGTGTGCGCCTAGCCTTAAAGTTGCTGTTGAAGTTGCTGTGTCAATCTGTTTCCCGCATAAACAAGTGCAGTCACATTTGTTTTCCTCTTTCTCATGTCAAAATATTTTTTTTTGTGAAAAGAAGACGTCAAATTATGAAGCTGCCCACCATCTGTCATCTTCAATTGGAGTCAAAAAATCTGTTATACAATGTAGGGAATGCGCTATCCAGTGTATTATAGAGATCAGTGCTCTGGACAGGCTCAAAGTTCTAGTCATTAGCACAGGGGTGGCATTGAGGCAAAATCGGATAAAAACAAAAATATATGTAAAATTGATATAGTCGCGTATAATGTAGGTGGACTTAATAATAAATGGATTTTTCCAGGCTTTATGAATTTTCTCTACACGTTTAATTTTATATGTCTATTTGAAACACACGTTGTTGAAGAAAAAAATGTAAATTTTGAAAAGTTTTTTACCTCGTATAACTGTTTTTGGCTTCCGGCAAAGAAGACTGCGAACAAAGGAAGAGCAAGTGGTGGTACGCTTTTGGCAATTAAAAAAAGTCTCAAAATTGATTACGAAGTAAACCAAATGAACGAATTTTTTTACGTTGAAATTAAAAATAATCAAAAGAAAATGTTTATTATTCCAATATATTTAAACTGCACTAAATGGCAACATGATTATAATAATTTTTATGATATGCTTTGCTCGATTAAAACACATGATTTCATAGTAGTGGGTGATTTAAATGCCAGAACAGCAAACAAGGAACCAATGAGTAATCAGGGAATTCAACGAAGAAAGGCAAAAGACCAAAAAATCAACTCTGAGGGAAATAAAATGTTGGAGCTCTGTAATGACTTCGGATTGAGCGTATTAAATGGATGTACTTTTGGAGATCTGGAAGGGGAGTTAACATTTATAGGAAAGCAGGGAAGTTCAACAATAGATTATTGTCTTGTGGGTGGAGATTGTTACACCGTTATTAAAGATTTTCGGGTCGGAAACATCAATTTATCGGACCATCTACCAATTATAATAAAAATTGAATTTGATGGCTTTAAAGAATTATCAAAAGATAACAATAAAAGCTATAAGGCCTTAACATGGAATGATAAATGTGTAACAGAGTTTCAATCAAAAGTAAATAGTAGCATACAATATAAAGAATCAAACATGATGTTGAAATACTTCCCCTTGCTTGACCTGGAACATATCATTAGTGATGCTGCAACCTTCATGCAGCAAACTTCTTGCTTGAAGAGTAAAAATAAATGGTATGATATGAGCTGTGAAAAATTAAGAAAGAAGTCGATGGCCCTGCTGAAGTTGCTCAGGAAATTTAATATTCGAAGTCTAAAAATATCCTATGTCGAAGCGAATAAAAATTTCAAACTTTGTTGCTTAGAAAAGAAAAGAAAACACGAGGAAAGCTTAGCGATGTCTTTGGGTCAATGCAGAGATTCTAAAGAATTTTGGACATTGACAAGGAAAGTCAACGGAAATGAATTTTCAAAAACTGGTATTAAAATTAATTTAGATGTTCTATATGAGCATTTCTCAAGACTGTTAGACTATACTGTTGACCCTATATGCTTAAGTTACGCGATACCCTTATTGCAGGATGAAATTTTAGACTCCGAAATTACAAGGCATGAAGTAGAGGTAGTTTTGAATGGTCTTAAAGATGGAAAAGCCGCAGGAACTAACGGTATCCCGTGTGAATTTTATAAGTACAATTCAATTCTATTCAAAGAAAAGGTATCCGAAGCTCTTAACATTATATATACGTTTGGTGTCCATCCGGAATACTTCTACGAAGCTCTCATTTGGCCTATTCTCAAGAAAGGTGATCGTCTAGATCCAAATAATTATAGGGGCATTTCCTTCCTGAACGCAGCACTGAAAATCTACACTTCGTTACTGTGTTGTAGACTTACAAGATGGGTTGAAATGAACAATAAGCTTAGTGAGTTTCAATCAGGTTTTCGAAAAGGATATTCCACGTCAGACAATATTTTTGTTTTGTGTAGTTTGGCACGGATTAAGATTAGTCACAATAAAAAACTGTATGCCTGTTTTGTAGACTTCAAGGCAGCATTCGACACTATCGACCGAAGGGCCCTTTTTTACAAACTTTATAACCTGGGAATTTCGTATAAATTTGTAAGAGCTTTGGAAAAACTCTATCAACAGACAGAGGCGTACGTATTTGATGGACAAAATATATCAAAGAAACTAGAAGTCAATCGAGGAGTTAGACAAGGTTGCAATTTAAGTCCTTTGCTCTTCGCGCTATTTCTCAATGACCTGACTGAATATCTGCCCTGTGGGGTAAGATTTGGTGACATGCTGATAAAAGTCATAATGTATGCTGACGATATTGTTATATTTGCTGAGTCACCAACATCTTTACAAATGATGATAAACAGATTAGCAGAATATTGCAAGGTTTGGAGCTTAGAGGTAAACACGCTAAAGACTAAAGTGATGATATTTCAAAACGGAAGTGGGAGAGTTTCGAGGGGTGAAAACTGGAACTTCAACGGAATAAACTTAGAAGTAGTAAAAACATATACCTACCTGGGCTTAGAATTAACGTACAATTTAAATATGGAAACACATCTTAAAGGAAAGGTTGTGTTGGCTAAGTCTGCTATATGCATTAATTGGAAGAAAATATTTAACAACAAACATGTTTCAATGAATGCGAAGTTTCGGGTTTTTAATGCTACTGCGAGATCGGTTCTTCTGTATGGAGCTCAAGTGTGGGGACTTCAAAAATATGATGTAGTAGACAATCTGTTGACTTTCTTTCTGAGGAAATCATTCTTTTTGCCAATAAACACTCCCAAATACATGTACTATCTGGAAACCGGTTTGCCAACACTTTTTATAACATCGTTGAAAATGAATGCAGACTACATCATAAAGATAATGGGTATGGAAGACGCAAGGTTACCGAAACAACTCTGGATGTATGCAGTTACGTATAAAAAGATGTGGTTCGAGGATTGGCGAAAACTAGCTGCGGATTGTGGGTACACCTTCAACATAGAGGGAAAAGACGTAAGACAGATAAAAAATATGCTTTATGAAACTATTCAAACCATAGATGAAAATGAGAGGTACTCATTTATAGAACGTGCTAGAGCTTCAACAGAACGATTGTTTTACTCCAAATTGAACTACAATCTAAACGAATCGAATTATTTTCATTCAAACTTGTCGTGCAGTGTAATAGGTATCATATTTAAGATGAGAGGGGAGCTCTTACATCTAAACTATATGCCACACAGACCAGATTTAAGCCACATTTGCAGTTTATGTAATTTACGCGAGCGAGAAGATATTGGTCACTTTCTTGGAACATGTCCAATCTTAAAGGAATTAAGAAGGGCATATTTTGATAGAAACACCATAGGGGAAGTAGATGTGTGGAACTTGCTTAATGGTCAAAATTGGATTCGGCTCACACAATATTATGCTGAAGCTTCTTCTTATAGAAATAAAATTATTAATGAGTGCTTCTAGTTTCTTTGTTTTGACTAAACTAAAAGTCACAAAAATTGTTCATATTCCTTTTTCAAAATGTATAAAAAAACTAAATTCAAGCTATTATATTAATTTCGTTTTAGCTAAACTAAAAGTCCTTTTGTTTTAAAAATAATAATAAACAAAAAAAATTATCAAGCCATTATATTAATTTCGTTTTAACTAAACTAAAAGTCCTTTTATTTTAAAAATAATAATAAACAAAAAAAAAAAAAAATCACTTTAATAAAGATAAATTAAACTTTAAATGTGAAAACTTTAACATTATAAAGCAGTAACCACTCGGGCTGACGGCATTTCTGCCATGCTCTATAGTTATTCAGTATTTATAAGCAAAACATTGTAAGAAATGTAAGAATTTAATGAATAAAATCTAATCTAAAATCTAAAAATCATAGTATCGTTAAGTCGTTAAGTTATATAAATGTTTTCGTCATGGTAATGGTTGTATTCCGTCTGGGTATACGGAAAGCTTACAGGGGCTGAGTTCAGCTAAGAACTAGTTGAACTGTGATTCAGCTTACACTCCCCCTTGGTATGTCCATGCGGTACAACTTCTTTGGGGCCAGCAACATCAAGCACGGCTAATTTAACAGCAGGCCTTTCGAAAACACCAGAATTTGTTAAGACTGTTGCGCTTCTTACTTGGCCGTCATTTGCGACTCTGGTTTGAATAACACGACCCTTCAGCCAACAGTTTCGGGGACTATTCTGATCTACGATAAGGACAATATCGCCTTCTTTTATTGGTTCGACTGGTGTAAACCATTTTGATCGACGCGTTAGTGTAGGTAGATATTCATTTACCCATCGCTTCCAAAAACGATCCGCATACAGCTGTGATGTTTGCCAATTCTTCTTAACCACTTTCACATCATCGTCGAATACTGCTAGAGGCTTCAGTCCATTGGATGATCCCAAAAGAAAATGGTTTGGAGTAAGTGCTTCTTCGTTTTCATGGTCTATGGGAAGATATGTGAGTGGCCGAGAGTTCACCACGTTCTCGACTTCTAACATCATGCTCTTTAACAGCTCATCGCTAGGGTTTCGCATGGGCATGATTTTGTAGAGGACTGATTTAATTGAGCGCACTAGTCGCTCCCAGGAACCTCCCATGTGTGGGGAACTTGGTGGATTGAAGTTTCCATTAGCTTGTGTTTATCGACGTTTTTGAGTGCTTCTCGTAGTTCGCTTTCGGCTCCCTTAAAGTTAGTGCCATTGTCACTATAAATTTCGACTGGTGTTCCTCTGCGAGCCACAAAATTGCGTAAAGCCAGTATACACGAATCTGCTGTTAAACTGTGCGCAATTTCAATGTGAACGGCTCTAGTCGTTAAGCAGGTCAAAAGGACGCCCCATCTTTTTTCCGTCCTTCTGAGAATGGCTACATTAATAGGACCGAAGTAATCGACGCCAGTAAATGAAAATGGTCTAGTATAGGGCGACATTCGTGCTATAGGCAACTGTGCCATTATTGGTTCACGAGGTTTGGCAGTCTGATTTTTGCAGTATTGACACTCTTTCCTCACATTTCGATAAGCTGTTCTTATCCGCGGAATATTGAACATTTGCCGAAGCTCGTTGACAGCAGTCTCGTGGTTTTGGTGATGAAATCTTTGGTGAACGTCTGTCATAACGAGTCTGGTAATTGGATGATCTCTTGGAAGAATAATTAATCCTTTGAAGTAATCATTAGTCTTTGAGAAGTTCAGTTCTATCCTTAGCTCGAAGGACATCGTGGGCATCAAGATACGGACAAAGGTTATATATTGGGCTGCTTTTCTCTACATGCCGTTTTGAATTCAGATCGGCTAGCTCTTCTTGGTATGCTGTGCGTTGAGCTTCTCTCATCAACACATTCCACGCCGATCGAATTTCGTTTTGTTTTAAGAATCCAGAAGATCTCATATGTTTATCCTGTTTTTTAATTTTAAGGTTGTTCATATATCGAATAATATATGCGGTATTGCGTAACAGCGGTTTCCAGCGTGAAAAGTGATCTATTCGAATAATGCTTTCTAGGGATCTAGTGTGGATGTTCATATAGTATGTCTTTAGTTCTTCAGCAGTTGATGCTTCACTACTGATTTCCCTCGGCCAGACATCAGGACAACTTCTTAAGAACTCGGGTCCATTGTACCATCTGCTTTTTGATGAGAAAACAGGTAGATGTTTCCATTTTGTAGCTTCGTCTGCAACATTGACCCTTGTTGGAACCCAACGCCACTCTGTCACATTTGTCAAGTCTAGAATCTCGCTGACTCGAAAGGCGACAAATTGTCTGTAGCGCCGATGATCGGAGCGGAGCCAACTGAGAACGTTTCTCGAATCTGACCAGAAAATGCGATGAGAAAAATTTATTCTATGAGAGTCAACCAATGCTTTTGCAAATCGAGCACCGAGAAGTGCGGCTTGTAGCTCAAGACGAGGTATGGATACATTTTTTAGGGGGGCGACTCTTGTTTTCGCTCCTAAGAGAACACATTCAATACATTGGCCGTTTGTACTTCTAATGTAAGCTACCGCAGCAAAACCATTTTCACTGGCGTCTACAAAAATGTGGAGTTGCCGGTCCACTTCCGTTTTCATCGTATTCGAGATGTAACATCTGGGAATGTTTAAGTTTTCGACTGCTGGTAAAATGTGCACCCATTTCAGCCACTTTTCGAATTCAGCTGCTTGTATTTTATCATCCCAATCTATTTTTGAGCGCCATATGTCTTGCAGTAGAATTTTACCAAACATAAGAAAGTGTGCTAATAGGCCTAGCGGGTCGAAGATAGACATCAAGATTTTCAGAACTTCTCGTTTAGTAGGTCGGCGACCATCAAAAAGAACTTCTCTTTGACGTGGATTTGTTGAGAGTTTGTAGGTAAAGCAGTCTTTCGACGTACACCACCACATCCCTAGAACTTTTTCGGTAGTTAATTCAACATCAAAGTTCAAATTTTTACTTTGGGTCAGTTCGGATTGTAATGCTTCAAGAACGGCTGGTGAGTTGGATATCCAATTTCTTATGTAGAAGCCTCCTTGTTGGTGTATGTATTTGATTTCTTTAGCTAATCTGATCGCCTCCTCTTCTGTTGGGACACTATCCATAAGATCATCAACGTAATGATTCTGTTTGATGGACTGAGCGGCAAGAGGAAATCTTTCAGCGAAATCATCAGCATTTTTGTTTTTTGTGTACTGAGCGCAGCACGGGGAGCAGCTAGCGCCAAAGGTCATAACCGTCATGGCGAAGATAACGGGTTTTTATTCAGAACAGCGACTCCACAAAAACCTTTGACACGATTGATCTTCTTTTCTTATGCGGACCTGGTGAAACATTTTCATTATGTCTCCACAGATGGCTATTCGTTCCTCTCGAAATTTGCAGATTACAAATACGAGTGACGTAAGCTGGTCGGGGCCTTTAAGCAGAAAGGAGTTCAGACTCACTCCTTTAACTGTGGCTGCGGCATCCCAAACTATTCTCATTTTTTCGGGTTTGTTTGGATTTAACACTGGAAATATTGGAAGATACCAACAACGTTCAGGTTTATTCTGAAGCTCTCTTGGTGATAGCTTACGTGCATATCCTTTTTTAACGTATTCATCTAGTTTTTTCGTTAGTGCATCTGCCAATTCCGGGTCACGCTTCATTCGTCTGTGAAGGCACGCTAACCGTTTCTCAGCCATGGGGTAGCTGTCTGGCATCTCAAACTTCTCATATTTCCAGAGTAATGTTGTTTCAAATCGGTCTTCCTTGTTGCGGATCCCGGGCCAAGACAGCCTAAAACATCCACCTAAAAGAAATTCAAAATAAAGTTTGGAATAACAATGAAGAATGTGCACCTCTTACTCATCTGTTCACCCCTGCGCAGTTTGCTACTCTGAATGGAGAATATGAAGAATAAACTGTAACGAAAAATAAAAGGAATATTAAAATAACTATACATCTTTTAGGAAAAAGAGACTATGAGAAGGAAGAAAAGGAAATGTAGTTTATTATTTAAGTTAACTAGGATATGCAAAAGCAAAAAAAAATACTTACCTTAGTTTCGTCAATCGCCGTAATCTTTCGAGTTGTTTTATGTTTTTTTGTTTATCTTTGGCCGGTGGTCAGAGACCAGAGACACTTCAATTTTTGGTTAGGTAAGATAAGACGAATTCCCCTCCTGGAAGCTGGAAGGGATATTTTTTTTTTAGTTAAGAGGAAATTTTCCCGGGATGGTGAGGTTGAAGATTTAACTCATCTGGGGTGAATATAGGAGAGGTAAGCTGATGAAAGTGAAAGAACGATGAATAGAATTTAATCGCACACCGAAAATATAACTTGGAGACTTGCTACCTGATAACTACTTTGTTTCCTTATAAATAAAGGGGTGAATAATGGCATAATGGATAATGAGGTTAGTAGTAGAGTGGTAGGTTCAGTTGTAGAGTCTGGAAGATAAGGATTTGGGTTTGGAGACTTTGTAATTGGAAGGAAGTTTCAACTTGTGAACCTGATTAAGCAACGTCTTTACTATCTTTACCTAAGTTGTGTGGTTTGAGATGAGGTGAGAGGTGGTGTGATCCTTATATACTGGATCGAAAGCTAGGATTATCGAATCAGAATCGGGTTAGTCCGTTCTCCGCTCATTCTATCCGTCAACCTTGGTTCATGTAGACCTGCTTGGCTGCTCCAGGAACTAAATAAAATTAAATATTTAAAGAATACAAAAAAAAAAAATATAAAAAGTTCATCAAGTCGATAGGCGTTATTGAGGATAGAGGGAACCGTATTGACAACCATACGCATTTTTACCTGGTTAGAAGGGTGAGTAAAAATAGAAAAGGAAGTTTATTGAAAGTGTTTTTTTAATCGCGTCGAACTTTTATTAGGTGTTTTTGGCGGTCCTAGTCGCCCAACCTAGACTGGGCCGCCACATCGTTTTCTTGTTGTCGGAAAAACCTTGGGGTAGTGGAGAGGTATCACTGCCGATTTCGTTAAGAGAATTAGCCCCCCATTAGAGACCAGTCGACTCAGGTCTTAGGGAATATTTGTCGAGTACGCACGGAGCCACTTGCCGGCCATCGGGTGGGCGAGAACCGCCTCAGAGTCAGTACTTCAATAGAGCCTCTGAAACTACAAATACCCAGTACCTGTCGGACACAAGAAACGACGAAAAAGAAGAAACAAACCAAAAAATTCGAAAACGCTCAAGGGAAAGCCTCAACAGAAATAACTCAGGTAGATATATGTATGTCCTGTCCTGTAGTGCCTGGGAAAAAGAAAAAAAAAGAAGAAGAAGAACCTAAGAAGAAACTGAAGATTAAAGTTGTGCGTGTAAAATAATAAAAGGAATTCTTAATGTTGTAACAGTGATTACTTTTCAATCTCAATTTTGTTATTGGTTAAGTGGCATTGAAGTATTAGTTGAAAAACCATACTATTCTTTTTCTAATATAAAGATTTTTTTTGCATTTATTTGAGTTTGCCATCCAATTTTAAGTGTAAATGAAAGTGTTTCCCTAGGAACTTGTGCCGCGTACTGTAGATCATTAAAGTTTGTGATGAAAGCTAGAACTCCTCCATAGAGCTCTGTAGAGGCAGGGAATTTAGAAAATAGGAATCGAGTGATCATAGATTAGGTGCCAAAAGAGTACCTACCTTTTTTTTTATGTACTTGGGAGACACCTCATATTAGATTTTCGCTTTTAATTAAATTTTTTTTTGTAATGTAACTTAAAGATCTATTGTTTTTTTGTGAAAATAAAACTTCAATTGCCTAGAAAATGAAAAAAAAAAGATATTGTGGTGTTTTGTTGTTTCGAGCAGATCGAAGCATGAATTTTTGAAGACCGATTATTTTTCAGGGGTGTGGAAGTGAAGCCGGAGGTGATGAAGGAGTGAGGAACTAAAAGTGACAAGTTTGTGTAAGTGTTAATGGGGAAGTTCAAACTGGGCCACCGAATTTCCAGGTAGGGTGGGTATAGGCCAAGCTGCAGCAACATCAGCAGCACCTAAGGTGTGGTGAAGTCGGTCCGCGGTCTTTTTTTTTGTGTTTTATAGGCCTGTTATTTGTATTGTTGAGGGGTGAGGCTTAGTTCGGGGGACAAGATCCCCCCCCATTCCGGCGAGTTCAAGCCGAGCAAAGCAAACAGGCCGCGTTCCCCTGGCTAAGCACTGTTTCGATTCGTACCTGATCCTCTTCCTTACGTTATCCTTAATTCTGCTTCCCTCTACCCATCCTCCTTGATCATCCTATTGCCCCGCAACAATTGGCGCCCAACGTCTAAGGCATTCGTCTTAGATATCTATAGTCCTCGTTTCTGTTTTTTTTTTGTCGTTATAGTTCGCAACCAAACTTACGGAAGATTTTTAATGATTTGTAAGTCTTCATCTAGAAGATCTTTGATGTACTATGATGAATTGCGACAGGCTTTTGGAAATCTTCAGTGACTACGGTTCATGAGTGTTCTGGTGTTTAGTTGGGACTTGCCGCGATGTCTGCAGAGTTAGTAAGTCTTCACCTAAAAAGTCTTTGACATATTAGGATGAATTGCGACTGACTTTGAGGATTCGAGGTTGGTTCCGGTTATTACCAGTATATGTAAGTTATATAGTTTTCCTTGTCCCACTTCCTATTTTTTTTACTTTACTATCAAATTTTGATTTCAAATCCTTTAGTATACTTCTTTAAAGCTTATTTTTTTTTGGTAATCGTGACCGTGTCTGGCAGAGTCGAACACCGCTGCACGATCTTTCAAATCATTTTAGAGTTATTTCGTATAACTTAAATTTCTTTTTGTGTTGTTACATCTTGCAATGCCATGTCTTCATCGAAAGTCTAAACGACAGCCTTGAATAGCGGGCTTGGAAGAGTAACTTTGTAACGTAACTTAGTCGAATTGTTTAATTCCTTTTAATTTCACCACACCGAGGGAAGTATTAAATAGTCCGTCTGCAGTCATTAAATTTCAAGCTTAGGTATCACTAGTCACTCCAAATCGTCGTCAACAAAATATCATCACCGAAAAGCTCACCGAAGCACCCCGGAAACCTATGTAAATTACAACCGAACAATAAATAAAAATTCCTTTCTCACAAAGAAAGTAACAAATGGTAATCGAATACAAATTCAAAAAGTGATAGTTAAAATTTTTTTGAAATTCATCGGCATCGTTATTAGTTACCTATGGTAACAGAGTTATAATTACTTTTTTGCTGATATTTGGTTTTGGTTCTTCGTTTGAAGAAGTTTTTTTTTAGGTTTTAGTTTTCTTGGGTTCAATCCGATTTTATTGGTAGTTGGTAGGTTTAGGTAATTTTTCTTATTGTTAGTTGTTTAGGTCAATCTTTTTGGTTAGTTTGTTACGTTTATTTATTATATTGTCCTAAAATTTACATTCAATAACTTTTAGGTTTATTTTCGTACTTTAAGTTTTTTTTGAAGGTCAGCTAGGTTTAGGTTTGTTTTAGAGAAAAAAAAAAAGAGAAAACTCTGTAACCCAAGTCTTTATCAATAGTGTTTGTTAATTTCAATAGTTTTTTTTGTAGCGAAATATATATATCGTTGTTTGGTTAGTCTATATTTAATTAGTAATACCAACTGAACCAAACGTTTGAGTCTTTAGTTTTGATTTGTGTTTCGTCAACTCGCCTTATTTCTGTCATACTGATTGTCGCTATTTAATTTATTTGTCTTCGTTGGCGTATAAACAAGAGTCAATATGGCGCGTTCAAATGCAGAAGATCATGATCGCGTTAATCGATTGATTAGAGACGCGGAAATTGTTGAAAAGTCGAGAGTAACTAGGTCCGCCACTCAAGGTTTAGATCCTGAAACTAGACAGCGGGTCGTACACTCACCTCTCATTTCTGATCGACGCACAAGGTCAACTTCCCAAAATGTAGTTAGCTCTGGTCTTCCTCCTCCGTTGGACCACAATTTCGATGCAAATTCGTCAATCTCGGCGCCTTCCTATAGTAGTCTCAGCGGGGTGGGAAACGAATCGTCGCATTCACGACCGGAAGTCTTCGGGTCTCACAACAATACGCTACAGCAAGGAGCCGGTAGTGACTTGGACATTAGGCGACCAGGTGGTAAGAATTTATCAAATAGGGGACCTGCTGGTCAAGCCTCACCACCACCTCCACCTAAGTCGAGAGAAAAAAGAATCTTGCCTGAAGATCTGAAAGCATATATAAATCTCGCCATGGTTAATGGGTTGTCAACATGTAAAGACACCATACAACGTGAAGTGACCGACGCATTGAAAGAGGAGATACAAAATCAAATCGGTGGATTATTGAGGAACCTAACTTTGGGTGGTCCCTCTCAACAAGTCGCTGAAGATCCGATGTTTAGACCAGCTGGTCAAACGTATAATCCAGCCCCAGAGCCACTTCCACTGCCAATGAATCCTCCCGTGGATTCAGGGAGAAGCGCTTTCGTACCCTTGGGACAACAGCGTAGACGACTAACAGACACAATGAGAGCCTCAGAGAGACTGCACCATCCTCGACACTACCCAGAAAGTCAACAAGATCCTACTAGGAATTATAGAACTCCATTCTCTACTCCAAATCCGTACGGTAATTATCCAGCCTATCCATTCATGCCTTCGGGATACAGAGCGCCGATTAAAGTGGACAAGTGGGGTCTGAAATTTGATGGTTTATCAACGACACTGACAGTTGAAGATTTTGTCTTTCGACTAGAGAGACTACAGTACCAGTATGCTTGCCCTTGGAACGAAATACTAAGAGATTTCCACCTTTTTCTCAAAGATTCCGCTTACGATTGGTTCTGGCAGTTCCAGAGGGATAATCATCAACTCGACTGGCCAACTTTGAAAGAGGCTTTGTTACGCCGATACAAAAACACCAGGACGGATCTGGAGATTATCCATGACATTATGGAACGAAGGCAGAATGCTTCGGAAACGAGTGAAGAATTCCTGGCAGCCATCAACAAAATGAGATTCCAGCTGAGGATGCCTTTGTCAGAGGTAGAAATGGTAAGGATTCTGAAGCGGAACCTGAACGAAAAAATCGGAAGATATGTATATCCACAACCAATCTTCTCGCTAGACCAGCTGAGGACCGCGTGCAAGGAAGCAGAGGCAGCGTTTCCGAGGAGAGATCGTGACGTCCCCAGACCATTTGTCAAGCCTTTAGCTAAATACTCGGCGAATGAGTTAGAATATGAAGAAGAGTATCAGTCATCGGACGAACAATTGGCAGCCTATCAGTTAGGTGGAGCAAGACCAAAATACCCTCCGCGTAGATATGCTGACGTTACAACGCTAGTGTGCTGGAACTGTAAGGTGCAAGGCCACACTTATTTCGATTGTGACTCAGACCTTCGCAACTTATTCTGCTATAAGTGTGGTCAGGAAGGGGTGAAAACACCAAATTGTACAAGATGTCATCCGGGAAACAGAGTGTGGGACGCGAAGACTTCGGGGGAATCGCGAGGAACCCAGAAACAGCTCCCCCAATAATTTCAAGTAAAGGCGAACCAACGGAGGAAGAAGATCAGGAAGAGAAGGAAAATGGGGTTAAAATTAAAATATTAAAACGTGAAGGGGATGGTAAACCAGGCGAAAAGGGTAATCACAAACTAAGGTTATGTCAATTCAAGCCACTGCATGAGCGAATAAGAGAATATTATAAAGCGAGAACCAGGATTTTTAATAGTGAAATTTACATACCTTCTTCGAGAATCTTGAAAGCTAGAGCTAGGTTTAACTTAAGGAGAGAAACGAGAGCAAGAATTTCCTCCACAATTTTAAATCTAACTTCCGATCCTCGGCCTTACGCTCGGATTAAGTTAGGAAATAAGGAGTTTTTAGGTTTGCTCGATAGTGGAGCAAGTGTTAGTATCCTCGGTAAACAGTGTATGCAATTGGTGGAAGACCTAGGAGTGCAAATCATCCCTTTTCAGTCAGGCGTTAGGACAGCTGACGGAAAAAGTCAGTCTATAGTGGGAAAGGTAGAGTTGAAAGTGCATTATAATAATAAAGAAGAGGGGCTGACCTTCTTCCTCGTTCCTAGTTTGGACCAGGAGATCTACCTTGGGGTAGACTTCTGGCGTGTGTTCCAATTAGCCCCAGGTATAATTAGTAGTCTCTCTGTGGATGAAGAATTAGACTCTTTGAACGCTCATCAGTTAAACGCTGATCAGCAGGCTAGGCTGAGGGCAGTCAGACAGAAATTTCTTTGTTTCGACCGAGATGGTCTTGGAAAGACGGCGCTTATGGAGCACGTCATTGATACGGGAGATGCGGCCCCTGTGAAACAGCGTCACTATCCCGTCTCTCCAGCGATACAAGCTATATTGTACGAAGAGTTGGATCGGATGCTGAGTCTCGGCGTTATTGAGGAGAGCGAGAGCCCGTGGTGCTCACCAGTGGTTCTCTTGCGAAAACCAGGCAAAAACCGACTCTGTCTGGATTCTCGCAAGGTGAACTCACTAACCAAGAAAAACGCTAACCCGCTCCCTCATATCGAGGGACTCATCAGCCGACTACCGGACACCTTCTTCATCAGTAGCATAGATCTTAAAGAAGCATTTTGGCAGATACCGTTGGAGAGGCGGAGTAGGGAGAAGACTGCCTTTGCGGTACCGGGAAGACCCTTGTACCAATTTACTGTCATGCCTTTTGGACTGTGTAACGCAGCCCAAAGGTTATGTCAGTTAATGGACAAGGTGATTCCTGCACGACTTAGGGACCGTGTTTTCGTGTATCTCGATGATCTGCTCATCATGGCGCCGGATTTCGAGACGCATATTGCCCTGTTAAGTGAAGTAGCCGACTGTTTACGCAAGGCCAACCTGACCATCAACTTAAAGAAATCCAAGTTCTGTTTCAAAGAGCTGAAGTACTTGGGCTTCATAGTTGGTGGCGGAAAGCTCAAGACCGATCCTGCGAAGGTGGAGGCTATAGTTGACTTCCCAGTCCCAAAAACCGTGAGGCAGATCCGGCGGCTGCTTGGCTTGGCAGGGTGGTATCGGAAGTTCATAAGGAATTTCTCTAGCCTGACTGCTCCTCTGACTGACTTGCTGAAGAAGCGAAACGAAAAATTTAAAATGACGGATGAAGCGCTGAGGGCGTTCGAGGAGCTAAAGAAAGCTTTAACGACGGCTCCAGTTCTTTCGCATCCAGACTTCACAAAAAGATTCTATATCCAATGTGATGCGTCGGATGCTGGGATCGGTGCCGTCCTATTCCAAAGGAACGAGCGAGATGAGGAAATACCCATTGCGTACTTCTCGCAAAAATTCAACAAGAGCCAGAGGAATTTCAGTGTGACCGAGAAGGAGTGCATGGCCGCGGTGATGGCTGTGCAGAAATTCAGGCCGTATGTCGAGGGCATGGATTTTACAGTTATCACTGACCACTCCAGCCTTCAATGGCTGATGAGTATGAAAGACCTGAGTGGGAAGCTCGCCAGGTGGAGTTTGCTGCTACAATCCTATGTCTTCGACATACAGCATCGAAAGGGTACACTAAACGTGGTTCCAGACACTCTTTCTCGGGTACATGTGGATGCTCTGGCTATTGACGAAGTTGCGCCCCTAGTGGACTTAGACTCTGAAGAATTCCAGTCAGAGGAATATAAAAGTTTGATTGAAACTATCAAGTCTCATAGCGAAGAACTCCCAGACTTAAAAGTAGTAGATGGCTTCGTATACAAACGTGCGTTTCGAAGTGAAGGTGACGAAACTATAATAGAGCATGCATGGCTGCTCTGGATACCTTCTGGTCTTACAGAAGAGGTAATACAAAACGCGCATGATCCCCCTCAAGCCGCACACGGAGGCATTGCAAAAACCCTCCATCGTATTCGGCAATACTTCCACTGGCCTAATATGACCGTTCAGATTCGTCGCTATGTATCTAATTGTTCCGTATGTAAGCAAAGTAAATCGTCCAATCAAGTGTCCCGTCCACCGATCGTCACTTCGTTTTGTTCCTCTCGTCCTTTTGAGAAACTATACGTTGATTTCTTGGGTCCCTACCCAAGGTCGAAGTCTGGTAATGCCTATGTGTTCATTGTCTTAGACCAGTTCTCTAAATTTGTCTTTTTAAAAGCTTTGAGACATGCCAATAGTTCAAGTATTATTAAATTCTTAAGACAAGAAGTTTTTAATATGTTTGGAGTACCCGGCATTATCCATTCCGATAACGGAAAACAATTTTTAGCGAAAGATTTTCAAAACTTTTTGTCAAAATATGGTATAAAACATTTTAGAACGGCTATTTACTCGCCACAGTCAAATGCCTCCGAAAGAGTAAATCGCACATTATTAACAGCTATTCGGTCGTACCTTAAAACCGACCAGCGTGAATGGGATCTACATCTTAGCGATATTGCCTGTGCACTTAGAAGCTCAGTTCATAGCGCCACGGGAGCGTCACCATATTTTGTCCTGTTTGGGACGAACATGATGATGCATGGTAGCAGCTACGAACTAGCGCGTAAGCTGAATGCAGTAGATGATAATGAACTACTTACCATTCCAAAACAAAGCCGACTCCAGTGCTTAAGGAATCAGATTCGCGATAATATCTCAAAAGCCAACGAAAAATCCGCTAAGACATACAATACGCGAACCAAAAAAGTTAGGTTCCTGCCAGGGCAAGAAGTTTACCGACGAAACTTCATATTGAGCAATTCGACGAAGTTCTTATCGGCCAAGCTATCTCCGAAATACATTAAATGTCGAATCTCGAAGTCAATAGGTAACCAAATGTACGAGCTTGAGAACCTATCTGGAAAAAAAATAGGCATTTTTCATGCCAAAGATATTAAGCAGTAACAAAAACGATTCCATCCAATTATTACCGGTCAGAACACATATAGGGCCTTATTATGAGTGTCGTTAACGTTCGATTCGATAAAAGTCGATAGTGCCAAAACGTTTGATGCGTAAAATTTGTATCCAAAGCTATTTAGATAACTTAATGTTGTTGTAAACACGTTTAAAACACAGCTTATGGTATCTTATACAAGAATAATTTCAGATATCATTATTTTTCGATGATCGATTTTCGACAAAAGTCGTCGATCGATTAACAAACGACACTCGCAATAAGGGCCATAATTGGTCAGAACGGTTACTCAATTACTCACCTTTATGTGTAACCATAGTCACCTAGTACCTGAGAGATGGATCGAGTAAAGAGTTACTCACTCACCATACACTGTACCTGCTTACCTGTAAACTTTTGCACTTAGTACCTGATTTGCTAACTCCAGCTTTTAAATAAAATCACTCTTGTCCTAACGTACCTGATAGCTAAATGTCGTATTTGTCTATATTTATTCTATATTTATTAAAATCCTGAGAACCAAGACTGATAACTATAGTATACTTAAGGATATGAAAACCTTAAGCTAACCTGTGATAAGCCTTCGCATGCAAATTTATTTATTGTTTTGAAAAACACTGCTCCACTCACTGGACAACAAATAACAACACACAAGTTCTATTTAACCCAGGTAATCCTTAAGCGATTATTTATCCGTCGTCGGTTCTTGAGACCAGCTTAGAGGTTTGGAAAGTCCCCGGTAGATGCGGATTAATAACCTTAGACCGGAAAGAAAAATAGTAGTTTATTCACAGCGCACTTCAACCTAACGCTTTTCGACATCTTAATGGTAAACAAGAAGCATGCGAGGGAATATAGGTACATGTGCCCGGCTATTAACGTGGGTTTTTCCCCACAACTGAAGCCAGGAAGCCTTTTTGTTTCAACCATGGAGTTGGATAGAAACCTCCATAGTCGAAATTTTGTTGCGGATCCCTGGCCAAGACAGCCTAAAACATCCACCTAAAAGAAATTCAAAATAAAGTTTGGAATAACAATGAAGAATGTGCACCTCTTACTCATCTGTTCACCCCTGCGCAGTTTGCTACTCTGAATGGAGAATATGAAGAATAAACTGTAACGAAAAATAAAAGGAATATTAAAATAACTATACATCTTTTAGGAAAAAGAGACTATGAGAAGGAAGAAAAGGAAATGTAGTTTATTATTTAAGTTAACTAGGATATGCAAAAGCAAAAAAAAATACTTACCTTAGTTTCGTCAATCGCCGTAATCTTTCGAGTTGTTTTATGTTTTTTTGTTTATCTTTGGCCGGTGGTCAGAGACCAGAGACACTTCAATTTTTGGTTAGGTAAGATAAGACGAATTCCCCTCCTGGAAGCTGGAAGGGATATTTTTTTTTTAGTTAAGAGGAAATTTTCCCGGGATGGTGAGGTTGAAGATTTAACTCATCTGGGGTGAATATAGGAGAGGTAAGCTGATGAAAGTGAAAGAACGATGAATAGAATTTAATCGCACACCGAAAATATAACTTGGAGACTTGCTACCTGATAACTACTTTGTTTCCTTATAAATAAAGGGGTGAATAATGGCATAATGGATAATGAGGTTAGTAGTAGAGTGGTAGGTTCAGTTGTAGAGTCTGGAAGATAAGGATTTGGGTTTGGAGACTTTGTAATTGGAAGGAAGTTTCAACTTGTGAACCTGATTAAGCAACGTCTTTACTATCTTTACCTAAGTTGTGTGGTTTGAGATGAGGTGAGAGGTGGTGTGATCCTTATATACTGGATCGAAAGCTAGGATTATCGAATCAGAATCGGGTTAGTCCGTTCTCCGCTCATTCTATCCGTCAACCTTGGTTCATGTAGACCTGCTTGGCTGCTCCAGGAACTAAATAAAATTAAATATTTAAAGAATACAAAAAAAAAAAATATAAAAAGTTCATCAAGTCGATAGGCGTTATTGAGGATAGAGGGAACCGTATTGACAACCATACGCATTTTTACCTGGTTAGAAGGGTGAGTAAAAATAGAAAAGGAAGTTTATTGAAAGTGTTTTTTTAATCGCGTCGAACTTTTATTAGGTGTTTTTGGCGGTCCTAGTCGCCCAACCTAGACTGGGCCGCCACATCGTTTTCTTGTTGTCGGAAAAACCTTGGGGTAGTGGAGAGGTATCACTGCCGATTTCGTTAAGAGAATTAGCCCCCCATTAGAGACCAGTCGACTCAGGTCTTAGGGAATATTTGTCGAGTACGCACGGAGCCACTTGCCGGCCATCGGGTGGGCGAGAACCGCCTCAGAGTCAGTACTTCAATAGAGCCTCTGAAACTACAAATACCCAGTACCTGTCGGACACAAGAAACGACGAAAAAGAAGAAACAAACCAAAAAATTCGAAAACGCTCAAGGGAAAGCCTCAACAGAAATAACTCAGGTAGATATATGTATGTCCTGTCCTGTAGTGCCTGGGAAAAAGAAAAAAAAAGAAGAAGAAGAACCTAAGAAGAAACTGAAGATTAAAGTTGTGCGTGTAAAATAATAAAAGGAATTCTTAATGTTGTAACAGTGATTACTTTTCAATCTCAATTTTGTTATTGGTTAAGTGGCATTGAAGTATTAGTTGAAAAACCATACTATTCTTTTTCTAATATAAAGATTTTTTTTGCATTTATTTGAGTTTGCCATCCAATTTTAAGTGTAAATGAAAGTGTTTCCCTAGGAACTTGTGCCGCGTACTGTAGATCATTAAAGTTTGTGATGAAAGCTAGAACTCCTCCATAGAGCTCTGTAGAGGCAGGGAATTTAGAAAATAGGAATCGAGTGATCATAGATTAGGTGCCAAAAGAGTACCTACCTTTTTTTTTATGTACTTGGGAGACACCTCATATTAGATTTTCGCTTTTAATTAAATTTTTTTTTGTAATGTAACTTAAAGATCTATTGTTTTTTTGTGAAAATAAAACTTCAATTGCCTAGAAAATGAAAAAAAAAAGATATTGTGGTGTTTTGTTGTTTCGAGCAGATCGAAGCATGAATTTTTGAAGACCGATTATTTTTCAGGGGTGTGGAAGTGAAGCCGGAGGTGATGAAGGAGTGAGGAACTAAAAGTGACAAGTTTGTGTAAGTGTTAATGGGGAAGTTCAAACTGGGCCACCGAATTTCCAGGTAGGGTGGGTATAGGCCAAGCTGCAGCAACATCAGCAGCACCTAAGGTGTGGTGAAGTCGGTCCGCGGTCTTTTTTTTTGTGTTTTATAGGCCTGTTATTTGTATTGTTGAGGGGTGAGGCTTAGTTCGGGGGACAAGATCCCCCCCCATTCCGGCGAGTTCAAGCCGAGCAAAGCAAACAGGCCGCGTTCCCCTGGCTAAGCACTGTTTCGATTCGTACCTGATCCTCTTCCTTACGTTATCCTTAATTCTGCTTCCCTCTACCCATCCTCCTTGATCATCCTATTGCCCCGCAACATCCTTTCGCACAGTGTATGTTTTAAGTAGACTGATGGCTCGCTGATCTTCACTCGACATGAGTTCTTTGCTGATACTCGTTGTTCCGAAGTTATCATTGACAATAAATTCGTTTACCAGGCGCTCTAAGTTCACATTGTCACATTCACACATATGAAAACTAAGTTGTGCTTCGCGTTCTCTGAGGGTATGTAGGCTATTAGAACAGTTGCCGTGAACAACAATGGTTCTGGCTTACCTTGTAACTCTAACTGGTCGGCAATGTCTTCATCTAAAAGCGTAACCGAAGACCCATCGTCCAGGAGAGCAAAGGTCTTAAGCCAACTTTTTTCACCATATAAAGTGACTGGTACAATCCGGAAAAGGGACTTACAGCTTTCATCTCCCTTGTTGTTTTCTTGATGTACTGAGACACTTCCATTGCTTTCGCTTTTGACTTCAAAGTTGTGAAGTAATTTATGGTGATTAAAGGTACAGTTGTTAATCCCACACTTAGAAGTAGAGCTGCACCTATTCTTTGGATGACTTAGCAAACAGCGGCGGCACAAGTGATGTTCTCTTACAGCGGACCATTTGAGGGTTCTATTTAGACCTTGAAACCGTACACATCTTTCAACTGAAGAGCAGTTACCTTCACATATGCAGCATTTAATGTTAACTCCACTGAAATTATCTTCTTGGCTTGACACAGGAAGATGAGCATTGACAAATCCTTTCACCTTTGTATTCCTGTTATTCTGTTTTGATTTAGATGACGTCAAGCATGTAATTGGTGGGACGACGCAACTCGCTGCATCAGCGAGCCTCATTAACCATTCGTTGAAATTATAGAGAGAACATTCTGGTAACATAAACTTGTGTGATGCCCAACTAAGTCGAATGTCGTGAGGTAGTTTATTTTCCAGTTCTTGCAACAGCGACGGGTGTTGTAGGTATATAGTCAATCCGGAGGCTTCTATAGTGGCACAGTAGTTTTGCACTGCGAGCGAAAAATCAACGATGCTCTCGAAGTCTCCTTCTTTTGGGGCTGGTGATACTTGAATCTTTTGAAGAACTGCTTGAATTATCACTTGTGGCCTACCAAATTTAGTTCGCAGTGCTTTAATTATCTGGTCCACACATTGGGGTTGGATAAGAATGCTTCTAACCGCATTTAGAGCATCTCCTTTGAGAGCCTTCTGCAATCGCAATAAGTTTTCTTCTTCAGAAAACCCGCACAGGTTCGTGCTTCTTATAAAATTTGAAATGAACACAGGCCATTCTTCCGCATTACCTGCGAAGCTTTGAAGGTCCCGTGACATGAGCTGACGTGCAGCTATTTGACTTCTAGTTAATCTATTTGTTATGGAGTCGCCAAACTGTGGTTGTGTTCGATTTTGAAGCGCGGTAGAAAATGTTTGCGGTATTTCGCTGAGGTGTTGCTGGTCATCTAAGAACGGTTAGGTTAGGTTAGGTTGGAGTGGCTGTCTAGCTGTTGTTGACTCACTTAGACCTCAAGGGTCCGTTGTGATACCACTAAAGAGGTTACTCATGGGAGAGTAATGAATTTAAACAAACCATTTCGTGCTTTTAATAAAGTTAGAGAGACATTTTGTGTCGATTGTTGCCAGTTCACTGGTATTATCGAAGAAGGGATTACCGAGATAATTATTCCTTCTATTGGAGAGTGCTGGACATGTACATAGAAGGTGTTGGACTGTTTCCTCTTCCTCCTCGTCCATGCAGCTTCTACAGAAGTCATTTGTGTAGACTCCTAGCCTCAAAGCATGTCTACCTATGAGGCAGTGTCCTGTTATAACTCCTATTGTAGAGCTTATATTTTGTCTGCTCAGGGAGATCAAACCTTTTGACCGTTTTAGGTCTATGCTTGGCCATATTTGTTTAGTTGCCAGGCAGGTGGTACCCTGTGACCATCTAGCATTTGTTGATTCTAGAGCATATTGTTTGAGAAGATGTTTGCATGTAGCAAGTGGTGTTCCTATGTTATGTTTTTGTCTAACAGTAGGCAGAAGTGTTCCGTTTTTGGCGAGCTCATCGGCCTTGCAATTTCCCGGAATGTCTCTGTGGCCCGGCACCCAAATAAGGTGAATATTAAACTGTTCTGTCATCTCATTCAGAGATGATCGACAATCGTGGACCAATTGAGAGTTAGTGGAGACAGACGCGAGAGATTTGAGGGCGGCTTGGCTGTCCGAGAAGATCCGTATATCCTTGCAAGATATAACGTTTTCTTTGAGCCAGGATAGTGCCTCTTTAATCGCCATTACTTCTGCCTGGAATACACTACATTGATTGGGAAGTCTGTATGAAAGACTGAGATTTAGTTGTTTTGAATAGATGCCACTTCCAACGCCGTAATCGGTCTTAGAACCGTCTGTATAGAAGTGTACAGCATTGTCTTCCAGGGGTCTCTCTTCTTCCCAAGACGATCTTGAAGGGATGGAAACCAGGAAGTTGTTATCGAATACCATTTTTGGGGTGGTATAGTCTAAGCGATCTGGGATAGATCTGAAGTTGTCTAAGATGGTTGTATGACCAGTATTGTTACTGATCCATTGAGAGGTGGCTCTAAGTCTCACGCATGAGTTGGCTGCCACCATTTTGGAGAAGATGTCAAGAGGTGTTAGGTTTAAAAGCACTTCCAGGGCTGCAGTTGGTGTCGAGCGAAGTGCTCCTGTGATGCACATACCTGCTGACCGCTGGACTTTGATGAGTTTATTTAGATTTACCATCTTGTCCAGTGCGGTCCACCATACGACAACTCCATAAATGAGTATCGGTCTAATAACCGAGGTGTATAGCCAATGGGTTATTTTTGGGGAGAAGCCCCATTTCGATCCTATTGCCTTTTTACAAGTGAAAAGCGCTACGGTAGCCTTTTTTACTCTTTCATCAATATTTGCCTTCCAATTTAGTTTTTTGTCTAAAATGAGGCCTAAATATTTGGCTTGGTCGGAAAAGCTTAATGGTATTCCTTTAATTTTGGGTGGGTTAATCTGAGGAATTTTGTACCTTCTCGTAAAGAGTACTAATTCTGTTTTATGTGGATTGACGTCCAAGCCACACTGCTTAGCCCACTTTGTTAGCCTGTTTAAGGCATTTTGTAGGAGTTCTGAGAGAACTTGGGGATGTTTCCCAGATACAGATATTGCAACATCGTCAGCATAGGCAATCACCCTGAAACCCTCTGCTTCCATTGATGTTAGCAGTTCGTTTACTACCATGTTCCATAAGAGAGGCGAAAGGACCCCACCTTGGGGGGTACCTCGATTCACCGATCTGGTGGTAGTAAAACTTCTCATGCTGGAAGTTATTGTCCTGCTTTTGAGCATGAGACTTACAAGATCAATGAGTGGTTTCTCTAATTCCAGCTTGTTCATTGCTGTTGTGATCGCCTGGTAGCTGACGTTGTTGAAAGCTCCTTCGATATCTAGGAAAGCTACTAGATTGTATTCTTTGTATTTGAGGGAATATTCAATACCGCGTACCAGCGAATGAAGTGCTGTTTCTACTGATTTTCCCTTAGAGTACGCATGTTGAGCTGTGGAAATGAGACATGGTTTTAAGTTATGTCTGATGTGAATTTCAATCAATCTTTCCAAGGTTTTAAGAAGGATGGATGATAGGCTGATTGGTCGTAGATCTTTAGGGCTAACGTGAGAGGGTTTCCCTGCTTTAGGAATGAAGACTACTTTTGCCATTCTCCAGGCTTTAGGAATGTATCTCAACCTTACGCAGCTCGTCAGAATGATTTCCAATGGTGGAATGATCATGTCAGAGCATTTTTGTAAGAACGGTGCACGCATCGGAGGTAAGCCGGGCTGACGCTGTGTCTCAGCTGATAAAAACTTCGGTGGAGCATGGGGCGGGCAACTTAACGATATTTTGGTGGAAAGGGGTTGGTGTTGCGCTTGAGCAGCAGAAGCAAGGTTAATTGTTGGTTGTGATGGGTAGCACTGCGGTTCTTGCAATTTTGAATGTTGGTTTTGTGTAGTTAACCGCGTTACATCATTCGTTTGACCTTTCGCACATGTGGGCAACATTGTACGGCCATTTACTAATTGTTCTTGTGTTTTCTGAGATTTTAACCAATGGTTAACGTTAACACTTGATACAGATGAAGTCCAATCTTCATCCTCTTCTGACGAGTATTCCGAGAGTTGGCAGAGCAGTTTATATTTTTTATTTAAATACTCCTTATCTCGTTTCTCTTTCAGTTCCTTTTCTTCTTCTAATCTCTCCAATTCAATTTGGATTCGTTTCCCACGTGAAGACTTTGAGTTTTTTGAACGTAAAGAGGTCTTCGAAGCGGGTCGGTTATATGGTAACGTCAGTGCTTCATCGGTGGTATGCACTTTTGTTGATGTTAACACCGCGCCAGTAGAAGTATGTTGAAGCTGGAAGAGATCTCTTAATAGCTCCTAAAGCATATGGGTCAATAACACTTGAGAAATTATTTGATGTTGAATAAACTGTGGACAATGAAGATAATGGCATGGTGTTTCCTGAACTTTGGGACAAAACACAGATTTCGTTGCGATATACAGGCGTACCGGAATTGACAGCTACCATAATTGGTGGATGGGCTTCTGAGATCGGATGATGGGACTGCGATGTGATAGCATATTGGCTGCTCACTGAGGCAGCTGCAGTGGTGACGGTCGATGGTAGTTGGAAGCCTACGTTGGTGCTGGAAATAGTGGCAAGGAAATTTTCAGACATGTCAGAGCATGGAACTGCTACTATAGCTGGTAAATTGACATTCTGAAATGTTTGTGCTGTCGACTCAGTACTAATCTGAGGGCTTATTTGATTTGAAGTTGTAGTATAAGTATTTGAGCAATTAGCACGTGGTCTGTCTTCATTTGTGGTTATGGCAATACACACAGCAGGTATGGGGATCGCATCTGAAAACTTTGAATTAGGAATACTCTTACCTTCGGTGCAGTGGGAACAAACCCAATCCGTTTCGGCTATTAGACTTGTCACGCCAGCGCACGAGAAGTGGCACCAGGTTTCACAGCTGTCACACTTAACCATATCATCAGCTGAATCCGGCCTTGTACAGACATAGCAATTAAATTCTTCTGATGGCGTTTTTGGCTTAGGGTTTTTTGAACGCTCTGGTATTCCAGTTTTCAGATTCTTTCTTGAAGAGGACATCTTGGAGAACGCAATTGGTATAATCCAAAATGATTTTGTAAAATGTTGGGACAATAACCCAACAGCTAGATTTTTTGTTAATCACGAAATGAAATACGGGTATAGTTTTCGATGATTACAAAATCCTTTATTTAAAGAAAAGATATAAAGAATAAGTGAATTATAATTATTTTGTACATTTTCGTAGTACTTACATTTTATCTAGACACTTCTACTTTCAGGTATTAAGATAAAAGAAAGACATAATAAATTTTTTTTAAAATGGCTACTTGAAACCGGAATTCATAGTATCGTTAAGTCGTTAAGTTATATAAATGTTTTCGTCATGGTAATGGTTGTATTCCGTCTGGGTATACGGAAAGCTTACAGGGGCTGAGTTCAGCTAAGAACTAGTTGAACTGTGATTCAGCTTACAATGGCCATTCTGCTACTTCAACAATTCGACCTTTTCCTATTTTTCTTGTTAAACTTTAAAAAACTAAAAGCTACAAGCAACAAGTTCTCTTCACGTTAAAGAAACGCCATATATGAATAACTTTATGGTATATTTCCAATCTATTCCAAAATCGATGTTTTTCTTAAGATTAAAATGAAATAGTACATAGCAAACCAAGCAACAACGGAAAACGAGGATAGTCCAGAGCAATATATGATCTAGTTCCAAATGGAAGCTCCCTTTAAATTGTATGCGATGTGTGTTAGGCCTAAGTGTAGGTATATCGTAAGAACGTATTTTTTTCTTCAACTGACATTTTAAAACCGATTCTGTCCTCTGTGTCTGTCGGTATTTGTTATGTTTTTATTCGCACGCGAGTGTTGGAAGTTCAACGATAATAATTTTTTCTGAATTTGCCGATTTCAAGCAATTATACAAAAATGTAAGTCCAATTTAATATTATTTATCTAAAAGCTTTCAATTAGAAACTCTTGTCAAAACTTCTTATTCATAAATATATAAACTACCCCCCAAAAACCACCTAACAACAGCTTTAAAAAACACCCATCCAATAAAACTGTCAAATTTTGTTAAATTCGTACGTGTGCGCTTGTGTGTATCGCCTCCAACAAAAAGGGTTGAGAGAGAAAAAAACAAAAAAATCGTTTTCTTAATTTTGCCACCAAAACCAAAAGTAAGAATTTGGTTTCTCGCTTTTCAATTTATTATTAAAATAAAAAAGAAATCTTATAAAAAATAATAAGAACTTCCAATGGTAAACTCACGTAAACGGGGCACTTTGGGTGAAGTGAAAAGATTAAAGTGATTGGGACTTTTACTTTTTTTGTCCTGTGGGGAAAATTTTTTCTCAGATGTCAGGTGGAGGTGGTGGCGTAGAACACCATATTGTCATTCTAAATCCTGCAACCACACCGCACGGACACTCTGCGGAGCTTGTGAAGGCCGAATACGCCACTGATATTGAATCCCATCCCCATAATCTGCAGCACAATCCGCAGGCTTTCCATAATTCACGCTTTGACTATAACTACTCGTCGACTCTACTCAACTTGGACACTTATCAGAACGTTAAAACACGTACCAGATGGAATGAATCGCCGGAGGCTAGAGAACGACGCTTAGCCAGGAACGCAGCCAGAATGAGAGACAAGCGATCGAAAGAGAGTGACGATGAATATAAAGCCCGTTTGGCGAAAAACGCCGAAGCTAACCGTGTCCGACGTCAAAATGAGAACGAAGTACAAAGAGCCCTAAGACTGATGAAAAATGCAGCGCGACAACGGTTAAGAAGGGCTAGCGAAACACCCGAGGAGCGCGTTAAGAGGTTAGCCAAGGCCGCAGAGCGAATGCGTTTGGCTCGAGCAAATGCACCCAAAATCGACAAACCACCTCTGGCTGATCGCCTGAAAGGTTACTAACCGAGTGCAAGTTTGCAGCCAGCGCCTTTTAGTGGTTTTCAACACAAATTAACAGTAGTTCTTAAGAGTGTAACAAATTATATAAAATTAGAAAAATAAGTATTATATCTACCCAAAATAATTGGTCTAGTCTGGATTTCTTTGGCAAGCTATTGTATTTCCCCCCTTTTTGCGATATTGTTCCTTAGTTGACCTCAACGCCCCAACCCCGATCTAAATTGTTTGTTGAACAAAATTGGTATTTTATGTTTTTATCATGTTTATTAGAAATATTTAGAAGTAAGCATAACATAATAAATTATCTTAAGGACTTGAGAAAAAACACGTTTTAAGCTTATTAACTCCAATCTATTTTCTTGGTTGTTCATGTTTTTATTCTGACATACAAACACAAAATTATCGATTTTTCATCAATGCTTGGAAGTTGATGTCTAGTTTTGTGTATCATTGTTGAAGGTATTGAATTTGAAAGGGAAGTTGCTGTTAAGTTGTTTTGTACAACAACAACAACAAAGCTGAATTGAAAATCGCGTATTTTAAAAATTATCAACGTTACGATGAATCGTTGGTTAGAAGTTATAGTTTTATATAATCTTAAGATGCCACAAATTAATTCATTAATTTTTAGCACGAAATTTCACCCTCTTTAAAAATACCCAGTCGTTCGATTTGATCCAAACCAAAGATAAACCACATGACTTTAGGGTACTTTTTAAAGTTAAATTTAATAAGACCAGCACAATACGACTACAAAGTAAACAAAGTTATGTTCTTCTAATGCAATGATTACTGTGTTTTCATTACAATAGAAAAATATTACCGAGTGCTTTTTTCATCTCAAGATTTTTAATAGTGGGAACTGCTGGAACTAATCCAATTTCTAGTTTGTATGTATAAGTGTTTAATAAGAAAAGTAGTATCCAGGAAATTTCCTTTTGT
Source organism: Chrysotoxum bicinctum (assembly GCA_911387755.1). Lineage (NCBI taxonomy): Eukaryota > Metazoa > Arthropoda > Insecta > Diptera > Syrphidae > Chrysotoxum > Chrysotoxum bicinctum. The sequence continues at coordinate 125,012,494 of OU426989.1, read as the reverse complement.
CAATAGTCGTTATATGAAATTTTAGTATGCTTCAACGATGATGCGTGTAACCAGTCTTGTCTCGATCGAATAATCGACTGAGTAAGATATTTTTTTTTGAAATTTAACTAAAACGCAAATAGATTTAATCCAATCTATTAAAACCACTAGTAAATCTATTTAAAAAATAAAATTAATTTAATTTGATTTGATTTTCGTTTAAATCTATTTGCAATTAGTATGAATTCATTTGCGTTTAGGTTAAATTTATTTGCTATTTGGCTAAATAAATTTGTGAATGGTATATATTTATTTTTTTGAAGTATTTATTGTTTCATCACTTCGTAAACTTTTTTAATTCTCACTTGTATTTTAACTTTGTCGCTACTAATTTGTTTGTTATAAGGTTAAGTCAAAGCTTAAAGGGACATTGGTGTTTAGATAATAAATAAACAAATTAGCTTTTAAGATAAGATGAAACGGATTTACTTCTCATTTAATTGATTTCTTATTTAAAAAAAATTATTCCCACATTTTAAATGGTTAAAATAGCTACATCATTCGACTTAAGTCGAACGTTCGATTCGCTATTCATAATGATGGCCTTAATCTTTATTGCACTGTCTTCCTTTTCAAAATATGCGCACATTAATATACATACTAGGATGAGGCTACCATTTTTGCGACTTATTTTAGTAATGTATGCCAGTTGGAAATTGTTTATCCGAAAACATATATTACCAGAGAGAAGGTACGGTTTTTTGCCAAAAGAAAATCGTAAGTAATTGAATTTTTTAAGATCAATTAATAAACACTTGGAAAGCGTATAGAAACGTGCGCCACTTGGATGAGATCATTGCGAATATTTCGTTGCAGGAGTTCACATTCGCGATTGTTTCCAAACTCTTGGTTAGAATAATTTTTAACTTAATTAGAGAAGTGTTGAAAAGATTTTTTTTATTTTATTTAAAACACAAATTATATTCCGGAAAATCGTTGACTGCGACAGAAACAAAATAATAAATGCTTTTAAGAATTGGGGCCTCTTAAGCGGAGAAAAAGCTAGGAAGCTAAATAGTTATTATCTAGCGGATCCACAAAATAAAAAAAGACATAGCCATAGCAATCATATGGCGAGAAAAGTGTCTTGCCTCTCAAATTTTACTCTATCAAACTAAAATAAGGGTCAAAACCGGATTATCTACTGGCTGATCCGGTTCGAAGGATATTAAAAGCAAGTGATACTATCCAGGGAAGAAAATTGAAAGAGAAAGCTGTTCTAAGCAAGTAATGGGTGGGCCATCTAGTGGTTTGTTTTTAAATCATAGGTTAATTTGACACTGACAGTTGTTAATCGCCCGAAATCTTGAGAAAAAGTCAGTATCATACCTCCGCGCCCCGAAATGATTAGCTTTAGGCTTGAACAACGTTGGAAAATATTGAAAACTTATTTCCAAAGTAAAGGCTATGTAGCCCAAACAGTGCGTTGTTTGAAAAGAAGTTTTGGCCGAAATGCAGCACCTAAAAAAGAGCTTGAGACTGGTTTGCTAGTGGACAACACTCATGGTCTCCATCGACGTACGGTGCGCACAGACGACAATGTGGCTGCTGTAGCCGAGAGTGTGGGACTCAATTCACGAACATCAACTCGCCATTGATATCAACAGCTCAATATTTCACGCACTAGCCTGGGGAGAATTCCGCACAAAGATCTCGGAGTATTCGCTTACAAGGTCTGATTGACTCAGAAATTGAAGGCGCACGACCATCCGCTTCGTTATCGCCTGAACTACGTGGTGTTTGTATACCCATAAAATATGGACAAAATTTAATTTTGTTCATTTTATTGCATTTTTAAAAAGAAATTTGTATTCGGCCCACCCTTTTCTTAAGGGAAACTTTGCAAGAAAACATGTCACTTGCAACTGTGAATGGAAACACTACGTTTTCGGATAAAAAAAATGTATAGCCCTCTCGGAGTGGTTATAATTTGTATTTCCATGATCTAACAAGAAAGAATCTTATTTTGGCAAGACTTCACAGCCATCAGGTGCCATGGTGTGGCAGACTCATCATTTTTTCCACAGCAATGAACAGAAATAACTACAAATGTTTGCTGAAACGAACATTTCCAAAAATGTTTTGGCTTGTGCCTTGGATTTTGCAACAAGACATTGCCCCCATACACACTTCTATGGTTGTTAGAATTGGATTCAATTAGAAGGCATCGAAATTTTGCAATGGCCTTCCTATTCACCGTTAAGTTCATAAAGGTGACAGACAATTGAAGACAAGGATAATTGAAGCTTTCCGTTATGTCTGCTTGGCTATTCCAGAAATCGCGGCGGATGGTTTTTAATGGCTGATTTGTATTTTCCTATTCTCAAAAGCGATTCGTTTTCCATTCGAGCTTATAAGTAAAGCGACAGATCCATCAAAATATCATTTGTTTTGAAAGCGATAGCTGTGTAGATGACTGATTGTTGGTGGATCGGAACAAAATGTAAATAATAATTTTTCAAAGTTATATTTGAGTTTCTTTTATACATCAGTTGAGCTTATTAAAGTATTTAATTGAATTTATTCTTTTAATTGTTTTTGACAATTCTTATTTTTTCTCTTTAATTAGCGAGTTTTTGACTTTATGAAGGAGAAAAGTGGAATAGCTAAAGGCATATGAAATTATCTTTGATGTCAAAATAAACAAGAATGATTCCCTCCATAATCGAAAGAATTTAATAAATTTAAATTTTGATGAAAAAAAAATGTACATATATCAAGGAGAAGTCCCACTTCTCAGTTCTTCTGTTTTCAAGTTAAAGACATTTTTTGTTGCTTCTCCGCTCTCAGCATTTAAAAAAATACTTCTGGAATCCATAGACTTCTAATTTTTTCTTTTTGAATCAAACAAAATCACCAACTATACTCTGTTCAATTTATATTTGCAGTACAGGGAAGATAGGATATTTGCCTTTTAGTCTGACCATTATGGATTTCAATAAGCTGTCTTTAATTCAAAGCTCTTACAGGATTGCCGTAGGACTGTAGGAGCATTAAAAATTGCCCGCAAATCTCAGAAAAATATTTGCTACTAAAAGCTCGAAAAAGCTTAAATCCTGAAAGTTACATAGCACAAACCAAAAGAAAAGCCATATGAATTTCTATGAACTCGGCAATGGTAACTCTGATTCAGTGTTTTTTTTTTTAATAAACACAATAAGGGTTGGTTGCAAATTGGTGATCAGTCTCCTTTCACTAGACATGGGTAACGCAGTAAAATTTGCTGCGTTGATACACTAACTCAAGCGCACTTCACTGTATCAGCGAAATGCGTTAACGCAGTTTGCGCCATAATGCAATTTTTGTTTTAACTCATTTGAAGCAAAACAGCGCAGCGCAGCGCACTGTATTTTGTTAACTCATCGTCATCATCATACAAACTTCGTAGCGCACAAGCGCACACAAGTTGTTCATCGTCGACCAAACAGTCTGAGTGAGAATGGGGGTGACTTTTCAAAAAAAAAAAAATTTTCGTTCGAGGTGTGGAGACGTTTGTACTTATATCTTTGGTTCTGATAGTCCAATCTTCAAGATTAATGTTTTAAATGAAAGATGGAATGTTTTCCTAAATACCGGTCAAAAAATTTTTGAGGAGGGACAAAGGTTTTCTTACTAAAAGGGTGCAAGGAGCTCCTTTCGATTCGATTTTAAGAACTCTAAATTCAAATGTTGATGAAAAATTTAACAATTTTAAAAAACTAAAGATGCAAATTATTTGCAATAATGATATTCTACAAATGTGTCATAGGTCATTTTGGTAAATATTAAACAGGAGAGGAGGTAGGGTGACTTTTCTCAAATTTTCAATAGAAATTGAATTTTGATTAAAAATTTAATTAAAATCTTAAAAATATGCCGACTTATGTACATACTTTCTAGTTCTTCTAACTTGAGTATTAGTTCTCAGATCTTAATTATTGAAGTATATATTTAATTGAGAAATGTCAAACTTTATTTCTGTGTAAAAAAAATTCAAAATAACAAAAAATTTCGTACTAAAAAGTTAATGACGCTAAAATCAATTCTGTTCAAATCACTCAAAATTCAAAAGTTGATGAAAACTTTCAGAATTTTGAAATAAAATTACCACCTACTTATTGTCCCAATCCTCTTCTAAAATAATGCTGAACAATGTTTTACAATTAATTCGACAGGAAACACGCTAAAATTGGTTGAAAGGATTTGAAACGAAAAAAATTGATTTTCATACAAAAAAGAAAGAGAGATGGTTTCATTAATCATTTTTACTTGCGATGTAGGTACTATAGGGCAAGTTCTGTTTTACTTCGAAAATATCATACAGATCTTTCAGATTAAAGTCTTAAAATACTGTAGACATTAGACATTTATACAATTTATGAAAAAAAATATCAATTTTTTCCCGACTACACTTAAAAAATGTAAAAATAATCTGGAGTACTGATTTTTTTGTTCTCCCACTTAATTGTGGAAAAAATTTAAATAAATACAAAAACCTGAACATAGAAAATTAAAACTATTTTGTATTATTATTCAATATATTTTCTAAATATATGAAGAAAATTGAAGAGCTCTCAGTCCAACATGAGGGCAGATATAACCTATTTTCTAATAATTTTTTTTAAGACTTTTTTACACAGTGCTTGCTTCAGAAATCACTCATTACTTTTGACATTCCTAACGGATTTTTACAAAATATATTTCATTCGATTAAGAACAAGTAAGCGCTTATATTGATATATATACAACATGCATGTGCATAGCCTAAAAGCTTCGTTATAGTATCTAATGTGGAAAAAATTCAAAAAAAATGTCTTCTATTTATTTATTTTCCAGATAAATGCAAGAAAATTTTCAAAATGTTCGATTTTGCTGCACTCTATTGACTATAACTAGAGAAATACTTCTTCCATCTATAAGATTGACGTGTCTATGGATAGGTTAAAATATCTCTAATATGAATATTAAAAAAAAAAATTTAGGTTGTCATACAACTTAAATGGTTAAGAGGCTTGGTTAGATCAAAAAAGAAATCCTAGGCAGAATTGACAATTCTGCCCACATTTTCGAACCGATTTTAAAAATTAAAATTTTATTATTTTTTTGAATAATCAGCGGTTATTTTGGTATATAAAATACTTTTCTACGTTATCCACAAGCTGCAATAAGTCTTCTGCAATACAAACATTTTTTTCCTTAAAAAGCAAAAATACCATATACCACATCATGGAATTTTATTGAACTCCGTCAAAAATGTGAAAAATAGTCAGCACTTTTGTATCTGCTTGAATGGTTTTTGTCTGTGCAGCGCTGCGCTTGTCAAAAGCGCTATTCGATTATTGAGTTGATGAGTTGATGAACTGCGCTATTGCGTCACTGAGTTACAAACTGATGTATCAGCGCACATAACGCAGCTGCTTCAACGCATTGCGCTAACGCAGCGCTGCGTTACTCATGTCTACCTTTCACCCATGGAGCAGATAGGTCATGATGGGCTGTACGTGAGCTCAAAGGAGATTACACAAACAATTTTAATGTAACTCAGTGATTCTCTTTCTTATTTCAGTGGCAATTTTTTAAGTTAAGGTGCCGTGCAAACAGCAGCAGGCACCAGTGTTTCTGAAAAGGCTCTCTCATAAGGCCTGTACTGCAAATATAAATTGAACAGAGTATAGAAAATAATTGTTTTCCGGTAATAACGGTCACATTTTTGCAAAGAGCTGCGATTTAAATTGGGAGGCTGATATCTGAAAGGATCGTTTCCATTCCTGGTCGCTTTTGGGAATAACTCAAAGCGAATACGGTGAAACTGAGGTATCGCTTTAATACGACCCGCTACGCTTTCTGAAATAGGCCTACTGGGACCAGATTTCGCTTGATTATTAAAAAAAACTGATTTTATTCCAAACCGTCTTATCCAAAAATATATAGCTACAGCAGCCACATTCTTTTCTGTGCGCACCGTGCGAGGGTGTGGGTGCTTCATTTCGAACAAATTTTCTTTCTAAAATACGAACTGTTTGGGCTACACAGCATTCACTTTGGAAATAAGTTTTCAATATTTCCCCAACTTGTTAAAGCGTTAAGAAAATCATTTCATTCCGCGGCGGTATGATACTGACTTTCTCTCAAGATTTCGAACGGAAAACTGTCCGTGTCAAAATAACCTATGATTTAAAAACAAAACACTAGATGGCCCACCATGAATAAAGGGCTAATGGCATTTCAACTTAGTTTCTACGATAAACTCTTTTTCTGTAACTATAGTTGAGGCTTGAGGGTGACAAATTGGAAAGTTATTGTTGAAAATTTGGTTGATCTGCCAAACGCGTTTTTCTGTTTAAGCTCAGAGCAGGGAACTGAGCAGGGTTGTCGTTTCATTCTTTGAGAAAGCTTCAAGAGGAAAAAAAGCAGTACGGCAGTAAAATTAAACTTTTTTTCATAAAATATTTTTTTTTATTTTATTTTTATAAAAAAATTTATCTCATTGAAATTTTTTTTTGAAAAATATAAGTTTTTTTTAATCAAATTCACAATTAACAAAGAATTATACAAACGAAAACAATATTATTGATTTTTTTTTATATATACATATATGCTTTGGATTTAAATCTTATAATATTTATTAATGGCGCAAAATCTTAAACATTTAAAACCTACTCTAAATCAATTTTAGAAAGGGAGTCGACTCTAAATATTGAGTATAAAACGAGAACCGACTTTTTGTTAATTTTAAAGGGCATATATTAACTATACTTTAACGTTAAAGAGCTCGTCTTACTTTAACAGCAGCAAATAGCTAGTTTATCTTTTAAAAGTATACTTTATCCATATTCACAATGGTCATTTCACACCAAAGTAAATCGATGAAAAAATGTTTACTGATGTTTTATTCGATTTTTTAAAGATGTTCTTTGTATGTATGTACATACAAATGTACATATCTTATGTATGCACGCGCGCCGAGACCAGAGTATAGCTTGAACCAATTCAGTTGGCCAACGGTCGGTTGCGCAGAGAGAGGATTTAAGAGAATAAAAATGGTGCGCAAGATATTTAATGAGTAAAGATTTTTCCTTAAATCTTACAGTGCCTAACTCAACTTTCCTTTGACAAATAGTTAAGGGATTATTGTTTATTTCTATGTTTTATGATTTGTGCCTTAGCAGCAGAAAGGTTCCGGGGGCGTTATGTTTATATTTATTTTATGGTGTTAGTGTTTATTTGATATATGCATTTATTATCTTTTGACCTGTGGGGTTTTGGGATTAATTGTAGATTAGTGTTTATTAGTTAGGTTAGTGTTTACAAGTTTGAATAATTTTTACCTACGAGTTTTTAAGAATTTATTTTACCTTAAAATAATTATTATAAATTTATACTTCAGAAATAAATATAAAACATAATAATAAAATAAAAACAATATAAATAAGAATAATATAATTTAAATAATAAATGTTCATTTACATACACTTAGTTTTAAGAACTAATGTCGCTTTCATAGTCGGTTGAAGAATCGTCACCTGGATTATTTATAATTGAATCCGAAATTGTGTCCCACGTCAGGTCGTGAGAAAAGTATTCGTCCTCAGTTCTTATGGCTTTTTCACACACTTTTCGCCAGTCTTCAGCCGTTATTTTTGAAAATTCTTCCTCTGCTAATTTTTCAACATCCAATAAATTGAATGTTGTGTTTCGTGAACCTACTCTTGCCTTGACAGTTGCCCAAATATATACCATTCAAGTTTCAACATCTGTATAGTATGCGGAATATTGTTTTCGGTTAGCCATTGTATCATCTCGGATTTCTTGCTAGCAGAAGTAATTTGTTTTTCTTATAATTTATTGTGGTACGAGGTGTTGTCCATTACAATAACTGAAGGTTCCTCCAAGTTATTCAAAACTTGTTCTTGGATCCATTTGCAGAAATTTTTGAAGTTCATGTCGTCGTGATAGTCTCCCGTTTTCGTTCCAGATTTGAATAAAAGTAAGGAGTTTTTCACGAAACCTTTTTCACCACCTGCATGCGCCATTATCAGCCTCTTTCCCTTTGAAATTGCTATTGTCATCAGTCCAAGCCCGTGGCCTTGTACATATGTGAGCTATGAATATAGCTTTCGTCCAAATAAATGATATCAAATCCGTTTGTTCTGTATTCCCGGATTTTTCTCAGATACTTCACTCGCATGAGTTTAATATCATTTCTTTCACAGAGAAGTTTCCGGTTGTTTTGCGTTTTTTGTAGCTAAATCCGTTTCTTCTTTTTTTTTTATAATTCACTCGCGCTCAAGGGTATGTTGCGAGACCCTTATAATGTTTTAAACACAGCACGGGCGAGGGAGAAATTAGCAGGGGAGAGAAAGGAGGTGTCGATGAACATTGGTTTTGAATGTTTTCAAATTGAAATGGCAAGGGGAAACTGTGCCGGGTAAGTTATTCCATAATCGTGTTGTGCGACTAAAAAACGAATCTCTATATTTGACGGTACGACGTAATACTTAAGTTAAACTCCAGATCTTCCTGAACTCATTGTCTCAACATTTTTAAGGATATCATCATTTTTTCCTCCTCAAATTCGTCTAGTCCAGTTTTCCACTTCGTATGCTGCACTTTTTTATTTAGTGACTGCACAACTCCTGTCTCTTCGTATTCCTTAATAATCCTTCTGATTGAACGTTTAGAAATTCCAGTAGTTTTCACTGTTTGCGTTGTTGCGTAACTCACAGGATTTTCAAGAAACGAATTCTTTGCTTCTTCCAGTTTGTCATTATATATCTTAACAACTATCTTACGCGCCTGGCTTCCAATAGATTTTCCTTTTCTAAATGGATCCATTAAAATTTCTTTTAAATGTATTTCAATATATTATTCTTGGTTGTTTTTTTTAAACTGAATTGCAAAGCAAAGCAAATATCATTTAAATACCTTAATTCCCTCTGATGAAAAATTCATTCTTAAAAACTCGTAGTTAAAAATTGTTCAAACTCGTAAACACTAATCTAACTAATTAACACTAATCTACAATTAATCCCAACCCCACAGGTAAAAAAAAAATATATCAAATATACACTAACGCCAAAAAATAAATATAAACACAACGCCCCCGGAACCTTTCTGTTACTAAGCCACAAATCATAAAACATAGAAATAAACAATAATCCCTAAACTTTTTGTCATTAATCCTATGTCGCAGCTTGCAGGTAGTTTTTCTTGTCTAACCCAATTGCATTTTGCAATAGACTTATTTTTTTTATTATAGGTGCACTGAAATTTGTCCCACTAATAAAAACAAATATTATTAATTTTATTTTTTCGAAGTAAACTTTACACCTACAAATCTTTTCCTTTTATCTCACCAGAGATGAAATAGTTTTTTAGACATCAAGCTTTGAAAGAAAAGTAAACCATGATCATATCTTATTCAAAGAAAGTCCATCACTGGAAATTCATTTCTATTTTACTGTGAGCGAAGCTATAAACAAAACTCACCCTCCTAAGTGCTTCAGTATGATCGCTGATCGCAGCAGCGTCATTGACAACAACGCCGGCATGTACATCTTTTTTTTCTTTTTTTCAGTGATTTTTCTGTCTCTTTAAGAATTAAAGAGTAGAGCAAAGAAATTTAAAGAGACCTGCGCAGTAGAATTGCCAACTGAATTGGTTCAAGCTATATACATATCTAATAATGAGTAGGGACACTCTCCACGTGTTTCTAATCAGTACATTTTTTTAAGTACACAGAAACGAGAAATAGATGAAAATAAGAAGTGTGATGGTGAAAGAGAGATAAGAATTCAACTCGTCGCGCCTTTGAAAATACATTATGAAAAAAAATGTAAACAATTCCCAATCCACTCCTCCTAGTGTGACTTCTTAAAAAAAATACTTAAGAAGTAAAAATACTGTTGCTACTACTCAATCAAAAATGGCTTCGTTTTATTTTTTGAGAATACCAAACAAATATCAAATTAATATTTCAATATTTAAAAATGAAATACAAATTTAAGATTCATTTATATGGTCTATATCATTAAAAAAAAAATTAATCGACAGAAATAAATCCAGTATCACCAAAAAAAGAATATGGTCACTTAAAAGAAGAGAACGGCACAGAGAAAAAATACGCTCACAAGCAACCAACCTATCGCGCCTTTAAAAAAACCTTATGAAAAAATATTGCATTTATATATCTTACGAATGAGATTGTTTGTGGTGGTGCTTGAAAAAAATATTGTGGGTTTTTCTTACATTAGTGAATTGTCGTAAGGATTAAAATTAATACTTTGGAACTTCTCACGCTTATTGTTTGTTTTTGTTCTTGTTTTTATTTTTGCTAGTAGGACTTGCATATGTGTAGAGAGTGTCCCTACTCATTATTAGATATACTCTGGCCGAGACGAGTATAGCTAAGTTTTTATGCTGTGAATTTGTGATTTATACTTTATTTCCATCTAAAATAATGTAAATAACTTATAAACAATCAAAGTCTGTACCGAGGTAGTATATTAAATGTACTTTTCTGGGCGAAAACTTATTTGGTTTGAAGTTGTTTGTTCATTTGTTGTTTGTTCTTTTTACTTTTTTTTTTGTGTTTTTGTAGTTGTGTGAGTTATGTATCTGTCAAATTAAGGGTTGTTCAACGCAAATTCGCTTAGGTTCTGTTGTAAAACTCATATTAGTTAGAAGAGTTGTCTAACGTGATTAAAATTATGAAAAAAGTTAGACAAAGTCTCCAAGCTAAACGACTGCGTTAAGTAGATCCGGTTTTATTGCTTAAACGAGAACTCTTTAAAATTTTGCGCCAATGAGTTTTATAAAATTATGTTTAAATAGCACACATGTCAAAAATAATTTATTAGTCTGGCGATCTCAAAAATAAAGCTTAAATGTAAATAAACAAAACTATTAATGTACATACTTACATATCACATTTTAAAAATTTAAGTCTTCTTGTATCGTTTTAATAAATTTGAAGATAGTTTCCATTCATGTATCTGGTACCTGTCCAACAACAACTTGGCTGAAACGATACCGCTTACAGTAGTCACATTTAAGGAATTTCTAGTTTTCGTTTTAATCAAATTTACGTTTGAAAAAACTCGCTCATAAGTAGCACTACTGTGTGGCAAATCCAGTAAGGATCCTATAAAAATTTTGTTATATAAGGGAAACGATCTTCTCCCAAACCATTTCTGGCTGAAAATACATCACACCAGAATCATTCTAGTTCAAGTTCTCTAGACAAATCTGTAAAATTCAGTAGAGCCCTTCACCCAAATTCCCGATCCTCAATGCTGATGGTTAGCACAAGGTTTGGAAATAAAGAGATGAGTTCAACTAAACTTTCACCTAAATTTCTTGGGCTTAGTTTTTGTATTACTATTAGGGTTTTATCGTCAAAATTGAATCTTTTTTATAGCCTGGCAAAGAGTTTTATAATAGTTTAGGCAAATCGATTTTATTTCAACAATTCGTGTAAATAGACATATTTTCTGCTTTTATCAGGGTTCAGCTTTAGGCCTAATTTAGACGTCTTTTATACTTAACAGAAGATGATCATCCTTCAAATTTATGTTAAAATTCAATATTTCGTGAACCACATACTATTTTATCTTAAAATATCGGCGTCTATAGAAATTTAAAAAAAAATATTTTTTTCGAAAATCGTATTCTTCTCGAAAACACCCCTTAGATTATAATATTGATTAAAAAAATGTCTGTACGATCTTTAATAAAAAAAAATTAAACTAAGTCATTACTAACAGTACCTAAATTAGAACCACTTTTCTATTTTTTTTTTTTTTTTTATGTTTTATGACCTTTATGAATTAGTGTAATTTGTTGTTGGCTTTTCTGACCTACAGCCCAAAAGCCAACAACAAAAATATTTTTTACTTTCTCATTGTGGGCATTATAATATCGAATTTTAATTAAAACATTTATACAGAAGCGTTCAAAAAGCTTAAGAAACATTGCATATCGAAACTTAAAAAAAAAAAAGAATTTTTGAATTTGAATTTTTAATTGAAGTATTAAAAAGTGTTTTACAAAATTTTAACTACGTATACATGAGTGGCACGTGCTAGATTTTTGAAATTTTATGAGTTTCGTTCAAAGAGTTTATTCAAGAAATATTAAAACGGTTTATAGGTATGACGACAGAAACAAAAACAAACGGAGTGAGAAGAGAACAGAATAAATGGATCCGTATGGCTAATGCCTTGTCGCTTTCGATTTGGTTTTTGAGTAGGTTCGTAGAGAAAAATTTTTGAGTGAATTTAGACAAAGCTTTGAAGATTTTGTATGGAAAAGTTGATGAGAAAAAAAAGCAGTACTTCGACTATGTTTGCAGTACGGCACTACGGAGCTTCAAAAAGCAGTACAAATACTGCAATTGCAGTACTTCGACAGCCCTGGAACTGAGCTATAAAAAAATATGTGTTTTTTAGCCCAAACACATAGAGCGTTCAGGTTGATCAAACTCTGCTCAGAGCGTACTCGACATGATTAAGCTCTGCTCACAGTTAAAAAAGAAAAACGCCTAATGAATAGGGGTATTCACGATCTAATGCAACAGGTCTTGTATCATTGTAAAAATGCAGAAGTGTAAAATCTTACAACACCACAACAACAAAATATACGGAGTGCAATTTTGCAATAGTGTCGCACTTTAGCTATACCCGAAACCTATTGCAACAGTAAAATACAACGGTGTAAAATTTGCAGCCGCATTCTTGACAGCTCAGTATGAGTCACTAGCTTTTAAAATTTAAAAGTCTGGAAGCCGAAAGAAATATCTTATTGTTCTTTTCATTTTATTAAATTAAATGGACTTAAAAGAAAAAAAAGCTCCGCCGGAGAGTGGAGCGAATCGGAAATAATAATGATTCTAGATTTCATTCATGAAACCGGAAATTTTGAGGTAATTGTGAGACTTGTTTCATATTTAGACTTTTAATAACACCAACCATTTATTCATATCACATACTACGTTTATATATGCAGTATCGAAAGATCGAGTTGGATTAGGGTCGGATTTTCGACCCAGGTTTTTCGTCATTGGAGTTGAGAGCTCGATTTGGAGTTGAGTTGAAATGGTGTTGAGCGATTCTGAAACATTTTGTTAAGCCAACTCCTCGACCCAGGTTTTTCGTCTCATATTTCGACTCGACACCGCTGAGCGAGTGAGATCGAGTCGAACGAAGCTCATTTCAACTCAATACCCGTTTACAAAGGGTCGAAGCGAGCTTCAAGCTCGCTTCAATACATCATATAAACGTAGTAACAGAAGCACAGATTTATTATAGAAAATGTCTTGACCAGAAACCCCTAGATGCCACCTGGGACCATATACATGCATCTATGTATGTAGCTCTTTTATGATTTTCGGCCTTAATTTTATTTGATACCTTCGATCTACTCGTACATAATTTTATCTGCAGCACCTTCTATTAAAAATTCTGTGATATTTTCTTTTTCTGTTTTGTTTTTTTGGCATCTTTAACAAACTTGAACAAACTTCAATTCTTATAAAAAATAAATTTTCAAAACGAATGCCAAACTCATTTTGACATTTACTCCAGTGTTGCAAACAGGTGAGAAAAATTGTGTTCACGGTCTACTAAAAAATAATAAAATTTCGCATTTTTACTAGGCTCGTTGCACCAAATCGGGAATCCCCTAATAATGAAAAGAAACGTGTGATTGCAATTGCAAAAAAAATTATAAGTACTTAAAAATTTGTTAATCAATTACCCATCCACTTTATTTTTCTATAATGATATACACCTGCGCGCACATTCAACTAAATAGTTGAGTTGTTTTCTATAAGCCCAAGAGAGAAAATTGTAAGTGTGACTGAAGGTTACATGTGTTGCGCGCTGCTCTATCCACTATTGATTAAACTATTTGATTTTGAGAACTGTTGGCAATGCACGCTTGGCTTTAATTGACAATTTTCCCTAATGGTCACCAAGTTTTACAATTTAACTTTTTGATTTAAGGTATATTTTGTCAGAAAAGATTGATTATTACAAAAACTTGAACTAGTATCGGAATCCTAAACAAACAAACCCAATCAAACCAGATTTTCATTCTTCAATCTTCTACTACAAAAACTTTTACTTGTAAACAAAACCTACCGTCAGCGCACACAGTTTTACTCTTCTTCCCAAAACGCTCATATCTATCTGCTAGCTCTCTCTGTTCTACAATTCCGCAAAAGCGGATTGAATCTACATAGTTTATTTTCCAATTTGCGCTCACACCCGCACATTGATTTTCATTTTGTAAAAAAATCCAGAATATCTAATTTATTATATGTATAAACAATTAAAAAATCAATTTCAAGTACCTAATGTAAATGTCGATATCTAAACCCACCTTCTTTTTGATCAAAATTAAACCCACCAATTTGATGGGAAAAATAAAATAATTACGAATCAATCACCTCCATTTACAAATGTGAAAGAAAAATATATATTTTGCAAAAATTATTTCGTACCATTCCGTCTTCCGTCTAGCTCGGTCGTTCAATACTATGGTCTCTTTCGAATGTGATTTTGTTTTGCATTTGCTGATGGAAACAAGCGAGAAAGCTATACTACCGCCGGTGTAATTCAAGAAGGAATCAGAAAAATTCCCAATCAGAAATGTCTCGCTCTTCGTACTCTGTTGGTTGTTGGGATAATCTAGTCGGCAAAGTATATATATATTTATCTAATATACATTATGCAATAGCCCTAGCGACCGCCGATGTGTGTGCTATTAAATAAGAACAAGTGAATTCCGTTCCGTTATTGTAAATAAACATATCTCAAATCAGAAACAAAAAGTATTTCATGTATTTAGACAGATAAGCAAAGAAAAAAATCGATAACCAACTATTTTTCATTCCAAGATTCCCATAAGAAAAACGAAGAAGTTCTCTCTAGTTTTTGTCTGCAAAGTGTCAAATGTCAAATCGAACAACAGAGTTTACTCATTGCTGTAATCTATAGTGTATATTCTTTTTCTTGTTTTTATTTTCAAGTGCTGCTCTTTGGCTCTAAAATAATAATTATATTTTGCATTAAAAATGTATTTCGTTGTGTTTTGTAAACAGAAAATCAAATATTAGTGGCAAAGTGATGGCAGAGCGCTGAAATAGCATATAAGTATCACATGCGCGTTCGTTCTTTTTCTTTTTTAATTTTATTTTTTTTGTAAATGTTTTGACGAAGTTTTTTTTTAAAGAACTTAAAGCACAGATAAAACTTTTGTTATAAAATTTAATTGATACAAAGAATAACATATTGCCATTTAGTGTTTGAGACAAATTATGGAATCTGATCCCAATGGGATAAAGATCGAACCACCTTCGGAACAACAATATTCGCACTTGCTCGGTTTGAATGGCGCCAATGGGCGCCTTATCATCGATCACCCCTCTACATTGTTGTCGCTTGCTGCAGCACAATCTCATCATCAACTTCCATCTCATCTGCAGCAGCACCATCAGCACCTGCATCATCAACAACAACAGCAACAACAACAGGAACAACATCATCTGCAACAGCATTCTATACATCATCAGCATCAGCAACAGCCGCCGCTCCCTCCGCCGCTGGATGTAAGCACAACTTCCATAGAAAACACAGTTGGTGGTCTACCCCCGGGACCTAGTAGTTTATCATCTCTCTCGCCATATCGTAGTATTACTCCACTTTCAGCGTCAGGCAAGCAACGCTGGAACGAAAGCCCTGAAGCCAGAGCACGGCGTTTAGCCCGCAATGCTGAAAGAATGCGTGAAAGACGTTCACGTGAATCCGACGACGAGTATCGCAAGCGTCTATCGCGTAATGCCGAGGCGAATCGAATGCGACGCCAAAACGAATCCGAAATGGAGCGTGCCATGCGGCTAGTTCGAAATGCCGCCCGGCAGAGATTGCGTCGTGCTATGGAAACGCCCGACCAGAGGGCGAAACGTCTGCAGAAACTGGCCGAGCGAATGCGTCTTTATCGAGCTAATGAAAGCCCGGACCAAAGGAAGATGCGACTGGCAGAAATGGCGGCTCGCGCCAGACAACGTATTGCTAGCGAGACAACCGAAGAGCGCAAGGAAAGACTGAAAAAATTGAACGAGTATGCAAAAAAGGTCAGAGAAAAGAAAAAAAATTTAAAGCTAAATCCAAATAGCGTTAATAATATTGGAAATTTTAACAATCAGGAGGTCTCTAGTCCAAGAACATCCCTTCTGACGCAGCAGGATCGGCAGCATGAGCAACAGCAAGTCCAGCATCAGAATCAGCATCAGTCCGAGCAGCAATTGCCTTCGCAATACCAGCACCAGACGTTGGCGAATTCTATTGAATATTATCAAAATATGTTTATGAGTCCGTCAGTACGTCCAGGTAATGTGCTGCTATCCAAAGATTCTCCCACAGGATCGCAGGCGGGCCAACATCATCAGCAGCATCAGAACCAACAACAATCTTTGCGGTATAATTCAAACAGTCTATCACTCGATTCTGAATCGAATAGTTTGTTCCAACAAAGTTTATATGACGATCACAAGCAGGGCTTGCACCAGCAGCATCAGCAGTTATCGAAAGCTCCCCATGTAACTGCTTTTGGCACTCTTGCCAGTTCCATCGAATACTATCAGAACAAATTCATAAAGAAGCAAGAACTTCAAGACGGGAGTAATGTTAAAATACTCCCACTTCCAATTCAGATAGACGAGGAAAAGCTTAATAAATTAAAAAGTTCACCCAATTCCGAAGAAGCCAATAATTTTCAGCATCAGCAACAGCAACATCAGCAAATTCAAAACCCGCCCACGCCACTTTATAATCAGTTTTCATACTTATCGACATTTCCCAGTGGATCGGTTTTAAATCCGCCTCAGGCGACATCGCCTTCTCCTTGTCCGTCGACGCCATCGAGCACACAGCAACCTGCCGCCTACTATCCGATGTATCATAATGGTTTTCAGCTAACCATAGCACCGAATACTGTGCCTCCTCCATTTACACCTGTTCATTTTCCACAAGGATCTTCTCAAACACCGAGTCCTTCGTCGTCGCAGTCGCCGAGTCCGTATAACCTACTTACTAACTCTACCCTTGCGGCTGTAGCAACAACTGCTACAACTACTTCATCAACACGAACATCAGAAACTCCTCAATTACAACAACAACTCATTCAGGATTTTCCAAAGCCGGTCCGCGGTCGCCCTAGAAAACTCTATGCCGACAACAGCCTGTCATCAGATTTGCATGAAGAAGCAATTCTCAGGCAACAAAAAGCCAATTCTTTGCTCGAGCAAGAGATTAACCAAATGCTGGCCGTAGCAGCTGCAGCATCATCAACAACTCCATTAAATACAAAGCAAGGAAGGCGCCGCGGACGTGGTCAAGAAACAGATGAAGAAAGACGAATAAGATTGGACAGAATGGCTGCTCATCAGCGAGCTGTGCGCGCAAACGAGAGCCTGGATCAGCGAGAGAATCGACTGAGGAATTTAAGTGCTAGAGCGCGTATGAAGCGTGCCCAAGTGCGAGCCACCGAAAACGAAGGTGAACGCAAGCAACGACTTGCAAAACAGGCGGAATATGCTCGCTTAAGGAGACTTCGGTCACAAGCCCCCGAAAATAAGAAGCTTATTGAGGAGCGTGCTAAACAATTGTACGCACAATTGCACAATTTGGCAATGCCAGAAGAATCACAACAGCAGGAACTAACATTAACCAGCACACAAAATAATCTATCACAGGAGCAGCATAATTTAATTATGCTTCAGCACCAACTCCACCCAACATCGTCGTCTTCGGCACAACAACACCATCTACAACAACAAATAAATGTTATAACCAATGGCGGAAGTGGTAGTGGTGAGGAGTTTGCAAAGAATCCCGGCAAGGACTTTGGCCAGTCCGAAAATAACGATGTATTAAAAATTTTAGAACCCATTATAGTTATGAAAACTAAGTAAAATATAAGAAATACAATTTTTAAAAAATACAAACGCAAATAAGTTTATTAACAGTAAAGCATAAAATTAATACAAATATATGTATTTAGGTGATTAAGTAGTAACTAACTAATGTGTATGAAAAAGTAGGGAGAATAAAACAAAACAAAAAATGCAGAGAAAAAGAAAAAAAAATATAACAATAAAACAAAAGTCAATAATTTTTTAAAAGTAGAATTGAAAGTTTTTCATTTTTGATTGTATTTAGTGGACAGCTTATGGTGTTTTCTATAAATAAAATATAAGTTGTGATCAATATTATTTAAAAAACAGATACTATTTAAATTATGGACAATCTAATACTCTGGAAATTATTTTTAAAATTTATATTCGCGCAAAACTTTAAAATAGTCTAGAGAAAGGTATAAGCCTGATATTGCTTAGTGATTTGCAAATTTAAAGCAATTTTCATACTTTTTCCCTATTTCAATCAATTGAACAATTATCGTGGTAGGGTTATTTTTTTTAATAAAAAACAACTGTTATGCCTTCCACACCATTTGAAAATGTAAGTGTCTAATGAAATTAGTACTGTATTAACAAAAAAAAATAAATATTCAATTTTAACTATAATACGAGTTTATAGAAAGTCTTAGGCCTTTGTAATGAATATCGATTCGCTTAAATTAAGTTTGACCCCAAATTCCAAAATCTTAGCGGATTTGCTTTGCGTGGGATTACAAAAGTGTGAAATGAATCAAATTACTTACTGATACCGCTATCGAATTGAAAATTGAAGTACCCTTCTATCAAACGAAAACGATAATTTAATGTTTCAACGACTAGTGAGAATCAGTTTCTTAAGCCTGTGGAATTAATGGAAAAAACACTTATCTTTAGCATATGAGCATTTGGGTCAACAAAAATAAACAAAGAAGATTATTAGGAACATTACTGAATTTTCTTGGTTCTCTGTCAAAAGAAAAGACTAGCATTATATTTTGTTTAGTTAAAATTTTATAAGTTTTTTTATAATCATGGTTGGACTATAAGCTAAAACTTAAGCAAAAATTTTCAACGAACAAAAAAATATAACTGCTACTGGTAGAGCTCCATACTGCCGGATTACTTTGTCTCCTTTGGAGCAATCCGTAGGCGATCTGCAAAGTTTGAACTAGGAAGGTAATCCACTTGCCAATTGCTTTGGTTTGAACACACAAGGTATGCTTTCTGCGACTTAAAACGGCAATTCAGGCGAACATGCTCATTTCTATAATTGTTTTTTTTTTTATTTAAAAAATCAAACCCGAAAAACACAATCAGAAATGATACAAATTTACAATGCTAAATGCAATTTTCTCTTGTTTGACGTTATTTCAATGG
Source organism: Chrysotoxum bicinctum (assembly GCA_911387755.1). NCBI lineage: Eukaryota > Metazoa > Arthropoda > Insecta > Diptera > Syrphidae > Chrysotoxum > Chrysotoxum bicinctum. The sequence goes on along the minus strand of OU426989.1, from coordinate 124,993,140 downwards.
AATATTTTTTGGCAGCATTGATTTTTAAAGCGAATGCAAAAGCTCGCTAACTATAACATCGCGATAAGGAAAATTCGCTAAAACATACGTCATTAGTCGAACGTTCGATTCGCAATTCATAATCAGGCCTTAAACTAGTATCATAATAACAAGATTTAAAGTTCTTGAAAATGCGACGAAATTTTGCGCCATTAATGAGTTTCCATCTTATTTGGCATTGGCATTATAGTTAGTGCGTTGGACTATAATGCTGAAGGCTTGGATTCGATTCATAACGGTTGCAAAAAAAGTTTTTCAGTGGTATATTCCCTCTAGGAAGTGAAAAATCCTCCAAAAGTACCTATCTCTTGCCATGAAAAGTGCTTCTCATATAAGACGTTCGCACTTGGAAAATTATGTTTTCTCCATTCCTCCTAGCTTTCTAAGAGTCGTAGGCATCTTATTTTTTTTTTTAAATTATTAAACGTTTACATATGTTTCTTTGTACATAATATTTTTCTTAAGAACCTAGCTCTTACATTACTTAACCTCAAAATAACATAATGCAGTGATATATGTATACTAATTGCACTTTGTTATTGTTATTTTATTTCTTATTTTATATAGATTTTTCTTTCAGTTTTTAACTCATTCAATATGGTTAGTGCGTTGGACTGTCATGCGGAAGGTCTCGAGTTGGATTCTCAGCCGCTGCAAGAAAGTTTTTTTCAGGGGTGTACTGCCTCTTGCGAGGAATTGACAAATTCTCCAAGAGTATCTCTTGTCATGGAAAGTGCTGCTCATTAGCCGTTCGGAATCGGCAGAAAATTGTAGGTCCCCTCCGTTCCTGGTAACACGCACACAGGAATGGTTGAGAGTTGTAAGTCACTAGGTCCTGGTTCACTCCGAGCTGTTGCACCACCAAATTTATTTAATTTTAACTCATTCAATATCGAAGTTTCCATTTTTTTTATTAATACCCTTTTTAAAATATTCAATTTCAACTTTTACACAGCCATTTAAAAAGTGAATCAGTGTCAGCATTTATATTATCATCCATTTATTTCCTAAAATGTAAATAAGAATATCATCTGCAAATATTAAAACTTTTAAAAACTAAGACTCAAAACTTGTTTTGAATGTTTTCCCTCGTAGAATCTAGGAATAATGCCAAAATCAAATTTTCTGAATCCAAATGCCTTTTCCACTAATTGAGGACCCAATCTAAAATTGTCAAATGAACATTAACTGGCACCATATTGTTCCTCAAAAAGAATTCTATTTTGAAATCACACTACTTTATTCAACATTTGTTCATAGATGGGGATCAAGTTTATAGGAACAAATTGTGTCATCTTTTTTGTATTTTCTTTCTCTAGAGGAACTACAATTAATTCTCCACACCTTTCATCATCATCATCAGTGACGTGTTAATTTTGCTTAGTATAATTCTTGTATTGCTGCCATTAATGGCAAATCCTTTTATTATTTGAAATTCTAAATATTTGTTCTTTTTGCATTTCACTCATTTTTCTTAAATGAAGTGTACATCAATATTCTTGCATAATATTACAATTTAGAATATACATACATATGTAGGTATATATGTATGTATGTATTTCCATCGCACTATCTACCAAGTATTCATTTAGTTTGTCATATCGATTTTATTGTTGAATTTAATACATATTTGTGTTTATTATTAATTGTACGTATTCACATACACTGCCGGTCACTTGAATATATCAAGTGCTTTGTAAAAGTTTAAATTGAGTTTTTTTCGGACGCATTAGTGACACCTGTTCAAACCACATCCATTTTTAAAGTCGATATTACACTAGGTCTAAATAATAGTAGTGTCAATAAAATCATTGGTAAGTCCCTGAATTTTCATGTCTTTGTAGAGGAATATTCTGTGGTCAGACGAGTCCAAGATTGTGTTATCTGGTGGAAAGGGATCTCGTCAATATGTAAGAAGGCCTCCAAACACAGAATATAATATACGCTTCACAGCCAAACCATAAAACATGGAGGATCCAGCATGATGCTTTGGGCATGATTTTCCTTCTATGGTGTTGGTCCCATATACCGGATTGAAGGTGTTATGAAGATCATGGAGGAAGTTATGTTCCTATATGCTGAAGATTGAAATGCCACTGAAATGGGTCTTTCAACTAGAAAACGACCCAAAGCATACGAGTAAACTTGCGAAGCAGTGGTTTTTCTTAAAAGAAAAGAGGGTTAATGTCATGGAGTGGCCTGCGCAGTCCTCAGACCTCAACCATATTGAAAATCTTTGGTGCGATTTTTTTTTTTTTTTTTTTTTTTTTTTTTTTTTTTTTTTTTTTTTTTTTTTTTTTTTTTTTTTTTTATAATATACCCGCGCTCAAGGGATTATGATTACCCTTTAAATGTTTCAACACAGCGCGGGCGTGAAGTTAATGAAGAGAAAGAAGGATAGGAAAGATGTGTGGCACGATGTTTTGAGACTGTTGGTGGTTGTCTCAGATATTTTTATCTCCAGGGATGGCGGCTAAGCTAAAGCGGAAAAATGGCGTGTCTTATTTCTATGTTTCTTATAATTCACATTATTTTATTCGTGTTCATCCTTGTTGGGCATACTAGTTTAACTCAATTACATGTTGTTAGTGTTATGCCTGAACAACATGTAATGAGTAAACCAGCAACCCATTGATGACAATTTTTAGAAGGTTTTTAATGGAATTAAAGCGACATAGACGACGGCAGGGATCGAACCTGTCATAATGAGGTTGACAGGCGAGCACACATCCATCGCGCCACGGCCACCCCCAGATGTCAAGAAATATATTGCTAGTTGTAAGCCAACTACTAACACAGCCCTTTGGAAAGCTAAACAGCAGTCTTGGAAGTCCGTACCTGTAGAAAGATGTGATATACTTATTTATTCGATGCAACGTCGTTGTGCTGCTTTTATATCTAACAAAGAACATGCAACTAAGTATTAATTTATGGTTTAAACACTCGACTGTCGCTTATGGTAGAAATTGTCAATTAACTTTCCCTTTTATAATATTTAAAAGTGGATTTTAAATGCCCTACTATTTATTACTATTTTATATGACTTGGATAGATTTGAAATTGCCAACTAATGAATTTTTGAATAATTGAATTTGAAAATGATTTTTTTCTGAAATTAAAAGCCTAAAAAACATTAATTTGAAAATCAGATGACTATTTATTTCTTTAAAATTAGTAGATTAATTTATTTTAGTTTTTGTTGTGTCAAATGGTTCCCTACTATTATTTTGACCGCAGCTATATATACATTCATATGTATATAAAGGGTTTTCCAATAAGAGGTGTTATTTTAATATTCAAAGAAAAATGGCATTTTTGGAGATAAATGATCGGATGTTTATTTCATTATAAAGAGGAAGGTATGCCGTTAATAATGGAACACAACATCAGCCAAATGGCCGCCAAGACCACGCTTACAGGACCATATCCTTTTCATGAAATTTTCCATAACCAAATCGCAAAGTGGCTGATGAGGCCCATTTCCACCTCGGAGGCTACGTCAACAAGCAAAACTGTCGCATCTGGGGCTCGGAAAACCCAAGAGTTATTGTTGAAAAGCCTCTCCATCCTCAACGCGTGACTGTTTGGTGCCCAGCGTCGATTCAAGACCTCAAAGATGAAATTCGTGAGGCTATCGAGGACATAGGGCAGCCACTTTGCGATTTGGTTATGGAAAATATGCACAATATGTCCAAGTACTCAAGTTCTTGTTACTGAGATCTAATCACTTGGGGAGATGCAGGCGATTACGATTTCAGAAAGACAAAAATTGAATCGTTTCCACAGAATGTATGATGACTCAATTCAAATTTGCAAAATTGTCGTTTTAACCAAGTATCATATGTACTAAAACAGTTTTAACATCGTACTAATTGGAAAATAATTATAATGGGAGGGAAATATTGAGTCGGGTAAGGCATTTCACAATCGTATAGAGCGGCTTAAGAAAGAATCTCTGAAGTTAACAGTACATACGCAGTTGGGCTCCAGGGTAAACTGATGGACACTCCCTGAACAGCGAGTATTACGGTTAAATTGTTTAAGGGAAGGAATGTAACTGGCTATTTCACTAGAGCGCTGTTTATAAAAATAACGGTAAAATAATGAAACACAAGACACGTTATTAAATTCTCTGGGAAAAAAACCTAAATTCAAGATTAGTGAGAGACACTTAACGGTTGTTTTGATCTCTTTCTTCGCATTAGTTCTAAAAAAGCTCAAATAAATCGGTTCACTTGATTAAACGCACGAATTGATTCAGTTAGTTTCTTAATGCTGGGTAATACAAATTAAATAAATTAAATAAAAAGAAAATGTTAATGGTGGCGGAAATAGCAAAAATTGAGGCCTACCAAGGGTGTTCTATACTGAAAATTGCAAAGAAAATAGGACGAAATGATAAAGCTTTTCGAAATGTTTTATCGAATTCTGCCACCTACGGAAAAAACAACAAAGGAAGGACAAAAACACCCTTTACACCACACTAGAAGCGAAAAATTATAAGAATTGCCTCAAATTTAACTAACTCCACGATGAAAATCAAACAATTAGCGGGCGTAAGTGCAAGCAAATCAACTGTTCTTCGAGCTTTTTTAGGTGCTCAACACTTGAAATTCAAACAGCTAAAAAAAATTTAACGCTGCAAGAAAAGAACAGCGCACACTGGGACCCATTGTATGGAGAGCGTGCTCAAAATGCAAAATTGAGATTAACGGTTTCTTCCAAAACAAATATTTTATTGCAAAGTTAACATGATTGTCTGTCAACTGGTAAAATTTTGAAGGTCGGAGAGGCTGTAGGTTAAAAGAAAATAAGTGGTAAAAGTTGTGTTTTACGTAAATAGGAGTTTCTGTTGTGATTTAGTCGGTCAATTTAAAGTAAAAAAAAATTGTTTGGCCGTGAATTCCACAAAGTAGCAATATGTTATCGATTAATCAAATTCAGTAGATAATAAAAACGTATTTTTATCAGCATCAAAAATAAAACTCACGGAAATATAAACAAAAAAGTGAAAAAATCCGTATAAAATGTTTAAACAAATTTTTTTCCAATTTGCAACAGATGCCTTTAAAACTAAATACATATGTAGTTTTAAAATATATATCACCGTTTAGTAGAAACATAAGTCAGAAGTGAAAGCCTCTGTTGCAATTTGGAAAAAAATGTGTTTAAACATTTTATACGGATTTTTTCACTTTTTTGTTTATATTTCCGTGAGTTTTATTTTTGATGCTGATAAAAATACGTTTTTATTATCTACTGAATTTGATTAATCGAATTTATGAAGAAGGTAAGCAGTTTGAAAGCTGTGAGGAGATTATTGCCGCAATTAAAGAAGCCTTGTCTAAGATTTCATTAGATTATTTAAGAAAATTGTATGAATCTCTTAGAAGTAGAATTTTTGATGTAATTTCAAATCGTAGAGGTTGTACAAAGTATTGAAACTGTGGAAAATAACTTCAATAACAATAAAAAAGTAAATAGAAAATATTAAAAATTGATCAACCTCTTTTTTTTAACTTTTAACAGGTGCGTCTAATCAAGTGCAGTGGCGGCTGTACCTTAAGTGCGCTCGTGCGCTGAACCACCAATTCAAAAGGTTTAAAAATTACAAAATATTACTGCATCTTTATTTACCATATTAATATTTATTTTTTAAACATACAAGAACATAAACAAGTAAAATTTCCAATTATGACGAAACAATGTAAGCGCTTTGCTTTACTATTAAGACTTACTTTCCCTGCAAGTAAAAATTCTCGTGCGCTTCGGCGAGCGCACGAGGACTGCTAATAACGGGTGATTTTTTTGAGGTTAGGATTTTCATGCATTAGTATTTGACAGATCACGCGGGATTTCAGACATGGTGTCAAAGAGAAAGATGCTCAGTATGCTTTGACATTTCATTATCAACCGTATAAAATACAGCTCGTGCAAGAACTGAAGCCGAACGATCTGCCACAACGTCGAATTTTCAGTGAATGGGCCCTAGAAAAGTTGGCAGAAAATCCGCTTTTTTATCGACAAATTTTGTTCAGCGATGAGGCTCATTTCTGGTTGAATGGCTACGTAAATAAGCAAAATTGCCGCATTTGGAGTGAAGAGCAACCAGAAGCCGTTCAAGAACTGCCCATGCATCCCGAAAAATGCACTGTTTGGTGTGGTTTGTACGCTGGTGGAATCATTGGACCGTATTTTTTCAAAGATGCTGTTGGACGCAACGTTACGGTGAATGGCGATCGCTATCGTTCAATGCTAACAAACTTTTTGTTGCCAAAAATGGAAGAACTGAACTTGGTTGACATGTGGTTTCAACAAGATGGCGCTACATGCCACACAGCTCGCGATTCTATGGCCATTTTGAGGGAAAACTTCGGAGAACAATTCATCTCAAGGAATGGACCGGTAAGTTGGCCACCAAGATCATGCGATTTGACGCCTTTAGACTATTTTTTGTGGGGCTACGTCAAGTCTAAAGTCTACACAAATAAGCCAGCAACTATTCCAGCTTTGGAAGACAACATTTCCGAAGAAATTCGGGCTATTCCGGCCGAAATGCTCGAAAAAGTTACCCAAAATTGGACTTTCCGAATGGACCACCTAAGACGCAGCCGCGGTCAACATTTAAATGAAATTATCTTCAAAAAGTAAATGTCATGGACCAATCTAACGTTTCAAATAAAGAATCGATGAGATTTTGCAAATTTTATGCGTTTTTTTTTTAAAAAAAGTTCTCAAGCTCTTAAAAAATCACCCGTTATAACTTGTATGAGTTACAAGCTAATATCCCTGACGCGTGAGACAAAAGATATTTCATTGAAATGTATCGAGAAATTAGCCGCTCTCGTGCGGCGCACGAGAAACGAAGATTAACCGATGTTTGACTAGAATGCGCTGCGCCTGCGAATATGTAATGTTGTTTCGCTCTATCCGTGACTGGTTAAATAGTGTTGGTTTGTAGGAGTTAGGTTAGAAATTGTTTTTTATTTTGGTTTTGGTTCGACTCTGTACTGTGTACAGTGTTTGGTGTGGGATAAAATGAACAGTGATTAGGTATATTATAATATAAAATTAGCCGGATCGCCAAGGCCCTTTTTAAATTTTACATGCAATATTTTTCTCGGAGAATCGATTTAGACAGAAACCTGAATCCACGATTTGACTCATTTAAGTGAAAAAATAAAAAAACATGATTCCTTGTTAAATGTAATAAGTGTGTCAGTTTTATACATAGTCGAAATTCTTCGAGCAATTATACAAAAAATAAAAAATCAACATATACATGTAAATTGTTGTTTTTTTTGCGATTTCTAATCTTAATAGCTACTTAGTGAGCAAGTAAAGTGCACCACCTGTTCAACAACCCACCAGCTGCCACTGATCAAGTGAACCGATAACCGATTTGAGCTTTTTTTGCACTAATGCGAAGAAAGAGATCAAAACAACCTTTAAGTGTCTGCCACTAATCTTGAATTTATGTTTTCTTCCCAGAGAATTTAATAACCTTTCAAATGAATGCAATTGTTTAGTAGTTCATGAAGAAAATCAAAAAGAAAAACTACAATTTATTGAGAGAAAAAGGGTGCGTCTAATCATGTGAGCCGCACTGTATATACGAAAATTATTTCGGTTTAAGTGGAGTGATTGAATTAAAGCGTTATCATTCATATAACTGAAATCGAATTGTTAAGCCATTTAATGATGGAGATAGAATAAAAAACAAACTATCACTTAAAAAATTCTCATTAAATATCTCATCTGAATAAAAACGCATCTCTATTCCGTTTTATACTCCAGGTCGATTTTATTTGGTTGCCATTTTTGTGTGAATAAAATTTGTTAGTTGGCATTTGACAGTGGTAGATAATGGTCGATAACAATTTATGATGGAGCAACTAACGCAGAAACAACATGTTGAAATTATTAAAACATTTTATTTAAATAATTAAGTAAATTATATGACCTTCTTTTTGTGTTCATCATTTGCCAAGCCCTTACAGTTTTTGATTTAACGTCTTATAATAGGGCTATTTGAATGAAAAGGTGTACATCAACAAACGAACCACAACTTTGATGCTTAAAGCCAATATAAAAAAAATTGCTAACATTACAACAGAAGTCTGCGAAATTTGTATGCAAAGTGTGCTTAAAAGAACTCGTCTGCTCTATAGCCAGAGGCGCCCACTTCACCCACATCATATTAAATAGTAAAAACGTAATGATAAAGGCCATATAATAAATCCATAGGCTATAAATTCTAAAATTGGATTTCATTTAAAAGTTTTAAATAAATATTGAGCTTGAACATAAGACTCATGCTGTAGAAATGAAAAATCAATTAGAACGATTAGCTATCTCAGTAGTAATAATAATTCTAATTTTGTTATCTCCTATATCTCCTATTCTTCTCCTATCTCCTTCTCAGATTGGGAATTACTATTTAAATTTTTACCAACTTCATTTTATTTTATTTTTTTCAGCTTAAAATTTATGAGGTAAGCTTTTACAGAAAATAAATATGATATAAATATTAAGTTTTTAGTCTCCTCATTAAAAGAAGGCAGTGTTTCTCATTATTCAAACTGAATGATACTGACATAAAAGTCCACCTATGAATTTCGCAACTTCGCAATGTACGCATCTTTCATAAGTTATCTAGTAAAAATTGCTTTTGTTCTATTTATTTCCAAATATTTTGACAGATATTTTTTTTGAACTCTACTGCATTCCTCATTACCTTAAGCGCGAAACATCTGTCAGTGTCAAAATAATCTATAATTAAAAAGAAACCACTAGATGGCCCAATCGTTTCATCAAAACATGTTGATTATTTTTAGCATAAGAAACACTTGGTTTATTGCTTATGGTCTATTTTTTTTGCATACGTACAACCCTGATTCAATGAAATTGGCACACACAAATTTTTTAGTAATAAATCTTACAATGTTAAACTTTCGTCAATGAATAATCGAAATAAAGCTGGTTTTCACAATTTTATTGGAAAATATGAATTTTCGTCAAAACATGCAAAAAACAATAAATTAAATAATTCAACAATGAATATATAATGATTATAATACTTTCGTAAACTGCAAAAAAAAAAAGCATTTTAAAGTTTTGTTTTTTCAATCTCAAAACTCTTAGAAGTGCCTAGATTTTACCATTTTGTTACGTTTGCTCTTGCTGAAATTAAATCTTTTAGGCGTGTTGGCATTGCTTTTACTAGATCTTGGAACATTAAAGGTGTAATTTCATCACAAATAGTAATCGAACGCGAAGCTCTGGAAGATAAAATTCTCGTTTGATTGATGGTATTAACGCGTTTTCGAGAATGTTTAAATATTTTTCGGAATTAACAGTTCGATTTATAAAGCAAAGATGTCCAACTTCTTGAGATGACGTGCAGTCCCATATCATTAATTTATCTGGAAACTTAGTTTTTTGTTTGCCTAATCTGGATGAATGGCTTCATTTTTTCACTCGTAATGTGAACTCATCACTCCATATGACGGAAGTCCATTGGTCAAGACTGCAGCAAATTAAATTATTTCTAGTTCTGTCAAGAAATCTTGCCTTGTAGAAACCAAATCCAATTTTTTTAAATTTCTTAAAAACGTGGACTATGAGATCGGCACGGATTTTTCAGACCACATTCGAGTCAACTCATTTTATAATATACTACGAGTATTATTATATTGTCAACTAATATTGTGAACTTTAATATGAATATCAGAGTAATAATAATAATGTCACAATGAACCATATTTTTAATAGTCTTTCACACATCATTTTGATTTTCAGATGTAGGACAAGTTCTGGCATTTGGAAAAAAAAATCGAACTCGGGATTTTGATCAAAGTTGGCATTACGATAATAGAGAACACGAAAAAAGGGGGTCCGGCAATTCCGTCTGTCTGTCTGTATGTCTATACCTCGACCTGGAGGTATTTTCTTCAAACTCAGTACTTAAGCGTCTTCGACGACTGTTAAGTTTGCAAGAAAATTAACTTTTTTAGTTCAAGGTATAACCAAATAAATGATACACCAAAAATTCAGAAAAATTCTCCTGATTATCAAAATGTCGGCCTCAGACATTTTGCTTTCAGCCTTGGGCCTCTCAGACGCCATTTAAGTATTTTCAAATGCGTTTTTCAACTAAAAGCCTTAACACTTTTTTCGAAATTGAAATTTTTTTTATCTCGAAATTAACGGTCCCTCCATACAGCCGTAATGCAAATTCTTCTTTTTTCTCTAAAAAAATTAAGTGTGCTATTATGAACACGGACTACATTTAGGTCAACAAAAATTTTAGGAAAAAATGTTTTTAACGGCAACTGTCAAAACCGATTTTTTGATTTTCGATTTTTGTATGCATATTAATGTTTTCTCTAAACTAATTTCAGGTTGATGAGCACGAAAATAGCAACCATTTTATTCTCAAAGAAGCGTTTTCAAGAATGTCACAGATTGTGTGTTTTGGCTTTTTTTTTTTAATTGTAATGAAGTTAATTTATATTTAACTTTTCAAATACAAAATATGCCACAACCGAGCAAAGTTAAAAAAACGTTATTTTTGATTTAAAAAAAATAAAGCTGCCGTGACTATCGTTTTCTTCGGTATGGATTTGTTCTCCATCATTTCATAACACGTAATACCTAAAGAAAAATCGAGTTATGTACTTATATACAGTTACGTACAGAGTGCGCCAAACGTACAGAGTTGGCCAAATAAGATGAACCAATATTTCATTCATGAATAACTTTTTTTATTTTACAAAATACGAGTATGTAATTGTTTTATTCTTTTTGCAGGTTATAATTGATTTATTGAGTTTAAAACGGATACATACAGTAAACAAAAACGCGATAAAATTGTAGATTTTTGTCAACGATCAACTTTTATGACGCAGTGAGTTCTTACTGGGCCCATCCACTAATCGGGTCGCTCAACATGTGAATATGTTTGATAAGAGGGCAAGTAGTAGGTTTTGGCCGGTTCTGGATCAATGAAGCGGAGCAATTTAAGCGGAGCAAAGTGGATTTTTAAGAGAGAATTTAAGGGGATTTTTAAGTTGGATTTTTTTAAGTTGGATTTTTTAGTTGGAATTTAGAGATTTAAGCGGAGCAATTTAAGCGGAGCAATTTAAGCGGAGCAATTTAAGCGGAGCAATTTAAGCGGAGCAATTTAAGCGGAGCAATTTAAGCGGAGCAATTTAAGCGGAGCAATTTAAGCGGAGCAATTTAAGCGGAGCAATTTAAGCGGAGCAATTTAAGCGGAGCAATTTAAGCGGAGCAATTTAAGCGGAGCAATTTAAGCGGAGCAATTTAAGCGGAGCAATTTAAGCGGAGCAATTTAAGCGGAGCAATTTAAGCGGAGCAATTTAAGCGGAGCAATTTAAGCGGAGCAATTTAAGCGGAGCAATTTAAGCGGAGCAATTTAAGCGGAGCAAAGTGGATTTTTAAGAGAGAATTTAAGGGGATTTTTAAGTTGGATTTTTTTTAAGTTGGATTTTTTAGTTGGAATTTAGAGATTTAAGCGGAGCAATTTAAGCGGAGCAATTTAAGCGGAGCAATTTAAGCGGAGCAATTTAAGCGGAGCAATTTAAGCGGAGCAATTTAAGCGGAGCAATTTAAGCGGAGCAATTTAAGCGGAGCAATTTAAGCGGAGCAATTTAAGCGGAGCAATTTAAGCGGAGCAATTTAAGCGGAGCAATTTAAGCGGAGCAATTTAAGCGGAGCAATTTAAGTGGAGCAATTTAAGTGGAGCAATTTAAGTGGAGCAATTTAAGTGGAGCAATTTAAGTGGAGCAATTTAAGTGGAGCAATTTAAGTGGAGCAATTTAAGTGGAGCAATTTAAGCGGAGCAATTTAAGCGGAGCAATTTAAGCGGAGCAATTTAAGCGGAGCAATTTAAGTGGAGCAATTTAAGTGGACCAACGGTTCGGGGAAATCAAATAATGTCCTTTTTGGTGCTATGGATGCTTAACAAAAGAGAAGAAAGAAATATGCCCTAGTAAAAAATAAAAATACAAAGTTTTTTATATGATTTAAATTTTTATTTATTTTATTTAAACTTGATAGGTTTTACAGTGTTAATGTGAAAAATTATCTTTATTTTATTTAAACATTTTTCGTTTTAAAACTACTAAAATATAATATCATAATATATATATATATATATATATATATATAATATAATATATAATATTTTATTTATAGATACATATATACAATAGACAATCATATTGGAATATTCTTATGCCCCCATGCATATGTGGTCTTTGAATCCGCACAAATAAATCTTTTTGTATCACCACAACTTAATGCTAACTTATTAATATTTTCAGTATATATTTTATGATTTCTACTTCTAAAGGTATACATTGATCTATATTGATCTTGTTTCTTAATTAAACAATTTCTATAATCTCTTAATTCTAAATTATTTGTTACATATTTTTTAATACCTTTCGCCTTTTTTGTAACCTCACCGGTATCTACTCTATAGCAATATAGTTTTACACGTAATCCAACGAAATCTAACATTATTCTCGAGTTATTTTCATCTTTAAATAGACCTATTTCCTTGCCGTTATTTAAGGGAAAGTTGTGTATATTGTTGGGAGGATACTCAGAAGTATCAAATCTAGATCTATTAGGATTTATTACGTCATCATAGATATCAGCATAAAAATCATCTGTAAATATGGAATAGATGAAAGAATCTGTATCCATATAGTTCAAACGAATTTTGTTGTTAAATTTTGGTTTCATGTAGTCGTAGTGAAAGTCGTACATTAACCACTTTGATAGGTCAAGAACAACAAAACCCAAGTAAATTGGTTTATCGAGTTTGATACTCCCTTTCTTCATTTCAATAGCACACATATTCGGTGAAAATATGTTACTACTATGAAAATTCGGATGAGCAATTAGCTTTCTTGCTGAAAATTGGTTTCTTATTGCATGCCACTCAGAAACAATTTTTACATCTCTACGTTTTTCAACATTTTCCATGGTCTTACCATAAACGCTATTGTTCATCAATTTAAAAAAATCTTTTTCAAACTTATTTTTGGCTACTTTTCTGTATTCAGTGTTAAGCAAAATATATTTCTGAAGCCAGTTTGATTGATTAAACGTCATGACTCTGTGCACTTTAGTCACTATTAATCCATTAGAGATACACTGCTGTAAGTTTCTTAAATGGATTGTGAATTTTTTTCTTGAATTGAGATGAGCAATAAGCTTAGGAATATTACATCCCGAGGTAATTATATTTTCAGGACAGAATGGAAGATCATTATGTAAATCGTGGATACTAGATGGGTAATCTAAGTCTACTTCCAATACATATCCAACATTATCATCTTTGATGTTGGATATATACTCAGTTGTATATAACTCAGGATTATCCCACTGAAAATTACCATAGGGAAGGGGTTGTGACATAGTCCATCCATATAAATTATTAGCATCCAGATACATTAAATATTCCGATGCTTTATTTGGATCATAGCTTGACATATATTTATTATTTGCAACGGCATCTCTGTGACTGCACTGACACAACCCACCCCGAATTCCACTTTTAAAGAAGTTGTACATATCAACGTCTGTTAAAAGCTCCAACTTTATTTTTGTTGTTTTGAGCATAGCATCCCATGATAAACCAGGAGCGGTAAAATAATGGCAAGGGTCAAGTTCGTATATAGAATTACAAACTGTTCTGAATTTTTCAAAAATATCTGCTAACAGGAGAACATCACTCTTTAGATATAGAATGGTATAGTCTTTAAATGTTTTACATTTAAAATGATTCCATACCTTTAGAGCATGATTGTAATCCCCATCTAAACATGCTTCATCTACCATCTTATTATGAAATTTAGTAATAGATGGAAGTGATGGTTCTTCAAATCGCTCCCATGAATCTAAATGATCATAAGGGAATACGCCTTTCCTTATCATTAAATTGAATGATTCGCTCTCTTGAAAAACACTCTTTGTATTTTTCAAGTCATCAAGAGATAAATTATTTGCTAAAGAAGCAAGGCTTGATTGAAGAAATCTATTTGAATCTAAAAATCTTATTTCAAAAAATCTTTTTTCACCTAAATAAATTCTTTTAGATAGGGATATATAATTTTCCTTGTTCATCGGAATGATGTTAATGTCTCCTTGAATTTTAGCGAGACTTTTAATAAACATATGACAATCATAGCCCGAGAAATTATGAAAGAGGACTGGAAAAAATTTTGGGACACGAAAATCTAAATTACACTTCACATGTGCAGGTCCTATAAATATACCAGTGAGATGGCAATGGTGCCTTACTCTAAGCTCGCTTTCCTTAAAACTTAATTTGCAAATTATACAAAATGGATTATTTACTTGATAGTTGTTGGTTTCGGTTTCTCCAACACATCCTGATATAAGGTAGTTAAATCCGATGTCAGCATTTCGATAAATTTATCTGGAGAGTTTTGGCCTAAAAGAAAGGAAGAAAAAAATTATTATTCATATCTTTTAAAATAATGAAATGTGGGTAAAATAAATGTTTTATAACAAGTTAGATGTAAGTACTCACCAACAAATGTCACTTGCTTATCAAGTTTTTCATTGAAACTGCACTTGATGAAGTAGGAGAAGGCACAAGGTATATGTTGCTGGACAGCTGTTGTTGATGAAAATTTAGGATCGGGTGTTTGGTGGCTTATCGGAGCTAGGATGGACTCAAAGTCAGCGTACACTACTAGTGGAACTTGAAGTTGTCTTCCATAATTTTTGAAATAAATATTTGTGTTATCTCCCTCTGGCATTTTTGTTATAAGTCTACAACATTCGCTTTTGTGGTTTTCAAGTTTAGTCTTACTAGCAAAATGTTGTAGACATCCGTTACAGAGATGCATTTGATGTTCTTTACCCGAAATTTGACTACATATTAAGCGAGATATATTGTTGATATAAACGTAGTGAGTTCTACGATCAGTGTTTATACAATACATCAAATTAATGTGTATATTCTGCTCCTTTTGTGTATGATATAATGGACCAATGATTTTAACACTTTTCTTTTTATCATCAGATTCATATCCAAACACATTCACACTTATCTCTGGGTTGTTCTCTTCAAATTTTTTTACATCTTTTAATACCAGAGGGAACTGCAAATTTTTAAAGTTGATTAGTTTACCACATACATCAATCAACTCATCTGTTATGTTTGTGATATTATACGAACTAGTTCTCGAGCGATTATTCGTAACTTCTGTGCTTAGAGCAGCTATGATGCTCCATTTAAAACAATATTCATCATTATTTTGAACATTGATGCAGGCTTTCTTTTTTATTAATTGAAGTGGTAGCTTGAAATATGAAGATCCACTAATAGGTCTATATTTATTAATGTTTACCTCTATCCTTAAAAATGACAATAAAGCCCATCCACTGTCTTTACATTGGAATTCCTCCAATTTATTTTTTATTTCGGTATACATTTTTTCGAGATGATCATCAAATTCATCTTCTGAAACTACACTTAACATTTTGGTTTGCATGCTTTTAGTGGCAATAATTGCAATCAGAATCATCCGAATGTTTTATAAATTCCCCAAATACTTCGAGATTGAATTTAAAGGAATTCATCGCTTGAATTTACTCTTGTAGAAGCCCCATGATTATGGGGTGCTTCTTATCAACAAGCATCTTTATGTCAAGAATGCTTTCATCCAAATTTTTAATAGAGAAAGTCTTAATTCTATTATTGAAAGCGGACGTCGTTGTACGTTTTGAACCTCTTTGTACGTTTTAAACCTAGTTGTTAAAGTCGTTTTGGGTTTTGTTTTTCTTATTTGTTTTTTATTCTCATTTTCCCAATCTGAATTACATATCTTTCTCATCCAAAACAAAGAATTTTTATTTTTTACTTTTTATTTTATTTTAATTTTTATCTTTTCATAGAAACAGCTAATGAATCCGGAAACCACTATCACAATATGGCTCCTATATATATTATTGAACTAATGGGGTAATAAAAGATTACTGTCATCCTTAAACATTCTCGCTTATCGGGAATAATACATACTATAGAGTTTTCTAATGCTATTAAATGAAATTACAAAATTAGGAAAAAAAAAATCAAAGTAACCTAAAATCTCTATCACTTGTAAAACATTTTCTTTTCATATAAATAACGAATATACTCGGAGATCACTATCATCTCTTAGAAAAAAATACCTCTATAAATCATTTCAACTAATGGGAAGTATCCTTTTAAAGATCTATAAATGTAAGAAAATCTATCTTTGAATGTATCCTGAATCCACTATCACTTATTAGAAAAATACCTGTCCCATATATCATTCAAACTAATGGGGTAATTAAACGTCGTTGTACGTTTTGAACCTCTTTGTAGGTTCTAAACCTAGGTGTCAACGTCGTTTTGGGTTTTGGGTTAAGTCTATCTCCTCCTATCATGAACATGAATGGTTATGACCGGTATCCTTTTAAAGATCTATAAATGTAAGAAAATCTATCTTTGAATGTATCCTGAATCCACTATCACTTGTTAGAGAAATACCTCTCCCATATATCATTCAAAATAATGGGATAATAAAACGTCGTTGTACGTTTTTTTGAACCTCGTTTTACGTTCTAAACCTGGTTATTTTGGGTTTTGGGTTTTGGGTTTTGGTTTTTGGTTTTGGGTTAAGTCTATCTCCCCCTATCATGAATATGAATGGACATGATCGGTTGAATGAAAATCTAAATTTAATATGCATTGAAAGACATATATATGTATATACTTATCTGAGAAGATTTTCTTATAAAAACACAAATATTTGTTGTAGAACATCATAGTTATTCTCAAGATTGTAAGAAGACAACACTAAAATGCATTTCAAGGAAGAGCATTCAATTTTTACCTTAGATGATTTTGCTGTGAGGGAGGCAAATTCGCTAAACCAAAACAGTGGTTTTTTAGCCAACGAGGAAGTTGTCCGAGTTGGACATAGGATTCAAATATAATATTTTCTTCCTACAAAAGGTTAAAACCAGATGGGGTGATCGAATCGTAGCAGATCTCGGGGAATATAAGGTAAGTCAAACATTTTCTTTCTTTTTTATCAAATTAATTTTTTGATTACTTTTCTAGATCTTTTTACCTTGTAGATATTCAGATCTAACATCGAACAGTATGGCAGCAATTGGTGGAGGAGGTTATGTATTTGAGATAGTGAGAACACTTGGAACGACCTTCGAGCTAAAATTTGCGAAAATTAAATAATTAAATTATTTTAGATTTATACAATATCATATAATAAAACGGCAAACATGTTTTTTGTGGTATATTTTTCTCCAAAAGTATTTAACCGATTTCGATAAATTTTATATGGTTGGAAAGCCACAGTTACGGAGATGTGTAGAATATACTTGAAACACGCATTTACACACTGTGGGTCATTTTTGTTTTTGCACTGTCGAACACTTTGCATATTACATAAAATAAAATTTAATTTAATAAATTTGCTTGAAAACACTGCCAATAATATAAATAATAAATAAATTGGCACTCGAATTTCGAGAGCTGGGTCGGCTAGTTAATAATAAAAAGAAAAAGAGAAAAATGAAATTCGTTTAAACAGATTGTACATAAACATGTTTATTATTATTATTATTATCACATTTCTTTTAATAGAATAGTTTTATAGAATCTCGTTTTTATTGGAATTTTTTTTTTGTTAATTTTCGTATTCTTCAAATGAATTCAGGAAAAAATCTCTTAGTGCTAAAGGGTTTTCCGCTATTTCAGGTTCTATATCACCGATTAGCGTGTGCCATGTTTCGAAGAATGTTCGAGGAGTAAAATGTAATCTTCCGCGTAACGCTCTTAGTTCGATGGGGTGGTAAAGATCTTCCACATTGATTGGTTGGTTAGGATTTGTTTCGTTGTTGGTGTTGGTGACTGCAATAGATTCTTCTGGTTCGTTGAGGTTGTCTAATAATAATAATAGCGAGTCTAGTGTTCTAGGGTTTCGAACTAAATTTCCTAGTGTGGTGTTCTTTAACACATAGGATGGACATATTCGTAGCTCAAAGTTGTCCATATCGATCCCAAAGCTAATTGAATCGCCAAATTCTAGCCTTTTCTTACTGGGACCGATTAACCTCCCGTTTACATATGTACCTCTAGAACCACTAGCATTCTTTATAAACACACGCTGTCCGCAGGGTTTAATAAGTATTGCAGCATGTTTAAAAGACACCAACACGCTAGGAATGATCAAATGGTTATTTGAATGATTAGTTCCTATATCTATTTGGCCAATTCGTAGATGGATCACATTTTGGCTGACTATATTTACTAACATCCACTCCGAGTTAGGATCATAGTTGATAATTTCCATTTCAAGCTGTGTTGTTTCTGCTGCCGGTATTACTGCTGTTGCTGTTGTTGAGCTGGTGCTGTTGCTGCTGCTGTTGCTGCTGCTGTTACTGCTGCTGTTGTATCTTGCCAAACAGGCTTCGCACCCTATAGTTGAGTTTACCCTGGTCTTTTTACACTGCCCAATGTTGCTATGTTACTATTTCTCGGTGTATAGCCCCAGAGAACGCATTAGAAGATCGGTCGATAGAATCTGTTTTTATTTGGTAGGGGGATCTTAATGTGATGTATCCCAACACTGCCACCAAAATTTTGTAATGTCTACTGTCACTGTATTTTCCCCCAAGGGAGAAGGGTGACTCGATGCGGATAGAAGAGAAAAAAAAAAAAAAAACAGATTTTTTATTTATTTTATTGGCCCGCTGTCTTTAGCTAGGCTGCGATCAATAGTTTGATTTTATTCTTTATTTTTTTTTTTTTTTTTTTTTAAATAATATGTTTTGTATTTGCTAAAATGTTCCGCTGTCTTGAGCTATGCTGCGACCAAGTTAGCTATTAATTCTATTCTATATCTATCCTGTAATATTCATGTCCTTTTTATACTCTTTATAAAATATTTTATATGGCTTTCCAATTCATCTCCCATCCCCACCACATATAATCAATTTCATATGAAATAGTACAGACAAACACTTTTCCTTAAAAAAATCGGACTCATCATTACCACGTCCTCAATCGATCAATCGATAGACTTAACCCAAAACCCAAAATAACTGGGTTTAGAACGTAAAACGAGGTTCAAAAAAACGTACAACGACGTTTTATTATCCCATTATTTTGAATGATATATGGGAGAGGTATTTTTCTAACAAGTGATAGTGGATTCAGGATACATTCAAAGATAGATTTTCTTACATTTATAGATCTTTAAAAGGATACCGGTCATAACCATTCATGTTCATGATAGGAGGAGATAGACTTAACCCAAAACCCAAAACGACGTTGACACCTAGGTTTAGAACCTACAAAGAGGTTCAAAACGTACAACGACGTTTAATTACCCCATTAGTTTGAATGATATATGGGACAGGTATTTTTCTAATAAGTGATAGTGGATTCAGGATACATTCAAAGATAGATTTTCTTACATTTATAGATCTTTAAAAGGATACTTCCCATTAGTTGAAATGATTTATAGAGGTATTTTTTTCTAAGAGATGATAGTGATCTCCGAGTATATTCGTTATTTATATGAAAAGAAAATGTTTTACAAGTGATAGAGATTTTAGGTTACTTTGATTTTTTTTTTCCTAATTTTGTAATTTCATTTAATAGCATTAGAAAACTCTATAGTATGTATTATTCCCGATAAGCGAGAATGTTTAAGGATGACAGTAATCTTTTATTACCCCATTAGTTCAATAATATATATAGGAGCCATATTGTGATAGTGGTTTCCGGATTCATTAGCTGTTTCTATGAAAAGATAAAAATTAAAATAAAATAAAAAGTAAAAAATAAAAATTCTTTGTTTTGGATGAGAAAGATATGTAATTCAGATTGGGAAAATGAGAATAAAAAACAAATAAGAAAAACAAAACCCAAAACGACTTTAACAACTAGGTTTAAAACGTACAAAGAGGTTCAAAACGTACAACGACGTCCGCTTTCAATAATAGAATTAAGACTTTCTCTATTAAAAATTTGGATGAAAGCATTCTTGACATAAAGATGCTTGTTGATAAGAAGCACCCCATAATCATGGGGCTTCTACAAGAGTAAATTCAAGCGATGAATTCCTTTAAATTCAATCTCGAAGTATTTGGGGAATTTATAAAACATTCGGATGATTCTGATTGCAATTATTGCCACTAAAAGCATGCAAACCAAAATGTTAAGTGTAGTTTCAGAAGATGAATTTGATGATCATCTCGAAAAAATGTATACCGAAATAAAAAATAAATTGGAGGAATTCCAATGTAAAGACAGTGGATGGGCTTTATTGTCATTTTTAAGGATAGAGGTAAACATTAATAAATATAGACCTATTAGTGGATCTTCATATTTCAAGCTACCACTTCAATTAATAAAAAAGAAAGCCTGCATCAATGTTCAAAATAATGATGAATATTGTTTTAAATGGAGCATCATAGCTGCTCTAAGCACAGAAGTTACGAATAATCGCTCGAGAACTAGTTCGTATAATATCACAAACATAACAGATGAGTTGATTGATGTATGTGGTAAACTAATCAACTTTAAAAATTTGCAGTTCCCTCTGGTATTAAAAGATGTAAAAAAATTTGAAGAGAACAACCCAGAGATAAGTGTGAATGTGTTTGGATATGAATCTGATGATAAAAAGAAAAGTGTTAAAATCATTGGTCCATTATATCATACACAAAAGGAGCAGAATATACACATTAATTTGATGTATTGTATAAACACTGATCGTAGAACTCACTACGTTTATATCAACAATATATCTCGCTTAATATGTAGTCAAATTTCGGGTAAAGAACATCAAATGCATCTCTGTAACGGATGTCTACAACATTTTGCTAGTAAGACTAAACTTGAAAACCACAAAAGCGAATGTTGTAGACTTATAACAAAAATGCCAGAGGGAGATAACACAAATATTTATTTCAAAAATTATGGAAGACAACTTCAAGTTCCACTAGTAGTGTACGCTGACTTTGAGTCCATCCTAGCTCCGATAAGCCACCAAACACCCGATCCTAAATTTTCATCAACAACAGCTGTCCAGCAACATATACCTTGTGCCTTCTCCTACTTCATCAAGTGCAGTTTCAATGAAAAACTTGATAAGCAAGTGACATTTGTTGGTGAGTACTTACATCTAACTTGTTATAAAACATTTATTTTACCCACATTTCATTATTTTAAAAGATATGAATAATAATTTTTTTCTTCCTTTCTTTTAGGCCAAAACTCTCCAGATAAATTTATCGAAATGCTGACATCGGATTTAACTACCTTATATCAGGATGTGTTGGAGAAACCGAAACCAATGAATCCACTGACGGATGCAGAAAACAACTATCAAGTAAATAATCCATTTTGTATAATTTGCAAATTAAGTTTTAAGGAAAGCGAGCTTAGAGTAAGGCACCATTGCCATCTCACTGGTATATTTATAGGACCTGCACATGTGAAGTGTAATTTAGATTTTCGTGTCCCAAAATTTTTTCCAGTTCTCTTTCATAATTTCTCGGGCTATGATTGTCATATGTTTATTAAAAGTCTCGCTAAAATTCAAGGAGACATTAACATCATTCCGATGAACAAGGAAAATTATATATCCCTATCTAAAAGAATTTATTTAGGTGAAAAAAGATTTTTTGAAATAAGATTTTTAGATTCAAATAGATTTCTTCAATCAAGCCTTGCTTCTTTAGCAAATAATTTATCTCTTGATGACTTGAAAAATACAAAGAGTGTTTTTCAAGAGAGCGAATCATTCAATTTAATGATAAGGAAAGGCGTATTCCCTTATGATCATTTAGATTCATGGGAGCGATTTGAAGAACCATCACTTCCATCTATTACTAAATTTCATAATAAGATGGTAGATGAAGCATGTTTAGATGGGGATTACAATCATGCTCTAAAGGTATGGAATCATTTTAAATGTAAAACATTTAAAGACTATACCATTCTATATCTAAAGAGTGATGTTCTCCTGTTAGCAGATATTTTTGAAAAATTCAGAACAGTTTGTAATTCTATATACGAACTTGACCCTTGCCATTATTTTACCGCTCCTGGTTTATCATGGGATGCTATGCTCAAAACAACAAAAATAAAGTTGGAGCTTTTAACAGACGTTGATATGTACAACTTCTTTAAAAGTGGAATTCGGGGTGGGTTGTGTCAGTGCAGTCACAGAGATGCCGTTGCAAATAATAAATATATGTCAAGCTATGATCCAAATAAAGCATCGGAATATTTAATGTATCTGGATGCTAATAATTTATATGGATGGACTATGTCACAACCCCTTCCCTATGGTAATTTTCAGTGGGATAATCCTGAGTTATATACAACTGAGTATATATCCAACATCAAAGATGATAATGTTGGATATGTATTGGAAGTAGACTTAGATTACCCATCTAGTATCCACGATTTACATAATGATCTTCCATTCTGTCCTGAAAATATAATTACCTCGGGATGTAATATTCCTAAGCTTATTGCTCATCTCAATTCAAGAAAAAAATTCACAATCCATTTAAGAAACTTACAGCAGTGTATCTCTAATGGATTAATAGTGACTAAAGTGCACAGAGTCATGACGTTTAATCAATCAAACTGGCTTCAGAAATATATTTTGCTTAACACTGAATACAGAAAAGTAGCCAAAAATAAGTTTGAAAAAGATTTTTTTAAATTGATGAACAATAGCGTTTATGGTAAGACCATGGAAAATGTTGAAAAACGTAGAGATGTAAAAATTGTTTCTGAGTGGCATGCAATAAGAAACCAATTTTCAGCAAGAAAGCTAATTGCTCATCCGAATTTTCATAGTAGTAACATATTTTCACCGAATATGTGTGCTATTGAAATGAAGAAAGGGAGTATCAAACTCGATAAACCAATTTACTTGGGTTTTGTTGTTCTTGACCTATCAAAGTGGTTAATGTACGACTTTCACTACGACTACATGAAACCAAAATTTAACAACAAAATTCGTTTGAACTATATGGATACAGATTCTTTCATCTATTCCATATTTACAGATGATTTTTATGCTGATATCTATGATGACGTAATAAATCCTAATAGATCTAGATTTGATACTTCTGAGTATCCTCCCAACAATATACACAACTTTCCCTTAAATAACGGCAAGGAAATAGGTCTATTTAAAGATGAAAATAACTCGAGAATAATGTTAGATTTCGTTGGATTACGTGCAAAACTATATTGCTATAGAGTAGATACCGGTGAGGTTACAAAAAAGGCGAAAGGTATTAAAAAATATGTAACAAATAATTTAGAATTAAGAGATTATAGAAATTGTTTAATTAAGAAACAAGATCAATATAGGTCAATGTATACCTTTAGAAGTAGAAATCATAAAATATATACTGAAAATATTAATAAGTTAGCATTAAGTTGTGGTGATACAAAAAGATTTATTTGTGCGGATTCAAAGACCACATATGCATGGGGGCATAAGAATATTCCAATATGATTGTCTATTGTATATATGTATCTATAAATAAAATATTATATTTTAGTAGTTTTAAAACGAAAAATGTTTAAATAAAATAAAGATAATTTTTCACATTAACACTGTAAAATCTATCAAGTTTAAATAAAATAAATAAAAATTTGAATCATATTAAAAACTTTGTATTTTTATTTTTTACTAGGGCATATTTCTTTCCTCTCTTTTGTTAAGCATCCATAGCACCAAAAAGGACATAATTTGATTTCCCCGAACCGTCCAAAACATACTACTCTATGCTTAAATTGCTCCACTTAAATTGCTCCACTTAAATTGCTCCACTTAAATTGCTCCACTTAAATTGCTCCACTTAAATTGCTCCACTTAAATTGCTCCACTTAAATTGCTCCATCCTCCACTTAAATTCCTCCACTTAAATTCCTCCACTTAAGTTCCTCCACTTAAATTCCTCCACTTAAATTGCTCCGCTTAAATTGCTCCGCTTAAATTGCTCCACTTAAATTGCTCCACTTAAATTGCTCCACTTAAATTGCTCCACTTAAATTGCTCCACTTAAATTGCTCCACTTAAATTGCTCCACTTAAATTGCTCCACTTAACTTGCTCCACTTAAATTGCTCCACTTAAATTGCTCCGCTTAAATTGCTCCACTTAAATTGCTCCACTTAAATTCCTCCCTCCACTTCATTGATCCAGAACCGGCCAAAACCTACTACTCTCTAAATTCCAACTAAAAAATCCAACTTAAAAAAATCCAACTTAAAAATCCCCTTAAATTCTCTCTTAAAAATCCACTTTCCTCCACTTAAATTCCTCCACTTCATTGATCCAGAACCGGCCAAAACCTACTACTCTCTAAATTCCAACTAAAAAATCCAACTTAAAAAAATCCAACTTAAAAATCCCATTAAATTCTCTCTTAAAAATCCACTTTGCTCCACTTAAATTACTCCACTTCATTGATCCAGAACCGGCCAAAACCTACTACTCTCTAAATTCCAACTAAAAAATCCAACTTAAAAAAAACCAACTCAAAAATCCCATTAAATTCTCTCTTAAAAATCCACTTTGCTCCACTTAAATTACTCCACTTCATTGATCCAGAACCGGCCAAAACCTACTACTCTCTAAATTCCAACTAAAAAATCCAACTTAAAAAAATCCAACTTAAAAATCCCATTAAATTCTCTCTTAAAAATCCACTTTGCTCCACTTAAATTACTCCACTTCATTGATCCAGAACCGGCCAAAACCTACTACTCTCTAAATTCCAACTAAAAAATCCAACTTAAAAAAATCCAACTCAAAAATCCCATTAAATTCTCTCTTAAAAATCCACTTTGCTCCACTTAAATTACTCCACTTCATTGATCCAGAACCGGCCAAAACCTACTACTCTCTAAATTCCAACTAAAAAATCCAACTTAAAAAAATCCAACTTAAAAATCCCCTTAAATTCTCTCTTAAAAATCCACTTTGCTCCACTTAAATTACTCCACTTCATTGATCCAGAACCGGCCAAAACCTACTACTCTCTAAATTCCAACTAAAAAATCCAACTTAAAAAAATCCAACTTAAAAATCCCCTTAAATTCTCTCTTAAAAATCCACTTTGCTCCACTTAAATTACTCCACTTCATTGATCCAGAACCGGCCAAAACCTACTACTCTCTAAATTCCAACTAAAAAATCCAACTTAAAAAAATCCAACTTAAACATCCCATTAAATTCTCTCTTAAAAATCCACTTTGCTCCACTTAAATTACTCCACTTCATTGATCCAGAACCGGCCAAAACCTACTACTCTCTAAATTCCAACTAAAAAATCCAACTTAAAAAAATCCAACTTAAAAATCCCATTAAATTCTCTCTTAAAAATCCACTTTGCTCCGCTTAAATTGCTCCGCTTCATTGATCCAGAACCGGCCAAAACCTACTACTCTCTAAATTCCAACTAAAAAATCCAACTTAAAAAAATCCAACTTAAAAATCCCCTTAAATTCTCTCTTAAAAATCCACTTTGCTCCGCTTAAATTGCTCCGCTTCATTGATCCAGAACCGGCCAAAACCTACTACTCTCTAAATTCCAACTAAAAAATCCAACTTAAAAAAATCCAACTTAAAAATCCCCTTAAATTCTCTCTTAAAAATCCACTTTGCTCCGCTTAAATTGCTCCGCTTCATTGATCCAGAACCGGCCAAAACCTACTACTCTCTAAATTCCAACTAAAAAATCCAACTTAAAAAAATCCAACTTAAAAATCCCCTTAAATTCTCTCTTAAAAATCCACTTTCCTCCACTTAAATTCCTCCACTTCATTGATCCAGAACCGGCCAAAACCTACTACTCTCTAAATTCCAACTAAAAAATCCAACTTAAAAAAATCCAACTTAAAAATCCCATTAAATTCTCTCTTAAAAATCCACTTTGCTCCACTTAAATTACTCCACTTCATTGATCCAGAACCGGCCAAAACCTACTACTCTCTAAATTCCAACTAAAAAATCCAACTTAAAAAAATCCAACTCAAAAATCCCATTAAATTCTCTCTTAAAAATCCACTTTGCTCCACTTAAATTACTCCACTTCATTGATCCAGAACCGGCCAAAACCTACTACTCTCTAAATTCCAACTAAAAAATCCAACTTAAAAAAATCCAACTTAAAAATCCCATTAAATTCTCTCTTAAAAATCCACTTTGCTCCACTTAAATTACTCCACTTCATTGATCCAGAACCGGCCAAAACCTACTACTCTCTAAATTCCAACTAAAAAATCCAACTTAAAAAAATCCAACTCAAAAATCCCATTAAATTCTCTCTTAAAAATCCACTTTGCTCCACTTAAATTACTCCACTTCATTGATCCAGAACCGGCCAAAACCTACTACTCTCTAAATTCCAACTAAAAAATCCAACTTAAAAAAATCCAACTTAAAAATCCCCTTAAATTCTCTCTTAAAAATCCACTTTGCTCCACTTAAATTACTCCACTTCATTGATCCAGAACCGGCCAAAACCTACTACTCTCTAAATTCCAACTAAAAAATCCAACTTAAAAAAATCCAACTTAAAAATCCCCTTAAATTCTCTCTTAAAAATCCACTTTGCTCCGCTTAAATTGCTCCGCTTCATTGATCCAGAACCGGCCAAAACCTACTACTCTCTAAATTCCAACTAAAAAATCCAACTTAAAAAAATCCAACTTAAAAATCCCCTTAAATTCTCTCTTAAAAATCCACTTTGCTCCGCTTAAATTGCTCCGCTTCATTGATCCAGAACCGGCCAAAACCTACTACTAGGGCAACATTTAGGGGCGACAACTTATAGTTGCTCAACTATGTAAATTGCGACACTACTTTTGATGCTGTTTAAAAGATATTTCCGATTCAATATTAAATTGGTGCTTTGTCGAATTAGAAAAAAATTTTCGGTAAATGTTTTTTGCACCAGCAGTTTTGTAAAATAGCCAATAAAATATTAAAAATTTTCGTTTACTGATATGTATTTTAAAAGAAAAATTCCTTCAATACCGTTAATGATAAGATAACTAGAAGAGAAACCAGGTGGCTGCCTTGGGGATACCCGGGGAAAATGAGCGTTTTCCAGGTAAGAAGAAATCCATATGTCAAGAATACAAGTTCAAAACCGAGGATGTACAGTTTGAAAAGTATGTATTATTGAAATCGGTACAACATAAAATTTGGTGTTTTGCAATTCACTTTTACCGATATCGATTTTTTTCTTTTCGAAGTGAAATTGTTACGAGTTTCCGTGTACCAGATATCATTTTCTATTATAGAATAGCGTTGGAACTTGATTTGCGTCCCATCGATGCATTCTATAACTCCGGGAATGTTTAGTTTTTCCAAAAAAATTAAGGTTAGATTTTCATATCTCTTAATTGGTTGAATTCGACTTGAACACATTTTATTCTTCAAGACGTTAATAATTTGTGTCAAAATCTTTGACACAGTACTTCGACCAAGACCGATATCAAAATCTTTTCCAACTGATTCTTAGAAATTTCATTTGGCGAAAAAACGTAAGGCCGCGTCATCTGCAACGATGGAATCGAAGTTTTACTGATTTAGAATCACTGATGAAAAGGGGCGTTTATCAAGTCGGTAGTTAGTATAATACGAATCTTTTAACCACATTCTCAGCGTCATCAATTCCTAATGGGTTTCAATGATCTCCCAACATTTTCCTGTCTTGTTTTATTCCTTCTGCATATTCACGCTTGGTACGTTGTAAAACTGTAATGCCATTTACGAGTATAGCAATAAAGCACTCATTACAATATTTAATAGAATTAGTACTTTCATCAAAATTTACACATACACGCCCATGTTCTGCATTTCGAACGACGAAATCGAATTGAAATCGATCCTCAATTTTACGTGAAATGAAATTTCATGTTCTAGAATTCGTTCTTTTTCGAAAATTTTGCAATTATTTCGAACTGTCAACATTTGAAGGTGCATCCATTTTTAATTGTTTTATGAAGTGAATCGGCACTTTTAAGGGAAAAAGGAAGCGAAACAGCGAATTATACGGCGTTTCATTGAAGGAAAAAAAGTTGTTGTGCAGAACAGTTTCGTGCTATCAAATATTTGGAATTATTCCAAACCGTGCTCTATCTTCAGAATGCTATCACTCGCTATCACTATTATTTCTGCTTGGTATCTTGAAATCTGTCGTATAAAGTTTCACAAACTAGCTTTTCTTCCTATGAAATTTGACAGTAAATTGTGAAAATTTGAAAATACTTTCCTCATTACTCGTAACTAATAATCGTTCTTTTTTTATTCATCATTGTTAATACCACTGTTCTTAATTTTTTTGCAGATGGAAATTAAAACTCTTCACTCTTTAGACACTGAATATTCAGCCGATTCTATTGAATGGTGCCCACATGTGAATTTCTCTACGTATTTCGTTTGCGGAACATATCAGCTAGAGGGTAATACTTCAGAATCATCTTCGCCCCCATGCCGACGAAAAGGGCGCATTTATCTCTTTCAATTCAAAGCAAAAACAAACGAGTTTGTTGAGCTTCATCGATTAGAAACAGCGGCTATTCTTGATATGAAGTGGTTACAACAAGAGAACTTGGAATTTCCTATTCTCGCTGCTGCAAATGCACTTGGTCAAATTGAAGTTTTTACGTTAGAAGAGAACCAGTTGATACGGATGTCTACTTTTGATCTCAATACAGAGTTTCATAATTTACTAGCATTGTCATTGGATTGGAACTGGAGCCCTTTGTCTTCAACTGTGGATAGTCGTAAAATTCTCTCCTCGGACTCTAAAGGGGACATCACATTGCTACAATATAACGGAAATAATTTAACTAAACTTAACCACTGGTCAGCTCACAGTTTTGAAGCTTGGATCTGTGCTTTCGACAAATGGGACTGTAATCGTGTTTTCACAGGAGGCGACGACACATTTTTACATGCTTTCGACACCAGAGGGCCGAACAAAATATTAACAAACAAGTCGCACATTGCTGGTGTAACGTGTCTACTGAGTCACCCAAAGCAGGAGCACATCCTGTTAACTGGAAGCTATGATGAACGCTTAAGAATCTTTGACACGCGATCCATGAAGCAACCAGTTTCCGACATAAACCTTTACGGAGGTATTTGGAGATTAAAACCTGATCCTTATGACAAAAATTTAATTTTGGCCGCTTGTATGTACAAAAATTTCAGTATTGTTGAATTATTAGATGGAAGGAGTGATATGAAATTGGTAGCCGAGTATAATGAGCACGAAAGCATATGCTATGGAGCTGATTGGTGCTTGGATACCAACAAAGAAAATAATGGTGAACTTTATATGGCAACTTGCTCGTTTTATGATCACAAGTTATGCTTGTCGAAAATTTTGGAGAATAAATAGACTGTAGATATACTTTTTCGGAACAAAATATAATTCTTTTATTTTCTATCTTAACACAGGCAATTATGAAAGATATTCATTTTTTGCAAAAACAATATGTAGATATGAATAATTTGAGCACACAATTTTTATACATTACAGTTATATTTTACATAATGCAATTAGCCCAGTCAAATTAGCTTCAAAAATAGGGGTAAGGTTACATTAACTCGCACAAAGCTAAAAATTGGCATGAATGTTGAGAACATTATTACAAACAATTTGTCGAATGTCCCGATCGATTCGATCCCGATGTGTGGAAAAAAATTTATTCAAGGTTAAATGTTGCAAAAATCGGTTTTTTGCGTTTTTCAGCTAAATTATTTACTATGCAATTATCTATAGAAATTGTCTTAACACTTTTTCTCCTAATAATCACCATTTTGGAGATACATATAGCGATGCAAAAAGTTGAAAAAGTTGTGTTCTTCATAATATGCACACGTTTCCGCGCCACCCGTACACTTGGCGCTTTTTTTTTAAGATGGCTTCCC
The DNA here is from genome assembly GCA_911387755.1 of Chrysotoxum bicinctum. Classification (NCBI taxonomy): domain Eukaryota; kingdom Metazoa; phylum Arthropoda; class Insecta; order Diptera; family Syrphidae; genus Chrysotoxum; species Chrysotoxum bicinctum. The sequence goes on along the minus strand of OU426989.1, from coordinate 124,963,049 downwards.
CGGTAGGCCTATTCCACGATCTATTGTGGTCCTGTTGAGTTGAAAATTTTGTATCTAATTGAAAAATACTACTATTGGAAATGACGAAAGCGATGCAAGTAATGAATAATTTAGGATTATTATTATTCGTCTGATTGATAAAATCATCTAATGGAACTTCATCCATACTGTCTTCTTCTTCTTCTCCTTCTTCTTCCTGCTTGGTACAAGTAAATTGTTCAAAGAGCGATGCATCAGATGTCTCGTTGCATATATCGTAATTATCCTCTTCTACTGGCGATTCAACATTGGAGCACGATTGCCCTCGACAACTTATACATGCTAATGAACAAAATAATCAAACTTTTTTGCAGCCGCATTGAATGTCTATTTTGACCGGGCTAAATTAGATATTGTTATTAAGTTTATTAAGAATAATTTAGTATTCATTAAACAGAAATAAGTACGATTTTTCATAAGGAATCGCTCTTAAAAAGATATTTTCACATCATTGCGCCCCACCAAATTTCAATTTTCTAGCATAAACGGTTCCTGAGATATTAGGCTTCAAAAATCGCAAAAACCGTAACTGACTGACTGACAGATCATCAAAATTATGGAGCACTTCCCGACATCGTAGAATCTTGTAATTTTGCAAAACGGTAGGTCTTATCATGTAAGCAGAGGAAAAAATCGAAAATTTGAGGTTTTACAATCAGGGGGCGTGGTATCGGCCCACTTTCTCCGAATTGGTGTTGGTTGAATGGAGCACTTTCGACTGCTGTAAAACGATGAAATTTGGTAAAACGGTACGGCTTTCATTGCATACGAAGAAAAAATATAAAATTTGAAGTTTTCCATTCAGGGGCGTGGTATCCGCCCACTTCCTCAGAACTGATGTTGTTAAAAGCTACATAAATACTTTGATAATTTCTACTTGTTAAGAAAAGCTTATACTTCTATGTATATCTTTGACCGATTAATCTATTGTATAAATTTTCTTTTCAATAAATAATTTTATTCGTGTGTCGATTCTCAACAGATGTAAATTATATATGGCACATTTCCGATTGCAGTAGAACAATGAAATTTGGTAGAACGGTAGCGTTTAAATTGCATATAAAGGACCAAATTAAAAATTGAGGTTTTCCATTTAAGGGGCGTGGTATCCGCCCACTTTCTCCGAATTGGTGTTGGTTGAATGGAGCACTTCCGACTGCTGTAAAACGATGAAATTTGGTAAAGTGGTAGAGCTTAAATTGCATACAAAGAAACAAATATAAAATTTGAGGTTTTCCATTCAAAGGCGTGGTATCCGCACACTTCCTCAGATATGATGTAAATTATATGGCACACTTCCGATTGCAGTAGAACAATGAAATTTGATAGAACGCTAGGACTCAAATTGCGTATAAAGGACCAAAACTAAAAATTGAGGTTTTCCGTTTGGGGAGCGTGGTATCCGCCCACTTTCTGAGAAAATGTTTAATTTATATGGAGTACTTCCGATTGCTGTAGAATGATGAAATTTGGTAGAGCAGTATAGCTTAATGTACATTCAAAGCGAAAAATAGAAAATCTAATGTCCGTCAAGTTAGCACTACCACTTCAAAATTTTCAAAATGTAATAATTGGATTAATTGTCGTGAATTTGTCGTAAATTTGTCGTGAAACGAAAAAATTTGTCGCGCTTGTATTTTAAAAAATAACCCCTGGTAATGCTAACTTGACAGTCAAGTTAGCACTACCACCCCTCAAAATAGGGTAAAATGAACTCGAAAAAGAAAAAGGTAAGTGTTAATAATTGTCGTGAATTTGTCGTAAATATGTTGTAAAATCAAAAATTTTGTAGCGCAATTTTTTTAAAAAATAACCCCTAGTAATGCTAACTTGACAGTCAAGTTAGCACTACCACCCCCCAAAATAGGGTTAAATGCACTCGCAAAAGAAAAAGGACAGCGTTAATAATTGTCGTAAATTTGTCGTAAATATGCTGTAAGACCAAAAATTTTGTCGCGGTACGCCTGCGGCTACGAACGTAAATTTTTAAAAAATGACCCCTGGTAATGCTAACTTGACAGTCAAGTTAGCACTACCACCCCCCAAAATAGGGTAAAATGAACTCGCAAAATAAAAAGGACAGCGTAAATAATTGTCGTAAATTTGTCGTAAATATATCGTAAAATAAAAAAAATTTTCGCATCATTTTTTCTCAAAAAAATGCCATGAAAATGCAAAAGTCCATAAAACAGCATTTTTTCATTAAACCTAGCACTACCATACCAAAACTATCTGTTAAAAGTATTTTTTACTCTGCAATTTGTTTAAACAATTGTCGTAAGACGTCTTTGAATAAGTTCCGTCATAAAATAATTTGTCGCGCCCTTCTTGCCCAAAAAAATGCCCTAAATATGACAAAAGTCCTTAAAATAGCATTTTTTCATAAAAGTTAGCACTACTATACCAAAACTATCTGTTAAAACTATTTTTTTACTCTGAAATTTGTTTAAACAATTGTCGTAAGACGTCTTTGAATAAGTTCCGTCATAAAATAATTTGTCGCGCCCTTCTTGCCCAAAAAAATGCCCTAAATATGACAAAAGTCCTTAAAATAGCATTTTTTCATAAAAGTTAGCACTACTATACCAAAACTATCTGTTAAAACTATTTTTTTACTCTGCAATTTGTTTAAACAATTGTCGTAAGACGTCTTTGAATAAGTTCCATCATTAAATAATTTGTCGCGCCCTTCTTGCCCAAAAAAATGCCCTAAATATGACAAAAGTCCTTAAAATAGCATTTTTTCATAAAAGTTAGCACTACTATACCAAAACTATCTGTTAAAACTATTTTTTTACTCTGCAATTTGTTTAAACAATTGTCGTAAGACGTCTTTGAATAAGTTCCATCATTAAATAATTTGTCGCGCCCTTCTTGCCCAAAAAAATGCCCTAAATATGACAAAAGTCCTTAAAATAGCATTTTTTCATAAAAGTTAGCACTACTATACCAAAACTATCTGTTAAAACTATTTTTTTACTCTGAAATTTGTTTAAACAATTGTCGTAAGACGTCTTTGAATAAGTTCCGTCATAAAATAATTTGTCGCGCCCTTCTTGCCCAAAAAAATGCCCTAAATATGACAAAAGTCCTTAAAATAGCATTTTTTCATAAAAGTTAGCACTACTATACCAAAACTATCTGTTAAAACTATTTTTTTACTCTGCAATTTGTTTAAACAATTGTCGTAAGACGTCTTTGAATAAGTTCCGTCATAAAATAATTTGTCGCGCCCTTCTTGCCCAAAAAAATGCCCTAAATATGACAAAAGTCCTTAAAATAGCATTTTTTCATAAAAGTTAGCACTACTATACCAAAACTATCTGTTAAAACTATTTTTTTACTCTACAATTTGTTTAAACAATTGTCGTAAGACGTCTTTGAATAAGTTCCGTCATAAAATAATTTGTCGCGCCCTTCTTGCCCAAAAAAATGCCCTAAATATGACAAAAGTCCTTAAAATAGCATTTTTTCATAAAAGTTAGCACTACTATACCAAAACTATCTGTTAAAACTATTTTTTTACTCTGCAATTTGTTTAAACAATTGTCGTAAGACGTCTTTGAATAAGTTCCATCATTAAATAATTTGTCGCGCCCTTCTTGCCCAAAAAAATGCCCTAAATATGACAAAAGTCCTTAAAATAGCATTTTTTCATAAAAGTTAGCACTACTATACCAAAACTATCTGTTAAAAGTATTTTTTTACTCTGAAATTTGTTTAAACAATTGTCGTAAGACGTCTTTGAATAAGTTCCGTCATAAAATAATTTGTCGCGCCCTTCTTGCCCAAAAAAATGCCCTAAATATGACAAAAGTCCTTAAAATAGCATTTTTTCATAAAAGTTAGCACTACTATACCAAAACTATCTGTTAAAAGTATTTTTTTACTCTGCAATTTGTTTAAACAATTGTCGTAAGACGTCTTTGAATAAGTTCCATCATTAAATAATTTGTCGCGCCCTTCTTGCCCAAAAAAATGCCCTAAATATGACAAAAGTCCTTAAAATAGCATTTTTTCATAAAAGTTAGCACTACTATACCAAAACTATCTGTTAAAAGTATTTTTTTACTCTGAAATTTGTTTAAACAATTGTCGTAAGACGTCTTTGAATAAGTTCCGTCATAAAATAATTTGTCGCGCCCTTCTTGCCCAAAAAAATGCCCTAAATATGACAAAAGTCCTTAAAATAGCATTTTTTCATAAAAGTTAGCACTACTATACCAAAACTATCTGTTAAAAGTATTTTTTTACTCTGCAATTTGTTTAAACAATTGTCGTAAGACGTCTTTGAATAAGTTCCATCATTAAATAATTTGTCGCGCCCTTCTTGCCCAAAAAAATGCCCTAAATATGACAAAAGTCCTTAAAATAGCATTTTTTCATAAAAGTTAGCACTACTATACCAAAACTATCTGTTAAAAGTATTTTTTTACTCTGCAATTTGTTTAAACAATTGTCGTAAGACGTCTTTGAATAAGTTCCATCATTAAATAATTTGTCGCGCCCTTCTTGCCCAAAAAAATGCCCTAAATATGACAAAAGTCCTTAAAATAGCATTTTTTCATAAAAGTTAGCACTACTATACCAAAACTATCTGTTAAAAGTATTTTTTTACTCTGAAATTTGTTTAAACAATTGTCGTAAGACGTCTTTGAATAAGTTCCGTCATAAAATAATTTGTCGCGCCCTTCTTGCCCAAAAAAATGCCCTAAATATGACAAAAGTCCTTAAAATAGCATTTTTTCATAAAAGTTAGCACTACTATACCAAAACTATCTGTTAAAAGTATTTTTTTACTCTGCAATTTGTTTAAACAATTGTCGTAAGACGTCTTTGAATAAGTTCCATCATTAAATAATTTGTCGCGCCCTTCTTGCCCAAAAAAATGCCCTAAATATGACAAAAGTCCTTAAAATAGCATTTTTTCATAAAAGTTAGCACTACTATACCAAAACTATCTGTTAAAAGTATTTTTTTACTCTGCAATTTGTTTAAACAATTGTCGTAAGACGTCTTTGAATAAGTTCCATCATTAAATAATTTGTCGCGCCCTTCTTGCCCAAAAAAATGCCCTAAATATGACAAAAGTCCTTAAAATAGCATTTTTTCATAAAAGTTAGCACTACTATACCAAAACTATCTGTTAAAACTATTTTTTTACTCTGAAATTTGTTTAAACAATTGTCGTAAGACGTCTTTGAATAAGTTCCGTCATAAAATAATTTGTCGCGCCCTTCTTGCCCAAAAAAATGCCCTAAATATGACAAAAGTCCTTAAAATAGCATTTTTTCATAAAAGTTAGCACTACTATACCAAAACTATCTGTTAAAAGTATTTTTTTACTCTGAAATTTGTTTAAACAATTGTCGTAAGACGTCTTTGAATAAGTTCCGTCATAAAATAATTTGTCGCGCCCTTCTTGCCCAAAAAAATGCCCTAAATATGACAAAAGTCCTTAAAATAGCATTTTTTCATAAAAGTTAGCACTACTATACCAAAACTATCTGTTAAAACTATTTTTTTACTCTGAAATTTGTTTAAACAATTGTCGTAAGACGTCTTTGAATAAGTTCCGTCATAAAATAATTTGTCGCGCCCTTCTTGCCCAAAAAAATGCCCTAAATATGACAAAAGTCCTTAAAATAGCATTTTTTCATAAAAGTTAGCACTACTATACCAAAACTATCTGTTAAAACTATTTTTTTACTCTGCAATTTGTTTAAACAATTGTCGTAAGACGTCTTTGAATAAGTTCCATCATTAAATAATTTGTCGCGCCCTTCTTGCCCAAAAAAATGCCCTAAATATGACAAAAGTCCTTAAAATAGCATTTTTTCATAAAAGTTAGCACTACTATACCAAAACTATCTGTTAAAACTATTTTTTTACTCTGCAATTTGTTTAAACAATTGTCGTAAGACGTCTTTGAATAAGTTCCATCATTAAATAATTTGTCGCGCCCTTCTTGCCCAAAAAAATGCCCTAAATATGACAAAAGTCCTTAAAATAGCATTTTTTCATAAAAGTTAGCACTACTATACCAAAACTATCTGTTAAAACTATTTTTTTACTCTGAAATTTGTTTAAACAATTGTCGTAAGACGTCTTTGAATAAGTTCCGTCATAAAATAATTTGTCGCGCCCTTCTTGCCCAAAAAAATGCCCTAAATATGACAAAAGTCCTTAAAATAGCATTTTTTCATAAAAGTTAGCACTACTATACCAAAACTATCTGTTAAAACTATTTTTTTACTCTGCAATTTGTTTAAACAATTGTCGTAAGACGTCTTTGAATAAGTTCCGTCATAAAATAATTTGTCGCGCCCTTCTTGCCCAAAAAAATGCCCTAAATATGACAAAAGTCCTTAAAATAGCATTTTTTCATAAAAGTTAGCACTACTATACCAAAACTATCTGTTAAAACTATTTTTTTACTCTACAATTTGTTTAAACAATTGTCGTAAGACGTCTTTGAATAAGTTCCGTCATAAAATAATTTGTCGCGCCCTTCTTGCCCAAAAAAATGCCCTAAATATGACAAAAGTCCTTAAAATAGCATTTTTTCATAAAAGTTAGCACTACTATACCAAAACTATCTGTTAAAACTATTTTTTTACTCTGCAATTTGTTTAAACAATTGTCGTAAGACGTCTTTGAATAAGTTCCATCATTAAATAATTTGTCGCGCCCTTCTTGCCCAAAAAAATGCCCTAAATATGACAAAAGTCCTTAAAATAGCATTTTTTCATAAAAGTTAGCACTACTATACCAAAACTATCTGTTAAAACTATTTTTTTACTCTGAAATTTGTTTAAACAATTGTCGTAAGACGTCTTTGAATAAGTTCCGTCATAAAATAATTTGTCGCGCCCTTCTTGCCCAAAAAAATGCCCTAAATATGACAAAAGTCCTTAAAATAGCATTTTTTCATAAAAGTTAGCACTACTATACCAAAACTATCTGTTAAAACTATTCAAAGACGTCTTACGACAATTGTTTAAACAAATTTCAGAGTAAAAAAATACTTTTAACAGATAGTTTTGGTATAGTAGTGCTAACTTTTATGAAAAAATGCTATTTTAAGGACTTTTGTCATATTTAGGGCATTTTTTTGGGCAAGAAGGGCGCGACAAATTATTTTATGACGGAACTTATTCAAAGACGTCTTACGACAATTGTTTAAACAAATTGTAGAGTAAAAAAATAGTTTTAACAGATAGTTTTGGTATAGTAGTGCTAACTTTTATGAAAAAATGCTATTTTAAGGACTTTTGTCACATTTAGGGCATTTTTTTGGGCAAGAAGGGCGCGACAAATTATTTTATGACGGAACTTATTCAAAGACGTCTTACGACAATTGTTTAAACAAATTTCAGAGTAAAAAATAGTTTTAACAGATAGTTTTGGTATAGTAGTGCTAACTTTTATGAAAAAATGCTATTTTAAGGACTTTTGTCATATTTAGGGCATTTTTTTGGGCAAGAAGGGCGCGACAAATTATTTTATGACGGAACTTATTCAAAGACGTCTTACGACAATTGTTTAAACAAATTTCAGAGTAAAAAAATACTTTTAACAGATAGTTTTGGTATAGTAGTGCTAACTTTTATGAAAAAATGCTATTTTAAGGACTTTTGTCATATATTTAGGGCATTTTTTTGGGCAAGAAGGGCGCGACAAATTATTTTATGACGGAACTTATTCAAAGACGTCTTACGACAATTGTTTAAACAAATTTCAGAGTAAAAAAATACTTTTAACAGATAGTTTTGGTATAGTAGTGCTAACTTTTATGAAAAAATGCTATTTTAAGGACTTTTGTCATATTTAGGGCATTTTTTTGGGCAAGAAGGGCGCGACAATTATTTAATGATGGAACTTATTCAAAGACGTCTTACGACAATTGTTTAAACAAATTGCAGAGTAAAAAAATACTTTTAACAGATAGTTTTGGTATAGTAGTGCTAACTTTTATGAAAAAATGCTATTTTAAGGACTTTTGTCATATTTAGGGCATTTTTTTGGGCAAGAAGGGCGCGACAAATTATTTTATGACGGAACTTATTCAAAGACGTCTTACGACAATTGTTTAAACAAATTTCAGAGTAAAAAAATACTTTTAACAGATAGTTTTGGTATAGTAGTGCTAACTTTTATGAAAAAATGCTATTTTAAGGACTTTTGTCATATTTAGGGCATTTTTTTGGGCAAGAAGGGCGCGACAAATTATTTAATGATGGAACTTATTCAAAGACGTCTTACGACAATTGTTTAAACAAATTGCAGAGTAAAAAAATACTTTTAACAGATAGTTTTGGTATAGTAGTGCTAACTTTTATGAAAAAATGCTATTTTAAGGACTTTTGTCATATTTAGGGCATTTTTTTGGGCAAGAAGGGCGCGACAAATTATTTAATGATGGAACTGATTCAAAGACGTCTTACGACAATTGTTTAAACAAATTGCAGAGTAAAAAAATACTTTTAACAGATAGTTTTGGTATAGTAGTGCTAACTTTTATGAAAAAATGCTATTTTAAGGACTTTTGTCATATTTAGGGCATTTTTTTGGGCAAGAAGGGCGCGACAAATTATTTTATGACGGAACTTATTCAAAGACGTCTTACGACAATTGTTTAAACAAATTTCAGAGTAAAAAAATACTTTTAACAGATAGTTTTGGTATAGTAGTGCTAACTTTTATGAAAAAATGCTATTTTAAGGACTTTTGTCATATTTAGGGCATTTTTTTGGGCAAGAAGGGCGCGACAAATTATTTAATGATGGAACTTATTCAAAGACGTCTTACGACAATTGTTTAAACAAATTGCAGAGTAAAAAAATACTTTTAACAGATAGTTTTGGTATAGTAGTGCTAACTTTTATGAAAAAATGCTATTTTAAGGACTTTTGTCATATTTAGGGCATTTTTTTGGGCAAGAAGGGCGCGACAAATTATTTTATGACGGAACTTATTCAAAGACGTCTTACGACAATTGTTTAAACAAATTGTAGAGTAAAAAAATAGTTTTAACAGATAGTTTTGGTATAGTAGTGCTAACTTTTATGAAAAAATGCTATTTTAAGGACTTTTGTCATATTTAGGGCATTTTTTTGGGCAAGAAGGGCGCGACAAATTATTTTATGACGGAACTTATTCAAAGACGTCTTACGACAATTGTTTAAACAAATTTCAGAGTAAAAAAATACTTTTAACAGATAGTTTTGGTATAGTAGTGCTAACTTTTATGAAAAAATGCTATTTTAAGGACTTTTGTCATATTTAGGGCATTTTTTTGGGCAAGAAGGGGGCGACAAATTATTTTATGACGGAACTTATTCAAAGACGTCTTACGACAATTGTTTAAACAAATTTCAGAGTAAAAAAATAGTTTTAACAGATAGTTTTGGTATAGTAGTGCTAACTTTTATGAAAAAATGCTATTTTAAGGACTTTTGTCATATTTAGGGCATTTTTTTGGGCAAGAAGGGCGCGACAAATTATTTAATGATGGAACTTATTCAAAGACGTCTTACGACAATTGTTTAAACAAATTGCAGAGTAAAAAAATACTTTTAACAGATAGTTTTGGTATAGTAGTGCTAACTTTTATGAAAAAATGCTATTTTAAGGACTTTTGTCATATTTAGGGCATTTTTTTGGGCAAGAAGGGCGCGACAAATTATTTAATGATGGAACTTATTCAAAGACGTCTTACGACAATTGTTTAAACAAATTGCAGAGTAAAAAAATACTTTTAACAGATAGTTTTGGTATAGTAGTGCTAACTTTTATGAAAAAATGCTATTTTAAGGACTTTTGTCATATTTAGGGCATTTTTTTGGGCAAGAAGGGCGCGACAAATTATTTTATGACGGAACTTATTCAAAGACGTCTTACGACAATTGTTTAAACAAATTTCAGAGTAAAAAAATACTTTTAACAGATAGTTTTGGTATAGTAGTGCTAACTTTTATGAAAAAATGCTATTTTAAGGACTTTTGTCATATTTAGGGCATTTTTTTGGGCAAGAAGGGCGCGACAAATTATTTAATGATGGAACTTATTCAAAGACGTCTTACGACAATTGTTTAAACAAATTGCAGAGTAAAAAAATAGTTTTAACAGATAGTTTTGGTATAGTAGTGCTAACTTTTATGAAAAAATGCTATTTTAAGGACTTTTGTCATATTTAGGGCATTTTTTTGGGCAAGAAGGGCGCGACAAATTATTTTATGACGGAACTTATTCAAAGACGTCTTACGACAATTGTTTAAACAAATTGTAGAGTAAAAAAATAGTTTTAACAGATAGTTTTGGTATAGTAGTGCTAACTTTTATGAAAAAATGCTATTTTAAGGACTTTTGTCATATTTAGGGCATTTTTTTGGGCAAGAAGGGCGCGACAAATTATTTTATGACGGAACTTATTCAAAGACGTCTTACGACAATTGTTTAAACAAATTGCAGAGTAAAAAAATACTTTTAACAGATAGTTTTGGTATAGTAGTGCTAACTTTTATGAAAAAATGCTATTTTAAGGACTTTTGTCATATTTAGGGCATTTTTTTGGGCAAGAAGGGCGCGACAAATTATTTTATGACGGAACTTATTCAAAGACGTCTTACGACAATTGTTTAAACAAATTTCAGAGTAAAAAAATACTTTTAACAGATAGTTTTGGTATAGTAGTGCTAACTTTTATGAAAAAATGCTATTTTAAGGACTTTTGTCATGTTTAGGGCATTATTTTGGGCAAGAAGGGCGCGACAAATTATTTTATGACGGAACTTATTCAAAGACGTCTTACGACAATTGTTTAAACAAATTTCAGAGTAAAAAAATAGTTTTAACAGATAGTTTTGGTATAGTAGTGCTAACTTTTATGAAAAAATGCTATTTTAAGGACTTTTGTCATATTTAGGGCATTTTTTTGGGCAAGAAGGGCGCGACAAATTATTTTATGACGGAACTTATTCAAAGACGTCTTACGACAATTGTTTAAACAAATTGTAGAGTAAAAAAATAGTTTTAACAGATAGTTTTGGTATAGTAGTGCTAACTTTTATGAAAAAATGCTATTTTAAGGACTTTTGTCATATTTAGGGCATTTTTTTGGGCAAGAAGGGCGCGACAAATTATTTTATGACGGAACTTATTCAAAGACGTCTTACGACAATTGTTTAAACAAATTTCAGAGTAAAAAAATACTTTTAACAGATAGTTTTGGTATAGTAGTGCTAACTTTTATGAAAAAATGCTATTTTAAGGACTTTTGTCATATTTAGGGCATTTTTTTGGGCAAGAAGGGCGCGACAAATTATTTTATGACGGAACTTATTCAAAGACGTCTTACGACAATTGTTTAAACAAATTGTAGAGTAAAAAAATAGTTTTAACAGATAGTTTTGGTATAGTAGTGCTAACTTTTATGAAAAAAATGCTATTTTAAGGACTTTTGTCATATTTAGGGCATTTTTTTGGGCAAGAAGGGCGCGACAAATTATTTTATGACGGAACTTATTCAAAGACGTCTTACGACAATTGTTTAAACAAATTTCAGAGTAAAAAAATACTTTTAACAGATAGTTTTGGTATAGTAGTGCTAACTTTTATGAAAAAATGCTATTTTAAGGACTTTTGTCATATTTAGGGCATTTTTTTGGGCAAGAAGGGCGCGACAAATTATTTTATGACGGAACTTATTCAAAGACGTCTTACGACAATTGTTTAAACAAATTTCAGAGTAAAAAAATAGTTTTAACAGATAGTTTTGGTATAGTAGTGCTAACTTTTATGAAAAAATGCTATTTTAAGGACTTTTGTCATATTTAGGGCATTTTTTTGGGCAAGAAGGGCGCGACAAATTATTTAATGATGGAACTTATTCAAAGACGTCTTACGACAATTGTTTAAACAAATTGCAGAGTAAAAAAATAGTTTTAACAGATAGTTTTGGTATAGTAGTGCTAACTTTTATGAAAAAATGCTATTTTAAGGACTTTTGTCATATTTAGGGCATTTTTTTGGGCAAGAAGGGCGCGACAAATTATTTAATGATGGAACTTATTCAAAGACGTCTTACGACAATTGTTTAAACAAATTGCAGAGTAAAAAAATAGTTTTAACAGATAGTTTTGGTATAGTAGTGCTAACTTTTATGAAAAAATGCTATTTTAAGGACTTTTGTCATATTTAGGGCATTTTTTTGGGCAAGAAGGGCGCGACAAATTATTTTATGACGGAACTTATTCAAAGACGTCTTACGACAATTGTTTAAACAAATTTCAGAGTAAAAAAATAGTTTTAACAGATAGTTTTGGTATAGTAGTGCTAACTTTTATGAAAAAATGCTATTTTAAGGACTTTTGTCATATTTAGGGCATTTTTTTGGGCAAGAAGGGCGCGACAAATTATTTAATGATGGAACTTATTCAAAGACGTCTTACGACAATTGTTTAAACAAATTGCAGAGTAAAAAAATAGTTTTAACAGATAGTTTTGGTATAGTAGTGCTAACTTTTATGAAAAAATGCTATTTTAAGGACTTTTGTCATATTTAGGGCATTTTTTTGGGCAAGAAGGGCGCGACAAATTATTTAATGATGGAACTTATTCAAAGACGTCTTACGACAATTGTTTAAACAAATTGCAGAGTAAAAAAATAGTTTTAACAGATAGTTTTGGTATAGTAGTGCTAACTTTTATGAAAAAATGCTATTTTAAGGACTTTTGTCATATTTAGGGCATTTTTTTGGGCAAGAAGGGCGCGACAAATTATTTTATGACGGAACTTATTCAAAGACGTCTTACGACAATTGTTTAAACAAATTTCAGAGTAAAAAAATAGTTTTAACAGATAGTTTTGGTATAGTAGTGCTAACTTTTATGAAAAAATGCTATTTTAAGGACTTTTGTCATATTTAGGGCATTTTTTTGGGCAAGAAGGGCGCGACAAATTATTTTATGACGGAACTTATTCAAAGACGTCTTACGACAATTGTTTAAACAAATTGCAGAGTAAAAAATACTTTTAACAGATAGTTTTGGTATGGTAGTGCTAGGTTTAATGAAAAAATGCTGTTTTATGGACTTTTGCATTTTCATGGCATTTTTTTGAGAAAAAATGATGCGAAAATTTTTTTTATTTTACGATATATTTACGACAAATTTACGACAATTATTTACGCTGTCCTTTTTATTTTGCGAGTTCATTTTACCCTATTTTGGGGGGTGGTAGTGCTAACTTGACTGTCAAGTTAGCATTACTAGGGGTTATTTTTTAAAAAAATTGCGCTACAAAATTTTTGATTTTACAACATATTTACGACAAATTCACGACAATTATTAACACTTACCTTTTTCTTTTTCGAGTTCATTTTACCCTATTTTGAGGGGTGGTAGTGCTAACTTGACTGTCAAGTTAGCATTACCAGGGGTTATTTTTTAAAATACAAGCGCGACAAATTTTTTCGTTTCACGACAAATTTACGACAAATTCACGACAATTAATCCAATTATTACATTTTGAAAATTTTGAAGTGGTAGTGCTAACTTGACGGACATGAAAATCTAAGATTTTCCATTCGAAGTGTCTTTTTATTGTCATTTTGAAACTATGCATGCATCTTGAAAATTCATGACTTTTCTTAGAACTAGAGTGCTCGATTTGCTACTCTACCTATGTTAACTTGAATGAAAAAAATTAATTAATGGGCCACCTTCATTTAAAAAAGGAATAAAAATTGCAACGAAACCATCATCACATCCTCAACAATTATTGCTTTTTTATGAGTTTTAATGGATGTAGGTACTAGTATTTATAATTAAGGTAGTAAAGTTAGTGTTAGGTATCTTGCCAGGACAAGAAGAAACAATTGAAGCGCAAATCAAAACAACCAATAACAAAACGAAAATATATTCGTATCTTTCGAGATTTTGACATGGCAAAATATTAAAATCCTTGCAAAAAGGAGTGAGTCCAGACCAAAAACATAAATGTTAAAAAAAGAGCCAAGTTCTTCTATAGAAAAACCTTTGTGTAACAAGTCAGCTGTGAAAAGTACTGAGATCTAAAAGTACGCCAAGTTCTTACTTCATGAAGGTTTAATACGGAATATTTAAAGTAGAATAATATTGAAACAGCTACAATGTAATAGAGACATTTTATTATTTAATGATTACCGCCCAAAATTTGATGGGCTTACTTGGCAAGATACAAAAGTATGCCAAATTCGAAAGGTTTTAAAAACTTGACCAGTGAACTCATCAAATTTTAGTCAGTAATCAATTAATTTCTCTATTACATTTCTTTATGCACTGCACAGCTATTCACCTGGCTGTTAGTATTTGAGCTTAGGAATGTCATGTTTCTTAAAAAAACTAAGTTTTTATATAACCTATCTAGATTTACATTTTTTTAGGAAAAAATTTGGTAGGTTGTTTTGCAAATAAAAATAAATTTAAAAAAATAATTTACCCGTTTTCCTTTTTCAACTTTTTTTCCAATGAATGATTATGATAAAAGTTAAGTGGAACAGAAAAAATTCTATCAAAATTCTAGCCGTTTTCGAGAAATATACGATTTTCGAAATATTGAGTTTTCAAAAATTTGTTTTTTTAATTTGAATACGCAATATTATTCAAACTATAGCTTACAAAAATGAAAACGAGTTATACAATTTTTGAGAAAATCGAAAACAAAAAATTCATTTTTTGAAACAAATTGCTAAACAATTATAGCTAGCTTTTATAAATGAAGTTTTTTTTTGAAATTTCGAATAAAAATATATGGCAGTTACTGTCATTTTTTGTCTTAAGAAAAAAACTGTTGAGGGAAAGATGGAATTGAGGGAGCCACTCATTGTTGTAATTACAAGTTTAATTAAAATATCGAGTATGTAGAAGGTGGGCCGTCTAGTAGTTTCTTTTTTAAATCATGGGTTATTCCCACCAGCGTTGCCGCGAAGGAAAAAAACATAGAGGGCCATTTAGAAATTTTTTGAGGGCCATTTGACAAAAGTTGGGGCCAAATATTTTACTTACAAATCCGTCCTTAAAACATTAAACTACAATATATTAAAATTATATTTATTCTTATTTATTTATTCAACGCATTTCTTAAATCTATGTAGTAGGCATAGGCAGAAGCAGATCTTGACTCTGTCGTCTGATTTGATTTCTTGGGAATTACCTTAAAATATCTTAAAAAAATTGAAATCACACCAGTAATATTATTTAAATATTTATATTACTTTTTTCATATTTTAATTCAATATATGAATAGACAGCCAACGAACAAACAACAAGCGGCGAAAAAAAAACAAATGTCTATACGATTTATTTATTTATTTTTATTTCATCAAGCAGTTTTATACAAATAATATATAATCTTACAGATTACCGAATAAAATTTTTATATGAAAAAATAGAAAAACAAAATAATTAATTAGTGGAGCAAACAAAATAAAATTATAAGTTTAATCTAAAGTAATAACTTAATTCCACCAGATTACGAATTAGATACGAGTATAAGCAATATGTGCTTCTTAAAAAATTCTCGACTTTGTTGAGAAAAAAAATCAACATAATTACAAATAATACTGTTGGCTTCTCTAATGCATCGAGTTAAAGGTTCATTTAGATTATAGTTTACCCGATGATTAGGTTCATTAAAAAGGAAAAGGAATCGCAGATGCCTTGACGAAGCATACATAATTACAAGAGACAAAAGAAAAGGGCAATTTATACGGGATGTAATAATAAAGCGCAAAAATTTTATTGCAAAATTTTTAGGACGAACAACAAGAGATTGTAAGCCAAGAAGTTGACACTGAGTTTTATAAGTTGGGGTATGAATATTGTATGTTTGTATGTTTTCAATCCTATTAGAATGAACTTGAAAAAATGGATCCCAAATTACACAGCAATACTCTAACGATGACCTTACATACGCAAAGAAATGAGATCAAAGAGTAAAAGGATCAGTGAACTCTTTAGAGTTCCGATTAATGAATCCTAACATAGAGTTAGCCTTAGCAATCACTGTCTATATGGGATTTAAAGCGGAGTTTCGATATCTTTCTTTTCGTTAAGTATTGAGAGTTCCGTATCTTCTATAGAATACTGAAAAGGAATAGATGATAGGCTCCTAAAAAATGATAAAGATTGACGCTTTAATACGTTCAAAAAAAGCTGATTAGCTAAAAATCATTCAGACAAGCGATGAAGATCAAATTGGAGTGAATGACAATCATTAATTGACGTAACACGACGGAATATTTTATTTTAATCCGCAAATATCAAACAGGAAACATTTTTTAAGAAATCAGTGATATCATTGATCAGCAGCCAGAATAGAAGAGGGCCCAAGTGACTTCCTTGTGCTATTCCTGATGTGACCTCAATTAGATCTGATACGAGTAGTACGTCATTAATACCCACAAATTATTTTTTTCCGTTTAGGTAAGATTCAAACCACTTTAAAATATTTGAGTGGATAGATTCCAATTTTTGTATTAATATATGGTGATTTATTCTATCGAACGCCTTAGCAAAGGCGGTATACATGACATCTGTTTGGAAACCATTTTCAAAATTACTAATAATCTGGTTACTAAATATTGCGAGGTTGTTGTTGACCTTCCAGCAAAAAATCCATGTTGATGTGGGAAAATAATTTCTTTACCATAAGTACAAGCTATCAGAGACAATTTGTTCCAAAATGTTTGGTATCGATTAGGAATTTGCCAATCATCAAGAAAGTAACTATTTATTAAACAATAAAGTTAATGGCCCCGATAGAGCAGCTGCCCAGTTTGAAAAACTGGGAGGAATACCATCGGGTCCTGGTTGCTTATCATCATTTAGTCCAATTAAGACTATTTCAACATCTTTGTTACTTAAGTTTAGGTGACCGATATTGATTGAATTTAAACATGAAATTGCAGAAAGGTTAGAGGAAATACTTTGGGGGTTATAAACGGAGTGAAAAAAGTCTGCAAATTGTTAAAATGTATATGTATTTCCAGAATATTGCATGCAATTGGGGATAACATTTGAACATTTTTAATCATTGATAAATGACAAAAAAAATTTGCTGTTAAGTTTTAGACTCGATTCAGGTCGAATTAAGTAGTCCTTGTATTAAAACTTATTTAAAAAATCAAATTCTTTTTGAAAACGCAAATATTTTATCGGAAGTTCTGCATTATTGGGAAATTTACGATATAATTTGTAAGATTAAGTTTTTGATATTTCAGTTACATAAACGCTTTGGTAGATGACGAAAGTAAATGACATGAGAGAAGTCAACACGCTTCACGAAACTGACGTGAAAAAAAGTCAAATCATTAAATGAGATAAATTAATGAATTCAGTTCCATTTTAAGTATGGTTATTTGTATATAGTGGAAACACATTGTAGTGGCGATGCATTGCGATGGTTTGTATTTAATTTTGTAAAGCTTTTTAATTATTACTAAGCATGGTATGATGTGATGATAAATCTTCTAAAATTTAGATTTGGGGGCCATTTCTAATTAGCCCGGGCAAAGGACCAAAATGTAAAACAGAGGGCCCAATGGCCCGATCGGGCACTTTGTGGCAACGCTGATTCCCACACCGGCAGCTGTTTTCAGTTCGAAGTCTTGACAGAAAGTCAATATCATACCTCCTTTTTTCAAGCTTTACGCTTGAACAACGTTGGAAAATATTGAAAAAATTATTCCAAAGTGAGTGCTGTGTAGCCCAAACAGTTTTGGCCCAGATAGCTTTGGATAGAATTCTGAACGCGGCCAATGTGACCAATCTATTGCTAAGCGGCTCCGACAGTTTAATAAGTAATAAATTATGACTGTAATATAGAAAAATTGATACTGGATTTCCTCTCTTGATTTTCATTATCCGATTTTTTTAGTGGCATGATTTTAGTTTGGTGAAAAGAATCCCACCAAAATGTTCTTTAAAAATATGGACATTGGACAAATCGGGCAATGTTAATACTGACTAATTAAAAATGAATCTATTACATTTATTCAGTATCGAATAAATAAATAGTGGAACATGAACATTTATGTATGTTTTATTTTGACGTTTCGCTTTTAGTCTTTGTGTTTCTCTTTAAATACCATTCTCTTCTTATCCCCAGTCCTTTTACTACTATTAAACAGCTCTCTTTATTTAACTTCTTGTAAGATTTACCTGTACCTGTCTTTTTATTTCCATTTTATTCCACTTTTGCGGCTTCATTTACCACACATACACATGTACCTACTGCTTGAACTGGAACTGAACAACAACCTGTTCTGATCTAATGTATCCATAAGATACTCAGTGAATCTCTTTTGGAATGGGAATGATCGCTTCAGTTTGCTTTGGTATTAAGTGCGAGTTACATACGAAGCAATTCACGGGAATCGATCTTGGCTTGCAATACCGCGTTCCCTATAAAAAAGAAAATTAAGTGAAGGGTAAAGTTTTAGAAACAAATTAAACCTACAAATTCTTACATTCTTTTCAAAAATTCTTAAAATATATCAATAAATTAACAACAACAAATCTTAAAAGTGTATTTTAAACGATTTAAGTGCAATAAATATGAATTGAAAATGATGTGAAAATGTGAAAAATATTTTCTTTTTCATCATCATCATCTTGATCGTAATTGGCCATCATCTCTCTTAATTCAACTTTTGCACATTGGAATTTTTACCATGGTTTTGAATCTTTTTTGTTGATTATGTCTACGCTGTTGTTGTTGGGCTTCTTCGTGTAAAGTTGTGGGGCTTGTTTTTTTTTGTTCTTGTGTGGGGAGTTCCTTGTTTCCCCTTTTTTTAAGAAGAAAATATTGTAATTTATAAAAAAATATCTTCGGTTAAAAAAACCTTTTTTTTTAAATACAAAGCAAACTTAGTGAAAGGAAATATTTAAATAATTGATTATATCCAAACACACATTGAAAAGCCATATTGAAAAAATGTCGCGGAAAAAGTGGTGAAAATCGAGTGTTTTTCTTCTTTTTTCATCTTCATCGAGTGTTATTGTCGGATTTTGGTTGTATCTGTGTAATCTGTATAGAGTATGCATCTATGCAAAAAAATGTTCCAAAAAATGCATTCTTCTTTAGAATGTAATACATACAAAAATTAATATTGAATTTTCTATATCTATTTGTGAAAAATTATTCCATATATGGTTAGTTTCTTAAAACAGATATATATATGGACATATGTATGTAAACCTATGTTAAATGAAGATCATTTCTATGCACCAAGAAAAAATATTGGAATAGCTGTTTGCCGTTTTTAAGGTCTCAAAGGATACAAAAGCACTTTATTGGATAAATAATGATAATTGATGTAGGTATAGATATTTAAATAAAATATTTTAATTATCTTTTACAGTGCGGATTTATTAATTTATAGTAAGAATCTCAAAAAATCAAAAAGTACGTTTTTATATACATATTATGGTTTCGTGTAGGAACAAAAATTCGGGAGAACCAGCGACGAAAAATTAAAATATATTCATTTTCCTCCTTTCAACAAAAATCTGGATTTATTTCGATCCCTAGTGGTTTGAAGAAATGTGTAGGTGTAGAAAAATTGTTCAGCTTGTTGTACTTAATTTTTTGTTTCATTTTTATTAATTAATACAAACGTTTTCGGTCTTAAAAAATGCCCGGTTGGAACGCGATGTCCTTGGTCTTATATACAAATAGGTACCTTGGAATCTTAAAAATTGTGTAACAGTTTTTTTTTTTTTTTTTAAATCTTTATTGTAGCTGAATTTATATAAATGTATCTTTTCTATAACTAGATTGCACAATTTACAGAGAAATGGTATATTTTCTACCGTACTACTGAAAAACGTATGACATTTATACAATAATATTATCACAGATTCAAATTGTTTTAGAAGGAAAAGCTACATGAAAAAACCTTCATACAATAAACAAATATAGATATTTCCTGGATATTTCCAGAGAAGAGAGAAGTGGGACTGTGTGAGATCACAAAAAAAGATGTTGTTTACATACTCGATTAAATAAGCATTTAAATAGATAAATAAATATATGAACAACGAAATAAAAAAATTAGTAAATTAAATCTAATTAAATGTATATCACAGTAGGTAGTTTATATAAACAAATAAATATTAAAAAAAAAAAATAAATAAATATTATTAAACAAGAAGAAACAGAAAGATTAATAAATAAATAAATTTATGAAACAGCAAAAAATATAAATAAATAAATTAATCAATTAATCAATCAATCAATAAATAAATAAATAAATAAATAGGTAAATAAATAGATGATATATGAATAAATAAATAATAATAAATAAATAATAAATAGATAGATAAATAAATAAATAAATAAATAAATAAATAAATAAATAAATAAATAAATAAATATGTTAATAAATATAGAAATAAATAAATAAATAAAAAGTTACAATAATTGAACAAAACAAATAAATAAATACAAATGTAACTAAATTAACAAACAAATAAATATATTTTTTTTTGTATCACAGCATAAGAAAATGATTTTTTTTTTAATAAATAAATAAATAGAAAAGAAAAACCAAAAGGTTACAACATCTTAAGTTGCTAAATTTAATATCAAGTTATTTTCAGAGTAACCGCACGGTACCTTATAACGATCATATAATTTTGCGATTCGAATTGCAACTTTTTCAATTTTTGCTTCTTCGTGGAGTTCTTCCGTAGAAAAGTGCCAGGGAAGATTAAGCATCATTTTTAAGATTTTATTTTGCATAATTTGAAGCCGGCGTATATGACTCTTAGCGCATGTTCCCCAGACGGGAGAACCATATAGCATTATGCTTTGAAATATAACTTTGTATAATAACAATTTGTTTTCAATACTCAATTTGGACCTACGATTTATAAATGGATAAAGAGTTTTTATTGCCACATTAAGTTTGTTAAGTGTTTGTTGAATATGCAAACTAAAGGTCAAGGTTTTGTCCAGGTGTACACCAAGGTACTTGGCACTCGATTTCCATTCAGTTTGGACCCCATTCAACTGAAGCCTATTGCTTGGCAGATAACAGGCTTTTCTTTTTCTAGTGAAAAAGAGAGCCTGCGTCTTGGAAGCATTCAACTTTATTTTCCAATCATCGCAATATGATTGAACTAAATTCAAAGCAGACTGCAGATTGTTTTCAATTGAGAAAACAATTGAATCTGTCGAATAAATGCAAGTATCATCCGCGAAAATTGCGGTTTTACAGTAATGGGGTTTTGGAAAATCATGCGTGTATATAATATAAAGTAACGGTCCAAGCACGGATCCTTGGGGTACACCTGCAAGAACATTAATTTGATCTGAATACCAATTATTGACAGAAACTTTGAAAAAGCGATCAGTAAGGAAGGACGAAATCATTTTTACTAAGTAAACTGGGAAATTTAATACAAGAAGTTTGTGAATCAGCCCTTCATGCCACACTGAGTCAAACGCTTTTTCGACATCAAGAAAGACCATTCCCGTACTCTTACCACTAATAAGATTATTTTTAATATCATTTACAATCCTATGAACCTGGTGTACAGTACTATGATGTCTTCTAAAACCAAACTGTTCTTGTGGCAGAATTTCATTCTGATCGACATGTTGTAATAGCTTGATTTTTATCAATTTTTCTAAACACTTACTTAAAGAGCTTAATAAACTAATTGGTCTGTAACTAGAGGGCAGACAAGCATTTTTGCCCGGCTTAGCGATTGGAATTACTTTAGCCATTTTCCACGCATTCGGAAAGTATCCTATTTTGAAACATGCATTGAAAAGTGTAGTCAAATATTTTACACCTTTTTTTGGGAGATTTTTTAAAAATACATTTTTTAAACCATCAAATCCAGGTGATTTGGTATTTTTGAGGCTTCTTAAAATTTCTCTTAAGTCTTCAGAAGATACAATATTATCTGTAACGTCGATTGTACTTGAATTTAGCGATCGTATTGATTGAGAAACAGTGTTTTCAATATATCTGTTAACAGTTAAATTATTTGCAACTAAATGGTTGGCACAGAATTCCGTGTAACAGTTGAAAGTCAAAAAATCGGTTCTATGGTAGGTACCTTCATTAGCATTTGTGGTTCCAAATTATGCTAGAGCAAACTGTAGACCAAATCTACAAAAACGGTTTTGATAGATCATCAAAAAACATGCATCACAACAACGAGATCAGGATCACGTTTATTGATAAAAATAATTAGTTCTTACTGTGCCAGAAAGATGGCTATTTTTGTAAATGTATAGAGAAAAGAAAATCCAGGAAAATTGACCAATACAAGAGAAAAAGAGATGGGCATATAATACGGATGTCACTCCGATCTGTATTGTTTTATTTTCATTTGATGATTCGTTTTGACCTCTAGCGATAGTAAAACACGGACACGGGTTTTTTGATATTAAAATATAGCCGTTTTCGAAACATATAACTTTTTATTCAACGGTTATATTTAGACCAAGAAAGTTTCGATTTTGTTGTTTTTAAAATACGATCAATTTATTTAAAGACTATTACATATTTACATCACAGGAGAGAGAGGAAGATTTTTAGTTATAATTTTGTACATCTCCTCTTCCTCCTCCCTCAGAGTAGCCAACTGGGATCCCTTCTTTTTAATCTTTTTGTAAATGACATTCCAGATCTTTTAAAGTTTGCAAATTTTCTCATGTTTGCGGACGATTTAAAACTATACTTTTCAATATCAACAATTGAAGATTGTTTGAACTTTCAAAAAGACATAGATAAGCTTTATCAGTGGTGAAAATATAATCATCTGGATTTAAATATCTCCAAATGTAAGATTTTTAGAGTTTTTTGATCAACACAGGACTTTATATGTGTATGTACATATAGTTACAGTCTTAGTAGCAATATTTTATCAAATGTTAATGAAATTAACGACCTTGGTGTCTTTTTTTCACCGCAATTTAATTTTATCAAATCCAAGTCAAATTCACTTTTAGTTTTTTTTTTTAAAACGAAGCGTTTTAGTTTTTAAGGAAAGTTGTACTTTAAAACTATTTATACTTCTTTAATTATACCTTCATTGTAATACGGTTGCGTTACATGGCCTCCATTTTAGGAAAACTCTTCTGAAAGGATCGAAAATATTCAAAGAAGGTTCACGCGCTTTGCATTGATAAACGTTTGTTGGCCAGAAGGTTTAACGTCATATAAATCCAGGTGCACATTGATAGATCGTAAAACTTTAAAAAGCCGTAGAGAAATCCTATGTTCACTTTTTGTAAAAGACTTAGTTGTTGGAAGAATTAATTTACTCGAATTATTTAATCAATATAAGACTATTAAATGAACCTATCACTTTTTAATTCAATAAATCTTGAAGTCGACTTTCAAATGTATAGAGATTTTTTAAAGCATATTGTTTGTACAATTTTTAATAATAATCAATAATTGTAATTTATCTATATTTTTAATTTTAATCAACAGATAAATATCCATTGATGAATAAATAAATAAATAATTATAATGGGGTTAGTTTTTAACTATTTTATTCCACCTTATTCTGGGGGGTAAATTTTGATGGTTTCTTTCCCTAACTTCAAATATCTCCTCTACAATCGCTTAGTTCCAATACAAAATACAAAATATTTGTTTATTTCTTCAAAAAGAGTAACAAATATATTGTTAAAAACTTATAGGTACTAACCACCAGAGTAAGACGGAACTGATGGTCTTTACTACCAGGACTAAAATACCTACATTCACCCTACCTCGACTTAACGGTCAAACTCTTTCCTTATCTTCCAAAGCTAAATACATTGGAGTTATTCTCGACCCCAAATTGAACTGGAAGATAAATTTTAAAGAACGGGTTAAGAAAGCCTGTATAACTGTCTATGCCTGCAGAAAAACTTTTGGTAAGAAGTGGGGCCTTCAGTCGAAGATGATTTTTATTTATTTATTTATTTATTTCGTCTATCAAGTTACATTACTTTATTGAGACTACAGTTTAAATTATACAAAAATAATATTAATAATAAATTCAATAAATAACTTAAATAATAAAGTTTACAACAATTTTAATATATCTCTCTTAATATCTAACCTACTTTTATTAAAATCAATTATAACATCAAATTCATTGAAAGCAATACAAGAATCAGTTATTGGATTGTGTTTAGCATAATTTGTGTTGTGGAAAGGAACATTATAGAAAATTACCATCTCTAGGTCGCAGACTACGGTAAGGTACATAAATATTGAACATTGATAACAAATCAGAACAATCAATGTTTGAATTCAGAACGTCGAAAGCAAAGAGCACTGAATATAGTTTTCTTCTCATCACCAAAGGTTTCAAGTCAATTAAAGTACATCTGGTCGCATAGGAAGGAAAATTCGAATTTCTAAAAATCTTTCGTAAGGCAAATTTGGTAAATCTTTTCTGAACCTTTTCAATCCTATGGATATTAGATTGTGTAAAGGGATTCCATATAATACAACAATACTCCAACACAGGTCTCACAAGGGATACATAAAGGTTTTTTAAAGTATAAGGATCTTCAAAAGACTTAGAATTTCTAGAAATAAAACCCAACATCGAGTTAGCTCTAGAAATTACATGGTCAACTTGAAGCGAAAAACTCATTTTAGAGTCAAAGATAACTCCAAGATCTTTTTGATTTATTAATCTTTCTAAGGAATGATTCTCAATTTTGTAATCGAAACAAAATGGATTTAATATTTTTGAAAATGTTACAATACTGCATTTTTTAATATTGAAATATAATCCATTTTTATTACACCAGTCAACTACGCAATCAATGTCTATTTGTATTTTACTGGCATCTAATGGAGATCTTACACAGCTAAAAATTTTTAGATCATCAGCATAAAGAAGACATTTGGAATAAGAAATATGATTTGGCAGATCATTAATAAAAAGAATAAAAAGGAGAGGACCTAGGTGACTACCTTGAGGAACGCCAGAAAGGTTTTTAATTTCATTTGATAAGACGTCCCCAATTTTGACATACTGTCTACGTCCAACCAAATAGCTTTTAAACCATTTAAGGAGAGCAGAGTGAAAACCAAGTAGCTCAAGTTTTTTTACAAGAATGTTGTGTTGTACACGATCAAAAGCCTTTGAAAAATCGGTATAAATTACGTCGACTTGCAATCGATTTTCCAAACAATTAAGGCTGTAATTTGTAAATATTGATAAATTAGTTGCCGTCGATCTTCCACTCATAAATCCATGTTGATGCTGGGAAATATGATTTTGAAATAAACTATAAAGTTTATTTTTAACGATTGCTTCAAAAACTTTAGGTATAAGCTGAAGTTTAGCAATAGGTCTATAATTTTCCACAGCTCCCTTAGACCCAGATTTGTGCAGAGGAGTTATAAACGAATGTTTCCAGGTATCTAAAAATATGCCTTGTTGCAAGGACATATTGAAAATATAGCACAGTGGTGCTGCTAAATTATATTTGCAGAATTTTAAGAGAAATGGTGGAATATTATCCGGAGAAACAGAGAAACTGTTGTCCAGAGATGATAAAGCTGTCAACACATCATCTTTAGATAAACATAGGCTCCCCACACTTAAATTAGAACTGAAATTCCTAAAATTTTGATCATAGTTTATGTTTAGGTCAGAGAAATTTGATTGAAAAAATAACGCAAAATTATTACAAATATCACTTATATTCTCAGAAAAAACCCCTTTATATGATACACTAGATGGAATCCCAATAGATTTTCTTTTAGTGTTCAGAAATGACCAAAAACATTTAGCATTACTTTTGATTTTGGACTCTAGAGACCAAATATATTGTTTATAAGTAAATCTTTTTAGAAATTCGTACTCTCTCCTAGTTCTATTAAATAGTTCACGAAAAGAAACCGAAAATTTACTTTTCTTATGAAGTTTATTCATGACATTTTTAAGCCTGGATAAGCTTTTATTAAACCATATTGGCCTTTTTGAATTATTTATAATCTTTATGGGGACAAAATTAAAAATCGCACGATCTAATATGTTCCTAAACACAGTAAAAGCTGTCTCTAAGTTAGTACAGTTCAAAATTGTTTGCCAATTTACAGATTCAAAATATCTATTCATAGAGACAAAATCAGTATTTTTAAAATCATATTTCTGAACTGTGTTGGAAGAAAATTGTGAAACATTTAAAACAGAAAAATTAAATTTTATTTGAAGTGCTTTGTGATGAATAGTATTCTCAGCTAACTTAAAACTAGCTTCATATAATTCAGCTTCAAGATTTTTATCAATAAAAATTAAGTCTAAAATACGACCAATAGAATTATAAATATCATTAATTTGATACATATTCAAAGCCATTATACTATCAATTAAATTATATTCAAAATCTTTAGATAAGTTACTAGGAAAAATTTGCTTCTCATCATTTGAATACAACCATTTTACATTGGGTAAATTAAAATCACCAAGAATTATAATGTAACAATTTTCATCTATATTTTTTACAATATCTTTTATATTTTTTATGTGAGCATCATAAACAGAATATTGAGAAGATGGAGGAATGTATGAAACAAAAAAATATATATATATTTTTGCTTGAATTAGCATCAAAGCCATCGCAACATCTATCCGAAGAGTGTAAAAGAGACACAATATCCTCTGTATTTGGAACATCGGTAATAACATCGCATGTGATAGAAGGAGACGAAGATGATTCTTTTGTCTGTTTTGCAATGCCAGCAGAATTTACGGAAGAAAGACGATCAGTTAAAGAGACTCTTCTGTGTTTCAAAGAGACCCGATCATGAGGAGTTGATGAACTCGTAAGTGCAACTCTTGTATTAACGGAGGTGGAAAGTCGTTCTTTATCATCATTAACTTTCGGTAATCTCTGGGCACGAGTAGTACCACGAATACTGCGACTTGCATTCAATTTCGATGTATTAGCGTTAGATGTTTTTGCGAGTGCACTCTGAGGAACAGAATTATTGAGAGAGTTATTTAATAACGTTGAAAGTTCTCTCATCTTTTTAACACAATTTTGCAGTGGAATATTAATGCACATTTCACATTTAAAGAATAAGTTCTTATAAGAGTTTATAACTTTATTGTCTTTTTTGTTTATAATGGAACATTCAAAATGTGAGTTTAGTCCACATATATCACATGATAAAAAACTTAATTCAGAAATGAATTTTAAACATTTATAGCATTTAGAATTATTCATTGTCAGAGAGAAAAAAACGCAGCCGTTTCGTAAGAAAGCAGTCGAGAGACTACACTGCAGTGGTACGGCCGATTTTGTCTTACGGATCGATTGTTTGGTGGCCTGCACTTAGCAAGCAATATAACATTGAAAAACTTAAAAGGGTTCAAAGAACGGCTAGCGTCGGCACTACAGGGGCTCTCAGGTCATGCACAACAGATGCCCTGAGCGTTATCCTGAACCTTTTACCACTCGACCTTCATATAAAATACCTAGCGGCATGCAGTGCTGTAAGACTTAAAGAATCTAATTGCTGGTTCTCCAAACCCTATGGTCATGGAAACATAACAAAATTGATTCCTCCGGATATTTTCGTATCGAACACCGACTACCGCGTACCTCCTCTTGGCCCAAGCGGGGATTTCAAAGCCATTTTTCCCACCAGAGAGGATTGGAAAAATAATGTTGTTACAAAGGATTTCGATTCGATAATCTTCACTGATGGATCTAAGATGGAGTGCGGTGTTGGTTCAGGAATTTTTTCCGAGTCCTTTAACATCTCCAAGTCCTTCAGACTACCAGACTTTGCGAGTGTATGTCAAGCTGAAATACTAGCAATCAAGGAGGCATGCAAGTTGCTCCAATCTAACCAAAACCAATTCAGAAATATAGCTATCTGCTCAGATAGCCAGGCGGCCATTAAGGCCATTAAATCATCTACATTTACCTCAGTACTTGTCCAGCAATGTCGAGACGAACTGGCGAGTCTGAACATTGACCTCCAGGTCACTCTCATTTGGGTTCCAGGTCACAGTGACATAGAGGGTAATGAACAGGCTGACGCTTTAGCTCGGCAAGGCTCGGCCTTACATAGTTCACTAGCGGAAAACGTAAATATTCCTCTTGGTGCTATGAAGAGAAAAATCTTCTCGATTTTTCTCAATGAATCCAACCTTAGGTGGAGCATTTTCACAAACTGTGTCATATCAAGAAAGATATGGCCTACTTACAACAACTCACGTTCTAACGATCTTATATGCAGACCCAGGCGCGACATAGCCAGGATCACAGCAATATGTACCGGGCAGTGGCCCATAGGTGAACATGCAAGAAAGCTAGGCATCCCCTACAACCCATACTGCCGTAGTTGTGGAGATCCACAAGAAAAAGAAACTGTGGTTCATTTTCTTTGCGATTGCCCCGCCTTAGCAAATTACAGGATGACTTCCTTTGGGAAAGCCTTCCTCGATGACCCCAGCGAACTTTCGGAGAAGAAAATCAAAGATCTGATTATCTTTCTGAATGCGACAAAATGGCTTTAGCAATACTCCGCTAAAGTATATAAAAGCCATACTCTTCCGTACTAAATCCTTATTAGGTTGACACGAGTAAATGGTATCAAAACGGCGCACTCCAGCGCTAATTGAGTCGCGGGCCCAGGGCTGGCGACTACCATCTCTACCTACCTACCTACCACCAGAGTTAAAAAAAAAGTCATAACTTTTTCTTAAATCAGGAGCAATTGATATTATAAATGGTTTTCCAATGATGGTTTCCGAAATTTTGTAGATAATTGTGGCCATATTGTTGGAGTAACATCTGTCAAAAATGCTGTCATTTATTGAGCCTTGCAAAATCAACATGGAGAGTTAAAGCTTTTAACAACATGTGCAAATGATTAAATTGCTTTATGAAAGTGGGTTTTCAAATTCAATGCAATTGGTCAAAATTAGCCTGATTTATGCGCCAAAGTTATAGAAAATTGGATGTTTTAGATGCGCGCCACCCAGAAAAGCCGCTCTTCTATTTTCAAAAGACTTAATTCCCATCAAAATACACATTTAATATTCCACCACAGAATCTTAACAGCTATTTAGAAAACCGAATTTGGATTCTTTGAACTTTAATATATAAAACCGTTCATAGTTTTACATAAACAATTTAACCGAGATCCTTTTTTCGATGATAGCTGAAGGGGTTCCATTAAGTTTGTATGAAAAATTTTTTGGAGATGTATTTCGTCAAAATGACATGCTTTGGCACTTCGATACATAAAGGTGGAGATCATTATCCTTTCAACAAATCAGAAATATTAAATAAATTTTTGTGAAGACTTCAATATGTAATCTAAAGTTGACTTGATCCAAAAGCAAAGTTTTAAATCGTCTGCATACATTAAACACTCACAAAAATTAATTAAACTCCTTATTTAATTAATGAATATTAAAAATATAAATTGATTACAACAGGATGGAGCAACGGCTGGTTCATATTGCACGACCCTCAACCGAAATTCTGAGGGCTGCATTTCACGAGTCCGTGTCAACAAGCCAAAGACTCTAGAAGTCCTCAAAAGGAATATCCGTCAAGAATGTGAGGACCTATCACCTGGCAAGAGTGATCTGAAATATCATAAATCGGGTACGAATGGTCCTCAATTCATTATCTAAAAGCAAAAAGTACGTTTTTCATTCATACAAAAAATTATAGCACAAGAACATCGGGTGACAATACCTTTACATAATATATATTAGAGACATTTTATTATTTAATGATTACTGACTAAAATTTGATGGGTTCACTGGTCAAGCTTAGATCTCAGTACTTTTCACGGCTGGCTTGTTACACAAAGGTTTTTGTATATAAGAACTTGGTTCTTTTTTTAACACTTAGGTTTTTGGTTTGATCTCACTTCTTTTTGCAAAGATTTTAATATTTTGCCATGTCAAAATCTCGAAAGGTTTGGAAAGATAGAAGGGTGTACTCTACCTACTAAAATCAACTTAGTTAATAGCTTCCTATTTGTTTTGGTATATTTTTTTTTTATTGTTTGTTTTGATTTGCGCTTCAACTGTTTCTTCTTGTCCTGGCAGGATACCTAACACTAACATACCTATCTTAATTATAAATATTAGTACCTACGCTCAAAGTCATAAAAAAGCAATAATTGTTGAGGATGCCATGATATATTTGTGTCAATTTTAACTCTTTTTTAAATGAAGGTAGCCCACCAATGAATAGCCTAATTAGTGGTTTGATTATAGTTCACATCATATAGTTTTATGTAAACTCATAATTTTTTCAGGTACATATGCAAATGTTTTCTTTTTCATTCATGTTAACATAAACATAACATAGAGTACCAAATCGAGCACTCTAGTTCTAAGAAAAGTCATGAATTTTCAAGATGCATGTATGATTTCAAAATGACAATAAAAAGATACTTCGATTGAAAAATCTTAGATTATTTATTTTTCGTTTTGAATGTACATTAAGCTATACCGCTCTACCAAATTCCATCATTCTACAGCAATCGGAAGTGCTCCATATAAATTAAACTTTTTCTCAGAAAGTGGGCAGATACCACGCCCCCTGAATGGAAAACCTCATTTTTTATTTTTGGTCCTTTATATGCAATTTGAGCCCTACCGTTCTACGAAATTTCATTGTTCTACTGCAGTCGGAAGTGTGCCATAATTATTTACATCAGTTTTGAGGAAATGGGCCGATACCACGCCCCTGAATGGAAAACCTCAAATTTTATATTTTTTTCTTTGTATGCAATTTAAGCCCTACCGTTTTACCAAATTTCAGTCGGAAGTGCTCCATTCAACCAGCACCAATTCCGAGAAAGTGGGCGGATAGCACGCCCCTGAATGGAAAACCTCAATTTTTCAATATTTTTCCTCTGCTTGCATGACAAGACATTCCGTTGTGCAAAATAACAAGATTCTACGATGTCGGGAAGTGCTCCATAATTTTGATGATCTGTCAGTCAGTGAGTCAGTCAGTTACGGTTTTTGTGATTTTTGAGGCCTTATATCTCAGGAACCGCTTATGCTAGAAAATTGAAATTTGGTGAGGCGCCTGTGCCTGACAAGCTTAGCAAATATTCGGAATTTCAAGTTTCTGACTTCATTGGTACTGAAGATAGGGAGGGGTCAAAAGTCGCCTGAGTTTGTTCCTGTAAAAAGGGTGTAGTGCCAGAACTTGGCTGGGCACTACCGTGCCCTTTGATAACAATATCTAATTTAGCCCGGTCAAAATAGACATTCAATGCGGCGGCAAAAAAATTGGATTATTTTGTTCATTAGCATGTATAAGTTGTCGAGGCCAATCGTGCTCCAATGTTGAATCGCCAGTAGAAGAGGATAGTTACGATATATGCAACGAGACATCTGATGCATCGCTCTTTGAACAATTTACTTGTACCAAGCAGGAAGAAGAAGGAGAAGAAGAAGAAGACAGTATGGATGAAGTTTCATTAGATGATTATAATATGATGAACAATAATAATCCTAAATTATTCATTACTTGCATCGCTTTCGTCATTTCCAATAGTCGTATTTTTCAATTAGATACAAAATTTTCAACTCAACAGGACCACAATAGATCGTGGAATAAGCCTACCTAGGCACGGGTGGCGCGGAAACGTGTGCATATTATGAAGACCACAACTTTTCAACTTTTTGCATCGATATATCTCCAAAATGGTGATTCTTAGGAGAAAAAGTGTTGAGACAATTTCTATAGATAATTGCATAATGAATAATTTTTGTCTCACCTATTTTATGATAAAACTTGCCGTTTAGCTGAAAAAAGCAAAAAAAAACCGATTTTTGCAACATTTTACCTTGAATAAATTTGTTTTTGTAATAATGTTCTCAACATTCATGCCAATTTTCAGCTTTGTCCGAGTTAATGTAACCTTACCCCTATTTTTGAAGCTAATTTGACTGGGCTAATTGCATTATGTAAAATGTAACTGTAATGTATAAAAATTGTGTGCTCAAAATTATTCATACATATTGTTTTTGCAAAAAATGAATATCTTTCATAATTGCCCGTGTTAAGATAGAAAATAAAAGAATTATATTTTGTTCCGAAAAAGTATATCTACAGTCTATTTATTCTCCAAAATTTTCGACAAGCATAACTTGTGATCATAAAACGAGCAAGTTGCCATATAAAGTTCACCATTATTTTCTTTGTTGGTATCCAAGCACCAATCAGCTCCATAGCATATGCTTTCGTGCTCGTTATACTCGGCTACCAATTTCATATCACTCCTTCCATCTAATAATTCAACAATACTGAAATTTTTGTACATACAAGCGGCCAAAATTAAATTTTTGTCATAAGGATCAGGTTTTAATCTCCAAATACCTCCGTAAAGGTTTATGTCGGAAACCGGTTGCTTCATGGATCGCGTGTCAAAGATTCTTAAGCGTTCATCATAGCTTCCAGTTAACAGGATGTGCTCCTGCTTTGGATGACTCAGTAGACACGTTACACCAGCAATGTGCGACTTGTTTGTTAATATTTTGTTCGGCCCTCTGGTGTCGAAAGCATGTAAAAATGTGTCGTCGCCTCCTGTGAAAACGCGATTACAGTCCCATTTGTCGAAAGCACAGATCCAAGCTTCAAAACTGTGAGCTGACCAGTGGTTAAGTTTAGTTAAATTATTTCCGTTATATTGTAGCAATGTGATGTCGCCTTTAGAGTCCGAGGAGAGAATTTTACGACTATCCACAGTTGAAGACAAAGGGCTCCAGTTCCAATCCAATGACAATGCTAGTAAATTATGAAACTCTGTATTGAGATCAAAAGTAGACATCCGTATCAACTTTGATCATTGAAATCAAAACTGACATTTAAGAATAGAAAGAAAATCGAACACATTCAGTCGAACGATTGTGTTCCAAGTTTAAGAAACAAAAATCAGCTGTTCATTAAAAAAATAGAATAGAAATTTCTGTCAGTGAAATTATAAAATTGTATTTAAAAGAAATTTTAAATCAGAATTTAGTATTTTTTAGAGTCAAAAAAATTCTAGAACTCATTAGCTTCATTTTGATACTGATTAAAGCCATTATTGTTTGTTTAATAGTCTTAAAAATTGAAATTAAAATTTTCAATAATAGCTATAACTGGCACCCAATTTAGAAAAGTTAATTTCATTTTTAGGATAAGTAATGATTTTGTCTCAATAATCACCATTGTCCATGAGCGAACAAAAATCGAAACATTTTATAAAAAAATTGCACTCCAAAGTTGATACAAGTGATCTTCTCTGTTTTGAAAAAAGGGTTGTGTCTTGTGTGTACTGACGTGCGCGCGCCGCGCGGTAGAAGTAAAACTCGTTTTCCCTCAAGCAAAGCCTCTGTAAGATTCTAACCTATTAATGTACAAACATTTTGTATTATCTAAAATCATGTCGCTGACAGCTGCATAGAAAAACTAGCAAAACTAGTTTTGCGGTTTTATTTCTTTTTTGAGACTTTATTTGATTTTAGAATTAGAGCTTTATTATTATTTATTGAATAAAGCCCCTATGAAATAAAACTATTTTTCATTTTGGCGCCTGGTTTCGTTTTGGCTTAATAAAATCGAATCATAGATTAATAACAAATTAAACTGAAATTTTATATTTTTTCTACATTAAGTACACTTGTAGTTTTCTTCCCCCTAAGCGATCGTTTCTGCTTTCAGAGTAAAGTAGCATTCAACTGCTGTCCTGTTAGAAATTAAAAATTAGTGCAGAACGCAAATTTAAACTGCAACCGCAATCAAGTTACATTTTGTGACTGTTTGGCGTGTTTACTTTTGAAAATGAAGAGACAAGTATGAATTTATGCAAACAAAACATTTCAGAATCGTTGGAGTTTTTATGTTTAAAATAAATTTTGATTTTTATTATTGTGTAAATAAAACTGTAATGCAAACAAAAAATATAAATCGTTGTTTTTTTTTTTTAATATTTTTATATATGTATGTAAAATTCTTAAAATATTTTTAAGAAAGCATTTATTGTTCAGTTAAATTAAAATTTCAAAACCAATCATCAACTCATTTTTAAAACATCAAATTTCGGGGAAAAAAATTGAAATATTTTCCAAAATCCAAAACTTAACTTAAATCGGTTACCTCGATGCTGAGAAAATCAAAAATAAAATTTGATTTTATGGGAGGTGGGTATACTTCAAAAGAACACTAATATTAGGCGCAACAGTTTGTGGAGACTAAGAGCCTTAAAACTCACAACTATTCTCGTTTTCGTGTTATTGGCATGAATTAAATTCTAATTTATTATCTTATTTCTTCTTTCAATTTTTTGCAAATAATATAAAGTCATATACAATTACATTTCTGAATTCAGTAGTTTATCCTAGCTTTAAGAATTATATTTCATATTTTTGAGTTTTTAAAAAAACTATGTTACTTGTAAAACTATAGATACTCAAAAAGATTTTGATCTTAATGTGTCATTGTAAATTGAATCTTTCTTCGAAATAAATGAAATAAATGGGTAGGACATAGAATTTTTTGATGACTCAAACCGTCTCGGATGAGAAGCACATTTTAATTTTCTTTTAAGAGGATTCCTCGCGGGGAATCAAGCCCAGACCTCCGACTTGGCAGTCCAAAACGCGCCAACAATTACGCAAATGGGGACTTAAACTTCGAATAAAGACTTAATTTAAAATAGTTGTATATTATATTATAGATCGTTCAAAATTAGGGACACAGAACACTTTTTTTTTAATTTTAAAATTTGTTAGCGGTTTTTAAACATTTTTATAGAACCTACATTTTTGGAAAGGAGAACGATTTCTTCCTAATTTTTAAAACGTCTAGGTGGTAAGTTTAAAAAAATGTGGTTTTGTCCAACCAAACAATACTCGTATAATCGTGTGGATTGTTTTCGACCTGCGTTTCGTAAAAAGTACAAGAAAGTTATATTCACTTCCAGCTGAAGATTTCATTTTTAAATAATTGAATAAAATACTTAAAATGCACGACTGAGTCGCATGAACTTGCTGCTATGTAATAGACTAGGAATTTTAAAAACGGATGTTATTAAAGAAAACTGTTCATAAGGATAAAATAATTTTTTTAAATTCTTTTAGTAATAAGAGATAAAAACAGAATGCTATGCAAATATGAATTTATGCAAGAACAAAAATTATAAATCGTTGTAGTGGTTCCTTAAAAAAATAAGCTTTTATGTACAAAATTTTTTAAACATTTTTAAGAAAAAATTTTGGTACGCCAACCCTAAGTTTTTATTATTGTACGAATAATAGTCTAATTTCCAAAAAAATACTAAGCCGTTCTTAAGATATCGAATTTTTCAAAAAAAAATATTTTTTTTTTAAATTAAAAAAATATTTTTTTTAAGTTTTGAATGCAATGTTTTTTAAACTTTCTAGGAGCTTCTTTATAAAAACTTTCATTAAAATCCGTTATGCCGATAATGAGAAATTCAAAATTCGAAAAAATCGTTCTATGGTAGGTACAGTCAGTAATATCTAGATTTCAATTTTTTTTTATTAAATTATAGATCGTAAAAATTAATCAAAGGAAACAAAATTTTAGCAAAATTCTCGCAACTGTTTTCGAGAAAAATACGTTTTTCTAAAACCATTTTTTAAAATTTGTATGGAAGGTACCGTTAGTTTTAGATAAAACAAATTTTTTTTTTAAATCTTGTAGATTATGTAATCTACGAGATTTAAAAGAGATTTAATGGTAAATCCACTTAAATCCCGGATTTACCTTTGGTGAAAACGTAGTACGAGTATAAAGAAACTTTTATTTGTCAAGTTTGAAAAAAATCGATCTTGGGGTTTTCAAAAAAAGAGTTTCCAAAAAAAAAAATTGAAAATTTGAATATGTAATAATGGAGGAGCTTTGGCATAAAAATAAAATGCACGACTGGGTCGCGCGAACTCGCTCCTATGTATGTAATAGACTAAGAATTTCAAAAATGAATGTTATTAGAGAAAAACTGTTCATAAGCATAAAAATTAATTTTTTAAACGACTAAAACAACTTCTTTAGTAGTTGAAGGTAAAAAAAAGTCATGTGATTCAAGCAAATATTATAGGTTCATGCAAGAACAAAAGTTATAAGTCTTTGTAGTGGTTTTGTTAAAAAATAAGCTTTTGTATACAAAATTTTTAAAACATTTTTAGTAAAAAATTTTGGTACGCAAATTTAAAGTTTTTATTATCGTTTGAATAAAAATTAAATTTAGAAAAAAAATGTTGAGCCGTTTTCGAGATATTGAATTTTCAAAAAAAAAAAACGATTTTTTTTTCAAAATTCAAAAAAATATTTTTCTTAAAGTTTTGAAATGCAATGTTTTTTAAACTTTTTTTCATTAAAATCCGTTATGCCGATAATGAGAAATTCAAAATTTTAAAAAATCGCTCTATGGTAGGTACAGTCAGTAATATCTTGTTTTCAAATTTTTTTTATTAAATTATATTAAATTATATAAATTATATATATATTATATATATATTATATTAAATTATAGATCTTAAAAATTAATTGAAAAAAAAATTTAAGTAAAATTCTCGGAACTGTTTTCGAGAAAAATAGGATTTTCGAAAACCATTTTTTAACATTTGTATGGAGGGTAACGTTATTTTTAGGTAAAACAAATTTTTTTTTTTTAAATCTTATAATTTATATTAAAAAACTTTTATTTATCAAGTTTTAAAAAAATCGAGCATGGGGTTTTCGAAATATTGAGTTTTCAAAAAAATTTTTTGAAATTTTTTTAAAAATCCAAAAATTTTTTTTTTTGAAAATTTGAATACACAATAATATTGAAACTGCTGGGGAGCTAACATAAAAAAAAATGATTAAAATCGGTGGTACCGTTTTAGAGAAAATCAAAAACAAAAAAAATGGTTCCAAGGGGGGTACCAAAAATAACAATTTTTTGGAAATTTTTTTTCAACC
The DNA here is from genome assembly GCA_911387755.1 of Chrysotoxum bicinctum. Classification (NCBI taxonomy): domain Eukaryota; kingdom Metazoa; phylum Arthropoda; class Insecta; order Diptera; family Syrphidae; genus Chrysotoxum; species Chrysotoxum bicinctum. Next base: position 124,926,022 of record OU426989.1, on the reverse strand, counting down.
TAGGTTTAACTAAAAGAAATTTTATGAATTTTTTTTTTTAAATCTGTGGGACAGTTTTTGAGAAAAAAAATATTTATAAAATTTCGAAAAAAATTCGTATGGCAGGTAGCGTTATTTTTGGTCTAAAAAAATCAAATCAAAAAACATCCGGGGGGAAAAAATTAAAACCCATATCTACCAAGTTTTAAGAAAATCGGCCGAGCCGTTTAGCTGCAATCGAACGGACAGACAGACAGACAGAATTGCGAGACCCTTTTTTTTGGTCTTCACTATCATCGTAATGTGAAAAAAAAAATATTTATAAAATTTCGAAAAAAAATCGTATGGCAGGTACCGTTATTTTTGGTCTTAAAAAAAAAGAAAAAAACGTGTGGGGGGAAAATATCAAAACTCATATCTACTAAGTTTGAAGAAAATCGGCCGAGCCGTTTAGGCTGTAGTCAAACCGACAGACAGACAGAATTGCGAGACCCACTTTTTTGTCTTCGCTGTCATCGTAATGTCAACTTTGATGAAAATCTCGAGTTAGATTTTTTTACGAATGCATAACTTGGATTATAGAACCTATAAGTCGCAAGCAAATATGATATATTTTTGTAGAAACACACGTTTAACTTGTCACTTCCGCTGCCTCGGTTCAGTTGTTTTCAGACTGACCATTAGTAGGCATAATTCTTAAAATATTTGTATGCTAAATTTAAGTTTTTTTTATTGAAATGTCTGAAATATTGAATTTTGAAATAAAAAATTGAAATTATATATTTTGAATATTTTTTAAGATTCCTAGAAGTTTTTGAATAATATATAAAATTGAAATCTTTTACGCCAATAATGAGAAAGTCAAAATCAAAGTAAAGGTTCAATATATTTATAACGTCTTATTTAAAACAGACAAAATTTTATCAGAATTCTTAGAATTGCTTACGAGAAAATAAAAGTTTCCATATCGGTTTCTTAGCATTTATTACTTCTTTGTCAAACAAAAAAGTATTCTTAAAATCTTTCAGGTATTCTTAAAATACCACTAAGGACAAAGTTAATGAAAAATCGACCAATTCATTGCGGCTCTAGTAGAGCAAATAAAAAAAATAACGAGGCGAGGTGTTTTAATCTTCCCTAGCATTATAAGAATCTCGAGTTCGATTTTGAACAACAATAAGAAAAATTAAAATGAACATCATTTAGCACAGCAATCAGGGTGAACATAAGGTAAATATATGTTGAAAGGTTGAGAGTTTAGATGGCGCTTAATTTAATCGCATAGAGACAAATTTGAAATGTGACATGTTGGACTAATTTTGACATTTTAAAAAAAGATTGAATATAAATTAAGCATAATCGTTTTATTCACTTTGAATAGATGCACTAGTTATTAGTTTCACCTCAACACTAAAATTACTTACAACTCAAGAACAGCGATTTATAATCTGTTTTTTTTCGGTTTTGTTTTAATATATTTATGCATCTGTTTAGCACTTAAGATTATATTTATGGCTCGTTTGCAGGTATAAAGTAACTGCAAAACACGGATACAAGAAAATATTATGTACATGTATTCCAACTAAAGGGTGATTTTTTTGAGGTTAGGATTTTCATGCATTAGTATTTGACAGATCACGCGGGATTTCAGACATGGTGTCAAAGAGAAAGATGCTCAGTATGCTTTGACATTTCATCATGAATAGACTTACTAACGAGCAACGCTTGCAAATCATTGAATTTTATTACCAAAATCAGTGTTCGGTTCGAAATGTGTTTCGCGCTTTACGTCCGATTTATGGTCTACATAATCGACCAAGTGAGCAAACAATTAATGCGATTGTGACCAAGTTTCGCACTCAGTTTACTTTATTGGACATTAAACCAACCACACGAATGCGTACAGTGCATACAGAAGAGAATATTGCGTCTGTTTCTGAGAGTGTTGCTGAAGACCGTGAAATGTCGATTCGTCGCCGTTCGCAGCAATTGGGTTTGTGTTATTCGACCACATGGAAGATTTTACGCAAAGATCTTGGTGTAAAACCGTATAAAATACAGCTCGTGCAAGAACTGAAGCCGAACGATCTGCCACAACGTCGAATTTTCAGTGAATGGGCCCTAGAAAAGTTGGCAGAAAATCCGCTTTTTTATCGACAAATTTTGTTCAGCGATGAGGCTCATTTCTGGTTGAATGGCTACGTAAATAAGCAAAATTGCCGCATTTGGAGTGAAGAGCAACCAGAAGCCGTTCAAGAACTGCCCATGCATCCCGAAAAATGCACTGTTTGGTGTGGTTTGTACGCTGGTGGAATCATTGGACCGTATTTTTTCAAAGATGCTGTTGGACGCAACGTTACGGTGAATGGCGATCGCTATCGTTCAATGCTAACAAACTTTTTGTTGCCAAAAATGGAAGAACTGAACTTGGTTGACATGTGGTTTCAACAAGATGGCGCTACATGCCACACAGCTCGCGATTCTATGGCCATTTTGAGGGAAAACTTCGGAGAACAATTCATCTCAAGGAATGGACCGGTAAGTTGGCCACCAAGATCATGCGATTTGACGCCTTTAGACTATTTTTTGTGGGGCTACGTCAAGTCTAAAGTCTACACAAATAAGCCAGCAACTATTCCAGCTTTGGAGGACAACATTTCCGAAGAAATTCGGGCTATTCCGGCCGAAATGCTCGAAAAAGTTACCCAAAATTGGGTTTTCCGAATGGACCACCTAAGACGCAGCCGCGGTCAACATTTAAATGAAATTATCTTCAAAAAGTAAATGTCATGGACCAATCTAACGTTTCAAATAAAGAATCGATGAGATTTTGCAAATTTTATGCGTTTTTTTTTTTAAAAAAGTTCTCAAGCTCTTAAAAAATCACCCGTTATATCTACTTTATTTTCGTGATCGCAAGAATTCAAGTCAATATACTTACAAGTATGTATAGAGTTTATGTTGAGAGAAGTTTTATATAGTACGAATTGTTATATGTATGAAAGTATCGCAATTAGTTGCTATCGCTTAAATTAAAGAACAGAATCAACAAATTTCGATTTAAGAAAGAAGAGCTATCCAATTATTGTACGTAATTTGTTAGCCTTTGTAATCAATATAATTACAGGGTTTGGACAGGTTGTCGAAAGGTGAACTTGCAATTTAAAAGTGTGATGTTATGTGTTGGAGTTGGTTGTAGAAACGAACTGAACAACATGCTGATTCATATCACGGTTGCCTCAAGTATTTTTTGTAAAGGAAGTGCAGGTGTTCAAACTCGTCATATTATGCTTTCCCGGGATACCACATTTAATTGCATGACGCACTTTATAGTTCACTTTGTTTTTCTTGTCCGACAAACAAAGTGTCCTCAAATCAAGTATTTTTTTTCAAACGACCATTACCAGAAGGTCATATTAATTAGAAGAAGGATAACAAAAACTTTAAAGTGATTTTTTCAAAAGGGGTTTAGTGTTTTTCTGAAACATAAATGTGTGATGTTTTTCAACTTGTTTGACTTTAAATGACTATCATCAACAGCGCATAGAGGTTACTATAAAATCTCCAAAATATCTCTTAAAAATCGAAGGCCAGGAAAGTCAATCGAATGTGGATCATTCATTTGTATGGAAAAAAAAAAAAACAAAAAAGCCGCATTAATCCAAAACAGCTTGGGAGGGAGGGGCCTCTCTCTATTCATTTCTTAGATCTTGATATGATCTCTTGTTATGTTCAATTTCAGTTAAAGTACATTTTTGTACCATGTTAACCCCTTCATTTTATCTAAATTGAAAAAATTTAAATTTAGCAGGAAAACTATTTTAATTACATCTATCGGCAGCATTAAAATCGATTGGATCTAATGGCAGAATTAAGTTAAATACTTGTAAAGAAATTGGAATACTGAGATTCGATGAGATTGATGTGTTATTTATTAGGAAGAATTCCTACCAATAGCTCTCTGAAAACCTGCTATTGACTATTGTAGACCTTTTTAACTTCATATGAGCCGTTGACACTTCCAAATGTCAAAAAATGTGTGTTTGGTAAGATGATGAACGTCGGTAAGCAAGTTATTAAAAAATAACCTTAGCTTATTGAAAAGTGTTTAAAATAAAGAACGATAAACTGCTTTAAAATAAAAAAAATGTTATTTAAAAACTTGCGTTTTAAAAACGTGGTTAACTTTAAACTCTATATTAAACTAATTAATTTTTGGATTTAAGGCTTGTGTGTGCTAGGTTAGGTTAGGTTGTTGGGCTGACAATTGATGTCGTTGTCGTCACACTTAGATCAATGTAGACCCATTGTGTTACCCGTGAGTGTAATCACTCTTTTCTGAAAAAACCTATGTATTCTGTTAATCAGTGAAGCCATTTTGAGGCATTGACGAAGTTCAATATGTGAATTCCTGAAATATTGGAAAGATCTTCTAGATTGTCAAAGAAGTAACTACCAAGCCATTTCCTTCTCTGGTGGCATAGTGAAGGACAATGAAAGATAAAGTGTGATGTGTCTTCATTTGTGCCTCTTCATCACCACATCCTCTGCATAGGTCATTTTGTACGGAGTTTCATTTTGAATTTATGATTGTGTGTGTAGATGCACCTTTGCAAGAGATTTTAAACATCTTGATTGTATTATCACAAAAATATGTGTCGAATTTCAGTTTAATTTTGTATGCTAAACACAAATTTTGCAATCGATTTAAAATTAACTTTCTGATCAGACAGAGACTTAAAACTTAAAAAAAAAACCTGTTTCCATCCAGTTTTGAGCTATCCTTTAAAGTCTCTAGCTCATCGGTTAGTTAATTTAAGACAAATACGAAGAGATAGATTAGTAAGAGAGAGTTTGTTTGAATTAACAATTTTCCTTAGAATATTTGAATGACATACTTACGAGGTGTTACCGAATAAAACTAATTTTATTATTAAATTATATACATATTAACTCCCTTCACTGACTAGTTCCTTGAAGCTCTAAGATCTAGACGCTTCACTCGAACGATGGAACCTCTCCACTTTTTATACACATTCGCATCTCGTCCTTTCCAGTAAATAAGGGATAAAGTTGGAAATTTTTTTTTGAGTTTTCTTGAACGGTTTTAAGTCTGATATTAAAAATCTGGTGTGCCTCAAGGCTCCGTTTTATCTCCCAAACTATTATCTTCATAAACTAGTTATTTGGTTGTTGAAGTGAAACAGCAGTGTATGATAAGCTCCCTAGATTCCAATTTTTTCAAAATCATATAATCGGGTAGATAAGCAGGCGTGTGGAATTTTATGTTTCGAAAACACATACCCGTCTTCTTTTTGTAAAACGAAGTTTGTCCCATACCATTATGCTACTTTCATAGAAGAAACTGGAAAGCTTATGGATAGATATATTTGACATAGCCAAAAACGTAGCATAATGTTTAGGTTTTCTTAAAAATTCTTTTGTTTTTCTGATCTGGCTACCTTTTATAAGGCATTATGTACATCCCGTCTAGGTGTTGGATAAAATAGAACAGAAACGTTAAACACATACATGTTGAAGTGTTACCGTACTTCCAAAGATAACGAGTAGAAAGATGTCATAGACCAAATAAAAAAATATTAAATTGCCATAAAAGTCATGTAGGCCTCTCAAATTCACAAAACGAATCAATATTGTTTATGTGGTTGCGCCAAGGTGTCATTTTTCAATCATAGATTTCTCTCATAGAGCCGTTTGGGGTAAGATTGTACAGCTGCGATTTGCTCCGTGGTTGAGAAAAATAACAGACATATTTAACAAAGTTAGAGAAATATTTTGTTTTGAATTTTCTCACTATCGGCTAGAAGGATTAATTTTGTAGAAGCTCAGAAAATAAATATATTGCTGTATTATTAAATAATATTGTATGTTTTTTTCTAACAAAAAGAGTTCTAAAAAGAGAAGCTATCAAAATGTCATTTAGTAAAACTTAAGCTAAGCTTACACGATTAGTAGAACTTACAATATTGTCAGACCTGACAATGTCTGACAATTATCTACCAATAAGCCAACAATTACCTAAGTTGTGTGTGTACTTGGTAGATTTTCTACCAAACGTGTACACACACAACTAGGTAATTGTCAGTGTTTGTTGGCTATGGAAACTGCTTCATTTAAAAATTGTCTGATGCTAAAAAACGTACATTTTACATCTATGCGTTGTTCCGCAAAATTGTCGTTGAGTTTTATTTTAATTATTGTTACTTTCATTCGAAAAAATAGTAAAACGTTATGTTTATTACGTATTTTCTGGAGAAATTTGAGCCCAAAGGCAAAAAACTTTACGAGTACATTGGCGGGAAAAATGGAACATGCTTAAAACTGAATATATCAAGACCCAGATAAGATACCAAATTTGCTTAAACGCAATTACAAAGGCTGTTATTTCTTCTTAAAATAAAAGCCTAAATAAAATTTCTATCATTAGTTATTACTTAATACCCCAAATAAGCCTTTTCTTAAATTCCCGATATATTACATACATGAGTTGTTTCGATTCGTTGACAATGACTTTTAATAAAAAGTGGATATTAGATAAGAAAGATTAATGTACTCGTAATTAAAAAAATTATTTGGATACAAGCTAAAGGTTGAAATAAAAATAGTCAATATTTAAGAATATTGAAAAAATAAGGCAACATAAATATAGTAGGTAATATAATATAAACGTGAGATTTTCTTTTGGAATTTTATTGATTTAAAAGCTAATGGATTTTCCTTTTAGTTGGAGATAAGACAAAGCAAATTGGTTACATACTCTAAAAGGATAACTATTAGATTGGAGTTTTATAACAATTGATTTATGGAGACTGCTTTCACTTCTCCCCATCACTCTCATTAAGTATTCTGAATGAGAATTCAGGTTTTGAATGAACATAGATGGGTGGAAGGCCAGATTCCACGTGATATACACGTTGATATAAGTTGATGCTATATTCGGCAATCGAAATATACGTTTGAAGAAGTATCCTTGTAGAGTTTTGAAAGAAGGTGACTCTAAAAGCTTGCATTCCGTAGCATTCTCACTGTAGCATCAAACGAGTCAGTCTGTGTCTTCCGAAGCGATCGGACGTGTTCGGTAAGTGCTCCTCTAGTGGTAGAATAGGTAGTAGTAGCATAGGTAGTTTAGATAGTGCTGAGAGTGCGGGACTCAGTTTAGGAGAGTAGGTTAGTTAGGAAGTGTAGTGTGAGAGCAGCAGAGAGAACTGGTGAGTGCTAGTTTGTAGTGTATTACTAGGCTAGGTTAGCGCCTTAGGATGGATAGGGATAGGGAACTGGGTGGTCTCACCTCAGATTGCGAAAGCGAGATGAGTGAGTTCCACTCAGAGTTCAAGCAGCCAACTGAGAGGTCTAAATACCTCAAGGTTGTGTCGCCTAAAGTGGATAAGGTTGTTATTAAGAGGAAGAGGAGAGGTAGGCCTGCGAGAAGTGGCTTTCAATCGGCTGCTACTTCGCCTGCGTCCTCTACGGTGGATGACTCTGCCATGGAGACGGAGAGCGTTGTGGAGTCGGTCAAGGCAGCGAGGAAGAGGGGTGATAGGTCCAAGGTGGACTCGTCCTCTGATTCCCAATGCCCGAAGAAGCTTGTAGTGGAGCTTACTGATCTTCGGAATCAAAATGTATACAATGAAGGACCCTCTTGTTCTGGGGCTCCGCTGGCCGTGGCTGGTGGAACGTCGTCTCCGAGGGGTGCTCCTGGGGTGGCAGAGTTCCTACCTGCGGTTCCTCCAAGATCCGTAGCTGGAACCTCGTCGGTTGGTGCTCCTTCGGTGGTGGCTTCTGCTTCCACAAGTGGTGCTGCAGTGGGTGCTCCTGGGGCGGTGGAGTCTCTGGTGGTGGCGTCTCCTAGGACTGTGGCTAGGCCTTCATCTGCTCTGGGTGCTCCCAGGGCTGTGGAGGCTCTGGTCATGGCTTCTCCGAGGCCCGTAGCTAGGCCTTCATCTGCCATGGGTAGGAGTTCCTCCGTGGTTGCTGGCGGTGGTGCTCCGTTGAGTGCTCCAGTGGTGGTGGCGGAGCCTCCGGTCGTGGATCCTCCAAGATCTGTGGCTGGGGCTTCGTCGGCACTGGACAAGCGCTCCTCGGGTGCTGCTGTTGGTACTTCGGCTCCTCAGAAAAAGAAGAAGGGTGTATCAGCAGTGGGTGGGCCGGCCGCCTCGTCTGGCACAGGTGGGGCTTTAGACGATAGTCTGAGTCTTGCCAATGTCATGGCGCGGTGTGCTAAGATAAAGGCAGGCTTGGTAGGCCTTATAGGAGATTTTCCTGAGGTTGGTGCCAGGGTTGTGGAGTTGACGGCAAAGTATGAGGAGCTCATATTGGGGCTGTCAGGCGCTAACGAGAGGCTCAGGGGGAAATTGGAAGGTGGTAGTTCCTTGGGTAGGGAAAAGGCGAGTGCATCGAAGGGGCCCCCAGCTACTTCGGTGCAGTCGTTGGGTGTCCCTGTAGGTTTAGCGGTAGGAGAAAGACCTTCGTTCGCGCAGGTCGCCAACTCGGCCAGGGTATCGGTGGACTTGGCAGGTAAGGCCCAGGTTAAATTACCTGATGTTGAGCCGGTCAAGCCAATCGAGACTTGGTCGGTTGTGGTTAGGGGAAAGAGTGGTGAATCCGTTGGAGACATCAAGAAGAGGGTGGTGGAAGAGCTGGTGCCTGCCGTGGGTGTCAGGGTGCACACAGTGCAGACTGGTAGGCAGGGTAGTGTGCTGGTTCGGACACCGTCTATTGCTGAACGCAATGCTTTCATCGGGCACAGGAAGCTCGAGGAGGTTGGTCTATCGGCAGAAACCGGTAAGGGTGTTCCACTCGTGGTTCATGGGGTGGAGAAGAGGATTGCCCCTGAGGACTTCATGTCTGAGCTGCACAAGTTAAACTTGTGTAAGCTCAGCAAGGAGGATTTTTCCAGGGAAGTGACTCTCTGCACTTCGTGGAAGGCGGGTGAGGGTAGACTTAACGTCGTGCTTGAATGCAGCCCAAGAGCCGCTGGTTTAATCCGGGGGGACGGGCGGTGCTATATTAAGCATTTCTCGTTTCCGGTGAGGGAGAAATCACTGGTGAATTGGTGCAACCGGTGTCTCAGTCTGGACCACTTCGCATACAAGTGTAAGCAGAAGCAGTCCGTGTGTTGGCGTTGTGGTGAGTCCGGTCACTCCAAGAGGGATTGCTGTAATGCGATCCATTGTCGCGATTGCGACTTCTTGGGGAACCCGGCTGGTCATTTTATGCTTAGCATGGACTGTCCTGTCTATGCGGCGGCAGTGGTAAGAGCGGGTGCCAGGCATTAAAATGGAGGTTAAATTACTACAATTTAACTGCCAGAATGCCCGGGCAGCGATGTCAGAGTTAGGGCAGTTACTGTGCAGCACTCGGTGTAGCTTCGCGCTGTTGCAGGAACCGTATCTTGTCGAAGGACAGGTGAGGCGACTGCCTGCGCATATGCGTACGTTTGCCGATAGTGGTGGTGGCGCTGCTATTGTTGTGAACGACGTAGATACCGTGTGCTGTTTAGTGGATCGTTCTGATTGGGGGGTATGTGTCAGTGTTGAGGGCGGCTTTGGTAGGCTGTATTTATGCAGTCTCTACTTCAGGTTCGGCTCTGACATTGAACCGTACCTAAACTACCTAGACAGGTTACTGGGTATTATTGGGGGTGGGGCTGCTGTTTTTGGCATCGACGCTAATGCGGTTTCTCCTGTGTAGTTCAGTAAGATGACGAATAACACTTCGGAGTCTCACAGGGCCCACAGGGGTGATTTGCTTAGCGATTGGATTGTTGCGAACGGTATTTCTGTCCTCAATGAGCCGAGCGACCTGTATACCTTCGATAGCCCGAACGGCCATAGCGATATCGACGTTACCCTGGCAACCTTGTCAGCGGTTCGTAGGTTTGACTTCAGATGGTTTATTCGGGGGGCTGAAGGGGTGAGTGATCACTGCCTCATGCAGGTGGAGTTTACTTGCTCTAGAAGCACTCAGGATGTCAGCTGGTGTCAGAATCTGAAACGTTGGCATCTCCGCGATGTCAACTGGGCAGCGTACCAAGGGGAAGTTGCAAGAAAGGTCACGTCGATGTCGCTTGAGGCCTTTCGAGGCCTGCACATCGATGGTAAGGTAGCCATGTTGAACGAGGCAGTGTGGGAGGTTAACGATCAACTCTTTCAGAGGAGCCGGATGGTGAATCGGAGGAGGGTGAAGTGGTGGACTCCCGCACTGAGAGCGAAGCGGCTGCAGGTTCGGAATCTGCGCAAGCGGTTCCAAACTTGTAGACGTGGCAGGCTGGCTGACTTGGAGAGGTCGAAACTTGCCTATAGGCAGGGATTGGCTGAGTACAAGCTCATGCTGGCTCGCTCTAAGGAGGAGGAGTGGAGATCCTTCGCCGCTGAGCACAGTAACGACCCGTGGGGGAAGTTATATCGTGTTTGTCGGGGGAGGAAATCCATGGAGCTAGGGACCATCCATGATGGGGGTCAAGTACTCACATTGTGGAAGGATTGTGTAACTGTCCTAATGAAGACCTTTTTCCCTAGGGGCGAGCATTCTGCTGGTCCAGTGGTGGATCGGCTAAATGCAGCGCCTGCCGTAATGGAGGGAGAAATTGGCTGCGCCATAGCTAGGCTTAAATCGAGGAAGTCACCGGGTTTCGATGGGCTAACTGGCGGGATGGTGAAAGCTATCTGGTCGGTGGTTCCTGAATACTTGATGGCTATTTACTCGGACTGCGTCAGGGAAGGTTACTTTCCACTGGAGTGGAAGTGTGCAAGAGTGATAGTGCTTCTGAAGTCCAACGATCGGGTCAGGACTAATCCTAGATCCTATCGTGGCATCAGCCTCCTTCCGGTGCTTGGAAAGGTGCTGGAGAGGGTCTTGGTGGATAGATTGATGGAGACTATCCCTGAGCAGTCTCCATTCCAGTTTGGCTTTAGACAAGGTCGCAGTGTCGATGATGCATGGTTACTCGTGAGAGACACTGTCGATGGATCAGCTGCTAAGTATGTGCTCGGCATCTTCATTGATTTCAAGGGTGCATTCGACTACCTTGACTGGACGAGCGTAGAGCGGAGGTTGGGTGAGGTAGGGTGTCGCGAGATTGCTATCTGGAGGAGCTATTTCTCTGGCAGAACTGCTCGCGTCGAGAGTCCTGTGGATTCCGTGACAGTCGGTGTTGAGAGGGGATGTCCTCAGGGGTCTATCGGGGGACCGTATATATGGAACCTGATGATGGATCCTCTGCTGCAGCGGCTTTCATCTTGGCGTCCGTTCTGTAGGTGCGTTGCCTATGCTGATGATCTCCTGGTCCTAATCGAAGGCCAGTCTCGCGCTGAGCTGGAGAGCAGGAGCACGGAGGTCATGGGCTTGGTGGGTGCTTGGGGCGCGGGTGTTGGGGTGGAGGTTGCTGTGGAAAAGACGTCCACTATGTTGCTCAAGGGCAAACTGTCCTTGAACCGGCCGCCGCTTGTTAGGGCTGGCGGTGTGAGCCTGAGGTATGTGGCGAAAGTCAAGTATCTTGGGATCACTATCGGGGAGAGAATGAGTTTTCTTCCTCATCTTTTACAGGTGAGGGAGAGGCTCCGATCTCTTGTGCCGGCGGTTAGCAGGGTTCTGAAGTGTGACTGGGGCCTGTCTAGGCGGGCGGTGCGTATTGTGTACAACGGGCTGTTTGTTGCTTGCGCAGCATTCGGCTCTTGTGTGTGGTACGACGCCGTCAAGACCGTGACAGGAAGAAGCAAGATTATCTCTTGTCAGAGAGTCATGCTCCTCGGCACGCTTAGGGTTTGCAAGACCGTCTCTACGGAGGCTCTGCAAGTGTTGGCTGGTGTGCCTCCACTTGACCTGGAGGTGATACGTAGAGGTATTGCCGGCAGGTTGGTGAGGCAGCGGCATCTCTCGGCATCCGATTGGAGCGAGGCCAGGCATGCTCAGGGTTTGAGCACTCGAGAGCGTAAGGTTTTGTTGGGGGAGTGTGTTTTCTCTAGGTGGCAGTCTCGTTGGACTGATAGTGGGAAAGGTAGGACTACCTTCCAATTTCTTCCTGAGGTAGGGCCAGCTTGTGATAGGGAATGCTTGGACTTCTCGTTCCGCACGGGCATGCTTCTGACTGGTCATGGTTCCTTAAATGCATTCTTGCATGAGAGGACCCTGGCCGGGTCGGCGGAGTGTTCATGTGGAGCTCCGAGGGAAGATTCGAGGCATGTGCTAACTGAGTGTCCGCGATACGCTCACTTCAGGGATCTCCCTGCGATGGGTGTTGTGTGGGTGGATGGTGCTTGGGACCTTAGTCGGATCCTCTTCACGAGAGAGACGGCTGATAGTCTGGCCGGCTTTGCCGACAGAGTCTTTCAGACTCGAAGGCAATAATGGCATCTGTCTGTCCTTGTTTTAGATACCGCGGCGAGTTGGGGTTCACCCAGTATTGGTGTTCGTTGGCGGGACTGGATTCCTTGTTGGCATGGTTGACAGGCAAATGCCTGGAGACTGTGTTGGCTTGGGAGACAGGCTGATCGCCTGAATGTCAATCTGGGGCTAGCGTGGGTCGCGGCTGTGGGCTTTGGGGGGGCGGGGTGTGCTGTTAGGTTGGGCTTTCATGCCCGCAACCCCTTGGGCTGGGACCGGCGAGTGTTTGGGCGGGACAGGGGCCTACCCAGGTCTCATCCTGACTCACTCACCGTCCGTCCTATAACCATGGCTGGGGATGTTTGGGCGGGACAGGGGCCTTGACGGGTCTCATCCTGACTCACTCATCGCTGGTCATGGGCCCACTCCCTGCACCACCATCTGTGGTGATTGCGCCCTTTGTCCCGAGTCGTTGACTTGGTGGCATTGGGGCATGATCCGCGGTGGGGGTGTCCGGAGCTGGGGGTGCCTAGCATGTGCGCCTTGTCTGCTCTGGGGTACACAGCGACATGTGGCTCGTGCGCGTTCCTACCAATTCAAGCTGGTGGTGGTTGTTTATGTGTCCTTGTAGTAGTTTTGGCTGTTTTTGCTTTTGGATCTGGCTGACTCTTAGGTAGGGTTGTCCAACAGGTATCGTTTGCGTATGCCACTTGTTTCAGGTGGGTGAACTGGTGTGTGTGTTGACCGACTCGGGTGGTGCTTGTCTCCATCTGATCTCGGCGGGAGGTTCAGGTATTCAGAGGAGCATAGGTAGGGGTGTGGGTGTACATGCCTGGTTATTAGCTTCTGCCTTGGTTGGTGGCTGGGTGTGTGCATCTGAGGTTGCTAGGCCTCGAGTTTTGTGGAACTCATCTAGAAGTGACCTTCACGGTCGCGAAGCTCCACCGGAAGCTATATTCTGGTACCACGGGAGATAGTGCCCAGGAGGTAGGGGTGGTTTCTTGTGTCGCAAGATGCTTGACCCCTCTACTTCAGACTATCTATGAGGTAGGCCCCCTTGTGGGAGTATCGTGGTGGCTGTGGTTGCTCCAAATCGCGGAAGCATATGGTTTTCAAGTTCTGCTTGGATTCAAGAGGTGCTAGATAGACCTCGCTCCTCAGCAAGGTGTGTGACATGCCCCAACATGTTAACAGAATTGCTACTGGGTGGTCTTGTACTACTCAGGGCGTTGGTCAGCGCTAAATCTGACTCCGTTAGTGTGGGTAGGCCCGCCGTGGAATTAAGCCATTAATTGGCAGGTGTCCACGTTTAACGAAATTCGGTTCTGTAGCATCAAACACTTTCTATTTAGATGAATAAGTAATGAATGAATAGTTCGCATGCTTTATAAAGTTAAGTTCGGAGTCAACAACACTCCGATGTACTTAAAATTGCGAACTATATGAAAACAATGGTTATTTAGACGCCAAAGCTCCTTCGGGTAGTCGTCTTCTCTGTCGACACTCAAAAATCATGATCTTTGTTTTCTGGACATTAATGTGAAGTTCCCATGTTTTATAGGAAGCCTGTAGCTTATTGATTTGGAGTTGCAAAGTGAAGGGATTGACAGCTATTAACACTATCAAGTCAGCAGCGTATAATAATAATCTTAATGAAAATTCAGGCAAAGGTAACGCCCCCAGAAAGCATATCAGATATACCACAAAGGGCTCAGAATACGTCCCTGTGGTATACCTGCAGACGTTTTAAACGATTCTAACAACTTGATGTAGTAAGGATTTTTATAAATCAGGGCCTGTCTGTTGACTGCATCGAATGCAGTTTTAAAATCAACGAAGTACGCGCACAATCGCTCTTCGTTTTCAATATATTTTCTGGCGATACAAGTGAAAGCAAAAATGTGATCTATATCCAGAGCGAAAACCAGCTTAAAATATACTGAGACGATTTGTGCTTTCAATCCAACCAGAGACTCTTCCATAAATTTTTTCAATATATTGCTTCTGAACACACCTAAAACAGTGTCAGTTCATGCAAAAACCAGAGTAAACGTTTGTAAATGTCAAAGAGGCATTAGTATGATACTAAAACATAAAATACCTATTTGATGATCTTAACTTAAATAAAATGCAAGATAAAGTATGATGCTAAACTCAATTAAAATTTGCAAAATCATCGTTTTAACCAAGTATCACACAAATGTTAAAAAAGTTAAAGCACCTAGAATTTTGATAATTTGTATCTGCTTAACTAAATGTTTACGATCTATAACCTACCAAAGATCCCCGTTTTCGAGTTTTGACTTTCTGATTTGAAGCTTCTAAAAAAGTTTCAAAAAACATTATGTACATTTTTTTTTTAAATTCTAAGTGACTTAAATAGAAAAGCCAAAAGTAGGCACGTCCTATAAATAATTAGTTGTATGAAAACTTAAATTGATAGGTACATTTTCGTATTGTAATTTTGGGAAATCAAATATTAAAAAAATAGTATGTTAACTGATTTTCATATTACTTGACTCTGCTGGCAGTTAAAAACAATACATACCTATGTTTTTTTTTTTTTTTGTTTTTTATAATCTACCCGCGCTCAAGGGATTAGATTACCCTTTAAATTTTTAAACACAGCGCGGGCGTGAAGTTAAGAAGAAAAATAAGGATAGGAAAGATGTGTGGCACGATGTTCTGAGACTGTTGGTGGTTGTCTCAGATATTTTATCTCCAGGGATGGCGGCTGAACTAAAGCGGAGAATGCCGTGTCTTATTTCTATGTCGCTTATAATTCATATTATTTTATTCGTGTTCATCCTTGTTGGGCATACTAGTTTAACTCAATTACATGTTGTTAGTGTTATGCCTGAACAACATGTAATGAGTAAACCAGCAACCCATTGATGACAATTTTTAGAAAGTTTTTAATGGAATTGAAACGACATAGACGACGCGACGGCAGGGATCGAACCTGTGATCATGAGGTTCACAGGCGAGCACACATCCATCGCGCCACGGCCACCCCTTTGTTATAATCGTATATCGGAGAAATTAACGCAATGATTTTTTCTTTTTTTTTCTAGATTAGCACATCTTTCATTTTCATTTCGCATTCGCGAACCACAATAAAACAACAACAAAAACCAAAACGGCTATGGAAACAAACGTAAACATTCTTGTCTTTATTGCCCAAGAACATCTTTGAAGCTGAGACAGGATACTTTTCATTCCGAACTTGATACAGTCGACTCCGCTTATCTGCACTCCGCTTAACTGAAAATATCGGATATCTGAAACAATACATCTATCACCGATTTATTTTGTACTCTTTTCCAAATAAATAGGTTCGCTTAATTGGAATTCCGTTTAAGTGAACGCTCCTTTTATTTGAAACAATTTTTTCCCCCAAATAAACAGTTTGTATTAAAATAACTCCGCTTAAGTGCAACTTAGAACGTGTCCAAAAATTTTCAAACGAACACACATAAAATTTTACATTTGAAGTTACAATATGAAGTTACATTATCACCCTTCCATCAGTCATTCCAATCGTCGCAGTCGTATTTTTACCTGAAATTTGAATTAAATGCAAATCGTCGGCTGGATGCTATCTTGTTCAAAAGGCCATTTTTTACGAAATCGAGTTAGGTATGCAGTCCTCGTAATTTTGGGACGCTCTTTCATTTGGCGCAAACCATTTTGTTCTATCTCTTTTAGTTTTCAAGTAGTCCAGTCAAAGCGTCATGAAAAAGGGCCTGACCTTGCGCGCAGAGGCATGGTCAATTTTTTTTTCATGGATCGATAGGTGCTTATGAGAAAAGCTTAAAACCAAATTTGCACCACATGACAACTTTTTTTACCAAAGTTATTGGTAAAAATGTGTTTTGTGTCATTTTTTGGTCATTTGCGAATATCTCGGCTCTACTATCTCGTACAAACAAAAATTAAACATGCATTTATTCCTAATAACATTATCTATTATGTTCTAAAAAAAAGCATTTGTTTAAACAAATGAAAAAAAAGTTATAGTAAGTTAAACAAATTTTTTGTTGTTTAAAAATCACTTTTTCGTGATTATTAAGAAAAAAGCTCATTTAACGATGAAATTTTTATATTTTATTATTAAAGTTCTTGTAATTCCCTAAAATTTAAAAAAAAAATTCAACACTCTACGATGAACGAAAGTCGAGTAATAAATTATTGAACATAGGTAAGTCAGCGCACCCACGCATTTTATGATTTTATGTTTTAATTAATATCTCAGTCCCAGTATGTCGCAAAGTGAAAATAAAAAACTGTTATGCTAATAACAATATTTTCTATCAACTTGCATTTAATTTAATATGTTTGAGCAAAAATATAAAAAGTTACCGTTGGTTTCAACGTTTTTTACTTGTTTTTAATACCTTTTTTTCATAGTTATTGAGAAAAAAACTGTATTTAACGGTAAATACTTTTCAGTTTTGGATTTCTGTCTTATAGTCCTGCTAATTTTCTTCAAATTAAAAAAAAAATAGTCCATTACGACAGACGGGAGCCAAGATACTCATCATTTAAAAACTTAAGAAAGCTTACAATTTAGTATTTTAACCTTGTAGCTTGTAATTTTGGTGTCGCCAGCAACAAGATTATATTGGTATCCTTCAAACACCCCACACATACTTACACATATTTGTTGCTTCTTGTTGCTGGCGACACCAAAATTACAAGCTACAAGGTTAAAATACTAAATTGTAAGCTTTCTTAAGTTTTTAAATGATGAATATCTTGGCTCCCGTCTGTCGTAATGGACTATTTTTTTTTTTAATTTGAAGAAAATTAGCAGGACTATAAGACAGAAATCCAAAACTGAAAAGTATTTACCGTTAAATACAGTTTTTTTCTCAATAACTATGAAAAAAAGGTATTAAAAACAAGAAAAAAAACGTTGAAACCAAAGGTAACTTTTTATATTTTTGCTCAAACATATTAAATTAAATGAAAGTTAATAGAAAATATTGTTATTAGCAATACAGCTTTTTATTTTCACTTTGCGACATAGTGGGGCTGAGATATTAATTAAAACATAAAATCATAAAATGCGTGGGTGCGCTGACTTACCTATGTTCAATAATTTATTACTCGGCTTTCGTTCATCGTAGAGTATTGACTTTTTTTTTAAATTGTAGGGAATTACAAGGACTTTAATAATAAAAAATAAAAATTTCATCATTAAATGAGCTTTTTTCTTAATAATCACGAAAAAGTGATTTTTAAACAACAAAAAATTTGTTTAACTTACTATAACTTCTTTTTCATTTGTTTAAACAAATGCTTTTTTTTAGACCATAATAGATAATGTTATTAGGAATAAATTCATGTTTAAGTTTTTTTTTGTACGAGATAGTAGAGCCGAGATATTCGCAAATGACCAAAAAATGACACAAAACACATTTTTACCAATAACTTTGGTAAAAAAAGTTGTCATGTGGTGCAAATTTGATTTTAAGGTTTTCTCATAAGCACCTATCGATCCATGAAAAAAAAATAGACCATGCCTCTGCGCGCAAGGTCAAATGACGCTTTGACTGGACTAAAGTTACAGAGAACTGTTTTGTTCAATAAGACACTTTTTTAACGATTTTTTAATTCATTTTTGTTCAATAAACTGCTTTTCATCTTTTTTTGTATTATATTGAACAATTGTTAGTATATTAAAAAAAATGCATAATTTCTATCTTGTACAATATCTATACATATAAATGACTTCCTCGTTGATTTTAATTTATAACTAATTCAAAATAAAATAAAAACAATTTCTGTAGCTTGATTTATAAACAAAATTGTCAAGGCTTTCAGAAAAAAAATAATACCAATCAAATATTTTCTTACATTCACAAAAACTTTCAATTTGAACTTTAAAAATCGATTTCCCAACATTTTGAAAAATGGACATTGAACAAGATAGCATCCAGCCGACGAAATATGCATAAAAGTAAATATAATTTGAAAACAACTCCGCTTTAAATGAAAAAGAGTTGCATTTATCCGAAGTTCGCTTAAGTGCAATAAGGTTGCAGTTATCCGAAGTTCGCTTAAGTGAAAAATCCGCTTAATTGCAACGATTCTTTTGCATTTTGGGGTTGCAGTTAAGCGGAGTCGACTGTATATGTAACTTCGAATTCTCCCATTGATCTCGAGCTGGTTATAACCACAAACCAATGACCAGACTTACTTCACTAACGCTTCTCCTTTTTGTGCACATATTTCTGTAATTTGTGAGGGAAATACAATTTATTCACATTCTTCGGTGCGCAAAGTTCGTATGCCATGGTTGCTATATTTACTTTGACCTCATCCAACAGACTGTGACAGAAAATTTCATACTACTTTGTTGCTGAACAGTCTGAGTCTCGTATATGCAATTTTCAATTAACAAAAATCAATTAAAATATTATAATTTTTTCAGTCTTGTAAAGTTAATGTTAAATGAAGTATATGAATTTGTATTTACATGTGGATATTTGCATAGGAATCACTATTGTTCTTAAATTAACTTTGTCTTAATATTTTTTACACTGTTTAGTTATTAGATTTGTTTAAGAAAGTTCAAAGCTAGAGGTGGCACCACGGAGGTGTCCAATAGATGCTTTAAGTGTATTTGTTCAACTTTTACCTCTTGACTTATGTACATGTTGAATAAAGTATCTTACAGCGCGTTAAGACTAAAAAGATCAGATTGTATGCTTGCCAGAATTGACGGATACAGCAAAAGTACAAAACCTGATCCTAGAAGACTTGTATTCGACAAGCACTGACTATTGCACTATTCCTACTATGTATATGGAGAAAGGACTGGGTTGGTTAAACTGTGATAAAATCTTTGACACAACCATCTTTTCAGATGGCTCAAGGATGGAATGATGGAGTGTGATATCGGATCAAGGATTTTCTCTGAGTCTTTAAATATTTTTGGCAGTGACTTTAAAGCTGAATAACTAGCATTAAGGAAACATGGAAAATACTCAAATTAGATGTTAATCAGAACTGGATTATGGCCATTTTCAAATATAGTCAGTTGGCTGTTATAGCTTTTTTGATTCGGCTACTTTATCCTCTTGATTGGTCCAGCAATATCGAGATAAAATTGCGAGCCTGAACATTACCTTCAAGGGCAATCTTCCCTTGAACAAGCTGGCCATTAAGGATCAGTCTTTCATAGCTGACTGAATTATATACAGAAAGATTTAGCCCACTTATATTAAAGATTATAACCAATGCTCCAATAAGCAGATCCAGACAAGACATATAGCAAAGGTAGTTGCAACATGCACTGGACACTAGCCTATAAAGGAATATGAAGCGAAGCTGTCCATTTCTTCAATACTCATTGCCGTGGTATTGGGAACCAGCAGGAAAAGAAAACAGTCATTAATTTCCTTTCCTCTATAAATATTTTACTTTGTAGTATCCCTTGCCATAATGGTTAGTGCCTTGCACTGTCATAGAAAGGGTTTTGTATTCGATTCTGAGCAAAAAAGTTTTTCAGGGGTACTACTTCTTGCAAGGAATTGAAACATTTTTTGAGAGCATTTTTTTTTCATGAAAAGTGCTCTTCATTAGCAGTTCGGAATCGGCAGAAAATTTTAGGTCTCCTCCATTTCTCTAAATCACGCACACAAGAACGGTTAAGAGTGGTAACGTAAGCCACTAAGCTTAACCTCTCTATTCTCTCTTTTCTTAACACTATATGAAGTGGCTCTGATTCGAATCTCGGCGACATTAGTAGCGGGTTGCCCTCGATTTCAAAACAGCGAGCTAGCGAACATGGTATAGAGAAATTCATGAACCCCTCATCATATCTCATTTAATTTCTAGGTCAAACGAGTTTATGGTATCAAATTGGTTTCCGCTGTTTGAGTCACTCAGCAATTGGCCGCAATTTCTACCAACCTACGAATATCTATATCTACATCAATTATTTAAGTTTAATTTTTCAAGTCAAATATAAATCGGTTTTTGAATAACCTTTGACATAGTAATTCCTAAACGCGAAACTATCACATTTTTTTTTAGATGCCCTTTATCACAATTTTTCGTCAAGGTCCTATAAGCGATTCTTGTTATGTCAATTTTCGATATCAGAACTTGAGCAGCAGAACTGGGTCCCTTGTCTTATCCTGTCATCCTTATCGGACCGCCCTACTCCGCATTCTTCGAGGATCGCTTATTCATGACTGTCTTCCACCGCACTGGATAATATTGATTATTTACTGGGCCCGATTAGCTCGACGATGATGGATGGAGTTTTCCAAATGATCTTCATGGAAGTTTTGTTACTGATATTATGGAAATTTTGTATATGCAAACCTGGAAGAATCTAATACCATATGCTATGATTTTATACCAACATTACTGAGTATTTTAAGTTATTTAACGACATAATCCAAATTTAAATCTTATATTTGTCCAGAAAAATATTTGCTCATTTACTCCTATATAAAAAATGTATAGTACTTTCATGAAGACGAACGATTGGGGCGACATCTTAAGCATAGCGATAGTACTTGTTAGATTTGTCTCTGCTAAATTTAATAATAAAATATTCTCTTTTTTACTACTTGTTTTGTATCTTATCCTACTGTATAATCGTGCGCTAATTTCAGCACCACCACCAGGATAGCGTTGGCATCACAAAATCACGCTACATGACAATACTATAGGATATATGGTATATACAAAGGTATAACATATAAATACGATTTGTTTGATAGAATGAACTTAACATACATACATACCTATTACTAAAACCCTGAACGGGGCCATCTCTAAGTGTACATTAGAGTGGGTCAAAAAAATCAAGTATTTTTTTTTTTTGGATCCGACACATGAAAACTAGTTCCTAGGTACCTCTAGAAAGTACTTACCAAATATTAGCTCTTAATATTAACGGGAAGATTATGCTCATCATAGTTTTCCATTTTCAATTTAGTATCATATAAAAGTGGTCATATCTTATCAACAATAGATCGTTTAACCAATCGCATAGTCAATATTTATAGGAAATTGAACGCTCTACAAAATGGTCTTCTATACTTTTTTCATTAATCCAACCATTTAAAAGATATTCAACGTCAAAGATTGAAGTATTTTACGGAAAATAACTTTTGTGTTTTGAATTTTGTAACTTAACAAAAAATAATTATTGTCAAATGAGTTTCAATTATTTCTATAGGAAATTGAACAAGTACTGAGTAACAGAACTACCAACATTCGAAATTAAATTTTCAAATTCTCCAAACAAAAAATATTCAATTATTAATTTTGTGGAAAAAAGGAATTTAAATGACATACCGATGTCGAAAATTCTTGAACTGAAATTACCAACAGTTAAAGAGGTTATGTGTGTATTTTTTCATCAACTTAATATCCTTAAATATTCTGTGAAACAAAGTGCTAAAAATGTAGCAGATCAGGTTATAGAGCTATGGAGAAAAAATGATATTCCGACTTCTAGTAATGATAATGTAGTGAAAAGAATTCTTCGATGTCATAACAAATGGTTAAGGAAAAAAAAAACTGCACGAGTAAAAAATCGCCAGCACAAAAAAGAAAGAAGCAACATTTCAGAATGAACTCAAAATGTTATTCGATATTGTTGATCAGAAGTCTTTAAAAGTGCTCGATGACCGAATTAAAGACTTTTATTTGAATCGAATTTGAATCATTTTGTATAAATATTGTATTAAATTATAAAATTTCATATGGTGAAATAGAATTTTTTTTCTGCTGACATTTTAAATTATATTTCTTAAATGAAAACCTTCTTTTCCTGAAATAGAACATGAACTATCTTAAAATTCAAAAATTAACTGGATAAATTGGGAATATTTATTGAAAAACTACTAAAATCAGTAGGCATTGGAATTCTACTGCGAATATCTTTTGAATGGCTAGAGTAATCGATTAACTACAGAGATCTTTTTTGTAGAGCGTTAAATTTCCTATAGAAATAATTGAAACTCATTTGACAATAATTATTTTTTATTAAGTTACAAAATTCAAAACACAAAAGTTATTTTCCATAAAATACTTCAATCTTTGACGTTGAATATCTTTTAAATGGTTGGATTGAAGAAAAAAGCTAGAAGACCATTTTTGTAAAGCGTTCAATTTCCTATAAATATTGACTATGCGATTGGTTAAACGATCTATTGTTGATAAGATATGACCACTTTTATATGATACTAAATTGAAAATGGAAAACTATGATGAGCATAATCTTCCCGTTAATATTAAGAGCTAATATTTGGTAAGTACTTTCTAGAGGTACCTAGGAACTAGTTTTCATGTGTCGGATCCAAAAAAAAAATACTTGATTTTTTTGACCCACCCTAGTGTACATGGTAAATATTATAAGTGATATCACTGATGATGAATTATTACTGAATGAAATATTTCAAAATTAATTTGTAATTCATTTTCAAAACTAGTTTTTTTTTTGTTTTAATTAATTCGTTTTTTTTTTTTGTTTTGATTTAAGGATTCTAAAATAATAATTCCAATTCCAAGGTTGACTTAACAAATATCCAAGTCAATTCTCTAACGATTGCACTATTAAAAGGAAATACAAACTTTTCCCTTAAATGATCGTCTTTGATTATTATAACATTTTTTTGTTTATTTTTTAAAAATTCCTTTTCAAAGAAATTCACCGATCTTCAGTGGGTAGTCACTCACTTGTAATTTATTTGCGCATTCAATTGCCAGGCAAAATAACATTCGTATGTAAATTCCATTTAATTTTTTTTTTGGGAAGGAAACAAACAAAAGAGGTGAACACAGGCCATAAGAAAAAGAATTCAGTTTCATGGTTACCACTAGAATTGAAATATTCGTACAAAAAATAATATTTAAGTTTATTTATTTTTAAAAAATCTTAATTGAGTTTTAGAAAAATATATTATTTATGTTTATATTCACTCTACAACAGGGTTGCAAAAGCTTAAGTCACTTTTTAGCTTAAGCTTGGCTTTAATTCACAAGCTGGTGGGTGGCTTACGAATTAAGAAAAATGTAATTCAGCAGCTAGTTACTGACTTATGAATTAAAACAAATTAATTCATAAGTCAGTTGGTGACTTGTGAATTAAAAAAATTTAAATCATAAGCTTCTTAGTGACTTATGAATTAAAAAAAACTAATTCAGAACCTACTAAGTGACTTATGAATAAAAAAAATTAAGTCATGAGAAAGTAAGTGACTTATGAATTAAAAAAAAAAATAATTCACAACCTACCAAGTGACCAGTGTTGTTCCTCTACGTGTCGACTTTGATTGTCTACATTAATGCGTAGACAATTGTGTCGACAATGTAGACAATGTAGACAATGTCGACTATAGTGTCGACAATGTAGACAATGTCGACTATGGTGTCGACAATGTAGACAAAGCATGCCAGCCAATCTGTCATTCTTGATTTCTCTGTCACATTGTTTACTTCATTTAAGAAAATTTCAGGTGTTAATTTGAGTTTTTATTCAAATATTGGTCGACGAAAAAATAAAGGTTTCAATCACCTAGGTTTTCTTTTAATGGAAAACAATAACAAATTTGTAGCATATTGTACAGTGTGCAACAAAAATCCACAAAATACTGCACAGGTAAATACAAATTTGTTAAAAAAAGCATATTCATATCCTAATAATAATGCCTTCACATTTTTCATTTACGAAAGCAATGCCTGTAAGCAATCCCAATCACCTGCAACATCTTAATCCGGCGATGTCTCTATGATTGTTTTAATTGATGACAATGATTTTGGCTCGAGCTCTGATTTATTAGACGAAATATAATAAGAAAAATTGAATGTCTACATTGTCTACATTGTTGACATTGGCATGTAGACAATCAGGAATTGTATACGTTGAATTGTCTACACGTAGACAATCGTGTAGTCTACATTTTTTGTCTACATGGAACAACACTGCAAGTGACTTATGAATTAAAAAAATTTAAGTCGAACTAATTAAAAAAACAGACCTTTTGTGGTGTTTGTAAATAGCACGATACTAAAAAAATAAAATAGGTATTCGATGATTTTAACTTTAATAAAAGGGTAGAGAAACTATGATGCTAAATTCGACTAAAATTTGCAAAATCGTTGTTTTAACCTAGTTTTATACTAAAACAGCTTTTACATCGAACTAATTCAACTAAAATTTTGCGCCATTCTTTTTTAATTCGGTTTTTCATACATTTATTTAATGAATTTCCCTCGCGTAATGATGCATAATAAGAACTTTGTATTTCCAAATTAAAATCCCACAAAAAGTAACTCGTGCAAAGTGCAAATATCATCCAATTCGGGTCAAAAGAAATTGGTTATCATCAGTCGATAGCGCTCGCCGTTGACGGTGATGACCTGATGGAGCGATGAAGCCGCCATACCAAAATCAACCCCAAACAGTGATTTTTTCTGGATGCATTGCAATTTGTGGTGGATCTCGCGTGGATCGTGTACACCCCAAGTTCGATAATTTTGCTTGTTATTGAACCAATTCATCCAGAAATGGGCCTCATCCCTGAACTTGGAAATCGGGCGAAGCTCACGAAATGTTGCTCAACCAGAAGACCTTCTTTTATAAAACAATTTAACCAATTGCACATGACTTAATAAATGACAGCCAGTAAGATAGATGTAGCTTCAACATAGTCATAGTTCGAAAATCCCTATGGATTACTCTTGATATGAGAGATTTATAATTAAATTTTTTTTGGGATATTGCAAAAGTGGTTACCGTGTTCAGTTACTGAATGCTGGTTAAACGTAAATACATACAAACATCATACGCCATACCGCTCAAAGTTTCCTCTTGGTTTGTCAAGAATATGGGTACCTACGAAAAGAGGTAGGTTTCAACTTGACTTGAGAAATAAGACAAGTGAACATTTTTAAACTAGGGATAAAAGTGTTTTGTATTTATATTTATTATTTAGATATCCCTTTAGGAATCAATCGAACTATTTGATAAAAAATTAAATCGTATAGAAATAAAGTCCGTTTCGTGTTATTCATACTTAAATAAAAAAGGAATGTTTTCGACAATTTGAAAATAAGGTTTTCAAAGGATATTTTTATTATTGTTTTTAACATTCAAAATATGAAAATTAATTGACAGGGTTACTATGATTCTTCTTTAGCAATTCTGGGCAAAAACAAAAACTTTTGTATAAACACTGTCAGATCGCAGTTGGGCGGGAAGAAAGAACCAAACAAAATAAAATTATACGAACAAAGAGCAAGAGGCATCAATTGAAAGTGCTGCCATCGAACGAGGCTAAAAATGGGGTGGGTTCACGGTTATTTATCCTAGTAAAAAAAAAACAATAGAAAAAATTAAAAAAAAATGAGATTAGTTTATTTTAACTCACCACAAGGGGCGAAGCTAAAAAATTGAAATCAACGCCAGTAACTTTTTTTTTGAAAAAGGAAATTACAAACTTTAAGAGCGAATGGGTTCGAATTAAAGAGTTATTTTTCCGAATTCGAACTATGAACCAGTTTATTACTTTTTTTTATCGAAAACCAACCAAATCGGCTTTTCGTTCTCAAGCTTTAATTAATCCTAGCCTTATGCACCATCAACGCCATGCCATGGAATTCCCCGACCTCTGGCATTACATCCAGTGGAAGACAATTAAATGGTTGCATTCAACCACCGTATTTTCCCCGATCAATGTAAAAAAAAAAGAAAACTTTTGAAACCAAAAAATCGTTAAAACTTCGTTGGGCCCTTGCGTAGATTTTGAGGAGTGGGGACCAAGAGCTAACGTTCCACTTTTTGCATGAAAATAAATACATACATATATCAATAAATTAAAGTTATGCGAGCAGCTATTCTCTTCCGTCTGTCCTTAG
This sequence comes from Chrysotoxum bicinctum, assembly GCA_911387755.1. Classification (NCBI taxonomy): domain Eukaryota; kingdom Metazoa; phylum Arthropoda; class Insecta; order Diptera; family Syrphidae; genus Chrysotoxum; species Chrysotoxum bicinctum. The sequence continues at coordinate 124,899,811 of OU426989.1, read as the reverse complement.
TCTTTAAAGAGAGCGGAACACCCATCTACTTTAAGTGTAAAAATCAGCATTGCAATTGCAGCAGATTTACTGCATTTCCCGCTAGATTTGTCTCCGCTAAATTAAATCATAAAATATTCACTTTTTACTTGCGACTTATAGGTACTATAAGGTAAGTTATGCATTCGAAAAAAAATCGAACTCGAGATTTTGATCAAAGTTGACATTACGATGATAGCGAAGACCAAAAAAGTGGGTCTCGGAATTCTGTCTGTCTGTCTGTTCGACTACAGCCTAAACGGCTCGCCGATTTTCTTCAAACTTGGTTTTGATTTTTTCCCCCACACGTTTTTTTCTTTTTTTTTTAAGACCAAAAATAACGGTACTACCTGCCATACGATTTTTTTCGAAATTTTATAAAAAAAATTTATTTTTCTCAAAAACTGTCCCACAGAATTAAAAAAAAAATTTGAAAAATTTCATTTAGTTAAAACTAGGTAATGGTTGAAAAAAATTTTCCAAAAAATTGTTATTTTTGGTAGTAGTAGTTATTTTTTTTTATGCTAAAGCTTCTCCAAAGTTTAAATATTATTACATATTCAAATTTTCAATTTTTTATTTTTTGGATTTTTAAAAAAAAATTCGAAATTTATTTTTGGAAACTCAATATTTCGAAAACCCCAAAATCGATTTTTCTTTCATAATCTACAAGATTTGAAAAAAAAAATTGTTTTATCTAAAACTAACGGTACCTTCCATACAAATGTTAAAAAATGGTTTTTGAAAATCCTATTTTTCTCGAAAACGGTTCCGAGAATTTTGCAAATTTTTTTTTTGATTAATTTTTACGATCTATAACTTAATAAAAAAATTTGAAATTTAGAATATTTTTTTTTTTAATTTGAAATTTTTTATAAAGAAGTTCCTAAAAAGTTTAAAAAACATTGCATTTCAAAACTTAAAAATAAATATTTTTTTTTTCAAAAATTCGATATCTCAAGAACGGATTGATATTTTTCTTGGACATTTAACTCCTATTCTAACAATAATAAAAATTTAAAGTTGGCGTACCAAAATTTTTTCTTAAAAATGTTTTAAAAATTTTGTACATAAAAGTTTATTTTCTTAAGGAACCACTACAACGAATTATAATTTTTGTTCTTGCATAAATTCATATTTGCGTAGCATTCTGTTTTTATCTCTTACTACTTAAAGAATTTAATTATTCTATCCTTATGGACAGTTTTCTTTAATAACTTACGTTTTTAAAATTCCTAGTCTATTACATAGGAGCAAGTTCGTGCGACCCAGTCGTGCATTTTATTTACTACTCATTTTGTATTTTATCCTACTCTCCACTGTAAAATCTAGCGCTAATTTCAGTGCCACCACCAGGCTAGAGTTCGCAGTACAAAATCACGCTCCATGATAATACTATAGGTTATATGTATATTGTATATACAAAGATATGTATAACATAAAAAAGAAAAATAATTTTGATAAAATTTGTTAAAAATATTTTGTTTTTATTTATTTACTAAAAGTTTTAAACAAAAAAAAAGTTTTTATGTATTTAAATATAAAAAAAAAATAACCAAACCTTAGTTTTTCATGGAAAAAAATATAGAAAAGCTGAATAGATTTTACTGTCATAGAACTTCAGATAACACAAGTCGCAGTCGCAGTTACTAAAATCATCTCTGCAATAAGTACAGTGATCCCCGCTTAGTTGCACCTCGCTTAATTGAACATCCCGCTTAATTGACCGAAAAATTTGCATTGCAAAATTTCCCGTATTAGTAGCATAGCTTTTTAGATGGTTAATTGAACCCCGCTTAATTGAATTACTCGGTTAATTGAACTTTAAAATATGCAACCGAAAAAAATATATGGACATTTTTCGGATAATTGGACGTACAATAAATTTTAATGAAACAAATATTAGAAATATTTTATTACTTAACCTACGTCTGAAGTGGTTTTTTAAAAGGCAGGTATTATTCAAGATGAAGAGCAGCCGGAAAATGATATCGTGGTCATAGACAACATACATACTTAAGTACAATGGTTAAAGAAAAAGAAGAAGTTGAAACCATATTACCATCGACTTTCGAAATTCTTCAGGACATTGCAATTCTACGTTAATACTTCTTACCACTAAATAAATTTACAGTTGAGCTGAAAAACAAGAAGACATTGTTCAAAACAAAACAATCAATCAAAATCAAATCACAAATTTTTTCAAACCAATGTATGCAAATAACCATTATGAGCCTTTTGAGGTACATACTTACTATTGTATTTATTATTTTTTTTTTATCCTTTTCGAAGCTAACAGTGACTTTTTTTTAAGAATAATTTATTTCTGTTTCATAGTTTTAATTATGTATGTATTAGGGTGGGTAAAAAAAATCAAGTATCTTTTTTTTTGGATCCGACACATGAAAACTAGTTCAAATTTGAATCATTTTGTATCAATACTTATTAAATTATAAAATTTCATATGGTGAAATAAAATTTTTTTTTCTGCTGACATGTTATCTTAAAATTCAAAAATTAACTGGGTAAATTGGGAATATTTATTGAAAAACTACTAAAATCAGTAGGCATTGGAATTCTACTGCGAATATCTTTTGAATGGCTAGAGTAATCGATTAACTACAGAGATCTTTTTTGTAGAGCGTTCAATTTCCTATAGAAATAATTGAAACTTATTTGACAATAATTATTTTTTATTAAGTTACACAATTCAAAACAAAAAAGTTATTTTCCTTAAAATACTTCAATCTTTGACGTTGAATATCTTTTAAATGGTTGGATTAATGAAAAAAGTATATAAGACCATTTTTGTAGAGCGTTCAATTTGCTATAAATATTGACTATGCGATTGGTTAAACGATCTATTGTTGATATGATATGACCATTTTTATATGATACTAAATTGAAAATGGAAAACTATGATGAGCATAATCTTCCCGTCAATATTAAGAGCTATTATTTGGTAAGTACATTCTAGAGGTACCTAGGAACTTGTTTTCATGTGTCGGATCCAAAAAAAAAGATACTTGATTTTTTTGACCCACCCTAGTATGTATGCTTATTTTTTAAATAAAACGTGTTCAAATATTTTTGTGTGTGTATTCTTTTTCAGTTTTGTCAAGGTTTTCGTAAGTTGAAAATGAAATGTTCATAGTAAATTTCTGGGATGAATATTTTAATTTTTAGTTGACCGACTCGTGCAATTATACGAGTTTCGTTTAATTGAACAGTACGGTCAATTAAGCGGGGTTTCGTTAATTGAACCACCCGGATAATTGACCGAAAAATCTGACAAAATGGTCAGTGCAATTAAGCGGGGAATACTGTAAATAACAGTATGCTGAATCAGTAAATGTTTTACATCAAAAGTGGCAGGAAAAGTAAAAGAAACAACGTTTGAAGAAAGAAAAATAATTTTAAATTTGCATTTCAAAGGAATATCCTTCACTGGAATTGGAGAAATTAGCCGATTTACAGTACGCAGTGTACTAAAACGGTTTTGAAGATGCGAACATTTTAACAAGTTTCAGTTGTAAAATGCAATAAGTAGCACTACGTCACAATTAGCAGCATAGATTTGCGAACAATTTGGCTAGACTATTTCAACCAAAACTGTACTAAAAACCATTCGTGAGCGTGGATACTTTTCCTGAATTGTAAAGACAAAACCATACATTAGCAAAGTGAACAAGGTGAAACGTATGTACTTTGCAAATAACTTCGTTAATAAGGAAACGGACTTCTGGGAAAAGGTTTCTGAAATGATGACCGGAAGTTAGTGTGGCGAAAGCCAAATACTGCTCTTACGAGTAAAAAGAGAATTTGCTTCCAACGGTAAAACCGGTCTGGGTATGTATGGCTGCGTCTGGAATAGTTAGTATCAATAAATGGCATAATGGACTTTATCGGCGATTGCACATAGTCCTAGCTTATTCGCAGTTTTCATTGAAAACATCATAGATGCATTGCGAGGAGGTGTAGGATACGCGGGTACCATGCTTTTTGCGGATGACATCGTTATGCTGGCATACTCCCCGGAATCACTCCAGCTTATGATCAACAGACTGTCTGAATACTGTTTGCGTAGGAATTTAGTAGTGAACCTGAACAAGTCTAAAATAATGGTCTTCAGGAGAGGAGGAGGAAGATCTGGGACAAATGAACAATGGTACTGCAACAACGAATGAATAGAAGTGATTAGCGAATATAAATAGCTAGGAGTTTATTTTACTCAGAATCTAAAAATGGAAAGGCATCTTTCCATTTTTCCACTGGTGAACATTTCGCCTTCCTACAAGCACGCCGAACTATGGGATAATGCTGGAAACAGGTTTATCACCACTATTCATGGAAAGCCTAAAACTTCAAGAAGACAAATAATCGTTTAGCAAAGAAATCGGCACTACAAGACATACGATGTAAGACAGGATCAGTTAAAGAATGGATAAATCTAACGGAGGAGACTGATGTTACACTAAACATCAACGAACAGAGTACGTGGAAATCGACAATGTTCCAGATAATTACCAGGCTGGATAAAAACTTGCCGCAGAGGTACAGAGAAGAATCATCAAACTCACTGCATCGGATGATTTAAAGTAGGCTGAATCATAATATCAATGAGAGAAACTACTTTCGGGTTCTGGCAGAACGTGAAGATGTTTTTCATTTTGTTGGAAGGTGACCGTTTTAGCAACGTGTTTCGTTTGTTTGCTACACACGTGGCAACGGTTGCCGCAACCACAGTACTGTTGGAGCAACCGACCAAAAATATCAAAATTTTTTGATATTTCTGGCAACGGTTGCAGCAACACAAAATCAATGGGCAACACAGCTACACACGAAACAACGGTTGCTTCAACATGGCTGTGTTGCTGCAACGGTTGCCTCGTGTGTATCTATCATAATAATTGTAAAATATCGTTGAAGTAAATATAAATCAATCTAAATCTAAATATAGATCAATACCGGCGATTGGAAAATTCGTCGTTTACACACATACCGAGTTTTTTCAATGCAAGTTCCATTTAGGGGCAATGACATAAGGAGTACATTTTGCTTCAACTCCACACGATTTCTTATACCCATTTAACAATACTGTAAAGATCGGAGTTTAATGAGCTAATCATACGATACCGTTGCAATTCCACTTCTGGAGAAGAGTGACGTGAATTTGAGAACGAGTATGAGAAGCTAAGAGTAGAGTCATCGGCAAAACAATAATGTCATTTTCCATTGGTCGTCCAGAAGCGTCTGGAAGGGTCCAAAAGTTTTCTCAAACCATTCCATTGAGAAAAAGATACTCTTCTGAGAAGAGAATTTCGCTTTTAGATTTCACAAGTCAGAATCCACTCCAGAAGCACTGATACACATACTCAAAAGTCAAAAGTAAAAACCGGCAGCAGCATTCATGTTTAATTTCGTTTTGTTTGTGTTTGCTACAGTTAAGTTCGTTTAATCCAAAATATACAAATAACTATACAAAAAAAAATAAATAACTATCGCAGATTTCCACCAACACGACGATTAACTAATACAATAGCAAAATTTCAAAGCTGAGTAAAAGTAGTGAGCACCGTTCCGTTGGAACGTGAAACCAATGGAAAACGACATAAGCTTCAGACATTTATCGTTTATAAAAATGACGAAGAGAGTCCCAGACAAAACGGAGCCCTAGGGATCACCAGCATTTATTTAGTGAAGATCAGGCTTGAAACCGTCCAATACAACATGTATTGAACGCTGTAGAAGGTAGTTTCTGGTCCAAAGAATAAGCATAGGAGAAAGAGTTACCTTTTTTAGGGAGAGGCTGGACAACTGCTGGGATGGAATCGGCTAAGGTAATAGTTGATTAATTTTTTTGATTACCATTTTGACTATAGCTGTCTATGTCATATCAATAAAGAAATATAGAGAGAGCTATTGTCAAAACGACAATCAATTAATTTAGTGATCACTTTGCTCTTACGGGATACGGGTCCTGTTTTCCATCTTCTAGTTAAGATTCCAGAACAGTAGGATCGATGGAAAACCTTAAGCAATGGTTTTGCCAGCGATGAAGAACACCTCTTCAGAAGCAAGGGGGGTATACCATCAGGACCAGCCGATTTTTTTATATCAAAATCTCAAACTATTCGAGTACGGAAATATTTATAATTTACGTTCTCAAGTACAGGAGGAGCAATGTTGCTATCGGGCAACTAGAGCTAAAAACAAAATGAGCTGAAACTTCATTTGCCTTATCTAAAGTCCTAATTATAGGGTTGTCATTGTAGATGAACCGGTTGGAACCGAAGATGCAGTTGAAATTTATTGTGATTTTTACACTTTTCAATATATTTTTTTAAAACTACTAGAACACATTTATTAATTTTATAATATAATAATAATAATACTTTCAAACATTAATGTAAATTATTCTATAATTCTATTTATAATATTTTAATAATTGTAACATTGTTTTCTTACTCGAATGCAAATAGTGTCGAAAGGCATTGGTTAGTGACTATATTCTGGGAAGTAATCTTATGATATAGGGACTGTTAGATATTCTTTACTGTGGTCTCTCATATGTATATGATTTTGGCAAAAAGTCATATCGAAACAACCCAACAAGTCACGTTTTTCAACAGAGGCAAAATAAAATAATATGTATAAAACTTTTAATTTCTGATAATCTATTTATAATATAACTAAACGACACAATAACCCGGTAGATATGTTCCAAACATTGAGGGAGAACCAAATGTTCTTTTAACACTGAACCTACGATAAGTTTTACATACGAAGGACATTAAAAAATACAAAAATAGTTATAATCAACTGGTTAAAGTCATTCGAGGAAACATATTTTACTTTGTAATTGAAAATTGGTTTTCTATACATCTATACATTGAAAAAAAATATTAATCTTGTAATTCAGTAAAACAAAACAAATATTCTTTTTTTTTCAGACTATGTAGGGTGACATATGTATGTATGTACCCTTACATAAACTCGGCTCTCGAAGATACATATCGAGAATATATCAAATGCAGTAGTATTTTCTTCGGTCATGTGAGCCGATTTCATTTTCAACTATTGGCTTGTTATCTATAGTACTATACTGTCTTCATTATAAGAAAAGGAAACAAGCCTTCAAATTGGCTAATTCAACTTTAGATATGTCTCAGCGAGATTTCTCAGAGGTAAGTCTATACTTTATGTAATGTTATCTGTATTTGTATTAAAAAAATAACCTCTAAAACAACAAAAAAGACCCACAATATCCTCACCACTGCAATAATAAAAAAGAAGCAAAAATTCAACTTGTTGCTTCCATGCCTACGCTAAAATTTCAGTGTCTCATCATCATCAGCTCAGCATACATAAAGTCTGTCACGATTGACAAACAAATGTAACAAAAAAGTTAAATGAAATCTGAAAGCAGAGGAGTTCTATATTCGTTTTTATTTATTTCTGTTCGACAATGTACCGGAGTTGCCCATTCGTCAAACCGCATTGCTAAGACCCTTTCATTATACTTTTTTTGTACTTGTTTTAAAAGTCACCTTAGTACATAATGAAGAAGGTATGTACATATGTACATATGTACATATATGTACATATATGTCAAATGATGGTTTCAAAAATAATAATGTTATTAGGGCAAATATACATACAAACATTTATGTATAATGTTTTTCAGTGCCGGATCATAAAAGTTTTGGAGTTAAACTAACTAAATAAATATAAATTCCCCTCTTCATATTTTAACATACTTAATCGCTGTTTTTATTTCAATGCATTTTGCCAACAGACTGATTAGATATTTTTTGTATATTAATTTGGTACTTTTAGTCAAGCACTATAAATTTAAGTTGAAACTAATAACTGTAAAAACGTAAAAAATAGATTCTGAAAAAGAAAAATTGTCCGTGGATTATGTCGGCCGATCCTTTTTATTTAACGGGATTTGGGCTCAGTTTTTAAAGTCCTCTTATTATTTGTAATAAGACTGTGGTTTTAAAACCATCATTATTATTAATTGATAGTTTTGATATTCTTTTTAAAATCAGTCCTAGATAAATGTGTCAGAAAAGAAAGCTTGCCAGCAGTTGACGAGCACTTTTTTCCACTAATTGAAAGACTTTGATATCCATTTATGAAAAAGATCGCATTTATTACAAAATAGTTATGAATCTGCTTTTGCAGAATCCAATGTCTAAAAATGTGATTTAGTCGCACAATGGTAACACTGACATGCCTTTATTTTTTATTATATTTTCCTCTCCAATCTTAGATTTCAATCTTATTTAAAAAAAAAAAAAGATCAAAAACAAAACGGTGCTCTGTTTTTTTTTTATTTTATTTTAAATTCTGTTCTGATCCTTTTGTGTTTCATTATCCGGCTTTTCGTCTGCATCATTGTGTATTTTGTTTACCTTGAATAAAAAAGCGGTCTAATCATTTAGGTTCATCTGCACAGTTTCTTTTGAATAAATATTTAACTGCTTGACTGAACGACTGGATTTTTTTTTTGTTATGCCGCGCACTTCAGTGTATTGTTTGGAAATGAAGTAATTAGAGGAGCCATTGTGGAAAAAAAAAAATTAAGATAAGCTAAAGTGTGGACATTACATATAGAATTTGCATTTTCAAGTTCGTGTGTCAAATCTTTTGTTTTACTCTCTTAGGTAATAATGTAGATAGTAAAAACAATTTCATAATATAGTTTTTTCTTAAGGGAAATTATTTTTTATAATAAATTTTGTATCATAATTTTGTATATATGATTTCTGACATTTAAGTTCATTTTGAGGGCCATTAAACATGCAGTGGAATTAGCGTTGCAGCCAACTGAGGCCTTTTTAATGTATTTTACGCATTGTTTCATTGCTTAAGGATTTGAAGTTTTCCCAAGAGGCCTTATTTCAATTGTGGAAGATAAGTGTGGTCACTTTGCTATTAGCTCCTAAACTTCCAATGCAGATGTTAAGTTTTTTATTTTAAAGCGAAAGTGAAAGACATGGTTTGTCTATTTTGTTATTGGCAATTATAGATACTTCAGAACTGATAAGAAAGATATGATTTTGATCAGATAGGAAATATTTTTATTAATTTTAAAGTTGAAACTAGCCGTAGACCTACGTTTGGGTGTTTTTTATGACTTTGTTCCATGTACCCTTATCGAATTCAAGCTGGCTTAGGTTTTAAAACTTAGTTGGCTATGATTTTTTTTAAAGAAGGATTGAAAGGCGCAATATCACTATGGACAACTTTTTTGCCTCTTACGAATTGTGCCAAAAACTGTTGCAAAACAATATGTCTATTGTTGGCAACCTCAGAACGAATAAAAGGAACATACCACCAAAACTTTTACTGGAAAAAAAACCGTTCTTTCATTTGAAATTTACATTTACTGAAACAAAAAAATTAGTAATAAGTGTCGTACATGAGTAAAAAGTACAACATACAAAGCCCAATGCATCGCACCCCTGGTGTTAGTCCTGAGCCAAAGTACATAGATGCCAGAGATAATCCAATTTTACAACCAAAGCAAAGGTGGTGTTGATAATGCCGATAAGATATTTTCTGGATTTAGCGGAAGACGCAAAACACTCCGTTGGCCAATGTAAGTCTTTGCTAGTATAATTCATATTCGGAATTGTGTGCGTTTATTATCAGTTTATAAGCAAATTGATTCAGGGTACATGATCTGGGTGTCGAAGTGGTCAAAGAATATAATATGTCGAACCGCTCACGAGCACCTAGCTGGCTCATCTAAGCCTATAGTTAATTCCATTAGAGGAGATTTCAATCCTATATCTAAGTGGCCTAGAATCGATGATTCACCACAGTCAAAAAAGCATGGCAGATGTGCTTTATGCACAAAAGAAAAAAACAAAAGCTAAAGACAACAAAAGTTAGTTAAGAACATTAACCTTAATGTATGTGTTAAATGCATTCCAAATTTTTAGATGTACCTTACTAGCCTAAAGATTTCTTTTTAGCTCTAAAACTATCGGTACCGAGCATACAACCGTTTTGAAAAATCTTATTTACCTCGAAAGCATCAGCTCTAAGGATTTTGATGAAAACAATTACGTGTACTATTGTAGACATGATCTACATTTTGGTCAAACAAATTTCAAAAAAATATTATTAACGAACGGTACCTATCATAGAACCGTTTATTTTGACTTTCTCAAGAACAGCGATTTCGAACAAAATTTGTACTCAGGAGTTCTTTTGAATTTCCAATTATATTCTTTTTAAAATTTTTCGAACAAATTGGTTTTGAATTTATGTATATTATAAAGTACTTAAAATTGGCATATCAAATCATATAATAAAACGGCAAACATGTTTTTTGTGGTACACTTTTCTCCAAAAGTATTTAACCGATTTCGATAAATTTTATATGGTTGGAAAGCCACAGTTACGGAGATGTGCAGAATATACTTGAGACACGCATTTACACACTGTGGGTCATTTTTGTTTTTGCACTGTCGAACACTTTGCATATTACATAAAATAAAATTTAATTTAATAAATTTGCTTGAAAACACTGCCAAATATGTAAATAATAAATAATAAATAAATTGGCACTCGAATTTCGAGAGCTGGGTCGGCTAGTTTGTATTAAAGAAATTTCGTATATAATAAATAAATTTACTTAAAAGACTCCCCCAAAGATTTTTAATTTTTTTTTGCATAAATTCATATTTTCTCTGGAAATCATTCGGAATTTTATTTTTCAAAGTAAACAACGAATTTTATGCATTGTTTTTCTAATTACATACATCCATGTTTGTATATAAGAGCAAATACGTGCGACAGTCGCGCATAAATTCACAAAATTCCATTTAGTTAAAGCTAGGTAATAATTGAACAAAATATTTCCGAAAATGGTTATTAATGGTACTCTGCATTTTTGTTTGATTTTAATTCTCTTAAAAATTGTACTACCGGTTTTGATAATTTTTTATGCTAATTTGTGTATTTGTGACAACCTTTTCGGAATGGTTGTTGACTATTCCATATAATGTTCCCATTAGATTAATTGGTGTACATAGATATATCCCTTGTGTTCCATTATAAATTAAACTTAGCAGCATCAGCCTCATGGATAATTCTCTCAAAGAATTGTAATGTAAATAGTAGGAACTTGAAATTCTGGTACTGTCGGAAGCCCACGGCTTGTAATTCGGTCTTGCATGATTAGGTTTTCAACCAAAAACCGAACTGCTATCTTGTTAAACGTATACCCGGAATAAAATTCTCCATCGTCCAGCTTTTCAATAGGATTTGCTCGGGACATAAGACAACGCACTTTACAGTATAGTACACAAATGCAAAAACTCGGCCATAATTTGACGAATATACATTTTAAAAAGAGTTGTATGTATAAACATGATCTTTTCCAAATCTGGTTTTGATGGCCATCAGTCAATATATCCTTAACGCAAAATAATTCGCATTAAAGTAATTAAATAAAATAAATATAAACAGAACGTATTCCACATCCATATCGTCAATTTCAGGCTAAAATGAGTATTGAGAGAACGGTATATTACGCTCAGTTGGACTATTATCTTCATAATAATATGCTCGACACGTATCTACTACTGAAATCACTATCTTTGCAAATCAAAGAAAAGGTTGATTAGATAATTTAATTATAATAAGATCTAAGAATAAATGTTAAGTTAATTAAAATTTTTCATCAACTGAGTTCAAACGTCAAAATGCCGTTTTTAAATCGATCCTTAATATTAAACTTCTTTCACTATTTTAGAATTTCGGACACTGTTTCCACATTAGTTTAATAATTTAAAACTGTTTCTAAGCAATAAAATTTTATCACTTCCGAAAAAAATCACAAGTTTAAGCACCTACAAACGGTAAGGTTTTATCGAATGTAGCATAATCATACATACATATTGATATCACCTCCATTCTCATAACTTTATTTTGAAGCCCACAGCTGTTCATTCACCTTAAAGTTATATATGTATATATGTACATATCTTTCTTTTAAGAATATTCTAATATATTTTCAAAGGGCGTTTAAAAATTTTATTCCTCTAGACTCCATTTTGAAATACTCGTATTTAAAAATTTAAGTTCTTCTCTCAAAAATCCTTAAGAAAATCATAAATTTCATGAAATGATTTCTCAGAGAAAAAAGACTAAGACAAGCTGTACTCTTAGTTGCTAATTTCATTGACCAACATTTATCTCAAGGTGTAACTTAACCCCTCAATATACCAAAAAATTACCTCGTATTGTAGTATAATGACAAATATTCCCAAAAATTGGTTCTTTTACATTAGAATATGTAAATCCTTTTCGATTTAAATTTAGTAAAGAAAAAGTAAAATTTTGTAATGACTCAATTTGAACGTTGAATGAAGAAAATGTGATTCCACGTTTATTCAAAACATATACATATGTATGTACATAAAAAAAAACTCTACAAGGAGATTAAATCAACAGCTTTCTCATGAAAACGCAGTTAGTCATCTTTCAACATTTGTATCTTCCTTAAGAATGGTGCTTAAGTGCAGTTTTGTCAATCATTATTTCATAAACTAAGACTACAATATAGGTTCAATACTTTTGAGTGAAAGTCCAATTCTTAAAAATCAATTTTAATTGTATGCCTTTTTTTAAAGAACTCGTATTGGTTCCTTTTCCTTTTGCCAAATGCCATGCTGTCAAACTATGGACTCTGAAGTTTACCAACAGTATCGAAAATAAGGAAATACTCGGATATGTTCATACTTTTCCAAAGCCAAGGAGAGGGGAATAATCGACTCTGATAGAAAAACCTCGAGAAAACAGTCGTATTTGTCAAAAGTATTAAATTAAAAGTATATACATACATACATATATAGTTTGGTTGGTATGGTCCTATGGGATGATAAAATGTAGAATGGTTAATGTGCAGTCTTACAAATGGCTACATAATGCTTATGAATCATTTTTTATTGGTTCAAACTTTCGAGTTCTCCTTTTAGGTCAACAAAGAATACAAAAATTCGTTTTATTCTCACAAGAGTTTAATCACCCTTGTTACAATAAGCGTTTATCATGAACGACAGTTCTCACTTTATGTGCTTGAGTCACCTCTGGACATTTTAGTGTCGCTATTCGTTGCTTGAAAGTCACTCTTATTTTATGTCGACAAATTTAAAATTTAATAAAATAAATTAAAGTGAACAATGTGTTGCAATATTTATTCTGTTGACAAATTCAAATCAAATTAAAACCAAACGGGCGGATGAGCTGGCCAGGCAAGGATCATCATTTCATAACTCACTTGCGAAAAGAGTCAACATTCCATACTCGAAGCTATGAAGAGCAAAATTCTCTCAATTTTTCTTAGCGAATCAAACCGCAGGTGGAGCAGTTTAACTAACTGCATTATATATAGAAAGATTTGGCCCACCTATAATAAACCCTAAACACTTGATCCGATATGCAGATCCAGGTAAGGCATAGCCAGGATTGTATCTACCTGTAGCGGACATTGGCCAATAGGAGAGGCATTCCTCAAAACATTGTCATATCTGTGGGGACCAGCGGGAAAAGGAAACATTTCATCTGAAAATAACGAATGGCACTAGGACGAACTTCAGTTACTTCTGTGCCGTGCCCTCCGTTTGACTCCTTAGATTCCGAGTTAGCAGACTGAGGGCTTTTACAGAGGCTTAGCTTGTGTAAGGAGCAAGCTGCTTCGCTTGGCACAGTGTAGATGGTGTCGGCTGAGTGTGGTGGTCCGGCTGAGTGAGTGATCCAATTTCCGGATTATTGTGCAAAAGCAAACACAGAATAAGAGATATCAAAACCTACTAGATCCATATTTTTGAACTTAATCCAAGCTGGATGATTCCGTGAGAATGCTCACAATTTTCCATATCAATTCCATCCAAAGGTTCATACAAGTTATCGTATCAAAATGGGACACAGGGCTTGACTGCCGGTGGTCGCCATTTCCACTTACCTACCTACCTAAACAAGACAAAAATAAGGACCAAAGCTTTTTTTCTATCAAAAAGCGAGCATTCCTAGGATAATTCGATGAATCGATGGAAACAACTTATCAAAATTCAAGCTTCAAAAAGTAAAATCAAGGCCTTCGCACAGAAAGGATGCAGACAAAGGGCATATTTATAATATGTGGCACAACAAAACAATAAACATTAAATTGGCGTTATTAAAACTGCTAGTTAGTTACTTTACAACCGTAGAAAATCGATTCAAATCGTGAGCGTGTATATTCATGTTAGTACAACATTTTTATTCAAAACAAATTTGAGCTGTCACCATTGTATGTACATATGTACATAGATTCTTAATTTAATATACTCGTACAATGCTGTCACTAAATTAAAAGTCCCTCGTCTTAGAAAACATAATTATGAAGGCAAATGGAGATGTAGGAGGGAATCTTGAAATTAATAACATATGTGGCTAAAACATAATTGTTTTGAAACTTTAACATAATGAAATTCCATTTCCATTCCATTTGCCCTTTTTTGAATTCCAAACTCATGAGTAGGGTTCGGATTTCCATGCAAATGCATATTTTTTTAGGAAAACCTTGGAAACAAGGCAACTAATCAAGAAATTTCCTTTAAAATGGCATTTAAACGTTAGTGCATATTTTTGCATATTTTACTATAAATGCATATTTTGCATAATTTTGTATATTTTTTATAATAAATTTATATTTTTAGAGTACCTACCTATATTGTTCAAAAACTAAACTAGACAGTAAGAAAAATGTAAATTTTATGTCAGTGCAAACGAACCTTAAGACTGTTATCTATTTCTTTTATTCATTTCACAATCTTGAACCATATTCAAACAGCACAATATAAAGCATTATATAAACAATGGTGGATAATGAACTTGACTACATTGTGCCGGCAAAACATTAAAATGAAAAAAAAAAACTAAGTCTATCAAAAATGAAAGTGTGTGGGTATAATGCGGTAAAGCTTAAAGCGCGAAACAGATTGAACCAGCAACGTCACCAGAACCAATGTATTTTAATTGTTCAACACAAAATAGAACAGCGTCGTTTGGTCAAAATCCAAAATTTGCTGTTGCTGGTTACAATAATACAAAATGCAGCAACAATAAGACGTATAAATATCAAAAAATTACAACACGATGCTGATTTAATATGTTTGAAAAGTATTTGCTGGCCAGCTTGCTGTTGACGGACCTGGTGCTTTTGCTGGTTTAATTTGTTTCGCGCATAAGGCTTAACACGTTTCATGTACAACAGCCAACTGTTTTCGGTTGCGACTACACATAAACCACTACATATGAATTGAAAAATGTTGACTCATGCACTCATGCTTAGTTTTTGAGTCTACCACCACCATATAGGTAGGTAGGTACTTCAGTGCGTTCTGGCAAAAAATGGAGGATTTTCAATAATGAAAAATGTAAGCCGGACGTTCACATTGGAATGCAGTGACGACAATTACCCAAAGAACTTTACCGTCGATGAGATTGGTTCTTTAAAAAACGCTCAACTTCAGTTGACGTCGAGCGACCTTTTTTGTTATATAAATCATTCTTGAGACCCAATCGGCAACGTTTCGACTTCGAAAACTTCAAGAAAAATTTTATGATTTATGCAAATAAAACTTTTCAAATTCATTGAGGAATTTTCTGTTTTTAGAATAATTTTTTTTAATTAAACAAATGAAGATGCTTATTTTTTATTTAACAATGTTTTTTTTTTATTAAATGTTAATCTCGTTTTAGGATATTATTTTATTTTAATAAACATAAAAAATTTGACTTATTTTTAAAGATGAAGAAAATGTGTTTTATATTGAATAGAAATTAAGGTGAATATTTTCCGATTTTAATTGCATGAGAATCCGAAGCCTACTCATGAGTATTAAATCCTGAATTTGAATCTGTTGATGTTGCTTTCTTTTCATTTTTATTTGGTATTCTTAAATCTTTCTTCTAAATAGAATCGCTTCATCTCATACCTTCCACTTTCTTGAAATTATTTTCGGTTTTATTCAACACCTCTTATCAGGCGTTTTTCTTTTTTCGTTCAGGGCAGAGCCTGAATTGTCAAAAAATAAATTAGTTTAGTTTAGTTTTTAGTTCAGAGTGTTCACGGCATCTTTTTGTTCTAAGCTTGTTCAGAGCGTGTTAAGAGTGCGTTCTATGACCTCAGAATAAAATAACTGAGCAGACAGGTGACAGCTTAGTGTTCAGTTTCAAAAACAACTCGGAGCGCTCAGAGCATGCTTGGTTCAGGTGATGGTCAGAACATGCTCGACATATTTGGAATCTGTTCAGAGCTCTATTCTGAACTAAAAAAGAAAAACGCCTATTGTTATTCCAAAATTTGGTTAAGCTTATGGACTGTTATGTTTTCTAAGTTAAATTTTCTTTATCAATGTCATTTGCAATTATAATCCTCAGTCACGGTATTGGAATGGAATTCAGCTCATCTGTTGTGGCAGGAGTCGATATACAAGGTGGCACAAAATTAATCACCCTATCGGAAGACTTTATAATTTTTGCAAATGGCGTCGTACGTCAATCCTATTTGACATTTGTGAACAAGCTAGCTGCAGTATACAAACAAACAAGCAATGGAGAGCTATACTATTAAGGAGAGTGGAATAATTATGTCGATTTTTTTGACCATAATCGTGATGCGCTAACTGGAAAATATTCTGATGCTTAGCTACTCGACTCGAACAGACTGGAACCCCAGGAGATCAAGCCGGGCCTGGCCGCCACCGGACTTACACATGTTCCCGTAAAAACAGTGCATCAGTAAATGCATATTGGCTGTCTGTCGCGTGTGAATTAATGTCAAGCCATCGTCAATCTCCACAACGATGATGACGATTTTGTTCTGAATATCATCATGAGCGACGAGGCGCATTTCTTCCGTTTTGGCGATCTGGAACGGCCAGCACGTTCGCTCAGACTTCTTTCTGTGGGACTACTTGTAGTCGCGGGCTAACGCCAACAAGCCTCAGACAATCACAGTCCTTGAAGGGAATATTTGACAGGAATGCGAACAGTTATCACTGGAAGACAGATATCATATTTTTCATTCAACAGAAAAAAATGTTAAGGTCTGAACTAAGATTTCCATCACTCAAAATCATTTTTTTCTATTTAGTAAAATAGTAATTCAAAAAGTAAATTGGATGATTAATTTTGCGCCCCCTTGCAGTAGCTGCTGTTATCGCAATCACTGTCGCAGGTAGGGTCGATGATGCACTTCCAAAAACTTTGCCCTTCGGGTCAGTCAGACTAATAAAACTAAGAAGATCAGAAATTGCTTGAATCACTTGAATTTGTTTTCATACTTTTTGCCACTGTTCTTGCGATGACTGGTGGTTCTAATGAGTTGAATGTTGTTAAAATTAGTTGCAAAAGGTGGATTTCGTTCAATAAACTCCACGAAACCTCATTTGATCCGGATAAGTAAATTTCATTTATTAATAAAAAACAAAAAAAAAACTGTAACGCCATTCGTAATACAAATATTTGTTAATGACATTCGTAGTCTAAGTGACACTACGATAATGGTGAATAACTGCACTAATTGTATAGGTACAAGATACAAGTTAATTGATAATTGAAATTTCATCAAATTTGTAAGTTTGATTTCGATAAACTTAGAATTTAATTTGCAGTTATTTATTTATTTCTAAGTATACAAATATAAATATATATATAAGTAAGCTAATGCACTTTCTTAACTACAAAACTCTAGAATTGCTTCTCTTTGGCGATACTTGCAACTTGAATTTCATAACAACCTTATACTAGCGCCTGAGATGTTCAAGAGACTTGTCCTCTCTCGGTTCGTATATAAACGTTATTGTTTTTTTCTTTTGCCGACAAACATTAACCACCACCGACATCTTTATGTCGATGTCATCTCCAGGTTCCTCTGTCTCCCCATCGCGTCGCCACCATCGCGTCGTCCTTTGGAAATTGCTTATTCAGAACAGAAAGATGTCAACGTCTATTTTCGCATGAGTGATTATCAGAAATTGGTAGATCGAACAAAAAATGATACGAGTACATATTTATAAAACAAAAACCCAAGATGAAGGGCATGTTCATGTCGGATTGAACATCAGGCAGCGGTCCACAAGCGCAACTTGATCCAATTTGATTACATTTAAGCGCACTGCACTGTATCTGGAACTGGATGGTTTATAAATTGCTCGTCTCTGATCTTTATACGTTCATTGCATGGGCCTTGGAATACTCGTAGATCACTTAGATGGTTTCCATTGGATTGGAATTTGTGATGCTATCATACATTCGTAGGTATATCATCTACTACAGTATATACGAGTAATTTGGATGTGTTCTGTAGATTGTAATCTTGATCTTTGTCAGTGTACTTGACGATGATTGAAGCCGATATTGTTCGTTTGGATGAGTTTAAATGCTTGCATGTTGCAAATATGTATAGAGAAAGTCTCATATGGAAATACATTTTCATCTACAAATAATTACAATCCACAAAAAAAAAAAAACAAATTATTTTCAGTTGCTGAATGGTGGTAATTCAAAAATTAAAGAAGTTAATAAAATAATTTTAAATGCTAAACTTTGGTAGTAAGTTGAAACAATGGTTAGTGCGTTGAACTATCATGCAAGGGGTCTTGGGTTCGATTTATCAGCCACTGCAAAAATGTAATTCAAGGATGTATTGGCTCTGGCGGGGAAGTGACAAATCCTCAAAGAGTATTTCATGAAAAGTGGCAATCATCTTAGAGTCGCCTTCGGCAGAAAATTCTAGGTCCCCTCCATTCCTGGTTACACGCACACAAGAATTGTTGAGATTTATGAGTTGGCCAACGAACTGTTGTACCACCGAATTTATTTTAATTTTGAAACAATTTGAAAATGCATCTTTAATTTTGTAATAGTCTTATCACTAGCAGTTCATAGTAACTTGGTACAGGTCACCCTTATATGTTAATTTCCTGAGAAAATGAATAATATAGCCAAATTAAATGTTATCGTGATGACCTCCAAAGAACCTTTCTTCATCTTAGCAGTCATTAAGTTCTAAAATCGATGGGCTCTGGATGTGGCTAAACCAGCATCGATTGTATATAATCCGTAGTTTTGCTTCTTTTGTTTATTCAGTGTTTGAAATTTTGCTCAGACTTAAATAAAATCTAAATCCAAATTAAGAAAGAACCTCTTGGAGTGGCTTGAGAGAAACACTGAATTTGAATCACGACCAAGTTCTATATGCCTCATATATGCAGTAGTGATGTCTATCGATTTTGTGGCACAATGAATTCTGCACGATCAGGCTAATCTCTGTCTGGAGTGTTATTGAACGTAAATGTATACATACCTACTACATACCTTAAACGATGGCAGTTCTAATTATTTTAAATTTTCAATTCGATTCGCCCTAAAAAAGATTCGTGTTATAGTAGCTCAAATTGTATTTGTATTTCAATAGGGTGTTTTGTTTTAAATTAAGATAGAACCTTTTCTGGTAGATTTTAAAGTATAGGTTGTCCATGTCCATTAATCTGTTTTGGGATAACAGAATTCAGCCCGCTGATTCTAGTCAACCTAGTATGTTTAAACAAATTCATAAGATCATTAGGAGGAGAGATCAAAACGATCTTACGTGTCTTAAGCTGCAGAAGACGACAGAAAATAGGAACGTACTTCTGACAGTAGGTGTAGATCCGGAGGACCTACGTCGTCTTCGATGATGACCTCTTTACTGTCGAAGATACGCAGGAGAGAGTGGAGAATGTGAGGGCTGCTTTTCAGTAAGTGTACAAGGTGAATGCTAGCATTCGCCCGAATCATTACCTGGAAAGAAGAGCACTGCTTCGCCATTTATATACCTTCAATATGAAATGACGTAATGTTGATCAGAGAACCGCGGTTTCACGCGGTTTCAATGATGATAATTTGGCAAACGCCATCTTCGCCTTGGGAGAAGGCTTTCGACACAGTATGGTTAGATGGCCTCTATCTAAAGCTGGCCAGACTCGGCATAAGTAAACCTATTGCGTATTGTATAAACTATTATGTATGCTTTATGACATGTTCAATGGTAGACATTTTGTTGCCAAAAGTGGCAATGTAACTTCCACCGCGGTCAACTCGCCAGCGATCTGATAAGCAGTCTTACTCAGGCAACTGCGTATACTGACGATCTAATAGCGTATAAAACAGGTCCAAAAGTTGAGGTCATCAGAATCCTTTTGCAGCGTGACTTCGACAAAATTCAGCAATATTGCGATGACTGGAAGTTGAAAATCAACTTTCAGAAATCCGAACTTTTCTTTTTAAGACTCCGTTGCGTGAATTCTCAAGGTTAACGAAAAAGAACTGGGGCAATCTTAGTGATCGTAGGACCAAATGGACAGTAAGTAAAAGTTTAGTAAAGTTCCTTGGAATTTGGTTGGATCAGTATTTGTATTCGACAGACATATAAATGCTGCTCTTGCCAGGTCTGGAGGAGCCTTGGCCCTGACGAAACGGTTTTTTTATAGCAGCCGGCTTGATAGCAGGGTAAAGGTGATTTGCTACATGGCCCTCATCCGGCCGATGATTGCCTATGAGTGCCCGGTGTGGTTTAACGTTGAGTCAGTGTCTTAGACGTATTACACAGAACACCAGAGTCGGAATACAAACATTACTATACCAAACAGATTCTTTACAACGGAGCTAACATAAACAGAATATATAATTTGTTGGTAAAGCTGATTCGCGGTCACATTGCAAGAGTTTACTACCCTAACGAAGAATACTACGCGAGTATGCGTCTAAGCGGCTCTATTCCACCCGATGCATTCCTCTTCTTAGATAGTCATGAGCTGGTTCAGGATATAATGGAGGTTCCGCTAGTCTACCACGTCGGCCGTAAAGCTGTGGGTAGGCGGCTCCCTTATGGTCGAGACGTCCTCGCAGAGTGCCTTTGGTTCAGTAGAACGGTGTCCGATCGGGATCAAAAAGACGGGGTAGGGCAGGAGAACCATTTCCGGTGGTAATGCTGTGATATTGAAAGTTGACATGCATTTTTATTATTTTGGCCAACATACATAGACTTAAGTTCAGTTTCAGGTGGGGCAGTCGGAAAGAAAAAAAAAATATTCCACATATGTATTTATATGCCGTCTTTAACTTTCATTATTTAAAAATAAAACACCCTTTATATCGTTTAAAATGTTCTACCTCGGGTGCAAAATAAATGATTGAAACGTTCATCGCCTGATAACGACGCGCCGCCGACAGTACGATGGCCTTTTTTGACAGCAACAGTTCTGAATTCGTATCCAGTGTTTTTTTTTTTGCTACATTCAATTTATTTTTCTTTAAATGTAGTCATTTCACGGTTAGTAATCTTATTAATTAGTGATTGTAATGAATTTATTTTAATTAGATTAAAACATTAACATGTTCAGCAACTCATGAAGCGTGAAATGAGAATTAAAACAAAAGAGCTGAGGTACAAGCTCCATGAAAATTCGGGATTTCTTAGTGAGGTCGTCTGAATGTTTTTGTGATTTTGTTTTATTAAGGAATTCTAATGAAATACTTATAACAACAAAGAATGAAAGAAGTTTCAACTTAACTTCAAAACAAAGGTGTTTATCTGAATCAGGGATTCTTGTGGAATCTGCAAACAAAATATAAAATAATTTTGACTGATTTTTTGAAGTTACCCAAGGTTGTAGATAGTAAGAAGTAATTTTGAAGACGAGTTTTACATCCATAAGGTTCTACATCATTTAAGGGCAGTCAACAGGAACGATATTGATAGCCATTGATTTCGTATGACAATGGAAATAATATATAAAATGATACAGTTTGGCTTTCATTTGCATTTGTGCAAAACTCTTCAGAGTTACTAATTTTATCCGGTTGATGTTTCCAAGTCCATGTAGATTTTGGCATTTTTAACTTTTAAGTTTTGATTCTTGTGTGCTTTGAGTCCTTGATCTAACGAAATACAATAAATTCACTTCTGATTTTCCAAGTCTTCTGCAATTTGAAGCAGTTTTTGTTTTGCTTTAAATTTGGTCTTACTTTCCAGACGATAATAAAATACTTCAATTGAAAAATATTATAGCAATTCTCAAAAAAAATCATTCAAAATAGTTATTTTCCAATTATTATTTAGATATTTAAATGGGACAATCCTACAATATACAATTAAAGGAAGTTGCAGGGATCACAGTCAAAATTTAAAAAATAAAGATAAATCAATATTGCTATTATTGATTTTTGAAAACATTCGAAATTTGTCAACAAATTTTAATAGCAGTCTTGATAGTTCATAGAATCCTTTCATAAATTAAGATTATAAGTTATCTGCGATAATTCTTTTATGATTGCATTTCATTTATTATTTTTGCAATCTTTGGAAATAACATTGCAGATGTTGCAAACTTATTGCAAAAAAAAAATATTTAAGGTCGGCATGGATATTCTGTACACGCAGGAATTATTGGGAATATGTATGTATGCTGATCTAGAAGCTAAATCATCATTGAAAGAACCCCTCTTCTGGTTCTACCAATTTTACAAAAAAGGCTTAAAAATACCTTTGCAAAGGCAATTTTCCCTATTAAGTACCGTCAATGCTACAATGCGGAAACATAAATTAAAAAAAAATTTCGGGTGCTAAATATTTTCAGTCCAATATAAAATCAGTAAATGAAAATATTTTGAGGCTAACATTTTTTTTTAGTTACATATCTACATAGCTCAAAGCCCTGTATTGCTTTTTTATTGATATTCACCCCTGTTCTGATTTTCGTTCCGAATTGAGTTCGTTACCGAAATTAATTTTCGTACGGATTTGAAAACGACGTTCTTAATTTCGTACGAATTTGCCTTGCAGTGGTACCAAAATTCAGACAGGTTTTCTGTTACACATGTGTCTTTCCCTTCATAAAAGACAAAAAATAATAAATTCGGAACGAAAATCAGAACTGGGGTGATATTTTTAAAAATACTTATGTACATACATTTTTAGATTTACGAATTTAAATTCTCCAGACCAAATCGAAACGAAATAAAAACGAAAGTATTACTTTCGTAAACGAAAATCAGAACAGCGGTGATTGTAATTTATTTAAAAATCAATAAAGTTATAATAATAATAATAAAATACGTGAACCTATCGACTCTGAGTCCAAAGAAGCAGCGATTGGCAAGAGTTATTCTTCGTTAAGTCTCAGTCTCATCTTTTTCGCTTCCCTCTCAAAATTCACAAAAGCACCATTGATATCACGGTCTGTTCTTCCGATTATGTCAATATGGTGTATGTAATTAACTGAACAAAACAGACTTTTGAAAGCTTGTGCCCCAGTGTTGGAGCGATAGTTTTGTATTATCTTTTCAGTGTTTTCATTCGTCATCCTCAGTGAAAAAGTGGTGGGTACAGATTTAAATTTTGTGAGTTTTTTCAAAGATCTGTCATAATGTGAATATTTGGTCGATGATAGATTTGTAAAGGATGGGCCAGATACAAGTTTCTTTCTAAAAATGCAATAAAACAAACATACCCATTAATAATTAATAATTAATTATAATTATATGGAATAATTATTATGGAACACAACATCGTTCAAGTGGCTGCTTCGTATGGCTTCGCAGTCGCGCAATTGGAACTTGTAAGTGAATAATCCGAGATCTTTGTGCAGAAGACTCCTCAGGGTGGTGTGTAAAATGTTCAGCTCAATGGCGAGTTGATGTTCGTGGATTGAGTCGCACACTCTCGGCAACAGCAGCCACATTCTCGTCTGTGCGCACCGTACGACGACGCCTACCATGAGTGTTGTCCACTAGCATACCAGTCTCACGAACTTTTTGCATAAACTTGGAAATAAGTTTTCAATATTTCCCAACGTTGTTCAAGCGTAATGCGACTCTGATACTGATACTGACTTACTGCCAAGATTTCGAGCGGAAAACAGCTGTTAGTGTCAGAATAACCTATGATTTATAAAGAAACCACTAGGTGGTCCACCCTGTATGTCAATCTGATATTGGTACATGGGCAAAAGATTTAAGGCGTTCTCGTAATATAGCATAAATACGGTAGCTTATGCAGTTCAGAAGGAAAAATGCTTCCATTCATCGGACGCAATCTTGTGACCATATTTTGTAGATGAGATGGTGCAGGCAGGTAAGTAGCAGGCAATGATGTGGTTAGGTACGAGTATACCACATCATTGCCTGCTACTTAAGAAAGCTCAGCAGCAAGGCCTTTACCATTGTTGGAATTAGGTACCTATCTTCTATTCGTTAAAATCCATCGAAAGAAAATGTTGTTCTAATACGTTTAGGTGATAATACAGTTTGCCTGATAGTGGAATTATATTCTTCATCGTGATTATATACGAGTAGTTTGCAAATGATTTGTCTGTATACTTAGCAAGGATATCAATTTTAGCATAATGATGATGATGATGCCTTGATTGTATTTGCAGATTTGAATTCGGTCTTGTAATCTGGAGAGGATCTTTAACGTTTTTGTAAGACTTCCGAGCTTCTTTTATGCTGTGACATTGAACAATTTCCTCGATTATGGACATCTACTCCTTTTACGCTTCTCCTCTTCTGGTCATATTGTTCCCAAATAGCTCTGGTCCTTTTAAGCAGATCTTCTTTGTATGCCTCTTATTTGTTTGCACCGCTCGACGGTATCATTCATCGTCGTATTTGGAACTTCGTTGTAAAGACGCAGCGAACTAGTGACCAAAATGTTTCGAATCGCAGCAAAATAGATCAATCAGTTCGATATGGGAGGTAGTGTCGTGCAGGTTGTACTTCTGTCTTGTCCACAAGCTCAAAGAATAGGTGTCTGGTTTCATTATCTTTCTCATTTGTAGAGACATGTACGCATATACCTTGATCCAAGTTATGATTTTTTGTCGAATCATTGGTGTCAGCTGCACAATTTTTTGACTTTTTTTCTGCCGGCCCCTCCCCATTTCTTACATAACTTTTCGACAGGCCATGACCTACGTAAATTATTCGTCCGTAAATTCGTCGTCAATTCATGGCGACCAGTTTAATTCATCAAATTTCTATTGATTTATCAATTAAAGCGCACATTTAGATAGTTTAACATTAATTTCGATCATTTTTCTACCATTTTGTTTAGTTTTTGTAAAGAATTTAGACATAAAATGTTTTAAATCCCATTTGTTCTTTTATTCGTCGGTCGTTGGCGGCTCTCATGTAAATTGTCCTGAAGCCTTAGTGACAAAGTGCTTAGAAGCAACATGAATATTGTTATGATATGTTTTCTTTGTACATATTTGCTTGACAAGCACTCTAGCTCCAGGCTGAGTTTACTCGTAGCTAGCTGCTGCAATTTTGCACGCCAAGTATTTGAGGTCCTCTTCCACCTAAATCGGGATTTTTCTCTATTGCGTCGTTCCCCAGGATTGGATTCAAAGACTTTCAGGGTCGGAGCGTTTAGGTCTATTCGCTCTATATGACCCAGCCATATCAGTCGCTGGACTTTGACTCGTATGACCATAGCTCGGTGTTGCTGTAAATCACTTAAAGTTTGTGGTTATATCTAAATCTCCAATCTCCATCTATGTAGATGGTACCAAAAACCACCCGTTCAAGCGCTCTCATCCACCTTTGACAATTTCCGTACCTCTGCACTTTATTATACATATAAGGTGCATTTTAGTTGCGCTAGAGAGGACTTTGCTTTGCTTTGCTACTTTGCTACTAAATTGGCAATTGGTACTCAGTACAATATCGTCGGCTTATCCGAGTAATTGGACAGATCTTTTACAGATTGTGCCTCTAGTGTTGACGCTGGAGCTTTGCACTATTCTTTCCAGAACGGTCTTCAAGAACCCGATGCATGACAGTACATCGTCGTTCGTAAAACCTTTTCTGACATCAAATATATCGATGAGATCTTTTCCGTCTTTGATTAAATACCGTCCGTTCTCCATCGTCATCCTGCACAAACAGCGAAGGTTGCAATGAATACCAAAACTAGACATTGCTTTCAAGATTCCTGGTCTAAGGTCATACTTATATGAACTAATCAGGTTGCGTATTGCCAAACTGTATATCAGTACAGAGCTCCGACGCTCTATAATAGACTACAGAATGCTCATTCAAATTAAGAGCATACTATATACTGTGTCAGATCAAAAGCAGATTTTTCTGTGTTGGTATACATTTTGCTCAGGAAACTAAGAGCAAAGTACCTGTGATTACAGAGCCATCGTTCACGTTTGTGTGGTTATTGTGTGTGGTGTGTGGTGCCGCGACATAATTCCAAGTGACAAAAGGCCAAATTTGTTTGTGACTACAGGCGCCTGCCTGGCGACTGAACATACCCTAAGCGGAGCAACGGAGTTGCGTGAGCGGGTGTGAGCCCCGAAAAGGAAGTTAAAATCCTGAAAACCCGCGAAGCGGGCCACCCAAGGTACTGTTGCTCAAGACAAAACATTTTATGTTTGGCCTTTTGTCACTTGGCCTTATGTCACGGCACCACACACCACACACCACACACAATAACCACAACAACCAACGTGAACGATGGCTCTGTAATCACAGGTACTTTGCTCGATCTGAAATAGTATATAGTTTGCTTCAGCTTTTTTTAATATTTTACAAGCAAACTGCATGTGACCACAGAGCGCTCTGTGGTAGCATACAGTTTGCTCTACAATACTTTCAAATTCGGTGAGCAGAAAATGGCTGAGCACAGACTAAGGAGATCTGTGCTGATATACAGTTTGGCAATACGCAATCAGGTTGTTGATTAACGACTCCAAACGTTCACATAAAACGGCAGGAAGGATCTTTTTGGCGATGTTCAGGAGACTGATGCTCCTGTAGTTGCCACATTTCCAAATTTGGGGCCCACTCAGATTACTGGTTTTTAAATGAAAAATGCTAAAAATGTACTATTTTGTGTTTGTTAATTTAATTTAAACGAAACCACTTATCGTTCTTGGAGATCTTTTATTATTACTTTTATTATTACAAGTTTAAAAGAATGGATTCAAAAAAATGTTGATTTATAAAAAAACCTGCAATTTTTTTTTTATTTTGTCGCGCTATAACTACTCGTAATATCTGACTGAGTGTGCAGCCACGCGGTACAATTTTCTCACTTCAATGCTAAAATTTACATTTTCCAGCAAAAAATAATCAACAAATCTCACTCTTATCACACCTCAGTAGAATATTTCTTAAGAAAAACCCACCAAAGTGCTGAAATATGAATAGCCAGTCTCAAATGACATTGGTTGGATAGATCAGTTGGATGCGGTGTTAATGACAAGTCGCACAGAAGTAATGGAGCGTATTCCTGCTTATGTTTTAAGAAGTTTTTAAAATGAAATTAACATTATGTGTGTAACGGCTTGAGCAAATCAAGAACATACCTACAAAACTATTGAGTATTGTGTTTAGCTATATGGCCGGCGCATGATGTGATGGTCTGAACATTAATTTTTCAGGGAAATCTCACAAGCTTATAGTATTGTGTAG
Source organism: Chrysotoxum bicinctum (assembly GCA_911387755.1). Lineage (NCBI taxonomy): Eukaryota > Metazoa > Arthropoda > Insecta > Diptera > Syrphidae > Chrysotoxum > Chrysotoxum bicinctum. The sequence continues at coordinate 124,872,250 of OU426989.1, read as the reverse complement.
TAGACAAAAAAAAAACTTTCAACATAGCTAGCTGCAAGTGTGATGTGATTAAAGACGAAGCACACTCCAACAGCATGTGTTACTTTACAAGGATGATGACTATGTTGTTGCAGTTTAAATATCAAATGCCAAGACTTTCACTTTCTGCCCAATCCGCACAAACGCAGATGGTTTGTATTTAAGGCTTACGTAAGCGATTTATCGTCACTGATGAGGATTGCGATCATATGCATAAATATTTAATGAAATAATTGAGTACATATAATAGCAATGACCAATAAGACTTTTATTCGAATAGAAACCCGTACTTATCGTGCAAGTTGGAACATACCAAGCATGGAGCTTATATAGGAAGTATTCAACAGGTATAACTCCAAGCTGATCATATTTGAATATTAATAACCCAAAAACACCCGCTCGTTCCTTTGCAATGTTTGCATTTAAGTACTTAAAGTTATTTCTTAAAGACTAATCAAATGAATTATGAACGCTAAGCCGGCATTCTATATATTTAAAATAAATAATATCTACTAAAATATATCAGACCATCTTTTGGTCTATGACAACATATTCATACAATTCTAAAATTATATTTTCCTTATTCGACTTAATAATTTCTAAAACCATCAGTAAAATTTAATATTATATTTTATATCTGAAATTCTAAACTTTGACATGTTTATTGTGTTGTGGAAGCTTCTGTTGGCGCCAACACTACTACTTCTCATGGAACATAAGGTTGCAACGATTTCCTTCCATCTTTCTCTGTTCGAAACTCTATATTAGATGTGACCACGACCACAGCCTAGACGTCCGATTTTCTTTAAACTTGATAGATAGTTATTTTTTGTTTTTTTTTTTTTTAATTTTTGAAATCTGATAAACTGATAAAAAAAATTGAAATTAAGACATTTCTGAATGCACCTACCTTTTCCGAGTTTTAACTTCGTTCGCGTATTTTAATGATTTTCTTGTAAGCAGAAGTTCCTTAAAAGTTTGAAAATTGTTTTTCGAAACTCAAAAAAAAAAAATATGATTTTTTCTTGAAAATTCAATCATTAAATATGGGTTAATTATTCATTTTTAAATTTATTTTTTTCTTACAATAATAAGAACTTAAAGTTGACTTAATAATTTTTTTCTTAAAAAATGTTTTAAAAATATTTTATATAAAAACTTATTTGTCTTAAGAAACTGCTTCAAAGATTTATAATTTTTGTTCTAGCATAAATTCATATTTGCTTGGGAAATCACATGAGATTCTATTTTTACCTCCCACTAATAGAAGAGTTGTTCAAGTCTTTAAAAATAAAATGCACGACTGGGTCGCACGAACTTGCTCCTATGTAAAAGACTAAGAATTTCAAAAATGAATGTTATTAGAGAAACTGTTCATAAGCATAAAATTAATTTTTTAAATGACTAAAAAAAATTTCTTTAGTAGTTAAAGGTAAGAAAAGGATGCCATGTGATTCAAGCAAATATAGATTTATGCAAGAACAAAAATTATAAGTCTTTGTAGTGGTTTCTTAAAAAATAAGGTTTTATATAAGAAAATTTTAAAACATTTTTAAGAAAAAATGTTGGTACGCCAATTTGAAGTTTTTATTATTGTATGAATAAAAATTAAATTTACAAAAAAAATATTGAGCCGTTTTCGAGATATTGAATTTTCAAAAAACAAAAAAAATGGATTTTCTTTTCAAAATTCAAAAAAATATTTTTCTTAAAGTTTTGAAATGCAATGTTTTTTAAACTTTTTAGAAGCTTCTCTCTACGAAATTTCATTAAAATCCGTTGTGCTAATAATGAGAAATTAAAAATTTAAAAAAATCGTTCTATGGTAGGTACACTCAGTAATGTTTTGTTTTCAAAATTTTTTTTATTAAATTACAGATATTAAAAAATAATAGAAAGAAAAAAAATTTAAGCAAAATTCTCGGAACCGTTTTCGAGAAAAATACGATTTTCGAAAACCATTTTTTAACATTTGTATGGAGGGTACCGTTATTTTTAGGTAAAATGAATTTATTTTGCTCATATATTGTAGATTATTTTTCCAAACTTTTATTTATCAAGTTTTGAAAAAATCGAGCATGGGGTTTTCGAAATATTGAGTTTTCAAAAAAAAATTTTGAAAGTTTTTATCCAAAAAATTTGTTTTGGAAAATTTGAATACATAATAACATTCAAACTGCTGGGAAGCTTTAGCATAAAAAAAATGATCAAAATCGGTGGTACCGTTTTTGAGAAAATCAAAAACAAACAAAAATGGCCCCAAGGGGGGTACCAAAACTACTCATTTTTTTGAAAATGTTTTTCGACCATTACCTAGGTTTAACTAAACTAAATTTTTTGAATTTTTTTAAGAAAATCGCAGGGACAGTTTTTGAGAAAAAAAAATATTTATAAAATTTCGGAAAAAAATCGTATGGCAGGTACCGTTATTTTTGGTCATAAAAAATCAAATCAAAAAACATCCGGGGGTAAAAAATCAAAACCCATATCTACCAAGTTTGAAGAAAATCGGCCGAGCCGTTTAGCTATAATCGCACAGACAGACAGACAGACAGACAGACAGACAGACAGAATTGCCAGACCCACTTTTTTCGTCTTCGCTATGATCAAAATCTCCAGTTCAATTTTTTTTACGAATGCATAACTTGCCTTATAGTACCTATAAGTCGCAAGTAAAAATTGTATGCTTATGCAAATTTTTCACTAATAACATTCATTTTTGAAAGTCTATTACATAGGAGCAACTTCGTGCGACCCAGTTCGTGCGAACCATTTAAGACTGATAACGATTTACGATAAAAATTCTTTTGATTAAAAATTGCCTTCTGGATAGTTTAAAATCTGATCTTCACAAATAAATGCTGGTGTTCCCCAGGGCTCCGTTTAAGCTCCGACTCTCTTCCTCAATTTTGTAAATGGTCAAACTTCTAATCAACTTCACAGCTTTTCATACTCGTTCACAAATTCACATCCATTTCCTTCGGTAACGGAACCGTATAAAAAAAAGGTATGTAGCTTAATGCTTCGAACAAATCAAGGCTGTCTATTGTCGTTGAAGCACAATGTACAATTTGTACCACTGTTCTTGAATGGTAGATACTATGCATCGAAGAAGCCAAAAATCTTAAAGTACTCGGTATGAACGAAGATCTTCTTATAGCCAATACTATTTTTAATATTTATAAGGGTCTGAATGAACCTTGAACGTGTGTGAATTATACAAAAAAAAAAGCTTGTCACCTACTCTAAATGTTGTTTCACAGATGTATACTAGCATGTTTTTGACGTTAGAATTTTTTGTATCTTAAGATTTTTGATTTAAAAAAAGGCAATGAAATCAGATAAACAAAATACAAAAAAAAAAAAAATAAAAAAAGGCTCTAACGGGTAGAAATGATAAAAAAGGCAAAATAAAATGTATAATATTGTCGTTCAAAGCTATAAATTCAATAAGTTTCATTTTTATTAGATACTAAATTGATGTACAGTGAACACACAGATAGACAACTGATATTATAAGGAATTAATACTCGTATGTTACCTTAGAGATAAAAGTCAGTTTAACAAAATTACTGCCTCACTATGACCATACCATGGTGGAAAAACAATTATGAAGCTTCGCGCTGAACTTAATCAACAAAAACTATCACATCGTTTTCCTTTCAGAGTTTAAATTTACGTTTATAATAGAACTGTGTAATTTATTAATTTACAGTTGAACATCCAGATCAAATTCCACAAGAAACTCATCTTCTTTACATTAAACCCACATCTGCCTGGGTTTCGATCTTAATTCTCCTGTTTTATGTAAGATGTGTTTTTGTAAAAAGTGAATAGCTAGGCCAGCAAATTTTAACACACAACTTAAGAATGGATTGTATAAAGTTCAAATCCTTTAAATGAATGTACCCACCTCATTGCGACCCCAATACCGTATAGCTTGCAAATCAATTGGGATATGCCCTCCCTTTTTATTGTCGCTTAGAAAAGGCCGAGCTATGGCTTTTAATTTCTTTATATTTCCTTTCGAAAATCGATACTTCTAGCGAAAATCTGCATTCCCCTGTGTCATGGGACTGAAACGAGTTTTGTAATCCTTTAGACTTCTTCTTCTTTCAGTTAGAGCGTTTAAAGAATTTGGATTGTTTACGAATGCAAAATAATTATCCTTTTAACTTTGTTAAAAAAGAAAAAATATAGTTTGCATTCGTTTTTATAAATTTCACACTATGTCATTTCAAAATGGCATTTAGATACTAAAACGGCTTTAAATCTCCTATGAACCAGTTTTAGCATACTCCACCTCTATTCCTCATGTATTTTTAATTATAAATAAGCTTTTCAAGATTAGAGTCGTTGTAAAGTCGAAGTAACTTTATTCCGTCGCTAAAACGAGTTAGTAAATAATGCTGCAAGAGTTTAGATGGGGCCTAGTTCAATTGAAGATATGGTTGAAATGATACCTTCAAGGTATCGAGTTCTTGTACTCGTTTTCCAGTATCGGAAGGTCTCGATACAACTTGGGTATCACATCAAAAGTGTCGATACCTACTTGAATCGAATAAAAATTCAAAACTAATATAATTTTTCATTATTTTATTTATTCGGTATTGAATTAAACACTGAGGAATATTCCCTTAAAAAAAAAATTCTAAATATTTTCCACTAAATATTGTCTGGTTGCTCACGCTTTGGAAAATAATTTATCAAATAGCAAAGAGGAAGCAACAAACTCCAAAACATCCTCGCGTTCGTATAACGAGTGATTTTTTAAGAGCTATGGGAAATTTTAAAAATTCGATTCGCATCATCTTTGAAGAAATACGGCCTAATGAATCCGCCAGCCCATAATCCGAACCAAACTGTGACTTTTTCTGGAAGTATTGGTAGCTCTGGCTGCTCTTCACTCCAAATACGGCAGTTTTGCTTGTTCACGCATCCATTCAAATGAGCTTCGTCGCTGAATACAATTTTCGATTAAAAAGTGGATATTCGGACAACTTTTTAAGAGCTTCAATTCTTGCACCAGCTGTATTTTGAAAGGCTTCACACCTTAATCCTTCCGCAAAATTTTCCACATAGTGGAGTAACAGAGGCCCAATTGCTGCGAACGGCGCCGAATCGATAATTTACGGCCATCGCTAACACTGGCCGATACAGCTGCGATATTTTCCTCAGTTCGCACTCTACGTAAGCGTGTGGGTGGTTTAATTTCTAACAATGTAAATTTGGTGCGAAATTTAGTCACAATAGCCCGGATTGCAGCCTCAGTAGGTCGGTTAAACTGACCATAAAATGGAAGAAGCGCGCGATGAACTTTCTTAAAAGAGCACGCATTTTGATAATAAAATTTAATAATTTGCAAGCGTTGTTCGTTTGTAAGACGATTCATGGTTAAATTATAGACCGAACTGAAGATGTTTAACAATGGAACAAAAAACGAAACGTACGTGAGCTGTCAAAACCAGTGTTGCCAAAAAGAAAATAGCAAAAAAATCACCCATTATAATAAATCGGGTAACATCGACTTCATGTCATACCATTTCCCTAGAGGGTTTGAATTCAAATAAGAAATAAGTGACGAAAATTACCACGACACCTCAATACTTTTGGAATTGGTCTTCTATATTTTCTAATTGATGAAAAGTTCCTTGTGATGTTCCAAAAACCATAATCAGTTTCTGAGTTGCTTTTCCACAGGCATTGAGGTCTTGAAAATTAATATTTTTAAACTTCCGATCCATCCATGGAGATAAATTATCTGAGACACCAACCTTCAGTCTCAGAACATCGTGCCACACATCTTTCCTATCCTTCTTTCTCTTCCGTAACTTCACGCCCGCGCTGTGTTGAAACATTTAAAGGGTAATCATAATCCCTTGAGCGCGGGTAGATTATAAAAAAAAAAAAAAAAAAAAAAAAAAAAATATACCTAATTACCAACGATTTGTGAGTTTTACCATAAAATCTCCTACGCAGTTCAGTAAATTAAGTTTTGTGGAGACCGTTCAAAAATTGAAATTGTAACTATTTTTGAAACACGTAAAAAAATGAACTAAATAGATACACGATACTTCCATTCGAGCCGTTTTGGTATCGCAATTATGTACTCGTATTTACTTGATTCGATTCATACCTACTTGTAGAAAGATAACTACATATTCTTTTTCTGATTTTGACATCGAATAGCATTAAGTTTATAATGATCACATGCTTTGAAATTAAAAAAAAAACAAGAGTGAATATAAAAATGAGCATAAGCGTTTTATTAACTTTTAGTTTGCCAAACGAAAACACCTGCATTTCTAAAATATTGTTCGTCATAAAAGTGACGTTCATGCATACATACCCACTTATACGTTACGCTACATTTTGATCAATTATATACAACTCAGTCACTTTCATCTGCGCAAACGCCTTCCCTAACAATCATCTGATTCGCAACGTTCATTCAAAATAATTAAGTTCTACTCCTCTGGAATTGGAAATCTTATAAGGGGTATATTGCATCCATACTAGTCTCTTTTGAATCGTGATCTAGATTCAAGATGGTAGTTCTTTTATCAAAGAAATTCCACAACCAACTATCCAGCAACTCGTCAGTTTCGAGCTGAACATGGGTATATAAGTAGTATACATGTAAGTTATAATAGGCAGAGATGAGCCCCCTGAAATTCAAAACTTTATAAAACGATATAACCACCGCCAACATTCTTAGTTAATCCCCAAAGGAATAGGGCAGGTTCAATCACACGTCACAAAAAAATAGAAGAAAAATGAATTAAACTCTTCAACAACAAAAAGATGTGTGTGGTTACGTCAGGGTTACCATACACTAAAAATAAAAAGGCCATTTATATTTTTCTGTTAAATGTTTAAAAAAATATCATAGTGTAATCGTTAAAAATTCGAAATCCTGATTTTCGAGAATTCGCTTCAAAGAACAAACGCGACGAAAAACAAAATAAATTTACATTTTTGCTGGTGAAAAGGGGATTTATACGTATATAGAATATAAGGTGTGTTTTTTTCGCAAAGCTATCCGTAGTGAAGTAAGATTTTATACGTATTACAAATACAAAGTCTTCACTGCCGATAAAAGTAGAAGTAGGATCCAACTGCGGATAGAATGTTGACGTTTGCTCGAGTCTCGAATACAAATGTTGGTACAATTGAAAACTCCTTTGTATCTCGAAGGCATGTTCGTAGAGTACGAAAAGTATGTAGTTTGTTGTTTAGCATTTTCCATTGAGAGTTTAAGTCTTTTTTTTACAAAACCATTTTTATAAGAAAAACGCTGCATTTTGTATCGTGTTGGTGTCGAACTCTTATAGAAAGCTGTTTAATAATTAACGCGTTTTTGTAGGAGCGAAATGTCGTGGTCAGCTGTTATACTTTAGTTAAATAGCGACATTTAAGAGTTACTAACGCGACAAAGCCTTCTTATGAAAAAAGCTGTTGAGAAATCCAAAACTAACTAAAGTCTGCGAACAGATCCCTTGACTTTTGTGGTGGTGATAATTGTCAACAAAAAAAAAATTCACAAACAAAACTTCTGCTTTATGAAGAATGGCTGGTGAACAGAAAAAGTAAATACAAAATGATTTAAATTGAAATTCATAAATAAAAACCTCCATATATATTTTCAGAAATATGAAAATTACTTGGCAAAAAGTTATTGGTTGTTTTTTTTTTCAATTAAATATTTGACAACTAGTCAGTGGAACCAACTTTAAAGTAGAAAAATCGCACAACTGCGGATACGTTTTTTTGTGAAATCCTACTTCACTGAGGATAATTTTCCCAAAAAACCACACCTATAGATATAATGTATATTTTAAAAATCTTAATCTCTTCATTTCTTCATTTTAAGCGAATGAAATGGCAAACCTTGCTTTTGACAGCTATTACATATGTCATTGGTAGTTTTGACAGCAGTTTAAACCTAATAATTTGAAGAACTTTCATTGCACCCTTTTTTATAAATAATATATAATAACAAATTCGTCTCGTGAGTCTGGCAACCCAAACAAAACATTTTTGACATAATAACGTGTCTACTAAGGTGTGATCTTGCTATTAGTAGAAACTATTTTCAAAACAAATTGTACTTATTTTATTGTCCTTTTCGGTCTGGATAGACAACCGGCTCAAGCAACTAGCCCGTCCAGCATATCAGGTTGTGATAGAGGGCGTAAAGGATTCCGAAAAATCAGTTTTTTGTATAGCTATTACCAGCCCGCTTCACTGGGCGCTATTTAAATTAATAATAAATTGCGAGTGGTTCAAACCTTCTAGCAATACATTTTTTTACAATTTTAAAATTATTTTTAAAGAACTCATCATTTTTTATTTATTAATTTTTATTCTTCTTCTAAAGAGTTATCTGTAGTTTTATTTTTGCTATTAGAAATAGCAATATTATTTAGTTTTCGTGCTGGTTTTTGGAGACATCTTCAAATAAATTTCATTTTCTTGCAAGTCTTTTTTTTTTCAATCGGACTTTTTTCCTTGGAACATCTTAAATCAAATAACAAATGAACTAACATTCTATAAAAGTGTGTTCAATCAGTTTTACCTTGGCTCTTCAAAGTTGACTCTCTAACGTCAAGTGGCGAAATTCAAGACTTCCGGTTCAGTACGCAATCAGCCAACATCCGTTCGTCAAAGGATCGCCACATGAGATCATCGGGCTGTATATGAAAGTTGGTCAGGAGAACCCAAGGTAGTCTTTTGGAGACTTTTTAGTCCCGAACAAGATCTAAATCACCCAGGAGCTTAAAGTTTATAGAAACCATATACAACGCAAATTTGTTCGCTGACTGGGCTTCCTAGCCTTTAGAAGCGGACCCCAATTTTCACCAACAATCATTCTTAACGACGAGGCATATTTTTGGAAGAATGTATGTATGTGTTAACCAAGCAAAAATGTAGTAAATGGGAAGAATCCAACCCACACTAAGTTCTCCAGGAGGCAATGCATTCCCAAAACTTACTGTTAGGTGGGGGTTTTAGGACGGTGTGCCCCGCGCATTGTGTGATATTTTGCACATCTGAAAGTTGTCAGAATGAAAATACTTATAAAAATAAAATAAAATACAAACAGGGGTGGCCGTGGCACGATGGTTGTGTGCTCGCCGGTCAACCTCATGATCACAGGTTCGATCCCTGCCGTCGTCTATGTCGTTTTAATTCCATTAAAACCTTCTAAAAATTGTCATCAATGGGTTGCTGGTTTACTTATAACATGTTGTTCAGGTATAACACTAACAACATGTAATTGAGTTAAACTAGTATGCTCAACAAGGATGAACACGAATAAAATAATGTGAATTATAAGCGACATAGAAATAACACACGGCATTTCTCCGCTTTAGCTCAGCCGCCATCCCTGGAGATAAAAATATCTGAGACAACCACCAACAGTCTCAGAACATCGTGCCACACATCTTTCCTATCCTACTTCACGCCCGCGCTGTGTTGAAACATTTAAAGGGTAATCATAATCCCTTGAGCGTGGGTAGATTATAAAAAAAAGGTGATAAATGTGAGCAAATAAATACTAAAGAGAGTAATAAGAAGTAATATCTTCTAATTCTTTAATGTGAGAAATAAGTTCCTTTGAGCTTCTATTATAACTAAAATCTTCGTTTTCTTTGAAAGCTTGTTGCTTGGTGTTAATTTTTTGTTTTGTGACTTTGTGGCTTTTAAAAATGTGTTCTTATGTGCCGCCGAGTTTTTCTGTGTAAACTTTCTCCAATAATTTCTTTGTCAGAATCCATTTATACACCCATGTTCTGTATTCCGAGTGAAAGTGAATTGAAAACGAATTTCAATTTCACTTAAAATGAAAAGGCATGTTCTACATTCCGAGTGAATTCAATTCACTCCGAATTTTTTTGTGAAATGTCAAAATCAGCTGAAAGACAATTTGCATCATTTATTAAAACATTGTTTCTTGTGCATAACGAAAATAGATTCACTATTATTATTAATAAGTGGTAGAAGGGACGAAAATCAATGATAGAGAGTTTGTGGAGAAGTTTTACGTAGTAAAGCCATAATTTTAGATCTTCCAGAAGCAGCGTATGTAAAAAATGGGGAATGAATTAACATGGTCATATTTGAATTGTTTGTAGTTTCAAAAGAAGCTTCAGACTAAGCGAAGACATTTGTTTACATTTTTTAAATAATTTCCTTAATAAAATCGACTTCAATTCCCTTAACACAACATTTCTTCCTACTTATTTCAAAAATTGCAACACAACTTTTTCTTGTCAGGAGCTCTTTTGTATTTTCTTGTAAACAACAATTTATCAATCAATCAAATCAAAATCAATCAATCAAAATTTCAAACCTTTATATACACGTTTATCAATTTCACCAAATAAAACTAAGTGAATTGAATTCACCGTAAAACGCTATGTATTCGAAATGTAGAACACGAATTTTCATCTCCGAAAACTCAATTCACAAACTTCATTTCGGGTGGAATTCAGAACACCAACATTTCACATTCGGAATGAGCAAATCACAAAAGTCATTTTATGCGGAATGCAGAACATCAAAATTCACTTCTGTTGCTCGAATTCACAATAAGTGAAATGCAGAACATGGGTGATAGCTTTGACTTTTGAGTGCCACTTCCATATAATTTTTTACTGGGGACGTATACACGCATACATATGTAGGTACTATATACCAAGTTATGCATTCGTAAAAAATCGAACTCGGGATTTTGATCAGACTTGACATTACGATGATAGCGAAAATGAAAAAAGCGGGTCTTGCAATTCTATCTGTTCGGCTCCAGCCTAAACGACTCGCCGATTCTCTTTAAACATTTTTATAGAATCCCCCCACGCGTTTTTTCAAGGGTACCTGCCATACGAATTGCTTTCGAAATCTTATAAATATTTTCAAAAACCGTTCCACAGATTTTTTTTTTTAAATTGAAAAAATTATTTATTTAAAGCTTAGAATCTTTAAAAAAAATTTGATTTAAAATGTTTGTTATGCTAAAGCTCCCGAAAGTTTAGATAGGTAGTATTGTATTCAAATTTTCAACAAAAAATTTTGGATTTGAATTTTTTTCTAAAAACTCAATATGTATTTCGAAAACACTGTGCTCGATTTTTTTTTAAACTTGACTATTAAAAGTTTCTCAATACAATCTACAAGATATGATAGAAAACAATTAATTTTATTTAAAAATAACTGTACCCAGCCTACAAATGTTAAAAAAAGTTTTTTCGAAAATCGTATTTTTCTCGAAAACGGCACCTAGAATTTTGATCGAATTATTTTGTAATCGATTCATTTTTACGATCTATCTATATTTAAATATTTACATACATTTTAAACTAAGATATGACTGTACCTGACTCCACATCGTATAATATCAAACTCGAACTCAATTTTTCTTACCCGAGTTCGATTGCTCTTCACAATTTTTTTAACTAATATTGGGGGGTATTGTATTAAAAGAAAAATAAGTCATGTTGTAGTTCCACCTAGTTTTTATTTTTAAAATAACTGGCACATTCTTAAGAAAATGAACAAACAAGTAAAAATTGTACCTTCTTTTCACACATTTTTTTGCTGCTAGCTCTAACGGTGATGGACTAAACTTTGATGCTAGCAAAGGTTCAGCCTCAAGGTCATATTAAACGAAAAGACAAAACGTCTGGACGTTGTGTATCATTGACAATATCTCAGCCCGTCCAATACCAGCATCCGACTGAAGGATCAAACGCAAGTCTTTACACTCCAAAATCAAAACCTATTGTTGTTTATTTCTGTTAATCTTTTCTATAAATATATAATAAAAAGCTAAACACAACACACATCATAAATAAAACCATCAAGCGGCCAAAGAATTTTTCGCTAATGTGAAAAAAAAAACAATGCAATTACATTTTTACTTGCGACATACATATATATAGATACATTACACATGCTTTAAGGTTGAGTTATGGTTTCGTTAAAAAATTGATTCTGAAACAACATAAAAGCCCCTAGAAACTGAACATCTCAAGACCGAGATAGGATATCAAATTTGTTTAAGCGCAATTACAAAGGCTAGTATTTCTAGTATTTTCTTTTCTTTAATAAAATAATAAAAATAAAAGCCTAAATGAAGTTTCTATCATTAGTACTAACATCGAAATTAAAGTTAACAGGGTCAGTATTGCCGATTAAAACAAAAATTTCATGAGATTTCTAAAAAATCATGAGATTGCTTGGGCTCTTAGAATAATCTCTTTTACAATGATTCACAAAAATTTTTGAAAAAAATTAAAGTAAAAAAATAAGCATTAAAAATAACATTTAATTATACGAGTATCTTATTTTTTACTTACATAATAAATGAAAATTTTCATGGCAGTGTGTACATATTTGACGTTGGCTTAATAATTTATACCAGAGATCGAAAATAACTGTTAACTTTTGTTAAATCAGAAAGATGTCTTTGAATAGAAAAAATGCCTACAAAAATCAGATTTAACTAGCGTACTTATAAGGAAACTCTCGCAAGCAAATTTCGTTTCAATGTGAAGTTATTAGTATATTCAAAATTAATTATGTATCTCAAATTTTCTGTAAATCGTTTTTCTTGCGTTGCATAGCTTGATCAACAACTGTCGCAACCGATCGCCTTTTATAAACTATAAAGTTAAATTTTTGGTCAAAAATTAATTTTTAGTACGCAAATACATACTTATTATTTTTTCGCATTTGTATGATTTGAAAACCAAAATTTCTGCTCTAGTGGTTTTCCCACAAATTGGCTAGCCCACAAGACAAAATATTCCGCGTGGTTCATCCCTGGCTTAGCTCATCCTAAGACTGGGTCATAAAGTAAGCAAGAACTCATCCCAAAAAATATACCGTGAAACTAATTTATCGAAAGTAATGGGTTGTGTTTCGATTGATTCGTTGAATTAAGCAAAAACAAATTATTTTCCAAGTATTTCATATTTTTACTTTAACAAAAATACAGTTTGAATAGTCTTCAGACTATCTTCCTTTTGACACCTCAATTATTAAAATTTGTTCACTGTGATAGTCGGAAAAGGGAGACGTACTTACGAAATAATATGATAAATAAATTTAATCCCACAACTAATGCTAAGTAAAAATTGAATTAATAATAAGTGTGTATACTTAAGTAAGATAAGTGTGTACTTACTACGATTAAGTTTCATCACGAACTACATTGTGGTTGTTAGCTGCGAATATGAATATAGTTTGTTATCGGACCCAACACCCAACATAAATACCACAAAACGGATATGACGTACAAAACAAATAGAACTTAACTCATCTTAAAAAAAAAGTTAGTACGATAGAGAATAATGGAATAAAAAAATTAGAATTCTGATACTGTTATTAAGCGAATTATTCGCCAACCATTATGTTTTTCGCTATTATTGGCCATTTTTATAAAACTTCCTTTATTTTTGAGTCTACTAATCTCATCGAAAGTGGACAATGCTGTCATTTAAGCTGTCATTTAAGTGAAACACTATTGCAATCAATGTTTGCTCTAATTGTAATCTTCGTTGCCATAATACTACTCGTGCCTAAGCCCCATGGTATACAGCTTTGTGTCCATAGAAAAAATGATGTACTAGGGCTAATCTTTCAAACGATATATATAAAATGCCCATTCTCCTTTATTATAAAAATTACACTAAAACACTTAAGAATTTATTTAGAAGAGCAAATTTTAAACTGACCTCTTCCACTTGGCTGAATCCAATTTTTGAAAAAAAGAAGAGCTGCAGGGTGAATAAGTATTTTTAAATTATAAAAAAAAGAAGTTGCATGGGCTGATTATAATGGGCTAAGACGTTGCACCCATTGGACAACTTTGTTGCATGCAACTTAAAGTAGCCACAGTAGCTCCAAGCGAGTATCCAATTTGCTTTTATATTTTATTAAGGAACAATTAAAAAATCATGAGGTTTTCAGTGAATTCATGATTTCATGAGAAGAGGTCGAAAATCATGATGATAAATCTGTATGATGCCAATTCAGAACCAATAGAGTTTGATACCTATAAAAACAATCTACATTTATTTGTGATGATAAACAGGTCCAGTAAAACAAACCTTTGTTTAGACTTTTCCGAGCGAATCTCAACATAATCTACAAAATTAGACTTAATAATTCTGGATCAACTTGTTATTGTGCCTTTAATGGATAATAACTCAATTCATTTGTCTTTGCTATAATTCGACAGTTCTCTTAGTCCCCAAAACATTAAAATGGCTCATTAAACATTAAAGCTGTAATAATGTACTGTTAAAGGCAAAAACACCAGTTTATACGACCCAACAATATTTTTGGTAGGCCTTTTACTGTTTTAAATTATATTTGTGCAAAACTGAGCAAGCAGGTATTTATCTGAAAAGTGAGACTTTCGACTCTTCTGCAGCCGCCACCGATTGCTGAATATTTTATGGGAGAGAATCTCTTCAAAAGATGCAATAGTTTTAGGTATAGGTATAGTGTCTGGGTTCGATTTAGCTTTGCCTTAGTCTTTTGTGCTTTTTTTTTTATTGCTTTAACTCAGGACACTAAACTGAAAGGTGTACATGACTTTTGAATGCCTCTGGGCGCCTTTTCGGTAGACAAACACCATCTAAGAGAGAAGAAAACTATTTGTTGTGTCCGCGCAAAGTAACTAAGTGAGGTGTACATGACAGCGGAACATGATGAAAGGATTCCGTTCGTCTGAGTTTTTAATGTTCTTTTTTTATATTTTTTGGAATTCCTAGGAATCTTTTATTCGAACTCTATATAATTTTTAATAAAACTTTTACTTGCAGTATTAATCATAAACCTAGTGAGTCAATGGAAGTTAAAACTTGTTTCTTAGTCTTATGAACAAATGGAATATTATTTCTCTCTATTCGCGATGGGGGCACGAGTACGATAACTTGGCCGCCAAGATTTGATGACGGATTTTTGTAGAGGGGTCAAAAATAAGCACTTTTTACTATGGGAGGGGGGGGTCTATCTCCCCCCGTTTAGGAGGTAGGGGCACTTTTAGAAAAAATGGTTTAAATTGAAAAAAAAAATATTAAAAAACAACGGCAACACCTACAATAAAGTGCTATACTGCGTTTGAAAGCCAGAAGATTGTTCTATAATCCTGCATTTAAATTAAATTATTCATGTCAATGGTTTTTGAGAAATTCGCATTTAAAGTCCAAATTTTGATAAAAAAAACGGGAAAAAAAATGTTTAGACCGGTTGTTTTCAAAATTGTGAAATGAAATTGTAAATTAGCTGATATGTGTTTCATGTATCTATCAGTTCTTAATCGAACACAAAAAACCGCATGGTTCTATGTATTCTGGTTTTGAGAAAACCTCCATTTAAGAGGTAGGGACACTTTTAGAAAAAAAATGGTTTAAATTTAAAAAAAAAAAATATTAAAAAACAACGGCAACACTTACAATAAAGTGCTATACTGCGTTTAATAGCCAGAAGATTTTTCTATAATCCTGCATTTAAATTAAATTACTCATGTCACAGGTTTTTGAGAAATTCGCATTTAAAGTACAAATTTTGATAAAATAACGTGAAAAAAAAAATTAGACAGATTGTTTTCAAAATTGTGAAATGAAATTGTAAGTTAGCTTATATGTGTTCCATGTATCTATCAGTTTTTAATCGAACACAAAAAACCGCATGGTTCTATGTCTTCTGGTTTTTGAGAAAATCGAAAATAACTAAAACTACTTTCCTACAAAATGTTGGATATTTTTTGCTTCCTTACATAAATAAATCAGTGCTAGCTTCCAACATCACAATATATAAACAGTAAAGTATGTATGGGGGGGCATGCTGCCCCCCTGCAACCCCCCTGCTTGGGCACACTATAGGATTTGGGGTAGGTGCGAGGTTGGGTACATGCAAAGTTTCTTTTGCATTCACAGAATCTGTATTTAAAAAAATTCAAATTTATTCTATTTATCCAATGTCCACTAAATACATATAAAATACAATAAATGATCTTGAAAACCAAAACAAACTTCTGACCATGTTCACCAATACATGGCACTATTTTTCTATCGAAAATACTGCCTAGAAAGGAAATATAAGGACGACTGGGGTTCGCAAATAATAGAGTTTTTATCAGTTGTAAATCACCGATGGTGATATATGTGAGGGTTTACAGTTAAAAGACATCGATCCTCCAACCCTTCAGAGCGAAAATTTAGAAAGTGTTTTACCGCCAAAACATCCTCGGCTTCCCACCATAAAAGAGTAACTCAACGAACTCGACAGTTATAGTACGGACGATAGCTTTATTGACGAGACTTACACACCTTTTTAATACATTTTGACCATTTTTAACTATGACTGACTAACTCCTGACTAACTGACAAAATAACTGACCCAGATGCAATTCTACCTCCTCATGGTGCATTCTGGGTAACGCTAAATGAATTGCGGTACTGAACTAACAAAGATTCATTATGTTTATTAACATTAATCCTTAAAATGGAATCACCGTCACCACCAAAAATCAAAAAAAGTAGTTTTGGTAATTTTCGATTTTCTCAAAAACTAGAGGACATAGAACCATGCGGTTTTTTGTGTTCGATTAAGAACTGATAGATACATGAAACACATATCAGCTAATTTACAATTTCATTTCACAATTTTGAAAACAACCGGTCTAAACATTTTTTTTCCCGTTTTTTTATCAAAATTTGGACTTTAAATGCGAATTTCTCAAAAACTATTGATATGAGTAATTTAATTTAAATGCAGGATTATAGAACAATCTTCTGGCTTTCAAACACAGTATAGCACTTTATTGTAGGTGTTGCCGTTGTTTTTTAATATTTTTTTTTCAATTTAAACCATTTTTTCTAAAAGTGCCCCTACCTCCTAAACGGGGGGAGATAGACCCCCCCCTCCGATAGTAAAAAGTGCTTGTTTTTGACCCCCCTACAAAAACCCGTTATCAAATCTTGGCGGCCAAGTTATCGTACTCTCCCCGCGATGGGTTTATTTAGGTAAAAATGTTACTTACAGTTCAAGTTTGAAAAAAAAAAGTTTAAGAATTCCACTCAGGTGTTTTTGTGATTTGAAAGTTAGCGGTAATCATAGGTAAATCTGAATCCTAAATCTAATCTAAAAATGAGTTTTAGTTTGTTGCAGTCTTGCTCTTGCGTATAAGCTCGCTGAACTGATTTTGTTGAAATATTTGCAGTTTGTTCTCCGTTCATTTACGTCCGTTCCCAAAAATTTGAAAAATTTGTAACTGAGCTCTTTCGAACTTAATATTTCTTTCTTTTGGAAAATCGCCTTATTCGACACCAGGGTTCGGACTTAGATTTTAAATTTTCGAAGTAAATACGAAAAAAAAAATGAAGCAGATCCAAAATTTTCGAAGTAGTTTTAGGAAATTAAATTATATAAACATAACATATATAAGTAAATTCTGATTTTAGACTTGTTAACAAATTTTAATTAAATATAACTATTTTAAAGTAAATTTTCCATTAACGAACTTCTATTTTTGTATGAATTTTATCAATTCAAAAGGTGACTCATTAATATCTTTACTTTTTTCTGTAAGTTATCTCGAAAACATTAAATTTTCGACGGTGCTTACGTTTGAATGATTCCTTAAGTTGTTTTTTATGTAATACAGAGTGATGAGCGCTGTCTTTAAATATGTTGGTTAAGAATTTCAAAAAGAAGTAGATCATAAAAAAGAAAAGTAGGGATGTAGATTAAATTTTTTTCTCAAAATCGAAGTATATCTACTTCGATCGAAGTAAAGTCCGAACCCTGTTCGACACCTACTTTTTTATACAAACTTTATAACAGTTGATTTAGTAGCGAACGGTGATGCCATTATAGATTTGATTTTATTAAAATATGATGAGTTAAATAATATCAGCTTAACTTACTTACATTTTTTTTAAAAAATCAATAGAATGTAATCATTAGAATGCACTCATTTGAGAGTACTGAATTCTTTTATACAATTTATTTGATATTATTTACTATCATTGACATAATCATTGGCATGTTTTAAATAAGTACTTTTAGGAATGACAGTTCCCTCTCGTTTTGTATTTCCTTTTCTTAAAGAAAAAAAATATCTGTTGAATTTGAAAAACATTAAGTCACTGAGTATTACAAACTTAAAGCTAAGAATATTTATTTATTTATTTTTCTATAAGTACAAAAACTTTTTTAGACTTAAACATACATTTATGTTAACTTCTTAACTAAATATGTACATCCAAACTATTGAAAGACAATATAAATAAATAAATTATTTGTTAATAGTTAGATAAATTATTATTATTTAATTAAACTCACAGTCATTATTTTATTTTTAAAAACATTTTTAGAGCATTCGAAATCTATTACATCGGTATACTGATTAATTGATCGTAATTAATTGAATGGTATGAACTAGAGAAAATGTGATTAACCCTTGGCCTTAGGGGCCAGTTGTACAACCAAAACAACTAATTAAATTTGTAATCGTGCTTTAATCTGTAACTATTCAACTGAATTTTTAACGTTACATTGATAAAGTAGCTTTTAAATAAGATCTTTTATTTAGCTTTTACTAGGTTGTAAGATATTGTATCTTACTGTGTAAGTTTTCAAATTGAATGAATACTAAATACTAAAAAAAAAGATGAAATTTTGGTCTCTATTCTGAACATAATACTCATCATTATACAATTCGGCATTGTAAATGTCGTCAAAAAGTATATTTTGTAATTTTTCAAAAAAGTATATTCTTCGTGCTAGAATTTAAGACAATTTTTATAAAGGCCTAAATTTTGCAAATTACTTATCTTATTTCGAAATGCAATATCGTTGAAATTGAAAATCGAAGGCATTTTAGGCATGTATGAATTCCACATGCTGCGGACCTTGATGCAAAAGCCATCAACTATTTAACAATTGCCACACCGCACTTTATCTGCAAGCTGTTTTCATCTGCAATAAGTGATTAAAAACGATTAATGAAATGAATTCTTGGCATCGCACCAAGCACCAACTTCGTCCAAGTCTTAGCACACACACATGTGATGGTAACATTCCTTTTTGGATCCACACCACAAACACCTATCTTACCATCATCGTCTTCGTCATCATCGTCAGTCTCTTGTCTTGCTTCATTTGAACAACAAGTTTTCCTGCTCTCGAATAGATCGCTCCGAACGTGACTGGGTGATGATGGTGATAGTGATGCAGATGATGATGATGATGATGAGGATGACGAGGCTTCAAAATCCTCGCTATTGTATGTAAGATGTAGGCCTGAGCTCTATTCGAACGATGAAATACCTGACATTAAGGGGTAATTGCATTCGCCATTCGGGTGATTGCTTCGCGTACATTATGATCAATGAACATCCAACCCTCCCTCTAAATTCAAAGATTTTTATTGAAGATTACCCGCTAATTACTTTAGACTGATAAATGTACCTGTTTTTTTTTCTTTTGCTTTCAGAATGAACCCGATTGCACACCGGAGTTACCAGCTGCCAATCGGGCGTTGTTCCTTGAGAAAGTCCGCCAATCGAATGCAGCATGTCAGAATGGTGATTTTGTTACTGCTGTAGCCCTTTACACGGACGCACTTTCTCTTGATCCGGGAAACTATATACTCTATAGTAATCGTTCTGCGGCTCGCTTAAAACAGGGACAGTTCGCTTTAGCTTTGCAAGATGCAACGAAAGCTCGAGAGCTGTGTCCTCAGTGGCCGAAAGCATACTTTCGACAAGGCGTAGCTTTACAGTGTCTGGGACGGTATGGAGAAGCTTTGGCTTCGTTTAGTGCCGGTTTGGCACAGGACTCACAAAATAAACAACTACTTGCAGGGCTTTTTGAGGCCTCAATAAAGAGCCCCTTAAAGCATGCCCTCGAGCCAACATTCCAACAGCTTAGAACTATGAGCTTAGATCAGAGTCCGTTCGTTGTGATTTCTGTAGTCGGACAAGAACTTCTTCAAGCTGGGCAGTATCATTCTGCGGTAACTGTCCTAGAGGCTGCTCTCCGAATCGGATCTTGTTCTTTAAAATTAAGGGGATCTGTTTTTAGCGCTTTGAGCTCTGCACACTGGGCTCTCAATCAGTTGGACAAGGCAATTGGGTACATGCAGCAGGATCTTGCAGTTGCTAAAAGTCTTGGAGACACAGCTGGTGAATGTCGGGCCCATGGAAATCTTGGCAGTGCCTATTTTAGCCAGGGATCCTATAAAGAAGCTTTGACTGCACACCGATATCAATTAGTACTTGCCATGAAATGTAAAGATACTCAAGCAGCTGCCGCTGCTCTTACGTCTCTAGGACATGTTTACACAGCTATTGGTGATTATCCAAACGCATTGGCCAGCCATAAACAATGTGTTCAGTTGGTGAAACAAATGGGTGATCGCTTGCAAGAAGCCAGGGAAATTGGAAATGTTGGAGCAGTTTATCTTGCAATGGGAGAGTTTGACTCAGCTGTTGATTGTCACACCCAACATCTTCGGTTGGCTAGAAAACTTGGAAATCAAGTTGAGGAGGCTCGAGCTTATAGTAATCTTGGCTCAAGTCACCATTATCGAAGAAATTTTTCTCAGGCGATAACATTTCATGAACAAGTGCTGCGAATTTCTCAACAACTTGGTGATCGGAATATCGAAGCAAGGGCGTATGCAGGACTAGGGCATGCAGCTCGATGTGCTGGAGATGCTATCCAGGCGAAGAAATGGCATGAAAAACAGCTTGAAATGGCGCTTGCCGCACGCGATAAGGTTGGAGAAGGCAGAGCATGCTCCAATCTTGGAATAGTATATCAACTTCTTGGTGAACACGATGCCGCCTTAAAATTGCACCAGGCCCATTTAACTATAGCACGGCAGCTACACGATCGAGCTGGGATGGGAAGAGCGTATGGAAACATTGGAAATGCTTATTCTGCGGCTGGGCTTTATGAAGCGGCAATTAAATACCATAAGCAGGAGCTGACTATTAGCAAAGAAGTTCATGATCGCAGTGCAGAAGCATCAACTCATGGAAATCTAGCAGTAGCATACCAGGCATTAGGAGCTCATGATATGGCGCTAATGCACTATCGTGCTCACTTAAATATTGCAAGAGAACTCAAAGATACCGCTGGTGAAGCTTGTGCCTTGCTTAACCTAGGAAATTGTCTTAGCTCGAGGCAGGAATTCGCACAGGCAGTTCCATACTATGAACAATATCTGATGCTCTCACAAGAACTTGGTGACGTTGCGGCTGAGGGCAAAGCATGTCACTTCCTAGGATATGCCCATTATTGCATTGGTAACTACAGAGAGGCTGTGCGATACTATGATCAAGATCTGGCATTGGCTAAAGACTTGCAAGATAAAATGAATATGGGTAGAGCTTATTGTAACTTGGGCCTAGCTCACTTGGCTCTGGGCAATAGTCAAGCTGCTTTAGAGTGTCAAAAGTACTTCTTAGCTGTTGCGCACATGACAAACCATTTGCCTGGCAAATTTCGGGCACTTGGTAATATTGGGGATATTCTCATTCGGACTGTAGAAATCGAAGAGGCAGCAAAAATGTATCAGCGGCAATTGGCTCTAGCTCGACAAGCTAGGGAAAGACCTATGGAGGCAGCTGCTTGTGGAGCACTTGGATTGGCTCATCGACTGATAAAAAAGTTCGATAAAGCACTTGGTTATCACACACAAGAACTGACACTACGCCAAGAAATGGCTGATCTTCCAGGAGAGTGTAAAGCACATGGTCATCTTGGTGCCGTGCATATGGCCCTTGGCAACTACACACATGCTGTAAAATGTTATCAAGAGCAATTGGAACGTGCTCAAGAGCTACAAGACTCTGCCATTGAAGCTCAGTCATATGGCAATCTAGGAATAGCCAAGTTAAATATGGGACATTATGAAGACGCTATTGGATACCTAGAGCAACAATTAGGCACATTAGAACAGGTGAATACTTCCACTACCCAGCATGATCGGGCACGTGCTTTAGGACACTTAGGCGATTGTTATGACGCTCTTGGAGACTACGAAGAAGGAATAAAATGTCATGAAAGGCACTTACAGTTAGCCACAGCCCTTCTTAGCTATCGAGACCAAGAGCGAGCTTATCGTGGCTTGGGACATAGTCATCGTGCTTTGGGAAATTTACAAGAAGCACTTGTTTGTCTCGAAAAGCGACTGGTCGTGGCTCATGAGCTTGGAAGTTCGGAGGCAAAAGCAGCTGCATATGGTGATTTGGGAAACATTCACTGTGCTCTTGGCAACCACGAACAGGCAGTCAATTGCCTAGAGCATCAAAAAGAAATTGCAAGGGAATTAGGTGATAGAGCTCTTGTCTCGGATGCCACTAGTGCACTGGGAAATGTTTTCCATCAGATGGGGAACCACGATGGTGCTCTAAAGTTGCACAAAATGGATCTGGAAATAAGTGAAGCTCTTGGAATAATGTCTCTGCAGGCGCGTGCTTGTGCAAACTTGGGTTCAGTTTATGAGAGCATTCGGAGCTACGTGGATGCAGTAAAGTTCTTTGAAAAGCAATTATCATTGACAACTGACCGTTTGAGCAAAGCGTACGCCTGTGGTTCTTTAGGTAAGTTTCATGATATATTTTAACTTTTGAATACAAATAAAATGGATTGTATGTGTTTTAAGGTCGTGTTTTCCATCAAATGGGCCAGACAGCTCAAGCAATAAATTTTCTTCGTCAAGGCTTAGCTATTGTGCAGTCCCTAAACAAATCGGAAGACGAGGCTAAAATAAGGCATCAGTTAGGTAAGCATATTATTATGTTAACTTATTGCCTGGTAGTATATTATGCTATTCTTTTAAGGCCTTGCATTACGTGCTTCCGGTGATAATGAGAATGCCCGCACTCAAATGGAAACAGCCGCTCAAATTCTAGAATCAGTTCGCTATGATCAGAGATCACCAGAAGGTCGAACGGTACTGTTTGATTTGCAGACCTCCTGCTATCATATGTTGCAGCAAATTTTGGTATCTATGTCCCGCAACGAGGAAGCTCTTGTAGCTGCTGAAAGATGTAAGGCCCGTACTAGCCCTGATACAAACAGTATCTCTCGCAAGACCATGATAACATGTAGCGAAAGCATATTTGATACAGTCAACAAAACAAAGACTAATGTGCTCTACTTCAGCTTGGCTGGCAATGAGCTTTTCGCCTGGTTTCTGCAACCCCAGAAGGGAATCGTTCGGTTCCATTCAGTAGAAATAAATGAAAACACCTTGAAGATTCCATTAGAGAAGCTTACAGACAATGGGATTAAAGAGAGTCCAGAAAACTTATTAGAAATCTACATAAACATGGTAAGGGATAGCCTCGGGGTCAACTCAGATACTGTTTTACATGAAGGAGATGGAAGTGGATGGCGTTCAAGTTCAGAGAATCTCCTTGACGATTTTTCAACTGAAAGGGCTGGTTTTCTTCGTATGGTCAATCGGAACCATTTACTAAATTCCAGCAATTATTCTTTAAGTTCGCTGTTTAGCTTAGGAAGTGTGGGTGGTTCGGTAGCAAGCTTACAAGGCTCTACACGATCCATAGCAAGCTTACAGGGTTCGACGAGATCTAGACGTGCTCAAATGTTACCAACCTGGCAAGGCCCAAGCTGCTTGCATACACTGTATAACCTTCTTTGGGAACCATTTGATGACCTATTGCCTTCTGGAGGAGCCGTTTCCCGTCAAGGTCGAAAAGAGCTCATACTTGTTTTAGAAAATGAGTTGTATCTGGTTCCATTTGCTATTTTGCGAAGCTCTAAAGAAGACGGGGAATACTTGTCTGAACGCTGTTCTATCATAACGATCCCGTCGCTTCAATCACTCCGCTTAAAGAGTAAAACAATTCGTACACGAGAACTGGCTGAAAATCTAAATACTGCCCTTGTTGTTGGGGGTCCCAGAATTCCGTCAACTCTATCAGAAACATGGGGTTGGTCAGAATCTCCAGCATCTATCCAGGAAGCTGCAATGGTAGCAGATATGTTACAGTCGAAAGCATTGGCGAGTTGTAATGCAACTAAGGAAGCTGTGGTATCAGAACTTCCAACCGCCGAATGTGTTCATTTTGCTGCAAATTTAAGTTGGAAGCTAGGAGCTGTAGTGCTTAGTCCTGGTGATGTTGTCGATTCTCAATCCCAAAAACGCTACTACCAATCGACTTCAAACAATGAGGAAAATGATGATGAAAACAATGAACTAGCAAATGGAAGCATTGAAATCCCACCCCTCTCTGATTTCATCCTCTCTGCAGCTGATGTGTTGACAATGAAATTAAATGCAAAACTAGTGGTCCTCAGCTCTTATCATTCCATTGAGCCTATAACTGGAGCTGGCGTTGCAAATTTAGCTGGAAGTTGGCTGTGTGCTGGAGCAGGTGCGGTTCTAATTTCACTGTGGCCTGTTCCTGAAACAGCTGCTAAAATTCTTTTAAGAGCATTTTATTCGGCACTTCTACAAGGATCTAGGGCAGCAAGGTATGTTTATATTTAAACTTTTCCACTTTTTTTATTTAAAAAAAATTGTTTTCTTTTTAAAGGGCTCTGGCAGAAGCAATGCAAACTGTGCAGCACACCAAACATTTTGCTCATCCAGCAAATTGGGCTGGATTTCTGCTGGTTGGAGGAAATGTTCGGCTTTCAAATAAGGTTGCTTTGATGGGCCATGCCTTATGCGAACTGCTGCGGACCCCAGATAAGTGTCGGGATGCTTTGCGAGTTTGCTTGCACCTTGTAGAGAAAAGTTTACAGAGAATTCATCGTGGACAAAAAAATGCCATGTACACAACCCAGAAGAGCATAGAGAACAAAGCCGGGCCAGTAAATGGATGGAAGGACCTTCTGATGGCAGTAGGCTTTCGCTTTGAACCTGCCGCAAATGGAATTCCTTCTAGTGTATTTTTCCCACAAGCGGATCCTGAAGATCGACTGTCGCAGTGCTCAGCAAGTCTACAAGCACTACTTGCTTTGACTCCAATAACTTTACAGGCTTTAGCAAAGCTAGTTAATAGCGTGGATGTGGCCGATGATATCATAGCTGTTATAAGAAATGTTCTTAGTCAATTTCCACCTAAGGGAAGTCCGGAAGTAGAGTCTTGTATAGAGATTCCTTTGTCGGTAAGACTTTGGAGAGTTTCTGGATGTCACGAACTTTTGGCATCAGTTGGATTTGATTTGACAGAAGTCGGCCAGGATCAGGTGACTCTACGCACTGGAAAACAAGCAAATCGTAGAAGTTGTCAATTTGTTCTTCAAGCTCTTTTAGCCCTCTTTGGTAAGATTTGATGTTCGATCGATTTATGACTGAATTTTAAAATAATTGACTTTTGTATTATAGACACTCAAGAAGCTCCAAAATCTTTGGGATTAGACTCAAGCAGCAGTTGCGAGTCTCTTAATGAGGATGTTCGGCCAGAAAATCCAATGAGTGCTTCAACAGGTTCTTTATCCGGTCCAACGTCGCAACAAGCTAGTATTTCACCGACAGACACAGTGAAATCAATGAACATTGGAATGACCTTGCCACCACTTCCTATCAACAGACCTCGAATTCTAAGTGCAGGTGGAGGAGCTTTTATCTCATATGTCCGTCGAAGAGGTGAACCAGATGGAGGACGCACAGACACCGAATCATCAGCTCCAAGCACAAAAACTACTAGCCTTACTGTTGGACTACCATCTATTTATCCAAATTTAGATTCAAGTCTGGCAAACACCACAGATAGCGAGCTCTCAGATGGTTACATATCACAGAGCCATCTTAAGAAGCCTAACGGTCCACGTTTGGGGTACTCAAGTCTACGTGGACCAGTCCGTGTATCTCGGCCTGGTGGAGGAGGAGAAAGCGATGCTGCATTTACACCGAGTCCACCAGTGACAACTCAAACTGCTGTAGATCCAAATGTTTCATTAGCCTTGGCACACCAAACCCGAATTCGAAACTTATACTCAAGTACCGGAATGACTTTCCTGGGAGATAGTGTTATTCCAGAAATGAGTGTGCCACCAAGCATGTCTCGCCGACCAGATAGTTCCAGTTCTGCCAGTTCCACTACTGACTGGGAGGGATCAGGACATGCAACAGTTCTGCGACGATCTAATCAACAGCAAAACATGCCACCCTTGCCGCCTCCAAGACAGAATCTGCCTTTAGTTGACAGTCTTCGACCACTTGCTCCATTAGCACCTGTGTACAATAATCTTGGCAACCTGCCCAGTGCTGGTCCATCAACCACTTGCATTAGTAACGTCTTGGAGTCGGCAGCGAGTTCCGACTCAGAGTTTGAAAGGGGACTAGAAATACCTTCGCAATCACTCGCTCACTTTAGAATGAAGCCGAAAATCAAACTTGGAAGTGCACAAATTTTACTTTCTAGCCGGTTAAAAGAAACGACATCCATGTTTATGGATCGTTTAAGCGTTCGCACAGAAGTTTCTGCAACGAGTTCAAACGTTTCAAGTTCTAACAGCAGTAGAAAACCTCTGACTCTTCCTGAAGATGACAACACTTTGGTTTTTAATTCTTCGAGTCTATACTTTGCACCGGCTGACATAGAAATCGAAAGCGGAAAGAAAGAACACAGCTCGAAGACGCTTCCCACAGCAAGTACTTCCACAGCTGCCACTTCCAAAGACAATTCTAAGCCTACTACCAAGAGTATTCAAGATACTATTATGCGGCATATGAATAGAGAGATGACACCTACTATCTCAGAAGTTTATCATGAAAGAAACTTGGGACTAGGTTTGGCTCCGCCCCTATCCAAACTTCTTCTCAGTAAAAATTATGACGAGTCGGAAAGTAAACTGTCGCCGGCTGGCTGTGCCATCAAGAACATTGTAGATGCAGTTAGTGAAATGGATTTAAACAGCACATCGAACTCGAGCACAAACGTAAAATCAAATAGTGAGGAAGTTTGTTCAGTTTGTGGTGAACCTGCCAACATAATCTGCCGATGTAAAGCCGCCACAGTCCAAAAGAAATCAACGCTCAAGCCCTGGCTGAGCAACATTCCATCGAGCATAGTTAAAGCCAGTGATCTGACTACTGCCGATATCCTAGAACGTCAAAATAAAATCAAAACCACAAACTCTGTTGGAAACAACGAAGGAGTGAACAGCATGGCTGGAAAACGAACTAGCAGTCCCTTTAACGAACTTTGCCGCCGAGACGAGGGTGACGGGCGGTCTGTTGCAGACTCACAATGCAGCAGTAGCTACAAGACAGACGTGACAAATGCAACAATTACTTTGAATCCTGCCAGCCAACTGGCAGCAAGCAATCGGAATAAGTTTGGAGCAAACTCTTAAGCTTATACGAGTATGTGCAACGACTCACAAAGATTAAAAATAAAAAAAGAACTGAATAATGTCGTTTAAATATATAATATAAATATTTTTTTTTTATTATTTTTCAACTAGTTAAGGAGCAATATTTAAATACATATTATCAGTTGTATGACATATTTAATAAGTATTTTTATATTTGTATCAAAGTTCAAAATTAAGTTTAAATGCATATTTTCATATCAATTTTTAGTGTATATGTATATAAGATCTGTTAAGAATAATTAATAATATAATGCTAAGAACCCAGTTCATAAAATACATTATCTAGATTATTAAAGTTATATTAAACCTAAATCAATATAAAATTGTTATTGCATTCAATTATTTTCTTCGTGACAAATGGTGGAATTATAAAGGTATATAATTCTTTCTTATCACTACTACTGACAAATATATGTAATAGATTCTTACGAAATAATTGAGCCACTAAATAGAAAAATGTCCACACTCCAAAAATCATGGTTTTAAGCAGGCACGAGGCGTGACTTTTTCGATAGCGGAAGCACTGAACATAAAACCAAAACTGAAAGACCTTTGAGATCCAACCTTTTAAATTCAACTTAATGATAATGCAAATAAAATAATATACATAAATAATATATTAAGTAAAGTCTAATTAAAAAAAAAGAGCTTGATGCCTTGAGCAAAGATTTATCCTTTTTAAGTACGATTTGATGAGAACTAAGCTACGAGTAGATAACCTTTCTTGTCCACATTTATTTCTAAAAAATATTTAATTCTCTTAAAACATGAATATGATCTCTCTACAGATGCCATTATTACGGGATATTAAAAATCTTAAGATTCCTTGTAGTTTTTTTTGATTTAAAATTCTCATAATTGAAAATAACCTTTAGTTATATTTCTACTGGAATGTCAAGAAACCTCAGATAAGAATATTAAAAATACTATTTTTGACCACTTTTTTTTATAATAACAAAAAATAAACAGAAAACAGGTGGATTGTATTTATCGCCACGAAGATAATTAAAAAACTACCACCTTTTAAATTCATATTTGTTTGTTTTCTGATAGTTATGAATTGCACCTAAATTTGCACACACATTATATTAAAATAAAACTTTTCTACTCCTTTTGTCCATGAAATTAAACTCATTATCAGTTTGAGACAATAAGCAACTCAATAAATACATTTTTGTTTTTCTATCTATCTCTTGAAGGAAATTCTCGTAATGCATTCACTCAACTCATTCTTCACACATTGGGCAAAAGGCAAGAAACGAGACAAAATTATTTTGACTTTGGGTTGAGATTTAAGTTAAGTATGCGAAATAATGGAATGCCCATTGCCCAGCTGTTGTGCATTCTATATATTGTTTGAGATTCATTGTTGTTTGAGCATTTTGTGAATATTGGTGAGTGATGTTGTAGGTATATTTTCAGTTGACTTGGAGTAGTTGGAGTGGAAGGGTATTCTGAAATTGAGTTAAGAAGGCGATACTAAGGAATGCATAGTTGTTAAGCATTTTAGCAAGAACTTTCATGAGATTGAGCATTATATTTATAAATAATGGAGTGATGTTGAGCATTCTCAGTTGGTTTGCAGTGTGGCATTTTAAGTTGTAATAACCAGAGAGATCTCGATTTCCTTTAATAATTTTAGTAAAAGATGATAATGTTGTCATAATGATGTTGGAAAGTAATTTACAGAGTAAATGAAGATTCATTAATAGATACAATAATATAATAAAAATATTAATACAATTTGGAATTTTGAATTCAATTCCTTGCTAGGTACGATTTTTTCAAATGGTTCAACGGAAGCACTCATTCCACTCAATATATGGACGCTTCGTCCCTGGTTTTAAGGTTAATCAGGAAAAAGGGTTTACAAGCAAAACAAAATGTGATTTTCGAAAAAAAAATTATCCAAAGTATTGATTAAGTATTAAACTTTGAACTTCGAAGAGTGTGGAATTATAAACAAATTTTATTTAGGAATACTTCTTATTGAACTTTGTTTTTAAATAATACAAAACAATAATCAAAACTCAATTGGTCTTATCGCCCGCCAAGCTCCCCAGAATTCAATTTGCCCCGGAAATAAGATTTAAAATATTTTGAGGGAAATTATTAAACTGTCAAAGTTTGCGAATAGTGTAGTAAAATAAAATTAAACTTTTGAAACATTTCGATCTGGTATTTCTTGAAATACATAGCATAGCCTTTAGATTAACCACTGATTTTATAGTATCATTGACCTCAGCCAAAATTTAGCACATCGCTTAATGTTTCTTTTTGAAGAAATTTTTTTTTTAGAAATTTTGGTTGGAACAGAATTAGTAGTAGTATGTATGTATATTCCTCTTCACTCTTATCACCTTTCAAATCAAGTCCAACTCCCTTTCAATCATTTCTTCAGGAAATACCCGTGTTACTTTTGAAGAAGTCAGTCGAAAAACTGAGGATTACCTTCAATCGCTTCCTATGTTGCTACCAGCTCCGACGATGGCGAAAGCTTACGTTCTGTATTAGGACTACCTCCAGTTTCATTTTGGTGTTCAATTTTCTTCGTAAGTATTTTTTTTTTGTTATTTTGTAGTTCTTAAAATGAATAAAGGTCATTAATTTAAGCTCACTTTCCATGCGTTGCCTAAAGCCTTTCATAACGCGCTTGGTGCTTATCCCACTTGTGGTAACCTTTTGCTACATCCGGATTCCGGATCCACCATGGCCATTATTTGCTGCTTATGTGCTTGACCAAGAAAAGAAATGTTTACAAACAAAAATGGAAATAAATAAAATGCACGACTGGATCGCACGAACTTGCTCCTATGTAAAAGTACTTTGGAATTTAAGATACATTTTATAAATATAAACATGAATTTAAAATGAAATTGCCGTCTGATTTCTAGAAAAGTATGAATTTATACAAACAAACTTTAAAAAATCGTTTTATTATTAAATAAATAAATTTTTTATATAAGAAAAATGTGGGATGCGAATTTTAAGTATTTAATAATATTGATTTTAGGAAATAATTTCAAAAAATAATCGTTCATAGGTTTTGAATATATTGATTTTTCAAAAAAAAAAATTTTTGAAAAAAAAACCCAACAAATAATTTTTCGAATATTTTTATATACAATATTATTTTAAACTTAGGGGGACTCCTGCTGAAAATTTTTGGTTAAAATCGTTAGAGCCGTTAATGAGAAAGTCGAAAATCAAAAAAACGGTTCTATGACAGGTACCGTTAATAACATTTTGCCCCAAATTTTTTTTTTACCAAAACGTAGTCCATGTCCATAATATCAGACCTAATTTTTTTTTATCAAAATCGTTAGAGCCGTTTTCGAGATAAATAAGATTTTGCATTACGGGTGTATGGGGGGTACCGTTAGTTTTAGAGCTAAAAAAAAATTTCAATTTTCCCTCTAGGGAATCACCGAAGACCCATAACTACCGAGTTTGAAGAAAATAGGTCCAGTGGCTTAGGCTCTAGATCGAGGTACAGACATACAGACATACAGACAGACAGACATACAGACAGACAGACATACAGACAGACAGACGGAATTGCCGGACCCACTTTATCCGTCTTCGCTATCATCGTAATATCAACTTTGATCAAAATCTCGAGTTCGATTTTTTTTCCAAATGCAGAACTTGCCCTAGTTACGGTGACCATCCGTTCATTATTATAATGAACAGTTCATTAAAAACATAAAAATGTTCATTATTGCAAAAGCTGTTCATTATATGTCCATTTTTTATATAATTTCGTAAAAAGTCAAATTAAAAACTAACCAACTCAAAATTCTTTCAACAAAGTGTTGATGTGACGTGCCTTAGTTTCATAGTGCAAAAATAATAATATATTCCAAATATTTCATTATGGATTACAGCCTTCATCATTCATTGAACATGCCCAATTTCGAAACGTCAAAATTGAAATAAAAATCAACAAGTGAATTGTTTTGATTCTGGGGTATACATACAATTTTTTTTTTTTTTTTTTTTTTATGATCTACCCGCGCTCAAGGGATTATGATTACCCTTTAAATGTTTCAACACAGCGCGGGCGTGAAGTTAATGAAAAGAAAGAAGGATAGGAAAGATGTGTGGCACGATGTTCTGAGACTGTTGGTGGTTGTCTCAGAAAACTGATTGAATACTTATAATTCCGTCTAAAGTTATAGATGGTACCCAGACACAAATGTATTTTCAATGAAAAACTTCAGCAAGGATTTGAGTTCTTGAAAAAAAAAAAACAGACAAAGTGATGTAAAGTGTAACAAGTGCATGGCCATATTTTCCAAATAAATAATGGAAAAAGGACATTGAATAGCTCTTGAAAACGGCCAAACAGAAGAGTGCAAATATAGCTGGCGCATCAAATAAAAATCTTACATCATTCTTCACAAGGCACTAGTTAGACGATGCAGGCAAAATAAGCAGCGTAGATAAACGAAGGTACGTGTACGTGGGCTTTTCACACTACTAAACACTAATCACTCCTTCGTTCAAATGACTGCACATCAAAATTAATAAAACAAATGTTCTGACTAAAAATATTCGTGCGCGAGAACAAAATGTGAATCAATTGTGTTTAATGTGCTCTCATCATACTGAAACAAAGAAATCGAAAGTGATTTAAATGCTGTCAGTTTTGTTACAACTTATGTCGTTTTTATTTGGAAATCCGGAATCTCTCTCCGATCCGGAATCCCAACTGAACACTTTTTTTTATTTTGATGATTTTGAAGTTTTTTGTGATTGTACATGTGAATATGAAACATCAAATGTGGACAGTAAAGAAAATCAATAAAAATGTTTGTTGAAAGATACAATAATTCACACAATTGGGATACAAAATATCACAGCTGTTGAGTTTGACGTTTAAGTATATGAATGTGTGAGTGCTTCTGGTTTCAATTCTGATTTCAAATACAGAAGCAAAATTTCTCTTCTTTTCAGAATCAGAACTGTAATTTTTTTCAGAAGAGTCCAGAAGGCTTTCGGATTGCCAAATAAAAATGACATTATTGTGATACTTCAAATCATGGAAGTACGAAAATATGCTCCTAAACTTCTCCTCTTCTTTATGCCTAAGAAAGGCATTCAAGGTAAAATTTTGGATCTCAACAATCTGCCAGGAGAATCTTCTAATATTTTAACAAAATATATCTCGGATGTCTTGGGAAAATTCGATATTGAGACAAAACTTGTTGCCATCTGCGCAGATAACACCAATTGTAATTTTGGAGGAGCGGCAAGGAGGCCCAAAACTAATGGCGCAAAATTTTAAACAGCTTATTATTAAGGTATTAGTATGATACTACTTAACAATTTGCTAACTTTATAGTAGTATACTAACTCATTCTTAATTTTAAATATTTTCTAACTAGTATCGTACTAAAAGAATTTTCTTAATAAATTGCTTCTGAACACACCTAAATCAATGACATTTCGTGTAAAAAAGAAGGTATACGAAACTTTTTTGATGTTTGGAAATGTCAGAGTCGTACGAAGCTAGCACGATACTAAAAAATAAAGTAAGTATTCGACGATTTTAACTTTAATAGAAGGGTAGAGAAAGTATGATGCTATATTCGATTAAAATTTGCAAATTCGTTTTTTAACCTAGTACTCGTATCATACTAAAACAGCTTTAGCGTCGTACTAATTCAACTAAAATTTTGCGCCAATGTGTTTAATAAACTTCAACAAACAACTAGAAATGAGCTCATTGGGGTACACTGTGCAGCACCTTATGTAAATAATTGCGTTCAAACCTCAATTGAATGTTTACCAATTGATATTTTTTAATTTTAATATGGACCTAATCCTTGTGCTTTATTTTTGTAGTAAAGTTAAATAAAATAAATTATTGTTTAATAAAAACTTAATCGTTTTAAACTGAATGTAGATATCTTTTTTTCTATGTTCATTATTTGTGATTTGAAAATATGGTCACCGTACCTATAGTACCTATATCGCAAGTAAAAAGACGAAAGTAGAACTTACATTTTGAAAATCATCCAGATCGATAGGAGTATTGAGGCAAAATATCTGTCCGAAAATGCAAAGAGAGATAGAGTAATTCTCATAAACCCTCCTTGAACACTTTCTATTCTAGTTTTGGGAACTTATTAGTAAGAGGACTAAATTTAAGAACTGATCTGATAATGGATCGCGGAATTCGCGACCGAATCACTTTTCAGTTTATTTAAGACATAATATAATAATTTCAAAGACTCAAGAGTTATCTACTCGTAGATAGTTGGATACCATACGTCCGACCGGGTTTCAGCATTTAGTCGGCCTGAGTTCTTTTCTAGAAACCAGAACACTTTTCTGAAATTCAAGTTTTATTCTTCTCTTTTTACTTGCCCCATATACCTATACAGGGTGTCCGGTAATTCGTGTGCCATACTTTAGGATGTGATTCTTGGTCATATACTAAGAAAAAAATTGTTCTATAGTAAAGTCTGATTTTCAACTTTGACATCACTTTTTGACGATTTAAAAAAAGGCTAACTTTGGTATACCCTGACCCATGTTAAGGTCAATTTCTCTGCCAGTATTAATGGTCTATTTTACTTGCGACTTATAGGTACTATAAGGCAAGTTATGCATTCGTAAAAAAAATCGAACTCGAGATTTTGATCAAAGTTGACATTACGATAATAGCGAAGAGCAAAAAGTGGATCTCGCTATTCTGTTTGTCTGTCTGTCTGTCGGTTCGACTACAGCCTAAACGGCTCGGTAGATATGGGTTTTGAATTTTTGCCCCCACACGTTTTTTTCTTTTCTTTTTAAGACCAAAAATAACGGTGCCTGCCATACGATTTTTTTCGAAATTTTATAAATATTTTTTTTTTCTCAAAAACTGTCCCACAGAATTTAAAAAAAAAATTCATTTAGTTAAAACTAGGCAATGGTTGAAAAAAATTTGGCAAAAAATTGTTATTTTTGGTAGCCCCCGGGTCCATTTTTGTTTTGTTTTTGATTTTCTCGAAAACGGTACAACCAATGTAAATCATTTTTTTATGCTAAAGCTCCTCCAAAGTTAGAATATTATTACATATTCAAATTGTCAATTTTTTATTTTTTGGATTTTTTAAACAAAATTTTTTTCGGAAACTCAATGCTCGATTTTTTTTAAACTTGATAAATAAAAGTTTCTTAACTTTCTTAAAAATGGTTTTCGAAAATCGTATTTTTCTCGAAAACGGTTCCGAAAATTTTGGAATTTTTTTTTTCTTTTGATTAATTTTAACGATCTATAATTTAATAAAAAAAAATTAAAATCTAGACATTACTGACTGTACCATTGAACAATTTTTTCGAATTTTGAATTTCTCATTATCGACATAACGGATTTTAATGAATATTTTTTATAGAGAAGCTTCTATAAAGTTTAAAAACATTGCGTTTCAAAACTTAAAAAAAAATATTTTTTGATTTTTTGAAAAAAAAAAACTATTTTTTTTTTTGGAAAATTCGATATCTCGAAAACGGCTCAATATTTTTTTTTGTAAATTTAATTTTTATTCGAACAATAATAAAAACTTTAAATTGGCGCACAAAAATTTTTTTCTTAATAATGTTTTAAAAATTTTTTATATAAAAGCTTATTTTTTTTAAGAAACAATTACAACGACTTATAACTTTAGTTCTTGTATAAACTAATAGTTGCTTGAATCACATGGCATCCTGTTTTTAGCTCCAACTACGAACGGAGTTGTTTTAGTCATTAAAAAATTAATTTTATGCTTATGAACAGTTTTTCTCTAATAACATTTATTTTCGAAATTCTTAGTCTTTTACATAAGAGCAAGTTCTTGCGCTCCAGTTTTATTTTAAGTTGAAATACTAACCTTTAAAACTACGTTAAAATTGAGCTGATATGTTTTTAGCGTTGCCACATATTCAATTTTAAATTGTGCTCAATTTTTCTTGCCCGAACAAAATATTGACTTTGAGGTAAATTTTTTTTTTCAAAAAGTTTTCTTATTTTGACCTGATGAACAAAACAATAATAAAAAAAAAAAAAACTCATAAATAAGTGCGCCTAATAACCCATACATTGTATGATACTTGGGAAATTCTAAAACAGGTAAGAAATAGAATTTTGGGTTTTTCACCTACTTTTATTGCAACACTTGGCAATTGAAGTGGTTGAGTTTTTGAGAAAAAAAATAATAATTTTTTTTGAAAATTCGATATCTCAAAAGGTGTCAATATTTTTGTTTTAAAATTTAATTTTTATTCGTACAGTAATAAAACCTAAAAATTAAATTTCTTTTTTAAATGTTGTATATAAAAGCTTACTTTCTTAAGAAACAACGACTTATAACTTTTGTTCTTGCATATATGTTTTCATATTTCCATTAGAAATTGTCAAGGCATTTTCGTACTACTAAGAGTTTGAAAAATGAACACTTATGAACAGTTTTACCCAATAACTTTAATTTTTAAAATTCTTAGTCTTTTACATAAGGCAAGTTTCTGTGACCCAGTCGTGCATTATACTTTTTAGGTGCTCTTTCCATTTCAACTTTCAATCCAAAGTCATTCCGAGATATTTGGCAGAATTGGCGTAAGGGGCAGATTTAATGTTGTTAAAAATTAAGTCATTATTCAGCTTTTTGTTTCTAAAGTTTATATGCGTCAATTTTGTTTTGCTTAATTTGATGCGCGAGTGCATTTTGCAATTTTTTATAACTTTCGTACAAGATTTATCAGGCATCAATATAGCCTTTATGTCCACTGGAATATCCCTTGTATAAAAAAAATCCAGGGTTGGTACTAAGACATTTCTTGGGATACACCGGCTTCAATTTTCTTTAATTCCAAATAATAAGTGAAGTGAGATGTTTCAGGCCGATCCCTTTTCAAACACCAGCAGTAATCTGCCATCATATGTACGTCCCGCCTACCCTTATAACGTTCCTCCGAGATTTTCAGGAAAATGGTCCAAATGAGAGTTTAAGTAATGAACTTCGACGCTCATGTTGCAACCTAGATCTTTCAGAAATGAAAGCAAATGTTGGACTAGGTCCTGCTAGTTCAGTGCCTTTGTGTTTCCAAGAAACATGTTCATTACTGACACAGAAGAATTCCATGCATTTAACTTCATTTAATTAATTTTGTCAGCAAAATTAACATCTCTAACTAGCTATCGGATTTGTGGTCCATCAAATATTCCAGCTTTTAATTTTTCCAAACTTATTTCAGGGAATTTCTGTGCAATATACTCAAAACAGTCACCATTTTTATCAAGCGCCTTAATAAATTGGTTTATTATCCCAAGTTGTATGTGCAACGGTGGCAAAATTATGCGATATCTGTTAAGTAGAGAAGGGACTGTTTGCTCAATAGAAGGTAGAAGGCCACTCTTTACGAATTCAATGATGTTCAAATAAAACATGGATATTTTGTAAATCCACTTTGCTGACCTAGAAGAAAGTTTACCATTTTATTATATTTAATTTTTTCTATAACAGTATAAATATTTTCATAAGCTTCGTTCAGTATCGTGGAGTGTGCGATAGGCATCTTTCTGGAACGAAAGCTTCTTAATGCCCGGCAGTATGGCTTTAGTAGCAATAGGTCCACTGGTGATCTGATGGTATATCTCACTGAAGAATAGAACAAATCTTTACATTGTTTTGGAAAAACTGAGATTACAGCACCTGATATTTCAAAGGCATTTGATAGAGTTCAGCATCAAGCTCTCTTATCGAAAATCCGTGCATTTGGTATCGATGAATCTCTTCTTCATTAGATTAAAAATAAATTACCTTTCGGACCGTCACTACAAGTTGTATGTCTGTTATTCACAAAATATACGCTGGTGTACCCCAGGGCTCCGTTTTGCCCCCGACACTCTTCCTTATATTCATAAATGATCTTTTGTCTGAAACTTCTAATCCACTAAATTTTTTCGCTGACGACAGAACCCATTATAATTTTAATTAAGCTTAATACAAGCCACTTATACTATATCACAATAAAAATATCTTAAGTCTAACATTAAGTACTTAAGTCTAAAAATTAATAGATTGATTAATAATAGGATAATTTAGATAAGTATCAGGAGGGGTAGCGTAATAGGGCATTTTTAAGTGAGGATTTACTAAAGTTTAAGTCAAATATGTTAGAATTATTTACCCTACTCAACATTCTTGTCCGGGGTTCGTTTAGTCCGTAGTCAGTACTATGGTATTGGAGTCGAAAAAGAGTCGTAGATCGAAAACGATGTTGGTTAGTATTAAAACCGATCTGTTTTAGTAAACAGGGACAGTCAATGTTACATGTTAATAACTGATGAACGAAGATAATATCAGAAGTGTTACGGCGCGCATATAAAGATTGTAAACTTAGAAGCTTTAGACGTTCTTCATATGGAGGAAGATTAAAAGGATCGTCCCAGCCAAGTCCACGCAAGGCAAAACGTAAAAATCTTCGTTGGACGGCTTCAATGCGATTAATGTGAACTTGATAATAAGGCGACCAGACCTGAGATGCATATTCCAAAAGTGGTCGGACAAAAGTCATGTAGAGGGACTTTGTAACATAGGGATCGGAGAATTCTTTGGACCAGCGTTTAATAAATCCAAGTGAAGAGTTAGCTTTGTTTATAATGTTATCAATGTGAGAGCGAAAGTTCAGTTGGGAGTCGCATAATAAACCTAAATCACGGATAGAAGTAACAATGGGAATGGGTTCGTAATTTATAAAATATTGTCTTTGAGCTAATGGAGGACGCTTACGGGTATATGTTATGGCTTGACATTTATTAACGTTGAGTTCCAGGAGGTTTTTTTGGCACCATATGTAGAATTTGTCCAAGTCGATTTGCAGAGATTTGGAATCATCGGCACAAGAGATCTTTCGGCATATTCTCATGTCATCTGCGTAGATTAATAGATCAGAGTTCGAGAATATTTTTTCAACGTCATTAGTGGTTAGAACGAAAATAAGTGGTCCTAGGTGGCTACCTTGCGGAACTCCAGACGTTGCACGGATGGAGGTAGATATACACGACCTGAATATAACGTTGTATTGTCGTTTCGATAAATATGATTGAATCCATGAAATCATTAAAGCCGGAAAGCCGAGTTGTTTTAGCTTAAATAATATTATATTATGGGATATTTTGTCGAAAGCTTTGCTAAAATCAGTAGCTATCGCATCGACTTCTTTTCCTACTTCTAAAGCACACAGCGTAGTAGATACAAAATCTACCAGATTAGTGGTAGTGGACCTGCCCTTTAGGAAACCATGTTGTTTGGTTGAAAAAATCGGCTTACAAAAAAAGAACATATTGTCATATATAATACTCTCAAAGAGTTTCGGTATGCAAGAAAGTTTTGCAATTGGTCTATAGTTAACTATATCATTTTTAGGTCCTTTC